>CM066048.1:32116502-32716502 GCA_033557465.1 Ichthyophis bannanicus
AATAAGTGTTCGTTGGATTTAATGATTTTATTGATCAGCACAGCAAACAAGAAATCGGAAATATACAAAGCTGAAATTGATGAGAAACTTGTATCATTTAAAAGTAAAGATAGAAATTTTGAAGATATATATAAGGACTACGAAAGGAATAATGTAGTGTATAAGAAAGAGATAAAAGGTAATAAGAGGGAAAAATTTAAGAGGTACGAGGATGATTATCTATATGGGTATGTATACCCATGGTGTAAGAAAACAGAAGCTGGTCGTATATATATTAAGAAACGGTCTGGCATTTTTGAATTCAAGGATAGTGACCGCAATGAGAAGCAAGTAGAGACATCAGAAGGGCACAAGAAGAAACGCTCACGAAGCGCTTCTGTGGAATCAGCAGATGGGTCAGCATCCCTTTTTCAGAAACACAAAGTTTTAGATAAGGGACAAGGGAAGAGTTTTTTTAAACATGGATGCTCTTTGGGAAGGGGGAAGACGAGAGAGATCACGGAAGGTCCCCCAGAACAATCAATGGACATACGACCAAAATTCCGGGACGTACGGTCAGCAGAATACATACAGAGGTCGAGGCCGGGGCCGAGGACGGGGAAGAGGATGGAGCCGCAGAGGGTCCGAAAGATCAGTAGAGAGACAGTATCAGGGATAAATGACATTAATAATGTCATTCATATTTCCAAATATGAATTAACGGCGGGTGAATGTGCTCTTTGAATAAGGGTCTCACCTTTGTGCCAGTGAAGAAATATGATCATTTCGAAACTCATTTAGATCTTTTCAAGTTCTTCCGTAGAATCAAAATAAAACAGTTTTTTGCTACGTACGAGCCTGTTGACACAGGTTCGTCAATAATTAAACCAAAATCAAAATGGATGCCCCCTCCTAATACTGACCCCATAATAGCTACTTTTGAGAAGTTAGTGGTAAAAGAGGTAGATGAGATTAAATTAAAAAATAAACCCCCATATGATAACCTTACTATAGAAGAGAGGAAAGCAATTAAATCACTGCAGAGTAATTCGAGTATTATTATAAAACCAGCAGATAAGGGGGGTGCAATCGTGGTTATGGATAAGGATCAGTATGTTAATGAGATTTATAGGCAATTTAAAAAAATGAGGCGTTCTATTTGCGACTAAATGAAGATCCAACTAGTACATTGAAAAGTTCTATTGATAACTTAATTCTCATAGCATATGAACTTGGTCATCTTACCATACAAGAGAAATCATTTTTGATGGTTGAGCATCCTATTATACCCACTATTTACATTAACCCTAAAGTGCATAAGTCATTGGATAATCCACCTGGCAGGCCGATAATATCAGCGATTGGATCTCTTATGGAGCCCATTTCAAAGATGGTGGATATATTTTTGAGGCCCCATGTTTTGAATATGTGGTCATACGTCCGTGATTCCACGCAAGTAATCCAATTATTATCGTCAATTCAGAATTTTAATCCCGATTGGTTATTGGTGACGCTTGATATCAAATCGCTGTATACAAACATTCCGCAAGAAGAAACATTAAGACTGATAGAACAATATTTATATAATAGACAAGACTGGAAGCGGATTCCTACAGCTATCCTCCTGGATCTCACTCGGTTTGCAATGTGCGAAAATTATTTTTGTTTCCAAGGGATATTTTTTAAGCAAATCAAAGAGGTGGCCATGGGGTCCTCCATGGCCCCGGACATTGCAAATTTATATGTTTTTAACTTTGAAGAGACATATATAAAAGCAAATCCGTTTAAAAATAATATAAAAACTATGGATTCGATACATTGACGATGTTTTTATGATATGGGATGGTTCAGTAATGCTTCTCGAACAATTTAATATATGGATTAATAACTGTGATGACAATCTGCGATTTCAGTTGACCTTTGACGATAAGAAGATTGCATACCTGGATTTATTAATTATAAAAGAAGATAAGGGTTTTTCAACTACACTCTATAGAAAACCAACGGATCGCAATCACTTACTCCATTTTCATAGTTTTCACAATTTATCTCTTAAATATAATCTGCCAGTTGGCCAATTCCTGAGAATCCGGAGAATTTGCACCTCCCAACATCAATTTGGAGTACAAGCCAGTATGATGAGAGATAGGTTTAGAGATAGATACTATCCGCCTGCATCTATAGATAAGGCATATAAAAGGGCGGTGCAATGCCCTCGTCAAGAACTGTTAGAAAAACAGAAAAAAGCAGATAATGTGGGCATGGAAGTAGTGGGATATAAGTGTACACTAAATAAATAAATAAATAAAATAAATATTATATTTGTATCACTCGCAACACATTATTAAAATAAGGAAATATTGGTCGTTGATTCAAGCTCTGCCGGCTTTTCGTGATATGAAGGTTACATTTGCATATAAACGAATGTTAGTCTAAAAAACATGCTAGTACCATCTGCGCTCACAGAAAGGGCTTTTCTTTCACAACATAAAGGTCATTTTCAGTGTGGCAAGTGTTCAGTGTGTGTACATTCTCTTACAGTCAGAAAGTTCTTTATTCACCCTATCAACAACAAAAAAATTTTTTGGATGATTTTTCAAATTGTTCCACCAGCCATGTTATCTACGTTATCCAATGTCCATGTCTGAAATTATATGTTGGCAAAACCATCCGTCCAGTGCGTAACCGGATTATTGAGCACAGGAGCTGTATTAAAAGGGGATTAGTAGACAAACCCCTTGTTAATCATTGGCAGGAAATGTCACATAAGATTTCAGATATCAAGTTTTTTGTTATTAAAAAGGTAAAGATCAATTGGAGAGGAGGAGATGTGGAGGGGTCTATTCGTCGGTTGGAAGAACGGTACATTTTTAATCTGGAGTGTTTACATCCTAAAGGGTTAAATATGGATACAAATTTAGCTGTATTTTTGTAAGGAGTTTGATAATTATTGTGCATGGACATTCTTAATATGCGGTCTTTCTGTTAGAATGAAGTCTAGTGATAACCTTTTGCTTGTTGAATGTCATTCTTTTGAGGTATATGATAAGTAGTTTTTTGATACGTTATTTATTAATATTATTAATTTTAATTCAGGATATAAGTATAGATTGGTTAAAGAATCCAAAGGATCTGTAATGAGCACACCTACCACATTGGTTTAGTTTTGGTTACAAGATTTTGAAGATGTTAATATGGGATTTATTGATTATCCTTTGTATGTTGAGTGTCATTTCCTTGAGGTACATGAAAAGTATTTTTGACCCTCAATTTATTATAAAATTATTTTTAGTATATTCGCAGAGTGGTTAAAGAATCCAAAGATTCTGGATCTTTAAATTGCAAGATGAATACACCCACCAATTTGGTTAGAACTTTTAAAGATGTCTTAATTATAGTTTTAATGGTTTTATCTTGTGTTAGTAAGAATTATATATATATATATATATATATATATATATATATATATATATATATATATCTTTTAAGAGTAAATTCCATTGCAATAGTTATGCACAAGGGGGATTATTAGGTTGAAGGTAGAGTGAGGCTTGCAAGGATGAAATTGCAGCATTTTTGTAAATGTATCGGTAATGAGTGACGGTGGCACCAATCATTTGGATATAATTAGGTTTTATAAATAGCTTTTATAAATAGCTTTTAGGTTTGCTGTGCTGATCTTTTGTTTTATTTTTTTTATTATTGAGCTTCAATAGTTTTATGTAATTTATGCGTTTTATCATTTATTTATATGAATTGATTAAGTATTAGGTCTCATGGTGAAATGTACATTTATATATGTTTTTTAATGATTTTTTGATTTATATTGTTTGATGTAGCCTGCCCCTGAAGAAGGCAACGAAACACGGCCTGTCGGGCCATAGGCTTTTTAATTAATAAAGAACGTCTTCCTACTGCTATCCACGTTTCAGACTGGGTTCTTTGCATTCTAGGACATAGCCTAATTGAATGGCATCTAGCACCCAGCGATCTTTGGAAACCCAGGCCCATTCCTGAAAGAAAAGGCAAAGCCTGCCTCCGACCAGAGAATGTGCCCCGAAAACTTCATTGGGCAGCCCAGGAGGGTCCTCCTCTGGAGGGGACCAAGTCCCTGGGCCCACATGCTCCATGCGATCCATAGATGATTTAAAGGAGTTCAGAAAACAACTGAAGTTTGTACTCTTCATTGAGCACTATGGCACAGACACCTAACAAGTCTTTATTATTATAGCCTGCATGTAACGTGTTTATCTGTAACAGTTCCTTGATGTTGTGTATCCCAATTTTACCTTCACTGTATAGTTTAGTCAGTGTATGCCTCCCTGCCTCTGTTCTTCCTTCTTGTGTCTTGGTAACCGCTTTGATTTAAGGAAAAGGCGGTATAGAAAACCTGTTAAATAAATAAATAAAAGAACTGAGAACAAGTCAGAAGCCTGGAAGCAGAGAAGAAAGTTTTTTCAGGTCCATAACGATGAATGTCCCAAGACCCCTGGGGATCTGGCCAGCACACTCTATGAATCGGCAGAGGCTGACAAGAAAGGGGCATTAGCCCACTTCACAGGCCCTTTGGACCTCTCTTCTGGAAGATGCTAAGATTTTGTTTCACCGAGGTCCTTCACCAGTTTCTCCAAATTGGCTCCAAACAGAAGCTTTCCCTTAAAAGCCAGATGGGCCAAACAGGCTTTGGAAGTTTTATCTGCTGTGCAGTGCTGGAGCCAAATCCAACACCATGACAGTCATCAGGGCTCCCTCTTTGGCCGCTAAATGTACCAGGTCATACATGGCATCAGAAAGGAAAGCCATAGCAGACTCCAAAAGAGGGGTAGTATCTGGCGGAAGACACTGAATCCACTGGAACAGGGCTCGAGATATCAGGCTGGTATATACCGCCTGTTGTGAAACAGCTGCCACCCATGGTGAATTGGTTCAACAATGAATCCACCTTACGGTTCAGAAAACCCTTTAAGGCCGATCTACCTTGCACAGGAAGGGTAATCCATCTGGCATCCACCTTAGGAATGCCAAACCGCTCAATGCACTCCTTCCCTGGGACAACACAGATCTTACTCATCCAAAACTCTTTATGGAAGGAGCCAGGAGAGTCCCACTGACTGGATCATACCTTTGATCACATCCAGAAACAGGAAGACAGTAGTGGATTTCTGAACCCCTTGAAGGTACAGGGGCACGTTCAGCTCCTGCTGCGTGCCAGAAGCATCAGACAAGTTCAAGATGGATGAAACCCTGGCAATCAACACCACCAGCTCCTCTTTCCAGAATAGGCAGATCACCCCGGCCTCTTCACAATCTTCTGAAGGAGAGTATGTCACCCAAAGGCAATCTAAGGCAGCTTCCACTCTCAGCCTGTCCCGCACTAAACTGCGCCCAGAGGCCACAGAGTCCAAATTTCCAAGCCAGAAGGACCAGACCTGCTGCAAAAAAAAAAAAGAAAAAAAAAGAAAAGAATTCTGGGGAAAACAATCTGGAGTCTGAAAGCTCTCCTCTCATTAATGAGGCCCCAATAGCCGGGGGCATAGCCGCCACAGACCCCCTAGAGGACAAAGAGCAGCTCACAGCATGATCACTAGAGTCTGTGTCCAGCTGGACATCCTTACCCATAGTGACCAAAGAGAACAGGTATCACTGTATGCCATGGAATGTGCATATCAAGCATCTTTAAAGTGTTCAGGGATGTGTACCCTACACATTTTTTGGCCTGCAACCTTTTTCAGAGGTCAGGGTCCTCAAAAACAAACAAAAAAATGCCATAAATAATGTCACATTAAAAATAAAAAAGGGTCATACTTATAGAAAAGACACAATGACAATAAAAACGCCATGATGGTACAAATTAAAAACAATATAGAAAAGAAATACACACACACACACACAATATAGAAAGCGTAGTTACTCACTTGTAACAGGTGATCTCCGGGAACAGCAGGAATTTAGTCTTCACATATGGGTATCGTCGGTACTGATGGAGCCTGCGCGGGAACGCTCCCCAGCATCCAATAGGAACGCTTTTGGGAGCATCCTTCAGCACATGCGCACTGCCTTCCCAACTGTCCCTCTTCAGTTAAGTTTGTAGCAGAGTGAAAGGATAGAAGGAGAGAGGAAAGAGATAGAGAGACAACTCCTAGGGGAGGTGGGTGGGTTGTGAAGACTAAATTCCTGCTCTTCCCGGAGATCACCTGTTACAGGTGAGTAACTACGCTATCTCCAGGAACAAGCAGGAATGTAGTCTTCACATATGGGGACTCCTTAGCTAAAGATGCAAGGGAGATGACCCCAGGAAGCTGCCACCTATGGTGAGGTGGGCCATGCTTCCTCCCATGGATCTCTGGCATCCCACGAGGGTTAGTGGGTAGGAGTTGTATTAGGTTTGAAAGAGATTTTGAAGAACAGCCTGGCCAAAGAAGGCATCCCGACGGGAGGCTTTATCTAGGCAGTAGTGGGCTGTAAAGGTATGTACTGAAGCTCAGGTGGCTGCTCGACAAATGTCATCAATAGACACAGAGTGAATGTGAGAGCTATGTTAGCCATAGACCTGCCGCTGAGAGCACCAATCCTCAAATATATGCCATCATCGCACCTACGCCAGGGAAGTGGACCTCTTTCTGGCTTAAAGCAGGGTCGCAATTAACGCACCAGAGTAACCTTTTCTTCCTAACCTTGCCCTTTCAATGGCCAAGCCTAAGCGAGGACCGATCCACCTGAGGCATTCGAAGCAGACCATGAATTAGAAGATTCGTTGTCGTCAGCAATCGCCAAGGCTCCCCCCGTTGAGAAGCCGAACCAGGTCGGTATACCATGGACGTCTCAGCCGATCTGGAGCCACTAACACTACTCTTCCTATGAGCGCCCCTGGGGGGAAAACGGAGTAGACCAGGCGAAGGCCAAATTTGCATCCCTTACAGCAATTTTTTTCTTCTCGCCTTCTACTGTAAAAACGACTCGCCTTGGCTGATTGAAATGTCGCCCTGAGATCCATGATCGGAGGGCTCCACCTGTGTACTATCTATGCAAATACCTCCGGATGAAGCTCCCCCTCCCCAGCATTCACCCGGACTCTGTGGAGAAGATCTGCCATCACATTGTCCGATCCCACAATGAGCGCTGCCGAGATTGCCTGTAGGCGAGTCTCCACCCAGGAGAACAGAGCCCCTGCATCTACCTTCATGGCTGCGCTTCCTGTACCGCCCTGTCGATTGAGGTAGGCCATTGTCGCGGAACTGTCCGACTGGACTCGCACCGCTCGACCTTTCACCACGGCCTTGAACGCTTGAAGAGCTAGAAGCACCATTCGCAGTTCTAGACGGTTGATTGACCACTGACCTCCTGGTCGTACCAAGTTCCTTGTGTGAACAGCTCCTCGGCAGTGCGCTCCCCAACCTACGCGACTCACATCTGACAACACTGGAAGCCCCTGCGGATGTTCCAGTGGCCTGTCTGACACCAGATTGCCTGGGCAAAGCCACCCCTGAAGGAACTGCCTGACCCGCAATGGACAGGGCAGACATTTGTTTAGAGAATCGTTATGGTGCGACCAGCGCCGAAGCAGAGACCTCTGTAACAGACGCATGTGAACTCTGGCCCACGGTACTACCTCTAGCGTCACCACCATTGTCCCCAGCACACAAAGATAGGACCAGGTTGACGTAGCAGGAGTCGTTAAAAACGTGCGCACAAACTGCTGAAGAGCCAGGGCCCATCAACCCGGCAGAAAACACTGCTCTCCGAAGAGGAACGAATCACATTCCCAAGTATTCCAGGACCTGGGACGGAACCAACCTGCTCTTGGCTGCATTGACCACCCAGCTGAGACTTTGAAGAAACTCTACTACCTTGCTTGTAACCTTTATGCTCTCTGCCTTCGTCCGAATCAACCAGTCATCGAGGGACAGGTGCACCAAAATTCCTTCTTTTCACAGCACCGCCGCCGCTGCCACCACCACCATCATCACCTTGGTGAAAGAGCACGTAGCCGTCGCTAAACCAAAGGGCAAGACTTGAAACTGAAAACGCCCCCCATGGAAGAGCGAACCTTAGAAATTGCTGATGAGCTGCTCTGATAGGAATGTGCAAATACACCTCGGAAAGATCGAGGGAGGTCAAGAACTCTCCTTGCCGGACTGCCACTATTACTGATCGTGAGGTTTCCATTCGAAATGAGACACCTGCAGACAGCAAATTACTCCCTTGGTGTCCAGGATAGGACACAGAGACCTGTCTTTTTTTTTTTGGCACCATTCTCTGCAGCCCTCTGCAAGGCGAAAGGACAAACGAGTCTAGGAACAGAAGGGCAAATTCCAGAGAGTAACCTATGCGAATTACCTCCAACCCCCCATTAGAAGGAGGTTATTTGTACTCAGGCTGGGAGGCACTCCTGTAGCCACCCTCCTATTGGCGGACTCTCTGCCTGGGCCCGCCTCACTACATTGTGGTCTTCTGCCAGCCGCAGAAGAGGAAGCTGCAAATCCTCTAACTGTGCCTAGCAACCCACAAACTCCTTGCTACAGGCTACCTAAAGTCCATAAGGAAAAAATACGGTCACCCTTAAGAGGAGCTGTGAGCAGCAGCAATTGAATCCAAAGATACAAACTACAGTAGGACCCATGTGACCGATGGGAACAAATGCTCCGGTAGCCTGAACTCAGAAGGGTTGGAGGGTAGGAGTTGCCTAAACCTTGAAAAGATTAGAGCACAGCCTGGCCATTGGGACGCCTTTTCCAGGCAGTAATGAGCTGAAGACCAGTTGGCGGCCCAGCAGATGTCCAGCATCACGATGGAGTGCAGGTTTGCCACAGAGGCTGCCATGGCCCTGCCACAGTGTGCCATGACTTGGCCATCTAACATGAGCCCAGCTTACTCATAGGTGAGGGTGTTACAGTCTGCCACGCAGGTGGATAGTGTCTGTTTGGTCACCGCTTCCCCCAGTTGACTGGGGTCATATGAAACAAAAAGCTAAGAAGCTTTCCAGTGGCCCTGGGTATGCTGAATGTAGAAAGACAGGACCCTCTTATAGTCTTAAAGTGAGGCCCTGGGAAGAAGGTGGGCAGCACCACCTCCTGGTTGAGGTGTGTCAGACGGCTGCCTGGGTGAGAATCTTCACACTCTTGGCAAGTGCATATTTCTATATGATTTGCAAGGTATTGTGGGCAATGTAGTTCATTCACACCAGACACAGCCGCGGACAATAATTTAGTTGTGCTCTTGGGTAAAGCCAATAAGATATTTATTTATGGGGTTATTTCTCCCAACACAGATATGCTTGGTAGCACATAAATTAGGTAACTTGCTTTCAGTGTTAACTTGGAAAAACAAAGTCAAAATCAGGAAAACAACAAATGAAAAGCTACAAAGCAAGAAACAAACTGTTCTTTTCAGGTTAACTTCTGATTACTTCCCACATAGATACAGAAGTGATTCTCTCCTAGATCACAAGCAATTAGGTAAGGCTTAATTGCTAGCAGTTATCCAGCTGAAACCCCTTAGCTGGCTTGCTTTCTACTGTGTGGGTCAAATCCTGCTTCAGGAGCTTTTCTGAGTAGATTAAAGAACAAATTTGTATTTCTTTGTAATGGTTGCTGTACTTTATAACAGAAAGTTACCAACGGAGTTTGGATAGAGAACAGTCCATATAAACAGGATCCTCATCTGCTATTATTCCCCCTTGTTCAACAAGCATGGGTTCAATATCATGGATTGGCACAGATGAATCTCTCAATGGAGCATTTTCAGGAGAATACTTGTTTCCCTGCTGTCTTTCAAGGTTATAGCTAGGGCATAGATCAGTGTTCATACCTGAGCTTCCATTGCTGCTAGAGTTCCTCTCTATATAGCCTGGCCAGTATGTAGTCCAGTTCTTATGTCCAGCCTTCCAATCCAGATCCCTGGACACTGGATCTCTCTTCACATACCTTCTGGCACAGGTCTTAGGGTCCCTTCCACGTGCAGCCGTCTCCCTCACAGGTAGCCTCTGGTGATTCCTAGCTCTGCAGCACCATTCCTCTGGCTTTCCCCAGTCCAATGGTGTATGCTGGCCCTTGGAATACCTCCCAGTATACGTACTGCTTTGGACTCTTCTAGACCTCTCAAAGGCTTTTCCCCTCTTCCTTCCAGAGGGTTTCCTTGCCTCTCTGTCTGTCCGGTTTGGCTTCTGCTTCTGATGATCCTTCAGATGAAACTGATGATCCTTCTCTGGATATCCAAGGTGATCATGAAGATGGTCATCTGTAGAATAAACTCTACTCTTATTCTGCTTAGATGAGTGCTCCTCCCTAACACAGCGCAGCTGTGCTGAATCAGGCCCTGCCCTTTGAGATGAGTGCTTAGGGATTACCTCATAGCCCTCCTGATTGAACACACGTTTCCCCACTTCAGCTCCTCTAATGGCTGTTGGAAACCTGGTGCATTCTGGGACTGGTAGTCTTTTATGGGAAAATTCTGTTTTCTTATTTCTACCAGAACTGACAGGTTGCTTGTTCAGAGTCACTTCACCTTTTCTATAGCTCCTTCCTGAGCTATGATAAGCTTCCTTATCACAGGTGGAAGGGAGATACTACCTTTGGAAGGAATTTGGGGTGCGTGCGAAGCACAACCCTGTTCTTGTAGAACAGGGTTGTGGTATATGGTGCCTCTGCCAGCAGGGCTTGGAGCTTGCTGACCCTGTGAGCAGAGGGGAGCACCAACAGAACATGATCTTCCATGAGAAGTCTCTCAGGTGACAGGTAGCTAGAGGCTCAAACGATGGGTGAGTGAGCTGCGCCAATACTACATTGAGGTCTCATTCTGTCACCAGTGGGCAGACAGTGGGGTTGGACAGCAGAAGTCCTCTCAAGAAGCAGGTCACCAGAGGCTGGACCGAGAGGGGCTTACCTTCAATAGGGTGGTGATGCGCCACCAGGGCGCCGAGGTTCACTCTAATGGAGTTTGATTTGAGCCCAGATTGCGAGAGATGAAGGAGGTACTGCAACATCAGCTGCACTGGGCAGGAGAACAGGATCTCCCGTTCCTCCACACACCCCCGTTCCTCCACACACCAGACTGAGAACCATTTGAAGGCATAAACTCTCCTGGTGGAGGTCTTACAGGAGGCCAGCAGGATTTCTTCCACTTCTCCCGAGAGGATGAAAGGGGCTAAGGTCACCCTTTCAGCAGCCATGCTGTCAGTGATAGGGACCCCAGGTTGGGGTGCAGGAGAGCACCCTCCTCCTGAGACAAGAGCTCTGGGGAGCTCCCCAGTGGGATCGGAGTCTCCACCGACAGTCGGAGGAGCAGTGGGAACCACAGCTGCCTGGGCCACCATGGAGTCACCAGGATCAGCGAGGCTTTATCACGAAGAGCCTTGAAGAATGTTTTGGCAATCAGCAGTGTGGGTGGGAAGGCATACAGTACATGAGACCTTCTGACCACTGAATGAGAAAACACATCTGCCGCCACTTGGGATGGGTGAGGCTGCTAGGAAGAGAAGCAGGGCAATTGGTAGTTGTCCAGGCTGGCAAAGAGGTCCATCTATGGGGTTTCCCAGAGCTGGAAGAGCCGGGTGGCTACTCTGGGGTACAGTCACCACTTGTGCAGCTAGAGTATCCTGCTCAGTTTGTCCGCCAGGATGTTATCCTGGCCTGGTAGGTACACCACCCATAGGAGTATTCCCTGTTGAACTGCATTGGAGCAGAGTGCCATTACTTCGTGGCAGAGAGTGCGAGACCCTGTGCCCCCTTGATTGTTCACCTAGAACACTGCCACCTGATTGTATGTTTGGATCATCACTGGGTGGTGCCTAAGACGGTGATAGAATGCTCAGAGAGCTAGATGTATTGCCCAAAGCTCCAGGAGCTTGATCTCAGCTTGTGACCAGTTGCCCTGGGTGCAGAGTTCTTCGCAGTGGGCTCCCCATCCCAGCAGGGAGGAGTCCGTAGTGAGGACCCTTAGAGGGCTTGGGGTTTGGAAGACCATCCCTGCCTGAAGATGAGGACGTTACCACCAAGACAGATTATGGTGGGTCACTGAGACTTTGTCTGGGAGATGGCCCATGTTCACTGGTCCCGAAGGCACCACTGAGCAGCCTTCATGTGCAGACAGGCATCTAGGGTGACATGGACCGTACAGGCCATGTGCCCAAGTAAACGCAGTAGAAGCCAAGTTGACACAGAGGGACAGTGTTGCATGTCTACGGCCAGTGCCTTGAGATGGTCGGCTTGGCCCAGAGGGAGGAAGGCCTTTGCCTAGTGTCCAGCCTTGCTCCTATGAACCCCAGATATTGTGTTGGGAGGAGGTGAGATGGTGTAGTTTATCACGAATGCCAGATGTTGCAGGACCTGGATGGTGCATGCATGGTCTGCTGCACCTCAGTGGCCATGCCTCCTTTTATAAGCCAGTCATCCAGGTAGAGGAAGACAAATACCCCCCCTGGAGACAGAGGAAGGTGGCCTCTACTGCCATGCAATTGGTGAAGACTCTGGGGGTGGGGCCAGGCTGAAGGGTAGTACCCTGTACTGGTAGTGGCTGCCCCCCACCATGAAGCGAAGGTACTGCCTGTGACTGCCGTGAATGAGGATGTGGGTATAGGTATCCTTCAGATCCAAGGAGCATAGTCAGTCTCCTTGCTGGAGGTAAGGCACCAATGTTCCAAGGAACTCCCTCACCAGGAACTTGTTCAGGTTGCACAGGTCCAGGATGGGCCTTAGGCCCGCTGCTCTTTTTGGCACGAGGAAATCCTGGAATAGAACGCCTTACCCCTGAGGTGTTGGGGGGTACTTGTTCTACCGCTCTGTAAAGAAGGCCTGAAAGTTCCTTTAGTAGAAATTCCCAGTGAAGGGGAGATCTGGAGGGCTCTCCCAGGAAGAATGGAGGTGGTGTCTGGGCCAGATGGAGGAAGTAGTCCTCCCCGACCACCTGGAGTGCCCAGGAATCGCTGGCGATGGCTGGCCACCTGTGGGTATAGTGGATCAGATGTCCCCCTGTGGGCTGCTGATCTCCTTGTGGTAGAGAGGCTATGCCCAAGGAGTCAAAATCTCCCCCCTGGCTGGGCTGGAGCTGACGCTTGGAGCCTTCTGCTTACAAGGGCCTTGCCCACGTCCCTTGGCCTGCTGACCCTGCTGGGAAGGCCTGAAAATGTGGGTAGTTTTTGTAAGCAGCCCCTTTCCTTGGGTTAAAGGGCTTTTTACCCAGGCCCTTCCATTGGGGAGGAGCAGGGGTCTTTTTAGAGAGCCTGGTCCTCCTCATGAACTCTGTCTCCAACTCGGCAGACTTTTCATTCATGGGGTTGCCAAAGAGGTTCTCTCCTTGGCATGGGACATTGACCAATTTGTCTTAAACCCATTGCTCGAGAAATTTGGAGCACTCAGACTGCTTTGGCTAAGTTATTGAACCGCTGTAGGGGTTCCTCGGAGAGACCAGCTGAGAAGCTGGTGATTTCCTTCGCCAGGTCTCTCAGCTACATGCCCATGTACAACTGGTAGGCCTAGATCCAGCCAGCCAATGAGCATCGAGCCCTGGTAGCACTTTCTGCCAAGGGCATCCAAGTTGCAGGCCTCCCTACCCAGGGGCACAGAGGAGTGCGTCATTTGGATCTTCAGCCGATGCATGGCTGACTCCACCACCATGGAGTTGTGCGGAAACTATGACTTTTGGCAGCCTGGGCTCTGGCAGACTCGATACATTGAGTCGAGCTGCTTGCTCACAACCGGCCGAGACGCTGGTGTTTCCCCACATAAGGAGCATTAGCTGTTCCAAGATGGGTGGAATGGGTACCATGAGCGATTCTCTCTGAGGGACATCGTATTGGAGGATTTCTAGCTCTCCATCCAAGGGTCGTCCTCAAACCCCGTCAGGAATGCTGGGGCCTTGGACATGTCCCGATCAGAAGGGGGAGCGTGAGAGGATGTCACGGTGGCAACAGGTGTCTAGCAACTCTTTGTCCTCAGTCTCCCATTCCAAGTAGTTGATTGAAGAGTTGAGGGAATGGCGACCCTTGTGGCACAGACCTGAGCCCTGCCTGCGTCCCTCAGAGGCTCTGCGGCTGGTGCCATGTGCACTAGCCGGGGAGGACCTTGGTCCTGTAGAACAGAAGCCAGATCAAGACCTCAGCCAAGGATCGACTCAAGGCCGTATAGTCTCAAGGATTGGCTTGGCCTCTGGTGACATCCTCGACATTGATGGTCTGTGTGGAGGAAGTGGTGGTACCGGACAAACATGCCTGTTGCTGGTCCATGAAGGCAGACAGACTGCACTCCAGGGCCTCCATTCTGGTCTCGTCCAGAAGGCTCTGCAGCCATTGGCACAGGTGCAGAAGAACTTAGGCCCTGTGCCGGTTCCCTCGAGGGGGGGGGGGGGGGAGTCCTCAATGAGGATAAGTTCTGGTGTCCGAGGCCGATCTGCATCGATTCCTTCCAGGGGATCTTGGTAGGCCTCTCCCGCTCCGATCCCTTGGATGAGCGTCTAGGACTATGGACAATGCTCCCTCTAATTTTCTGTAGTTTGTGTGCGCATAAAGCACAGTTACTTACCTGTAACAGGTGATCTCTGGGAACAGCAGGAATAAGTCTTCACATATGGGTATCGTCGGTACCGACTGAGCCTGTGCGGGAACGCTCCCCAGCGTCCAGTAAGAAAGCTTTTGGGAGCATCCCACAGCGCCTGCGCGCTGCCTTCCCGCCTCTCTCCAGTTCGAGTTTTAAAGCTGAGACAAAGAGAGAGAGAGGAAAGGAAAGATAGATACAACTCCTAGGGGAGGTGGGTGGGTTGTGAAGACTTATTCCTGCTGTTCCCAGAGATCACCTGTTACAGGTAAGTAACTGTGCTATCTCCAGGAACAAGCAGGAATGAGTCTTCACATATGGAGACTCCCTAGCTGCAGATGCCAGGGGAAGACCCCAGGTTGTGTGTCCTTGAAAAGGACTCTACCTCCCCCCATGGATCTCTGGCATCCAACCAGGGTAGGAGTTGATTAGGAATGGAACAGGTGTTTGAGAACAGCCTGACCAAACGAGGCATCCCGGCGGGAGTCCAAACAGTAATGGGCTGTGAAGGTATGAACCGAGGCCCAGGTGGCCGCTCGACAGATTTGGTTGATGGACACAGAGTTTAGATGAGCCATTGAGGCTGCCATGGCTCTCACATTGTGAGCTGTGACATGGCCCTCCAGAGAAAGGTTCCTACTCTGGTAGGCAAAAGAAATACACTGAGCAATCCAGTTGGACAGTGTTCTCTTAGAAACTGGAAGTCCTAAATGAGAAGGATCAAAAGCAATAAAGAGTTGAGAAGACTTTCTATGTTGCTGTGTTCTTTGTAAGTAAAAAGCAAGAGCTCTCTTACAATCCAAGGTATGAAGATTCCTCTCTGCACTTGATGCATGAGGTCATGGAAAAAAGACAGGTAAACATACCTCTTGGTTTAGATGAAAAGGCGAGACCACTTTGGGCATAAAGTGTGGATTGGTCCTGAGGACTACCTTATGATGGAACCTTGTATAAGGTGGATTAGCCACCAAAGCTTGCAATTCACTGATGCGGCGTGCTGAGGTGACTGCAATGAGAAAGATAACTTTCCAAGAAAGAAATTTTAAGGAGGTGGTGGCTAAAGGTTCAAAGGGTGGCTTCATAAGCTGGCCAAGAACCAGGTTTAAGTCCCATGCCACTGGAGGTGGTCTAATGGGAGGTTTAGTTAGAAGAAGGCCTCTCATGAATCTTCTTATAAGAGGATGAGAGGAAATAGGCTGTCCATTGAGAGGCTTGAGGGACGCTGCAATAGCACTCAAATGGACTCTTACTGAATTTGTTTTAAGACCTGCATGGGATAAATGCAGGAGATACTCTAGTAAAGAATTCAAAGGTATTGCAAGAGGGTTAAGACCCTTCTCTGAACACCAAATGGTAAATCTTTTCCATTTGAAAGCATAGGAACGTCTAGTAGAAGGCTTTCTAGAGGCATGAATAATATCTCTGACTTGCTGAGACAGATGAAAACCTTGAAGGTCTAGGCCTTCAGCAACCAAGCCCTGAGATGAAGAGACTGGGGGTTTGAGTGCCACAACGTTCCCTCCTCCTGGGATAGAAGGTCTGGTGCAGAGCCCAAGTCCAGGGAAGGAGCTTGAGAGAGATGCAGAAGTAGAGGATACCACACTTGGCGTGGCCAATGTGGTGCTACGAGGATCATGGTTCCTCGATCTCTCTGAAGCTTGAATAGTGTTTTGGGAATTTACATACATTCTCTTATTTACATACATTCTCATATACCACGCTATTCTGCATCAGTGCGGTTTACATTGAACAAATTGAAATTACATTGAACAGGGCATTGTAACTTGGAGATAACTATTTTACAGGGAACATGGGCTATGGAGGGTTAAGTGGCTTGCCCAAGACCACAAGGAGCACCTGTGGGACTGGAATTAGGGGAATGGGTGGAAAGGCATAAAGGAAGTCTTGACCCCAGTGAAGGAGGAAGGCATCCTTGGCCTGAACTCCCTGACACGGAATTCTGGAACAGAACCGGGGAAGTTTGGCATTCCACGGACTTGCAAAGAGGTCTATGTCCGGGGTTCCCCAAATTCGAAAAATCCTGGCTACCTGGTCCATGTGGAGGGACCACTCGTGTGGAAGCAGAACTCGACTGAGTCTGTCTGCCCAAGAGTTTTGAACGCCTGGAAGATATACTGCCAGAAGATGAATGTGATGCTCTCTGGCGAAGGCCCACAGTCGCAAAGCTTCGTTGCAAAGCGACAGAGAGCCAGTCCCGCCCTGCTTGTTTACATAGAACATGGCTACTTGGTTGTCCGTATGGATGAGGACTGTCCTGTAGCTGAGCAGGGAATGGAACACTCAGAGCTAAGAATATTGCTCTGAGTTCCAAGAGATTGATATGCAGAGAAGTCTCCTGTGGAGACCAGATGCCCTGGGTGGAGAGATCCTGCAGATGAGCTCCCCAACCCATTGGAGAAGCATCTGTTGTAAGAGTTGCTTGGGGTAGTGACTGCTGAAAAGGGGACCCCAGCAACAGATTTGGAGAGGACTTCCACCACTGGAGAGACCAAAAAAGGCGACTGGAGTTTGCTATTTTGTCTGACAGGCAACTTGATGCCTGAATCCATTGGGTGGACAAAGTCCATTGAGCTGCCCTCATGTGAAGGCGAGCATATGGAACCACGTGCACGGTAGATGCCATGTGGCCTAAGAGTTGTAACATCTCTCGAGCAGTTAAATGGGACTTTAACTGTATCTGGGAGGCTAACTGCACTAAGCGTAGGCAACGGGCCTGAGGAAGATAGGCCCTTACAGTTGTGGTATCCAGCAAGGCCCCTATAAACTCCAGAGACTGAGTAGGGGTGAGATTTGATTTTGGGATGTTTATTACCAGTCCCAAATACTGGAGAACACGCATTGTGCAGGTTAGACAATTCTGGGCCTCTGACTGGGATGGAGCTCGAATGAGTCAGTCGTCCAGGTAAGGGAAGACAAATATTCCTAGAGTGCATAGAAATGCAGCTACTACTGCCATGCATTTCGTGAACACCCTTGGTGCAGAGGCCAGACCGAATGGAAGCACCCTGTATTGGTAGTGCTTTCCCTGAAAAAGGAACCGAAGGAACCTTCTGTGTGTTGGATGGATGAGGACATGGGTGTACGCATCCTTGAGATCTAGAGAACAAAGCCAGTCCTGACTCTGAAGGTATGGAAGCAGAGCACCGAGAGAAATCATCTTGAATTTCTCTTTGAATAGAAACTCTGAGATCTAATATGGGTCTGTAGCTCCCTGTTTTCTTTGGGATAAGAAAATAAGGGGAGTAGAACCCTGAGCCCTGTTGAAGAAGAGGTACTTCTTCTATTGCCCCTTGGGCAAGAAAGGTGGCAATCTCCTGACCCAGAAGGTTGAGGAGAGATGTTGGAGAATTGAACTGTTTCACCATGGTGCGAGGAGGAAGGCTTAAGAAATAAAGCTTGTACCCTTCCCTTATGATGGAGAGGGTCCATTGCTCTGCTGCGATTTGTTCCCATCTGGGAGCAAAGTAAGCCAACCTTCCTGGAATGGTGAGGGGCTCTGGTTCTTCCAGAGCTAGAAAGGCTAAGTTCTCTAGTTGCAAGTCAAAGGCCCTGAGGAGGCTGAGGCTGCTGGGCTGTGGAAGGCCTAGCAGCCTTTGACTTGGCCTGTTTAGGTGGTTGCTGACGTTTTGCAGCAAAACGACCTGCAGGATAATATCTTCCCTTTTTAGAAAGAGATGTCTTTTTGAACAATCTTTTCTTAGCAGGAGCAAAGGTGGACTTTGAAAGTTGATCCAAAGCGGAGTTCTCAGCATCCATCTGAATGGCCTTTGCTTGCCAAAAAGGTTTTCACCTGTACAAGGAAGATTTCCTAATTCATCTTGGACCCAGAGTTCCAAATCAGAAGCTTGTAGCCAAGCAATTCTGCGTGCACCTATGGCAATAGCCGAGGCTCTGCTTACACACTCAAAAGAGTCAAAGGCTGCACGGTTGGAAAATTTGGAAACATCCTGGGCATGTTTGAGCCAAGTGAGAAACTCCTGCCTTTTATCTTCTGAAATAAAAGGGGTTAAAGTCTGCAGATGATCTGTGACTTCTTTTAGAAACATCCCTATATAGAGACTATAGGAGTTGATTCTGGCAGCTAGCATAGAAGCTTGAAAAACCCTACGGCCAAAAGCAACAAGGGTCCTGCATTCACATCCTGGAGGATTAGATGAGTGTCTTTTTGCACTCTTTATCTTTCTCATGGCAGACTCTACCATAATAGAGTGGTGAGGAAGCTGAGTCTTATGAAAGCCAGGACAAGGAGGGACACGATACATGGTGTCTAACCTGCGAGAATGAGGAGAGGTAGTAAGAGGTGTCTCCCACATGCTCAACATGAGATCATACAAAATCTCATGAACAGGTAAAGTAGCTGCCTCTTTAGGAGCCTTAGGATATTGTAGAATATCCAGCTGCTTGGCTCTAGGCTCTGACTCAGGGGCCACTGTGATGGAGAGGCCCCTAGCCACTTCCCTAATGAAGTCTTGAAAAGACAAGTCTTCTGGAGAAGACATTCTTCGTTTAGGAGAAGACGACTCCTGAGGAAGTAGTATCGATGCTCGACAGATCCTTCAGACTCGTCAGAGTCTTCGGAGGAATCGAAGTATCGCCTGTCTGGATGCTCCTGTAAAGCCCGATATGCGTACAGAGTGGAATCGACATCGGGAGTAACCGGTACCGGTTCGGTACCGATGGGCATCATAGGACAGGGTACCGTTGCAGTCGACACCGAAGCCGATGTCAATGCAATCGGTACCGGCACCGGGAATGATGCCGGTGCCGGCAACGGGGATTGTTGCAGTACCGGAGGCGTCGCAGCCTGCATGAATGCCGTCAGGGTGCGCTGCATGGTCAGAATCTTCTGATCCATCGACGCCACCAAAGTCTGGATGTCGGTATCAGTGGGAGCCACTGGTACCCCAGAACACGGCAACAGGTGATCGGTCGAGGCCGAGCCATCGATGTCAACCTGTGACCCCACAGACAATGCTTTGGAAGCCGGAACTTCCCGCCGGGGTAACTTTGCCGGTGCGGAGTCCTCGAGGACAAGCCCGGAGGCATCTCGATGCTTAGAGGGAGATTTGCCCTTCGAGGACCGGCCAGATTTATGCTTGGTTACCTGAGATCCATGGGAGGAAGAAGCAGCCCTGGAAGATGTCGATGCCACCGAAGCTGCATCAGAGGGAAACAGAGTACTGAGCTTGGCTGCTCGGTTCTGCCGACCTCTTTTAGACATCATGGTACAGGACACACAATCTGTGATGGAATGGTCAGGACCCAAACATTTTAGACACCAATCATGGGTGTCGGTGACAGAAATAGTGCCGCCACATTTTGTGCACTTTTTAAACCCGGAGGCGGGCTGCGACGCTCCTGCCCCCGCCCTAAGGCTAAAGGACAGGAGTGGCCTATTGTCCCGTGAGGAATGGATTAAAACTATTCCCTAGGAATGATGGGAGATGTAGTTTTGTTCTCCTTTCTCTCACTGATAAATGTAGTTGCGCCAGAGACGGTAAGGCTTTGCAAGAATATTTTATTCGTGTTGGGGAGATTCCTCCAGCGCATCAAAATTCAGATACATGAACATAAATGGTGCTTTAAATGGTAACAGAAGAAACTCAGGAACATAAGACAACGTAAAGTGAGATCAGCTTTTCTTCTATGGAGCTTAACTCAGCTCTGCCTCAAGAGGTGACTTACATATATTGCAGCCTCATGCAATCACTGTTCCCTTCACAGTGTGAACAAACTCAGGTGCAAACAATTAGGTTTTCAGAGCACGGCAGCAGAAACTTCCACGTTGTATTCTTTTCATACAAGGTACAGGCAAGCTTTGTTATACTGCTATTTCCTTACAGCATATTGAACAGTCCATGCTATTATCATCAGAGTTTATCAAAGGTAAGGCATTTTCCACTTGCATAAAATCTTCTGACTGCACAGAGCTATTGTCCTCATTCAGCTTTGACTGTCTGCCTGCTTTCAATTCTAAGAACTCTTTAAAGTCCTGAAGGAGCAATTCAGCCTGTTCAGTTTCTGACAAACCGTTGTCAGCCAACACTGAGTTTTTCTCCCAGTCAATAATGTTTCCCCCTTTAGCTCTTGGCTTGAATGACTCAGGGTAACAATTGGGATCTTTTAAAACAGCCTTAAATATAGAAGATGGGACTTTACCTTCTCTATCCAGGTTCCTATAGAAACTGCTGTCTTTCTGCCAGGCTCCTCTCCTCTTAGGTAGCTCAAAAGCTTTGCAGCTGTGAGTGCTTCTGGGTCTCTCCGGTCCAAACTGTATCCACGAGGGCTCTGCCTTTTCCCAAGACTCTAAACCAGGGCTTCGTCCACTTCTCGTAGGACTTCCTTTCCAAGCACCTGTTAAGATCCTTGCAGGTCCTCTGCTGCTACCAGGCTCAGACGTGCAGCCAAACTGCTTCCTGGTCAACTTCTCACAGCTATTCTGCTTCTGCTTCCAGGCCCTCTGCTCCTGGGAATTCTGCTTCAAGCTATTCTCTTTCTTCTTGTTCTTCTTGATCCCCTTAATCTGTTTAGCAGCGTCCTTCACCACTTCATAAAGGGATTCTTTTTCAGACACACCCCGTCCAACCCCTGGGTGTGCCCAATCAGCATTGCTCAACTCCTCCCCTGGGCTGGTCTTCATTCTCAGCTCACCAGAAGAGGGCTTTTTTTTCCTTTTAGGATTGTAAATCCTGCTGCATTTCAGGATTTCCTTCAGTCTCCATTTCCTCAGGAGGGCGTTCTTCACCACAGGGCTTCTCCATGAGGAGAAAAAATTTTAGGCCTAAGGCCCAAAAACTAAAATGCACAGTGAAGAAAGTTTTTTTGTTGTTTTTTTGTAAAGAAAGAAAAGAAAAGACCGGCGGTACCGGTCCGACGTCGAAGAAGGCAGACGTGACACAAAAGAATAAAGAAAAAATAAAGAACTTCTTCTGCAGTGACAGGAACACGACCTGCTGGCTCCGCGGAAAAGAAGAACTAGAGAGAGGCGATTGGGAAAGGCGGGAAGGCAGCGCGCAGGCGCTGTGGGATGCTCCCAAAAGCTTTCTTACTGGACGCTGGGGAGCGTTCCCGCGCAGGCTCCGTCGGTACCGACGATACCCATATGTGAAGACTCATTCCTGCTTGTTCCTGGAGATAATATCAGCTGTGCAGCATTTGAAGGAAGGTTAAATTTTTGTGCGCCACATAACGACACTCGGAGTTATATACTTTAAAATTTGACTACACGTCAGAATACAGTATGTACACCACATTGATTTTAATCAAATTAAATGAAAATAGACGATTACTAAACGAAGCGGAAAATTTCTAGTAATTACAATCACAACTTTTAAATTTTAAGATGTCTGTGTTGTTTTCTATCAGAATCAGAACCATAATTTTTGTGCGCTCTGTTGTAAAGTATGTGCGCTCGCTCGGCGAGGTGTGTGCGTGTGCACACACGCACAGCTTAGAGGGAACAGTGACTATGGGACCTGGTTCGGGGCTTAACTGACCTATCATAACCGACCAAGGACACCACTTTCAAGGTTTTTCTTGATCTTATGTTCCCTTGAGGGAGACCCCCTTTCCAAGAAGCCACAGCGTTGATCGAGATCCACAAGGCTGCACCGGGATTATGTAGCTTCAGAGGAGGCCTTGGCTTTCAGAGGCACCAGGGACTCTGGGAAAGGGGGGGGGGAGGGGGAGAAAAGTTTTGTTTTTTTTTTAATCATGCTGCTGCTGGCAGCTCTTAAGGGCCTTGGTGGACATCTTTTTGCAAAGACCGCAGGCCGTGGGGTCGTGGTCTGACACTAGGCAGCAATCATGTGTATCGGTTAGGGACATATTAGCACACTAATCACACTTCTCGAAACCACTGGTAGCCATGGGGGAATAAAGTACCCCAACAAGGTCGAAGACGCGCAGTGCTGCCAGCTGAAAAAAGGGAGCAAAGGCACCAAAAAGGAAATAAAATGTACATATCCGAGACTCTATGCCGGAACAGCATGCTCGGGTGATGGGAAGAGTACCGGTGCACAACCGGAGTATGAAACTCAGGTAGAGAAAAAAAATTCAACTTTTTCCAGGGGAAAGCAGGCAGACATCTGAAGAGCTCTGTGGAAGAAAAAAAAAAAAGACTGAGCAAGATGGCATCCTTGGGTGGGAAGGGCACCACGCATGCATGGTGGCATCTCCCAAAGGCTTTCTTGAAAGCTGGGGAGATGCTTCCACGAGGGCTCCATCATCACCCTTATGTGAAGGCTGACTTCCTGCTTATTCGCAAGGAACAGTGGGAAACCCCCAGTGGTCCAAACTCAAATTGAGTCTCAGATGGAATTTGGAGTCCCCCAACAAGGACAATGACTAGGTCAAGCCTTGGTATTCAAAATGGAATGGGACAGACACAATGGATCCCTTTACAGCAATAGGGTAACATCAAAATAAACTGAACCATCTAAGTTCTCAACAAATAGGGGTGTCCTACATGGAGTGGTGGGTTCACCCCTAAACAAAGACATGGGGAGGGGTGGCCTGCACAGAGCAGCAGGTGCACCTACTCTTGCCATCTCTTACTGGGCAGACTAGATGGACCATACTGGTCTATATCTGACGTCATTTACTATGTTACCCTGTGAGAATCCATGCCGGGCTCAACTCTATTCCCCGGAAACTGTTTTACAGTCTTTGCAGCACTGTGTTTAAGGTGGCTGGCAGGCAGATCCCTCCGAGAGCCTTGGATGATCTTGGGAGAAAGCAGGAAGGGACAGAGGAAAAGGGAGGGGGCCCTGAGGTTGTGTGAGGCTGCTGCACTTTTCCAGATTCTTCCAGTTTCTGGCTGCTCAACAGGCTCTTATGATAAGAGCTACTACTCCTATTGACTACAAGGCATACACAGAGCTGTACAGGCACATATAAGAGACAGAGTTCCTGCTAATCAGAGCTTACAATCTAGTCAAGACAGAAAACACAACAGCTGAGGATAAGACTATATCTAGGGGAATGATAAGGAGACTAAGTGGATCAGGATCCAAAAGTGGCCTCGAAAAGGTGAGGTTTTAGCCCGATTTTGAAAAGGGCCAGCGATGAAGCCTGATGCACAGACTCAGGTGAAGCTTAACACAGTGTATGGAGCTGAACCAATTGTCCCTCCTCCTATGGCTACCAAAAAGACTGCAGTCTAGTGGAGCCTCCCACAATGCACTCAAGTTAGAGGGGTCACCCTCAAGGTGGTTGTTCACTAGTGTTTAATCAATCTTTTACTCTTAATCTTCAGATTTTCTTCAGGAGAGGAGAAAATCCATCCACCATCTGCTGGAGACAAAGAAATATTGATGAGACCTCTGGTGGCCGAGGTGAATAGAGGCATAGGAGTGATGTCACTGAAACCTGGGCTTTTCATTGGTTTTTTGTCTCCACCAATCTGTTGGTAGAGGAACACAACCTACTTATCTGGACTAGTCTAGCAGGACAATATGGAAAATAAATTCCCATTTTCCTGTGCCCATTAATATATATCTCTCCCCCACATACACAGTTTGATTTATCTTTTGTCACTAAGTAGCGCAAGCTTAACCACCAGATAGAGAAAACTGAATGCAAAATTAGTCGCTAACAATTTATCTACAATCCTTAAAAACTCATAAGGTGCAGACTGAATACCTACGATATCCTCAGCTATAATCCAGAGTCAAATTAAATGGGCTGGGGTGTACACATGCCATGAACCAGATCATCAGGGTTCAAATCCTGCTCCACTCATCAAGCAAATCACTGCTCTCTATGCCCTTCTCTTGTACTGGTAGCTTCAGGCTTCCTTCCACCTTGCCACACCATGTGCCTGGAATGGAGCGAGTCAGTACATCAGGTCCTAGCCACGCTTTCTTCGGGTTGCTTTTAGATCCTGACCTCCCTATTCTCCTGTCGACACCCATGTGCATTTAATCATTTCCCTTGAGCCTTCCCTTGGTCCCTTGTGTTCTGTCTTAGCATACTGTAAGCTCTATGGAAGAGGGACTGTCTCTCTGTGGACTTGTACAGTGCGGCATATGCTTTGTACCGCAACATAAATTAGTAGTAGTCGTCCTTGGAACCTTTATCAAGTCAGTTTAGCTCCCACTGGGCATATGGGGTAATTTTACAAATGTGCACCTATGTGAAGTGTCAACAAGGCACCTGTTTTACAGGAAACAGCAGCTTATGCGCCCAGAACCAGCGCCCATTGCGGCTCCACCCAACCACCCCCTCCAGCAACACCTATGCGTGACATGTGTATAACTACACACCATTCTGTCAGAACACACACTATACTGAGATAATTGTACAGTCAACTACGTATCAGAACCATTTTGCATTAAAGATCAATTTGCATTTGTTTTATGTAAACTACTTTGATTATCCCAGACTAAGTGGGAGGAGTGGCTCAGTGGTTGGGACGGGTTACCTCAGGCTGGAAGGCCAGGGGTTCAATTCCCACGTAGGGACAAGCAACCTCAGGCCTTGGGCAAACCATCAACCCTCCATTGCCTCAGGTACACTTAGATTGTGAGCCCTTTGGGGACTAGGGAATAAGAAGTGCCTGTTAGCATATATCTGTAAACCGCTTTGACCCAGTGAAAAGCAGTATATAAGCACAGCTAAATAAGTGGTATTAAAAAAAAAACAGACAAATAAAGCGTAGTTACTCACCTGCAACAGGTGATCTCCGGGAACAGCAGGAATTTAGTCTTCACATATGGGTATCGTTGGTACCGATGGAGCCTGCATGGGAACGCTCCCCAGCGTCCAATAGGAACGCTTTTGGGAGCATCCCTCAGCACATGCACGCTGCCTTCCCAACTGTCCCTCTTCAATTAAGTTTGTAGCTGAGTGAAAGGACAGAGGAAAGAGAGAGATAGAGAGACAACTCCTAGGGGAGGTGGGTGGGTTGTGAAGACTAAATTCCTGCTGTTCCCGGAGATCACCTGTTACAGATGAGTAACTACGCTATCTCCAGGAACAAGCAGGAATGTAGTCTTCACATATGGGGACTCCCTAGCTGAAGATGCCAGGGAGATAACCCCAGGAAGCTGCCACCTATAGTGAGGTGGGCCGTGCTTCCTCCCATGGATCTCTGGCATCCCACCAGGGTTGGTGTGTAGGAGTTGAATTAGGTCTGAAAGAGAATTTGAAGAACAGCTTGGCCAAAGAAGGCATCCCGATGGGAGGCTTTATCTAGGCAGTAGTGGGCTGTAAAGATGTGTACCGAAGTCCAGGTGGCTGCTCGACAAATGTCATCAATAGACACAGACTGCCATGGCTCTCACATTATGAGCTGTGACATGGCCTTGAAGAGGAAGACCCTTACTCTCATAAGCAAAGGATATGCATTGTGCAATCCATTTGGATAGAGTTCTTTTGGAAACTGGAAGTCCCAAATGACTAGAATCAAAAGCAGTAAAGTTGAGAAGACTTTCTATGTTGCTGTGTTCTTTGTAGGTAAAAAGCCAAGGCTATTTTACAATCCAAAAGTATGAAGGTTCCTTTCTGCATTAGAGGCAAGAGGCCTCAAAGAATACAGGAAGATAAATTGATTGATTTAAATGAAAAGGTGAAACCACCTTTGGCATAAAGTGTGGATGAGTTCTGAGAACAACCTTATGATGAAACCTAGTATAAGGAGGATCAGCTACTAAAGCTTGCAATTCACTAATGTGACTTGCAGAGGTGATTGCAATTAGGAAGATGACCTTCCAGGACAAAAGCTTTAGGGTTGTAGTGGCTAAAGGTTCAAAGGGCGGTTTCATGAGCTGCCCGAGAACTAGGTTTAAATCCCATGCCACCGGTGGTGGCCTGATGGGAGGCTTTGTTAATAGAAGACCTCTCATAAATCGATATGAGTGGATGAGAGGAAATTGGCTGTCCATTTAGAGATTTATAGGAAGTTGCAATTGCACTAAGATGGACTCTTACTGAATTTGTCTTTAGACCAGAATTTGATAAATGAAGTAGATACTCTAGTATTGATTCCAAAGGTATCATAAGGGGGTTTATCCCCTTCTGTGAACACCATATAGCAAAACCTTTCCACTTGAAGGCGTAAGAGCGCCTTGTGGAAGGTTTTCTAGAAGCCTGAAGGATATCCTTTACCTATTGGGAAAGGTTGAGATCCTGAAGGTCTAAGCTTTCAGCAACCAGGCCCTGAGATGCAGGGACTGGGGATTCGGGTGCCATAACATCCCGTTCTCTTGGGAGAGAAGATCTGGAGCACACCCTAACTCCAGAGGTGCAGCTTGAGAGAGATGTAGAAGCAGGGGATACCACATTTGACATGGCCACCGTGGCACTATAAGGATCATACGACCCCTGTCTCTCTGAAGCTTGAAGAGTGTTTTGGGGATGAGGGGAATGGGTGGGAAGGCATGCGTCCCTTGCCTGGAAATTTTGAGCCGTAATTCTGGAACAGAACCGGGGAAGTTTGGCATTCAATGGACTTGCAAATAGGTCTATGTCTGGGGTTCCCCAGATCTGAAATATCTTGGCCACCTGGTCTAAGTGGAGAGACCATTCGTGAGGCAGCAGTACTCGGCTGAGTTTGTCTGCCCAAAGGTTTTGAATGCCTGGAAGATATACTACGAGGAGGTGAATTTGATGCTCTCTGGCGAGGGCCCATAGTTGTAAAGCTTTGTTGCATAATGACAGAGAGCCTGTTCCGCCCTGCTTGTTCATGTAGAACATGGCTACTTGATTGTACGTGTGGACTAGGACTGTCTTGTAGCTGAGCTGGGCATGGAATACTTGCAGAGCTAGATAGATTGCTCTGAGTTCCAGGAGGTTTATGTGAAGGCAAGCTTCCTGTGGAGTCCAGGTACCCTGGGTAGTGAGATGTTGCAGGTGTGCTCCCCATCCCACCTGTGATGCATCTGTTAGAGTAGCCTAGAATAGGGGTTGCTGGAAAGGAGACCCGACTAGAAAATTTTCTTGTAATTGCCACCACTGGAGGGACAAAATCAGTTGCTGTGAGTTTGATATCTTGTCCGACAGATGTCCTGTGGCCTGTGTCCACTGTGTGGATAGGGTCCACTGGGCTGCTCACATATGAAGGCAAGTATAGGGAACCACATGAACCGTGGATGCCATATGTCCCAATACTTGTAGTAGTTCGAGCAGTTAGGGAGGACTTCACCGCTGCTTGAGAAGCTAGCTGCACTATGCAAAGACAGCAGAGTTGTGGGAGAAAAGCCCTTGACTGTCTGGTATCTAAATGAGCTCCTATAAACTCCAGGGACTGAGACGGAGCAAGATGGGATTTTGGGAGGTTTATGACCAATCCCAAGTATTGAAGGATTCGCATTGAGCGAGACAGTGCAGAGCTGGCCTCTGGAACCGTGGGGGTTCGAATGAGCCAGTCGTCTAAGTAAGGGAAGACGAATATCCCTAGGGCTCGCAGAAATGCATCTACTACTGCCATGCATTTCATGAATACTCTTGGTGCCAAAGCCAGACCAAAGGGAAGAACCCTGTATTGGAAATGTTTTCCCTTGAAAAGGAATCGTAAGAATTTCCTGTGATCTGGATGGATCAGAATATGAGTATACACATCCTTTAGATCTAGAGAGCAAAGCCAATCCGAGGGAGGAGTGGTCTAGTGGTTAGGACAAGGTACTTCAGGCCAGAGGGCCGGGGGTTCAAGTCCCACCTGGGGACAGCAATCTCAGGCCGGAGGGTCTGGGATTTCTAGTCCTACAGGCAATCCTTGTGGTCTTGGGCAAGCCACTTAACCCTCCATTGCCCAGGTTCCCTGTAAGTATTAGCGTATGTGTCTCATATCCCCTCGTGTTAAATGTATCCCCCAATTGACTGCTTTGACCCGGTGAAAAGCGGGATATAAATACAGCTAAATAAATAAATAAAATACTGACTTTGAAGGTATGGTAGAAGAGTTCCCAGAGAAATCATTTTGAACTTTTCTCAGAACAGATATTTGTTCAGTTCTCCGAGGTCTAGAATGGGTCTGTGTCCTCCTGTTTTCTTTGGAATAAGAAAATAGGGGGAGTAGAACCCTGTTGGGAAATGGGTACTTCCTCTATTGTTTCCTGAGCAAGGAGTGTTGAGACCTCTTCATCCAGTAGATTGTCTGGAGAGGTTTGGGAATTGAACTGTCTTACTATTGTAGGAGGGGGCATGCTGTGAAAATAAAGCTTGTACCCCTCCCCTACAATGGACAGAGTCCAATTTTCTGCTGTTATTTGGTGCCATCTGTTGGCAAAATGACACAACCTGCCTGGAATGTTTAGAGGTTCTGGACCCTTCAGAGGCAGGAAAGCTAAGCTCTTTAGGAAGGAGTCAAAGCCCTTGAGGGGGCTGAGCTTGTGGAGCTGGTTGAGTTCTCAGGCCTTTTGGCTTCTTTTGTTGTCTGGATTGTTGCTGTTGTCCCCTTTGGGCACCTTGACCCTGACCTTGCCCTTGTTGGGTATAGGACGGATAAAACGTCCTCTTTTTGCTGAAAAAGGGTTTTTTATAGGGTTTTTTTGGCTGGAGTGGCTGTAGATTTTGACAATCTGTCTAAAGTGATATTGTCAGCATCTATCTCATTAGCCTTCTCCTGCCAATTCTTGCCAAAGAGGTTTTCTCCTGTGCAAGGGATGTTCCCTAATTTGTCCTGTACCCAAATCTCCAAGTCTGATGCCTGAAGCCAGGCAATTCGACGTGCACCAATGGCAATAGCAGAAGTTCTGCTGATGCATTCAAAGCAGTCAAAGGCTGCACGATTTACAAACTTGGAAACGTCTTCAGCATGCTTGACAAGAGTAAGGAAGTCTTGTCGTTTGTCATCAGGGAGAAGGGGGCTCATAATCTCCAAGTCTCCTGTGACTTCCTTGAGGAACATTCCCATATATAAAATATATGAGCTGATTCTAGCTGAAAGCATGGAAGCCTGAAATGTTCGACGCCCAAAGGCGTCAAGAGTCCTGCATTCACGACCTGGAGGATTGGATGCATGTCTTTTTGCACGTTTCATCCTACGCATGGCTGATTCCACTACCATTGAATGGTGTGGCAGCCGAGTCTTTTGAAAACCAGGACATGGTGGAACTCGATACATGGTATCGAGTCTCCTAGAATGAGGAGAGGTGGTCAAAAGGTGTTTCCCACATTCTGAGCATCACATCATGAAGAATTTCATGAATGGGCAGAGTAGCTGTCTCTTTGGGAGCTTTAGGGTATTGGAGTATCTCCAATTCCTTTGCTCTAGGTTCTTTTTCAGGAGCTACCGTGATTGATAGGCCTCGGGCCACATCACAAATAAAATCCTGAAACATGTCTTCCGGAGGAGACATTCTGCGTTGAGGAGAAGAGGCGTCTTCCGGCAGAAGTACTCTGGTACCGGCAGAGTTATCCGAGTCATCGGAATCAGAAGATTCGAAATATCTACGATCTGGATGTTCATGCAAAGCATGGTATCAGTATTGATCGAAGTCGGCACCGAGTTGGTCCGGTACCGATCTGTCGATGATCGAAAAAAGTCGGCATGGGCAGAACTCCCACCGGGGCTGGTACCGTCGATGCTGATAATGGTATGGGCACCGGTGCTGGTACTGGCATCGGTACCCATTGAACCGTCGGTAGCGGTGTCAACGGTACTGCAGCTGTAAGGAGAGCTGCAAGACTGCGCTTGATAGCGAGGAATTTCTGGTCTATCGATGCTGCCAATGCCTGGGTGTCGGTACTGGTAGAAGCGGCCGGAACCCCTGAGCATGGAACCAGTAGCTCTGCTGAGGTCGAGGCCTCGAGAACATCCCGTTAGTGCTTTGGAGGCTGAAGCCTCCCGCCGGGGCTGTTTTGCCAGTGTAGTTTCCTCAAAGGCAATGCCAATGGCTTCTCGATGCTTAGCAGATGTACCCTTTGAAGACTGGCTCTTATGTTTAGTTACCTGAGATCCATGGGAGGAAGACGAGGCTCTGGAAGACATCAATGCAATGGCCATCGCATCTGAAGAAAAGAGGGTACCGAGCTTTGCAGCCTGGTTCTGTCTTCCTCTTTTAGTCATCCCCATACAAGAGGAACACTCCGATGGAGAACGGTCAGGGCCTAAACATTTAAGACACCAGTCATGGGTGTCTGTGATGGAAATGGTACCGCCACGCTTAGTACATATTTTAAAACCACTAGCTGGTTTTTCCATTTTTGAGGAAAATGGGGTCTAATGACCAAAATGGCGCCTAGCACCAAAAGGAAAACGTTTCTGAAGAGAAACTTGTCCCAACAAAAATAAACAATACAAATAAAACAAATACATATACATATCTATCTCTCTCTCTCGATATATATATAGATATATATACACACACACACTTGCCCCAAATAAAAAGAATATATAAATATATATATTTTATTTTTAAAAGAAGAAAAGAGAACCGTCGGTACCGGTAGGCATTGAGCGGAGGCAGGCGCGACCGCAAGAAAAACAGTTTAAAGAAGACAGTTTCTGCGATGACAGGGTATGTGACCTGTCGGCTCCGTGGAAAACAAAGAACTGAAGAGGGACAGGTGGAAAGGCGGGAAGGCAGCGCGCATGTGCTGAGGGATGCTCCCAAAAGCGTTCCTATTGGACACTGGGGAGCGTTCCCACGCAGGCTCCGTTGGTACCAACGATACCCATATGTGAAGACTACATTCCTGCTTGTTCCTAGAGATTAAATTTTATGGGTAAACCATGGTTTGTAACATTACCCCCACAGGTCCCCAGTTCAGGGTTACTGAAAAACGGAAGCTGGTGCTTTAACACAACCTCAAGCACACGAAAATGAAGTTAGCAAAACAAGCAACTCTTTGCTGACTTGGGCATTAATTTTCATTCAATGCCAACAGGGGGCGGAAAGAAAAGTTTGCAGAGAAATCACGGCTGGCTGGCTTTAATTCCAGCTCTGGCAGCGAATCTAATTGTCTGAATCATAGTTATTGTAACTTCTCTTCAGAAGGAGCTTGCACCGGGAAGGCAGCGATTTGACTTATTAATCACACACCATTGAGGATTCACTGTGTACCAAAAAAAAATCAGAAGCTGATTACAGGCGGCTCACAAAAGCACTGCAGGGGTGAAGGGAAAGGAACACTGCAGCCACCATTAAACCAGCTCATGCAGAACATGTCACACTGCTCCAAAGGGCCGCATGGCTTCCAGCTTATATTAACACTGATGCATGGCCATACAAAGCCTCTCAGACTACACTGTATCCCAGGCCTCGTCTCTGGCTAATCAAACAAATGTCAATATTTCTTTACAAAGAGCAGAGCTGCACCGTTTAATGGTCCCAAAATTACATGGGAAAAAATGGAGGCAACCAACGTCTTCCTCAAAGCTTCTATTGCAGATGGAAGCTGGAGCCGAGACACCATGAGCCCTTCACTGGCATCAACGGCGGTGGGTTTTGTTTTTGGGTCCCTCTCTGGCAGCAACAGCCCTGGCTAGCACAGTAAGGGGCAGTAGTTCCCCTTCAGGCCTAGTACAAATGTATTTTTAAACCAGGCAGTGGGTGTTGCCGTTAAACGATGAGTGAATTCCTGGCCCCTTGAAGGGACTGCGACACCCCTGCCTCTCCAGCATTCCCAGTCCCACTCATCTATAAATATACTGCACAGGGTCTGCTCGGATCCATGTCAGCACCCTAAGTCCCATGGGCATCTCCCCATTCTCACAGGGTGCATATGTGCTATCAAAGGTGTAACACAGGCTGATTCAGAACGGCAGAATTTCATACACACTAAAGCTTTATTATAAATTACAGAGTATTCAGTGCTGGTAGAACAGACATACAGCAAAAGCCAAAACCGTACCTGTGGCTTGAAGAAAAAAAAAAAAAAAGACAGACTGGAGGGAGAAATAAAAAAAGAACAGTGAAACAGGGGGAACTAGACCCTGAAGCTCAGGACGCAGCACATGCCTGGCAAGGTGGTTAAGGTCCCCTCTCGGGTTTAAAGCTTGCAACCTCAGAAAGGCGACTAGGTGTGTTGCTCAAGACACTCAACGAGTGCTGTACCAATTGCAGAAATGCACAAACTAGTGTCACAAGGCCTCTGCTGCATGGCAGCAGCTCAACACACACATTTCAGCGTTATTGTATACTTGAACTAGCTTAGCATCTTCCATCCAAAGGGATCTCACACCTACACAGCACTGCGATCTCCGAGGTTACAGCACGCAATGTCAGGGAAACGAAGCCCTCTGAATCAGTATCAGGGAGACAAATACAGCTATTTAACTGAGAACATTTTTTCTCCCTATGAAGACACTTTTCTGCTGCCTTCTTCACCACCCCCCCCCCCACTCTCAAGTCCCCACAGTAAATCTTGTGCACGAGCAGTCAAAAGTCGGTGATATTTTCTACAAAAATGAAAAGCTACAGTGATCTCCAGTTTTTACATGTGTGCTTTTGGTGTGCAAGATTTTGAATATCTGTCTCAAGTAAACTTTGACATCAGAAGGGCCCCGTTTTGCCAAGAAACACTTGAAGGCTGTGCTTTTAGCACAAGCTCAGACACCTTACTTTTGCCTGCAAATGAGGGTGAAGGGCTTCAGGTTCAGGTGAAGCCAATTAGACAAAGTAAAAACTGCTCCGACTCATTGCTAAGCACACAGCTGTCTCTTACGGGTCTGCTCCACTCCCGAAAACGGTCATACTACATACTGGAAAAGGGTGGCCTTCTACTACACATCAAAGCATTCTGTAAGGAAGATCAAAACCTTAGCATAGTACAGGATTCTTCTTAAAAACCTAACCTTACTGCATGATGGCATATATATATTTTTTAAAGAGACAATAAATAAAAGACCTCTGAATGGGAATAACTTGGATCCCATAGTGAAATGTAGCGTCAGTAGCAGAAAACAATGTATTCCATGGCTGAAGAGGGAATCTGGCAAGCAGGGCAGGCCCAACCACTAGGCAAACGAGGTGGCTGCTTAAGGTGGCAACTTCTGGAGGGCAGGAAAAAGCAGGGTATTCGAAGCTAAACAATAGATTTTGACAGCCAAGGGGGGCGTAAGGTCTGCCAAGGGCACCACACCTTGAACCTACTCTGGGGCTGGCCCTGCTGGCAAGAGCCTGGTAATCTCGACTGCCAGAAATTTCAGAAAAAAGAAGCTGCTTTGAAAGTACAGTTCCAAAAACGTATACATAAAATCATATAAATAGGCCAAATTTAACACACAAGCAGCAAAAGCATAACTGTAGCTGTGTGTATAGCCTCCCCCCCAATAAATGTTTCCTTATCTCTTTAGAAAGCAAAATGTTAATCTAGCCTCACCTAATTTATGCTACAATGAAACTGCTTTTGAATGGTTCTATTCCTAAGCCCAGCTGCGATTGCAGCACGCACAGCCACAAAGGGGTGGGCATTTAAGAAGGGGCTCAACAGTGACACCTACTGGCCAGACATATGCACTACATTAGTTGGCTTGTCTTTAAGTGGTCCCTGCTGGAATTCAGCTGGGGGAGGAGATATAAAATTCAGGGGAAGACCCCCCACGTAGTTGCAAATAAAGGTTCATGGTGCCAAATTTCAATAATGGTCAATTCTGATGGAACCAGGGGAAAACTTAAGCCAAAGAGTAAATGTAACCTCAGTATTCAACCAGGCCAGAGGAGCCTGAACAAATGCTGGTTTTGCACAGAAAATGCTTTGCCTATTAACACACAACTGAAAGTGAGAATTGGGAATCTAGCAGTTGCATTTCTTTGAAATTATTCAATTAAATGGCCAACAGCTGCACATCCCCTTTCACCGAAGGAAGCAGGCAACTGTGACCATACGCCACTAGAGGTTGTTAAACTTTACAGCCATGGAACAAAGATGTATTCTTCAACCCAGCTGTCATTTTCTGCTCCTTTGGGCTGCCAACTCAATCAGGACTAGTTTCTATTGGTCACACAATCTTATAATTTCCTCCATGCAGCGCCACCAGTACAGCAACAGTCCTAGGCCAGGAGCCAGAGCCCACAGCTCAGCTAACGAACGCCAAGTCTAGCCACTAGGTGTGCCTTCAAGTGACAGACTTGTTCAGTGCCGTCCAGTCTGTGTCTACTCCTGGCGACCCTCTGGATAGTTCATCTAAATTTGTTCGGTCTTCAGCCAAGCAGCTCATTGTTGATAGACTGGCACCCGTAGCTGCTGTTATTGTATCGATGTGTCCAAAGTATGAAAGTCAAAGTCTTGTCATCTGAGCTTTTAAGGAAAGCTTAGGTTTGATCTCCTCTAGTACTACTGGCTTGTTCTTTGGGCAGTCCTTGATATACACAGTATTAGTCGTCAGCACCATAATTCAAAGGCATCAATTTTCTTCCTGTCTGTCCAATTTTCACATTCATGACATTATTGAAAATACCGTGGCTTGGACAAGTCAAATCATTGTATGGAGTGAGACATCTCTGCTCTTGAGAATCTTGTCTAGGTCCTTCATAGCCATTCTGCCAAGAGCAATGCATCATAGGATTTCTCGACTGTAGTCCTTTCTTTTTTGATTGTTGATCTAAATAAGTTAAAGCTGTCAACTATTTCAATTTCTTCTCCATCGATGAACTTCTTGATTTTGCCAGTTGTCAGGAACCTTTTCTTAACGTTAAGGCATAGACCCATTTTAAGACTTACTCTGACCCAGAGTGTTGTAAACAGGAATCAAATATAGGACTTTTGTATTGCACCATGAGGCACTTGCAGTTGAGCTACCGGGCCAGCATGGGGAAAATAAAGTTAATAACCCCCTGTCAAAAACAAATATAGCAGAGTCGCAAGCTCAGTTTACACATTCAACTGTGAAGATTAAAATAAGCGATTTTTGCTATAGCCACCAGATGGCAGTAGATACTCAATAATATCAACTTTTTAAACACAAAGACATCTTTCCCACAGGGTTTTCTAGTATTCATGATTAATAGCTAAAAAGATTGCATTATAAAAAGTTATTGCTTTCTTGCTGATAAAACAGCTGTTTTTTTCCCCTTGTACCTCACATGACATTGATCTAAACCCATCGCTGTTAAAAGCGTCATAAGATTGTGCAGTCCTGCACGGATCTTGCCATGCAGAATCAAATGGGCCTAGGGAGGTTGAAGTTGGATTCTAATCCCCATATTCCAAAGTACAGATTGGCCAAAATTGCTGTCAGTCAGGAATCCCCTTCCAGACAGCAGTGAGATGTGAATGTGTGGACAGAAGACCACGTTGCAGCCCGGCAGATCTCTTCCGTGGAGACAGAGCGTAAGTTGACCACGGCTCTGACATTGTGAGCTGCGACATGACCAAATGCCTACTTGGGCATAAGCAAAAAAAGACGCAGTCTGCTAGTCAAATTGAAAGACGGCAGCCTCTAGCTTTCTGGGGTCAAAAGAAACCAAAAAACTAGATGCATTTTCTATGTCTTTTGTCCGCTCCAATTAGAAAGCTAAAGATCATTTGCAGTCCAATACGTGCAGCACAGTTTCCCCCTCTATGAGTATGAGGCCTTGGGAAAAATGTTAGTAGAACAACTGACTGATTAGGAAGGAATTTAGGATAAGTACGGAGGACTACTCTACTATGATGGAATTTAGTGTAAGGTGCATGAACTATGAGAGCCTGAAGCTTGCTCATTCTGCCTGCTGAAGTGAGCACCAGCAAAAACAATACCTTCCAGGTCAAGATCTTCAGAGGGCAGGAATCAAATGGCTCGAAAGGAGCTTTCACGAGTTGCGCAAGAACCACATTAAAAGATCCCAAGACACTGCTGGAGGTTTGTAGGGAGGCTTCAAGAGAAGCAACCTCTGCATGACACAAAAAGCTCAAGGACTTCCCTTCTATACCTTGATAAGCTCCAATTGCACTGAGGTGGACCCTGATGGAGTTGGGATTCAAGTCCCGACTCGGAGAGGTACAGAATATATTTGAGCAGTTTTTGTGTGGGATAGATGAAAGGATCTAGGGCCTCATCCTCCTACCAGAAAGCAAACCTCCTCCATTTACAGGAATAAGACTCTCATTGAGGCCCTCCTGGAGGCCAAAAGGACATCATTTACACTGGTGGGCAATTCGAGCTCAAACGATACTAGTCTCTCAACATCCACACTGTGCGGGCCAAGTACTGGATGTTAGTGCGCAAAATCAGATCAGGCGCAAAGCCTAGCTGGATAGACTCCTACTTAGAGAGCTGTAGCAGTAGAGGAAACCACAGCTCTCTGGGCCAGTAGGGCGTGATGAGAATCATTGTGCCTGTGTTTTGAGCTTCAGGAGGGTCTTTGCAATGAGAGGGATATGCATACAGAAGCGCCCCCCCCTCCCTCCCCAGTGCAGAACGAAAGCATCTGAGGCTAATCTGCTGTGTGATCTTACTCTGGAACAGAACTGATCCACTTGGGCATTTTGAGGTATCGCGAACAGAGCTATCGATGGGGTGCCTCACTCCTGAAAGATCTGAGCTGCAACCTCCCTGTCCAGTGTCCATTTGTATGGTTGGAGGACTTGACTCAGGCTGTCTGCTAGAGTGTTATGTTCACTTGGCAGGTATGTGGCTCTCAAGTCCATCCCATGATGAACTTCCACAACCTGACTGCTTCCTAACCACAGGAGGTACAAGCTGGTTCCTCCCTGCTCGTTGATGTAGAACACTGCGACTTGATTGTCAGTCTGAACCAGGACAATGTGGTTGGCCAGCCAATCTCTGAAAGCCTTTAAAGCATTTGCTATGTCTCTTAAATCCAAGAAGTTGATCTGGTGGAGACTCTTGGATTGACCAATAACAAAGTGTGAAGCCCATCAAGATTGAGGCTCCTCAACCCAGCTTGGATACATGCGTCATCAAAATTTTCTGAGGTGGAGCAATTTGGGAGACCTCGGGGCAAATTGTGGCAGACTGTCCACCTTGCAGGGATTGAACAAGTGGATTTGACACATAGACTATCCTCAAGTTGACCTGTGGCCTGGGTCCACCGAGTCCTCAGAGTCCACTGAGTCTGCCTCATATGGATGTGTGCCAAGGGTGTGAAATGCATGGTAGAGGCCATGTGGCCTAATACAGTTAATATCCCGCAAGCTGTTACCAATTGAGGCTACCGCACTAGTGCTGTCAGTCTGTGAAGTCAGTTGTGCGGGAGGAAAGCTCTTGCCCAAGTCGTGTTGAGCAGGGCTCCTATGAATTCCAATGCTTGGGTGGGTTGAAGGTGGGATTTAGGGTAGTTTATAACAAACCCTAGTATTTCCAACACCCGAATGGTAACTGTTGATTCTTGAAGCCTCTCTGACTAGTACTTTTGATCAGCCAGTCATCCAAGTAGGAGACGACAAAACACTTCCAGCGTCTGGAGGAAAATTGTTCTACCACGAGGCATTTTGTGAAAATGCAAGGTGTCAAGTTAGGCCAAAGAGCAACACTTCCTGTGAGTGGGATATATCTGTTTGTGGATGTAAACATCCTTTAGATCTAGGAGCATAGTCAATCCCCCTTTTGAAGGCTGGGAAAGTAGGGTGCCTAAAGAAATCATTCTGAATTTTTCTCTGACCAAGTATGTGTTCAGATCTCTTAGGGTCTAGGTTGGGGCAGAATCTCAGTTTTCTTGGGAATCATGAAACATCTGGAATAAAATCTTCACCCTCTCTGCTCTGGTGGCACAAGCTCGATCGCAAGATCTGTCAAGAGGGTGGTGATTTCTCTCTGAAGCAGTTTTTGATGCAGAGGGTTGAGGCACCCTTGGGGGGCAACTGGGAGGTAGGTCAAATAGATGCAATTTATAATGGCTTTGGATGATCTGCAAAACCCATGTGTCTGAGGTTATTAGGGGCCACCTTCAGGCAAAAAGAACGAACCTTCCCTCAAATGAATGTTCTTCCATTGTGGTTACTGGTAGAGTGGCTATGCTCTGAAGGAACCATTTTAAACCCCACCCCTGGCTTTGGCTGAGGAGCAGGCTGGGCTTTGAGGTTTTTCTCAATGCAGTAGTGGGCGAGGAGCCCATTTTGTTTGGGAGGTTTGGGAACCAAGAAAGTACCTAAGTCTATGAGAGTAATAGCTCTTATTCTGATCCCCTCCTTGGTACCTCCTGCAATAGGCCACTGGCTCAGAAGTGCACCTTGAGAGATTACAAAGGGCAACATGCTGCTTTTCGATGAAGCCAGCTCTCTTCAACCTGTTCTCCTAAGAGATTGTCTCCATGGCACGGATTGCCAGCAAGCTTGTCCTGCACTGATTGTTCCAGGTTTGAGGACCAGAGCCAGGCAATACCCAAGACAGAAGCTCTCGATGCAGTTTCAAAGATATCATAGGTCGCACAGAACATGAACTTCAAGTCGTTCTTGCCATGAGCCACTAGGGAATGATACTGCTCTAATTTCTCTGGAGGGAGATACTGGGACGGATCAGCATCGTCACACGTGATGTTTTTCAAAAACATGCCCATGAAGAGTGGGTAAGAGGTTATGAGCATGGAACCCTGAAAATACCCTCTCCTTAAAGAGTCTAATGTTAGAGCCTCCCCCTCTGGGGGGTACCAAGGAATGAGTCTTGGAACTCTTGAACTTCTTAAGATCAGATTTGACTACCAACAAATGGTGCGAAGCTGGGGCTTCACGAATCTGGGAGCCTTCTGAAAGTCAGTCAAGCCTTCTACTAACCAGAGGTACAGTGAGGGGGGGGGGGGGTTCTCCCACATTCTCATTTGTGCTCTGTGTAGGATGCGATGCACAGGCATGGTCATCACTTCTTAGAGGCCAAGGAGTACTGTAGAATCTCCAACTCTTCTGCCCTGGGCTTATCCTCAGTCTCCAAAGAATGGTAGCCATATCCCTAACAAAATCTTGGAAGGTCATGTCCTCAGGAGGAGACTTGAACCCTTCACTTCATGAGTGGTGCAACAGAAGCTCAGGGGACTTGTCCTTAGACAAGTCTTCAGACGCTATGTCTGCTACCCAGCTTCTGAATCAGACTCAGAAAGGAAGTCAGTCTCTGCCTGGATCTCTCTCCTGACCCTGGGGAGAGGGGAGGAGGGGGGGGGGGGATCATGAGCTCCTTTGGGAGCTAAGATGCACTGATGCTTGTCTAGATTATGAGGGTGCACTGAACCCTGAAACACTAGAGTAATATCAGCTGGGCAGGCACCGGTGTTGAGACCCTTCGATGCCCCAATGTCTATGCATCTCCCACAGGCAAGGCATGCATATCGAGGATCAGTGGCATGGCAGCCGATGTCGATGCAGCCAACAGAGGCCATGGCCTACTGCACAGCCAACAGTGCCACAATCTGTTCAAGAGCTTGCAGAAGGCATTTCTCCGTGGTTATGATTCAGAAGGCTTCGGGCATCAGCAACTTCGACTGATGTACCTGGAATCTGAACGGGGTTATTGATGGCTTGGTCTTGCTGCCCCTCTGATATTCTGGAGGATGAACTCTCCTCTCTTTGAGGCAGCTTCAAGGGGTGCTCTCATGGACCCTCATCGTTCGACACCATGCCTTGAAGGGCTCTGATGCCAATGCATCAGAATCTTCATTCAGTGCTTGGTGCAATCATCCTTTGACGTTGATTAAGAAGCAGCCAAATCCTTCCTCATCTTCGGGTGGAGATCAATCAATTGGCAATGCTTCAGGACACTACAGGTGCTCAGCTCCAAGTGAGCTCAAGAACTCCTTGATATCGATGTACCATCAGTGTCTGATGCAGTCTTTGAAGCCATTGAGACTGCTGCCGATGTATCGGACTTCTGAGCGCCATAAAGTGATTTGAACTGCTTCTCTCAACTCTTGAGTCCTCTTCTTGTCATCCTGCAAACACAAATTACAAAAGAGGGCTGATTATTGGGCCCCAGCCACTGAAGACATCAATTATGGGTATCCATGGCAGATATGGTCCTTGTGCAGCAGGAACATCTCTTGAACCTGCTGGCCAGTTTTTAGGACAAGACGCCCAGAAAGATAGCTGCAGTGAAATCAAATGGCTTGATTTTTAAAGGAGGGCCTGGTTGGGGCACAGACATCTAAGGGGGAAGATGTGCCACATAAAAAAAAGAAAGAAAATGACCAAAAGAGCAAAAATACAAGGGAAAAGAAGAAACTGTGATGGCAGGTGACTGCTGAAAAAAAAAACAAAAAACTGGAAGGCGCAGGATTCTTGGAGGGGAAAAAAACAATTACCAAGTGGAGATCAGTTGGAATGCTTCCATTGGGCTCCACAGAAAAAGCATACTTACTCACCTGTAATAGGTGTTCTCTAGGGACAGCAGGAATCATTCCTCACAAATGGGCGATGTCTGCACCGATGGAGCCCACATAGCTTTTGGGAATGCCACATGCATGCATGGTCCCCTTCCCACCCAAGGGTGCCATCTTTCTCAGTCAGGTGCTATAGCTAGAGTCCTACCAAGAAGATGACCCCCCCCCCCCCAAAAAAAAGGGACAGCAACTCCAAGGGGAAGAGGGAAGGTTGTGAGGGCCGATTCCTGCTGTCCCTGGAGAACACCTGTTAAAAGGTGAGTAACCACGCTTTCTCCAGGAACAAGCAGAAGTCAGTCCTCACATATGGGTCTCCCTAGCTACAGGCTACCAAGGACCTGTAGGAAAAGCACTGCAGAGCCATGAGCAGCCGCAAGTAAATCTGAAGACAGACCCGAGGATCCATGGAGAACCCATGTCTCTGGTAGCCTGAACAAGAAGGGATGGAGGGCAGGAGTTGCTTAAACCCCGTACAGATTACGGCGTATCACCTGGCCAAAAGGCAGAGTCCCAACAGGACTATTTCTCCAGGCAGTAATGGGTCATGAAGGTATGAGCAGAGGACCAGGTGGGTGCCCTGGCAGATGTCCACCAGAGGCACTGAGCGGAGGCTCACGACCAACATCGCCATTGCTCAGACATTGTGCAGTGACCTGGCGGTCCAGTGGCAGCCCAGCCTGGGCAAAGGCGATGCAGTCCGCCACCCAAATGGACAAGGTTCACTTGGTGACTTGCCTGTCCCAGATGGCTGGGATTGTAGGAGACAGAGTTGCCCAGAGTCCATTGCAGGTAGACGGACAGGACCCTCTTGCAGTCCAGGGTATGGAGAACGGCCAACACCTGGTTGGCATGAGGCCTCAGGAAGAAAGTGGGCAACCCACCTCCTGGTTGAGATGGAAGTCCGGAGACAACCTTCAAGAGGAACTTAGTGTGGATGCGAAGAACCACCCTGTTCTTGTAGAACCTGGTGTATGGTGCTTCGGCCACCAGGGCTTGGAGTTTACTGACTCTACAGGTAGAAGTGAGTGCCTGAACCCTGACCGAGTTAGACTTTAGCCAAGATTGCGAGAAATGGAGCAAGTATTGCAGGAATGAATGTATCGGGCAGGAGAATGGGTTCACGCAGTTCTCCAAGCACCACAATGAAAACCTGCGCCACTTGAAGGTGTACACCTGTCTCATCAAGTCCTTCCGAGAGGCCAATAGAATCTTTGACCTCCTTGGGAAGATGAAGGGAAGCTAAGGCAACTCGTTCAGCAGCCAAGCCATAAGGGACAGAGACCCCAGATGGGGGTGGTGGAGCAAGCCTCCCTCCTGGTGACCTCCCGAAAGGGACTGGGGGCTCTGTCGAGAGATGGAGCAATAGGGGGGGAACCATGGCTGTCTGGGCCACGAGGATCACCAAGGCCCTGTCCCACTGGACCTTGAGGAGGGTCTATGCTATGAATGGCATGGGAGGGAAGGCATATAGCAGGCCCGTCGCCCATGAGAGGCAGAAGGCATCTGGAGCCACCCGGCCTGGGTGTGGATAGAGACTGCAAAACCAGGGAAGCTTAATGTTGGCTGGACTGACAAAGAGATCCAGGTTCGGGGTGCCCCAGAGCTGGAATAGCTGCTGTGCTGTCGCGGGGCTCAGGTGCCACTCGTGCGGCTGGAGGACTCTGCTCAGTCAGTCCACCAAAGCATTGTTTTGACCCAGGAGATAGACAGCTCTGAGGATTATGTCCTGGCTCACCACATACAAGCACAGGGTCAACGCCTCTTAGCAGAAGCTGTAGGAGCCAGTACCCCTTTGTTTGTTCAAGTGGAACATGGTGACCTGGTTGTCAGTCTGCACGAGCACCACCCGAAATGCCTTCAGTGCAAGAAGGACAGTTCAGAGCTCCAGCAGGTTGATCTGCTGCTGACTCTCCTCAGGGTACCAGGCCCCCTAGGTGCGCAACTCCATGCAATGGGCCCCCCAACCGGAGAGGGAGGCATCTGTCGCCAGGACTGCTGGGGGGAGGAGTCAGGGTCTGGAAGGGCATGCCCTGGAGCAGGTGTTATGAGTCCTGCCACCAGACCAAGGACTCCACCAATCGAGGTGAGACCGAGATGGGGTCCTGGAGCTGGCCTTTCACTTGGGTTCACTGTGCGCAGAGGTACCACTGCGCTGCCCGCATGTTGAGGCAGGTGTTGGGCACAACATGGATCGTGGAGGCCATGTGGCCAAGGAGACAAAAGCATTGACCGAACCGAGACTGTGCTATGACTCTGCACGTCAGATGCCAGGGACATGAGGCAGTCTGCCCCATCCTGGGGAAGGGGGGGAGGGCCTTGGGGCCTGGAGAGTATCCAGGCGAACCCCTATGAACTCTAGGGATTGCACTGGAGTAAGGTGAGATTTCGGATGGTTGACCATGAGCCCAAGTGCTGTATATGCCAGATGGTGCAGCTTGTAGTCAACAGGGTCCCGGAGGCAGAGTCCCCTTTTATCAGCCAGTCGTCTAGATAAGGGTAGACAAAGGCACCTTGGAGACAGAGGTGAGCTGCTACCACCGCAAGATACTTGGTGAAGATCCGCTGTGCGGAGGCAAGGCCAAAAGGGAAGCACCCTGTACTGGTAGTGATTGCCTCCTACCACAAACTGCAGGTACTGTCTGTGGTTGGGGTGGATGAGGATGTGGGGCATCTTTTAAATCCAAGGAGCATAGCCTAGCGCCCTGCTGGAGGTAGGACAGCAGTGTTCCAAGGGAGAGCATTTTGAACTTCTCCCGCACCAGGAATCTTTCAGGTTCCTCAGGTTGAGGATGGGCCCGAGACCTCTATTCTCTTCCCGACGAGGAAGTATCTGGAGTAGAACCCCCTTCCCCTTAGGTGAAATGGTATGGGCTCCACTGCCCAGTCCTTGAGGAAGACTGTAAGCTCCTGAGTTAGTAAGACCTGGTGCAGGGGAAGCCACTGGGGCTCCCCAGGAAAGAAGGGGGGGGAGGCAGCTGGTCCAGATGGAGGCAGCCCTCCCAGACGACCTGAAGAACCCAAGTGTCGGTGGTAATGGAGTCCCACCTGTGGGCAAAGTGGACCAGCTTCCCCCCGTCGGCAGCTGGTTGTCCAGCGGTTGAGAAGCTATGCTGGGGGCATCAAAACCCAGAGCTTGGCTGTGCTGGATTGGTGGCTAGGTCTTTGGTCCTTTAGGCTTGTGAGGCCCCTAGCCGGAGCCCTTACTGCCCTGTGGTGGGGGTCAGTGTGGTCGGGTACAGGAGGAAGAAGGGTTTCTTCCCTTGTGGCTTTTTCCTAGGAAGGGTGGAGGTCTTGCTGAAGAGCAGAGTACAGGTGATGTACTCAGTCTCAATTTTGGCCACTTTGTCCTCTATAGGCTTACCATAGAGTTGCTCCCCGAGGCAAGGGATGTTGAGGAGCTTCTCCTGGACCCACTGCTCCAAGGAGGACTGAAGCCAAGCCTGGTCGGCAGGCATCGATACTGGCTGCCACTACCACTCATGCAGACGACTCTAAGCCATCGTAGGTGGCTCGTGAGAGATATTAGAGCACTTGCCGATTGGATTGAGAGTGCCTGGAAACTGTCCCCATCGAGACCAACCGCAAACCCCCAAGCTCTTGTGAGATCTCTGAGGAACATACCAATGTAAAGTTGGTAGACCTGGATGCGGCATGCTAGCATGGAGCACTGGTAATATTTGCACCTGAGGGCATAGAGGGCGTGAGACTCCCTGCCCAAAAGGACTGAAGAGTAAGTCTTCGGGTTCTTCTGCTTGTGCATGGCTGACTCAATGACCATGGAAGCGTGAGGAAGCTGTGCCTGCCGAAACCCGAAACCCCGCTGAACCCTGTACATGGAGTACAGCTATCAACTGACTATCAGGACAGAGGCCGGGGAGGGTTTCCCCTCAGTGGTGCCTCATATTGGAGGATATTGAGCTCCTCCTCTCAAGGTTCCTCCTCTGATTCTGTGGCAAGTGCGAGGGCCCGTGCCATATCATGGACAAACTCAAGGAAAGAGGTATCCTCAGGAGGGGACCGCCGCCTCTGGGTCAGTGGGGATGAGCGAGGGGAGGTCTCAGTGAATCTGAGTCTCTGGTGAAGTGTTCCCATCAGATTCCCACACTGAACAGTCCATGGAGGACTCTAGGTTGGGTGGTTCCAAGTGGGTCGATGTTCCACGCCAGGCTCCCAAGACCGAAGCCTGTCTGGACTCTGAGGCATTTGCCCAAGACAATCTTGCACCCAAGGGATGGGAAGGAGATTGAGATCCTTGCTGAGGATCCTCATGAGGCGTCTGGCCCTTAGGGATCACTGCGGTGGCTCAGTGAGTCCGAGGTCTCTATGATCTCATGGCGCATGCCAGCAGGGCCAGGCATCTGTGCTGGCTAGGCAGCTAGGAAAGCAGAAACGCTGCGTTCCAAGGCCAGCATTCAGACCTTCCACTCAGGAGTGGGACCCTGTGACACCGATGCTGGGGTGACCGGGTCAGGTGTTGAGGAAGAGGGGGGAGTCCTTGTTGGCACAACCCTCAGGAGAGCGGGTGCCATCGCTGGAGGCCTCTGCCTCAGTTCGAGGTACCTTTCTCGGCTGCTCCCTCTCCAACTCTTGACAGTCATAGGGGGCTGAGTGACAGAGTTCGTGACTTCTCACGCTTGTCTGACTCCACAGATGATGTCCATGCGACCTCCTTCTGCTCACACTCGGGGGACCCCTGGTCGGAGTGCCTGCGGGCCCACGGGGGAACTTTGGGCAGTTCCAGAGGTTGCGGGGCCTTGGAGAGCGAGGCTACCGGGGATACTGGGGTCGAGTCTGCCTTATGGAAGATATCTAGCTTCTGCCGGTGACTCTGGATGGCCTTAGAGGACATCTTTTTGCATAAGGAGTATGTCTCTGGGTCGTGTTCGGTGCCCAAACACCTGAGACAGCAGTCATGGCTGTCTGTGTGTGACATCCCTTTGGAGCACCCATCGCATTTTTTTGAAACCGGAGGCCATCGGGACAAAAAGAACCCTTGCAGGTTCAAAGACCCTCGACACAGTCAGCTGTTACAAAAGGCGCAAAAGTGCTAAAGTGGGAAAGAATGGAAAAAACATATCCCGAGGCTGACCACCGAAGCAGCAGTGCTGGAGAGGCGGGAGGAGGAACTGGCGTTAGCTGGGAAAGACAGAAATGTACTTAAAGGAAAAAAACTTTTTTCTGGGGACAAGATGCACATCCAAAGGGCTCCGCGGAAAAAGGAAGACTGAGAAAGCTAGCACCCTTGGGCGGGAAAGGGATGTGTGGTGGCATTCCCAAAGGCTCTCTTTGAAAGCTAAGGAAATGCTCTGTGCGGGCTCAATCGCTGCAGACATCACCTATATGTGAGGGATGACTTCCTGCTTGTTCCTGGAGAAATAAAGATTAGTTCAAGAGGGCACTGCGGCAGCAGGCGGAAAGAGGGCACGCAGGCATGGTGGAACCTCCCAAAAGCTTCCAAAGTAGCTGGAGAGAGTTTCCACGTGGGCTCTGCTGGATGACATCACTTATACGTGAGGACTTTATTCCTGCTTGCCCACGGAGAAAGCAGAATTACATTAGTGGAATAATGTTAGTGACGAGGCAGAGTAAGCAGAGGAGTAACAAGACAACCACTGCCTCGTTTCTCTCTAAATTTACAAAAAATTGTACAAATTTTGAATAGGATTAGCGTTATAACTGATCTCCCCAAAACACCACCTCCCAGGACAAGTTATTGCACGGTGATGACCTCATGGCCTTTGAAGATCTCACAAAGACAAAGTCACCTCATCTCCCTTAAATATAAAGCAAGGTGCTTTGCCACTTCAAATATTTCCCTGTAGCAGGGTTTAACGGCTTATTACAGTACGAGATGCACACAGCAGAAGCCCAAATGAACTTGTGTCCAATAGTGATGTCATGACGCTGATGGCTCAAATCCACCAAATCATTTGAACATCACAATTTAAAAGCAGTATAACAGAGGTAACAGCATGTTAAAATATTAGGAAATGTATACTATACCACAACCTTTTAAACCTCAGTGTTTCATTGTCCGAGTGGCATTGCTGTCTACTCTACACCTCTCTCCTTCAGCTATGCACTGCCCATTTAACGCATCATTAAAAAGCCAATTGCATAGAGAGTTATGAAGCAAATTGGTTTGTACTGAGAAGCAATGTGCGGGGGAAAGGAATCCAGGCCCTGCAGCTGGGAACCCTCCCTTGGTTCATAAAAGTAAATAAGTATTTCTTAATTTCAGATTGGCAACTTCACAGGTACTGTCAGAAGCAGTGGAACACTTTTTTTGGTTGAAGGTGCCAAACAAACCAATCTCCAGCCATGCCCCTAAACTTTCTATTCCTGATGCTGTGTTGGGTCATGGCCTACCCCTTTCCGCTGCCCATAGGTACTGCATAGATAAAAAGCAGTTGGGGGGGGGGGAGGAATTTAACCTGTCAACCACCATACAACACCCTGTAACAGAACAAGTATATCAGGGATTGCATATCTGCCCATCAATTCTGTGTTTTAACTAACTGGCATAATAAAACTATATTATAGGCAGCTTGGGGGCTTACATATTTACACAGATGCAAGATTACAATGAAGATGCTGGTGGGTTGTTTGTTTTTTTGAGTAGATCCATCCATTTCCCTCATCCCATGCACTCCTGCTCTGGATTGAGCCAAAAAGATACCGCTCACTCATGTCGGCAAACTACATTAACCTTCAAGCAGCCTTTTAAAATGGAAGTCAAAGTTCTTTGTTGTTCAATTGCAGAGGTGGGAAAGGAGCGAATCATCTCATGCAATGCAAAACGACACACCTTGTGCCTGGACATTATTTGCACCAGGGTTTATGTCCATTTCTTAGGAGTTATCAATGATTGATTTATATCTTGAGAATTCCTAGGAGTAAGCCGGTGCCAGCTTCTTCTGTAGTGCGTCTGCATAACCGTACAAAAGTTTACTTCAGTAACGTAGTGAGAAAAACAAGCCTTTTATGAGTAAACCTTCTGCACAATGTCCCTGCTGCAGGAGGGCAGGGCAGGGCACCTTTGAGTACCTGAACAGGACACACTGGATGCTTTAGTGCATTATTCCAAGGGATGAAAGCAGAGACCTGTTCCTTTGCATGCAAGTCTTTGGCACAATGCCCCTTGGGAACGTCCAGTTACTTCTTGAAAAATTTCTTGTTGAGGAGAAAGAGGAGTAGATTCACGTTGACCTTGGCCTTGTTGAACATTTTCATGACAGCAACACCCTCGTACTGCAGCTGGAGGAGGTCCTGGAAGAGAACACCAAGGTTCACACACAAAACAGACAAAAACCCCCCCACACACAGTGACTGTGCCACGGGTCTCTCCTCATAACAGGAGGGGACTCTGCCCAAACAGAAAGAGCAACATGAAAGCCATGGCTAGTACACTACGTCACGGAACAGGAAAGTTGGGGGATCTGGGACAGCTTATACAACCATGGCAAGCAAACCACATCCAGCACTCTTCAGAGACTCATTAGCACCTTTCATACAAACTTTAGGTTCTTTAAACCAAAGGTTCTTTAAAGAGGATGGTCCTCAACGAGCTTTCTATCTCTGTATATCATCTATTTTTTGGACAACAGTTTCTGCAATAGATATTGTCAGTGCATTTTTCCTAGAAAGAAAGGTGCTGGTACTCCTATGCAGGGCTCTTTCATTAATACAGGAGGACCCTGGGGCAATTTAAGCAGGCAGTGAAAAAGGTGCCAGTACTCTGTACAGATGCATGTCCCTTCAGTAAAAAACCCTGGATATCTGCAAAGGTTTTTGGGCTGTATCTGTATGAAAGGCATTTCAAATACTGTCAGAACACAGTCCTTCACTTCTCCTATTCTTTAGAGATGCAGTCACAGAAATGTGCTCACTGCAAATCACGATTTAACACTGAACAGCAAGAAGTTGCCTGGGAGAGGATTTTGCACAAATACTCTATTCAGTACTTCTTTCGTACCTGATAGTGAAGTTGGAAATTCTCCATATCGACTCCTAGAAACTTTGCTTTCACCTGGAACTTGCCAGCTTCGTCACAGGGGAGGATATCAAAAATCACATTCCGAAACCTAAAAATAAAAAATTAAATTAAATTAAAAAACCCCAGCGCTCACTGTTGGGAATGGCAGTGGTAGACAAAGAATGCAAACTTTTAAGGTCCTGAAGGGCAGAGAGCTGTGGAATCTGTTCTGGTATCCCTCCCTGATTTAAGCAAATCCCAAGCAGGGGCAGAAAACTGAATTCTACTGCCTGCAAGCGTAATTTGGGGGAGGGGAGTGCAGAAGAGCGGGAAAGCCCCACTTCTTGTGGGCCAAAGCTAATCTTTTAAACCCTGTCAAGTTCCCACAGAGATGATCTATCACCAACTGCCCACAAGTTCTGTCAATGTGGCTTTGCCAAGTCCAAACATAACACATTCGTTCTTCGGACAGGCTGGGTTATCTAGTACTTCCAATCTGTATTTATCAAACAGGCAGAAGGGTGAGAGAAGTGGGGGAAACACTTTGTAAGTACTCACTGGGTAACTGGAAGATCTTCTATTTCCAGCAAGACACCTTTCTCAAAGAGCCTGGCAGCTGTGTAGCTCAAAGATGGCTGTTTCTTACTCTTACTGGTAACCCTTTGACAGCAAGAGAGAAAAGCAAAGGACCCAAATCACTCAACATTTCAAAACCTGGCCTTGAAGATTTTGGATGTGCCACAGTATGTGGACATGTCCCTTCTGAACCAGAAATCAGTTAAAGAGAAAATTAGGTCTTACCTGATAATTTCCTTTCCTTAAGTTCCTCCAGCCCAGTCCAGACCAGAATTGTCACCCTCCACTCACAGCTTGGAGACTGAGCATACCAAGTCTTGATGTCACCTACTTAGGCTACTGGCACTTCCTTCAAGGCTTAGTATTTTATTGACAAAGTAGACTCCACCCCACAAACACCACTGCAGCCTTTGTATTACAAATCAACTAGAAACAATTTGAACCAAAAAAACAAAAAAAAAACCCAACGAGGGATTGGCCAACACCTACAGGACAGAAGCAGAGTTAACTGAAGTAGACAAGGGTCTAGGTTGCCCTCGTCCTTCTATATTGATTTGTTTGTTTGTTTTTAGCAAGAAACGTGTGGGCCTTGTGAGGAGAACCTCCTCCGCCAGGGCGCTACTAGCCATCAAACCAATATCACGGTGAACTCTTCAGGTCTGGGATCACCCTGGTCAAGGCCAGCCAAAATAAAAGGGCAGGTCCTGGACTGGAGGAACTTAAGGAAAGCAAATTATCAGGTAAGACCTATTTCCCCTTCCTTATCATTCCTCCAGTCCAGTCCAGACCAGACCATAGAGATGTTCCACAGCAGTCACTCCCAGGCGAGACCCATAAGTCCAGCTTGAAGTACTGCCAACCCAAAGCGGGCATCGCCCACCACCTGTACATCGAGGCAGTAATGGCGAACAAAAGTGTGTAAGGACGACCAGATCGTCATCCTGCAGATGTCCACTGGCAGAACAAAGGAAACCTTCACCCAGGAGGCTACTTGTGCTCACAGAGTGCACGTGCAGCTTCAGAGGTAACTGCTTGTGACACAACCAGTACATCGAACACTATGGCCTTCTCGATCCACTGCACAATAGAGGCCATGGATGCAGACTCCCCTCTTGCATGGGCCTCCAAAGAGAACAAGTAAGTAATCTGACTTCCGAAACTGCTCCGTCTGCCCACGGTACTTGCTCAAGATCTGCCAGACATCGAGGCGATGCAACTGACAGTCCACCCTGTGCAAAAACCAGCAGCTACACTGGCCGATTCACATGAAAAGGTGAAATCACTTTGGGCAAAAAGGAAGAAACTGGGCGAAGCATCACTTTCAGTAAAAACAGTTTGACAGGACAAGGCCTGCAACTCAGAGATGGGCCGCGCCAAACAGATCACCACCAGAAATACTGTTTTCAACGTTAGATCCTTCAACATTGACATTCCAACTGGTTCAAAGGGAGCCTCTGAGTCCTCGCAGCACTAGGTTCAGATCCCACGAGGGAACCAAGGACCGGAGCGATGGCCAGACGTGCTTCACCACCTGCTGGAAATGTACCACATCCGATGTGGTCCAAGCGACTGCCCCTGAATCCTGACCCTGTAGCACCTAATTGCTGCCACCTGGACCAGCAAGGAGCTCCCCATCAAGCCCTTCTCCAAACCGGTTTGCAGGAAGGCCAGCACCTCTGGCAGCGATGCCAAGAGAGGCTAGCTCCCACTCTGCTGGCACCAGTCCTCAAACACACACTGGACCCCGATACAGGACAAACGCATGGACCATTTTTAGACCTTCAGCATCATCAAAATCACCGCTGCCAAATACCCTCCTTTTCTCAATCATGCCCTTTCAAGAGCCAAGCTGTAAGCGAGAACCAATTCACCAGTGGCATGAGGATGGGCCCTGTACCGAAAGGTCCAGCACTTCTGGCAGATGCCATGGGCAGTCCACGATCAGACTCAGCAGATTGGCATACCACAGACGCCTTGGCCAGTCTGGAGCTATCACCACTGGTCCTGGATGTGAATATCCGCTGCAGGAGCCATCCTATCAATGCCCACGGCAGGAAGCATACAGGAGTCCATCCACCAGCCCGTCCAGACCTTCTGACAGTCTCTCTCCAGCTGCTGAAGAACAGATTTGCCTTTGCATTCCAGAAAGTTGCCATGAGATCCAACCACACTATATGGGCAAACACCTCATTGCACAGGCACCAGCAGCAGAGATAATCGACTGCTATATTGTCTTTGCCAGTCACATGCACTGTTGATAGAGCCAAGAGCTTGGCCTCTGTCCAACTTAACAGGGATGTGATCTCGTCCACCAAGGGAATACTCCCCATGTCTCCCTGCCGATTGATGTAGGCCACCGTCATGGCATTGTCAGAGAACACCTGAACCGCCTTTCTCTGCAGGGACATTCAGAACTCCCGCAACAAGTAAAACACTGCCTTCATGTACAATCTGTTGGACCACTGGCTCTTCCCAGGTTCAGTGCCCCTGGGTCATGCGCAACTCGCAGTGTGCTCCCAAGTCACTCAGGCTGGTGTCCGTCATTACCGGGACCCAATTTGGTGATTCCAATGGCACTCCCACCAGAAGGTTGTCGTGGGACCATGGGCATGGCTGCCATGGATCAGAGCACCTGCAGATAATGACATGTGGATGGCGCCACCATTCTCTGGAACTGCCTGACCTGCGTCTATCTTCTGTTCCCTTTTCCTGGGCAATCTTATCAGCCCTACATACATCTGAAACATGGCACAGAGGTAAACCATGTCTTGACTGCAGACGATTCTTGGCCACATTGACAACCCAACGAACTGCTGCAGACCCGTCACCACCCACTGCATCGCTTCTCTGCTCTCTTCCAGCATCTTTGCAATCATCCAAGTATGGGTGCACTAACACCCCCTCTTTGCAGAATGCCACTGCAACCACCATGATCTTTGTGAATGTCCTTGACATGGTTGCAAGCCCGAACGGCAGAGCTCGAAACTTGAAATGGCCCATTGGTACTGTAAGGCACACGAACGTCTGATGCGCCGGCCAGATGAGAATATGCAGGTAGGTTTTGGTGAGATCCAAGTCCATGAGGAACTCACCCTTGCATACCACAGCGATAGCTGACCACGTCGTCTCCATTTGGAACTGCGGCACCCGTAATGTTCGATTTATGCGTTTGAGGTCCAAAATGAGCTGAAAAGTCCCCTCCTTTTTGGGAACCACAAAATGAGTATCGACTGCAGCCGCATTGGTCTGGCAGAATTTCTACCATGGCCTCCAGTTGCTGTAGCCATCAGTGTCTCTCACACCAAGACCTTTTGTGGCATCCTGCAGGGGGAACTGACAAATGCATTGCTCAGGGGTCTGGCAAATTAATGCATAACTTTCACGAATAACTGAGTACCCACTGACCGGAGGTAAGCTGGACCCAGGTGGCACAGAAATCCTGGAGCAGTCGTCCTACCGGGACTAGGCTGTTCTGGGTTCCCCTCATCTCATTGTGTTTTCTTAAGCCCTGGTAAGAGGAGGGGAAGAACTGCCCCGAAAGGACTGCCCTGGTAAGAAGGAGCAAACCGCACTGCCCTAAATCTCTTAAAGTCCCGAGTTTGCCTGTGCACCAGTTGTCCCCCTCGCCCAGCGGTCTGGGTTTATCCTCGGGCAGGCGACCAGCTTTTGTATGTGTGATCTCCTTCACCAACATTTCTAGTGCCTTGCCAAACAAAACCTTCTCGTGGAAAGGCAGTTTGCTGAGCCTCACTTTCAAGGTCCCTTCTGCCCAATTCCTCAACCAGAGCAACTATCACACGGCCACGACTGAGGCCATCCCTTTGGCTGCAGATTGAATCAGGTCATAGCATGCATCAACTAAGTATGCCGCCGCCCCCCCCACCGACTCCATCTTCACTGAAACAGAGGATGTCCCCAGCTTCCCATCATTGCTCTCTAGAATACCTTGCGTCCAACACAAACCAGCTTGTGCCAACTTATGATCTTGTGTGTCCGTAAGCACCGCACCCCCTTCATGGGGATCGTAGTCTTTCACAACTGCTGACACCAAAGCATCCACTCTGGACGCCCGGAGCTCCTCCCTATCCTGCTCTGCCAGAGGCTACAACCAAGTCATGGTTCGCACCCCCTTCAAACCCACCTCCAGCATTTCCCATTCATCCTGGATCATCTGCTTGACCAAGCTTTGCATCGAGAAGACCGTTCTGGTTTCTGTATTGCTTGAAACAGCAGATCTTCCAACAGGTCCTCTTCGGTGAACCCCCTTGTGGGACATTAAGCACCACCAACTACAAACTAGCACCACCAGCTCTTCCCGCTGGAAGATGCGCACCAGCCATGGCTTGTCCCTCTGCAGGATCTCCGTGTCCTCCAACTCATCGCCGCTCTGTCCAAGTCAGTTCCTGGTTTCTGCTGCTGCATGCAGAAAGCTTTGTGCATTAAAAGCACAAATTCTGGCTAAAATGCTACCAGAGCAGACTGTGGCTGCCCTCCTGTGAAGGTGGAAGGCTTCGGAGAGCCTGCCCGCCTTCCTTTCTTTTGGCTTGAGGGAACTGTTCTCACTGGTGCCTCCCCTGTGGGATGGGGGTCCCGAGGGATCCAGGGTGGGCATCTCCACATCACCTGAGCCCTCCTGCCTGTTGTCAAGCTGTTCCTCAATTAGGACTCCAATTCACAGCCGCGACAAAAACCCACAGCTGAGAGAGAGTCCCGACGCATCCCATATGCAGCACATGTGGGCTTAGGCATTCCTGGCTAGCTGCGTGTGTGCACTGACAAGGCAAAACAAAAAAACCCCACAAGTGTCACTGCCTCCAGTGTCCGGAGTCCTAATGTATCCCACAGTTCTCTATCCCTGATGTCCTGTGTGCATTCTGAGCCCCCCCTCCCCCCAGTGCTCTCTTGGCATGGCTGACTCGCACAATGAAAAAATCAAGATGGTGCCGGTGCTGTCAACTCAGCCCTGTCTGCAAAATCAATTGTCAAGCCTGCTCTCGCAGCCTGAACAGAGGAACTAGCAGGCCCTGACGTTTCTCCCCCTTAGGGCAAAACCCCCAAGTTAGTGTGTCTCATGCCAGACCGCAGGGCTGATTTCCCCATCTGAGGATTCCTTATGGCCCACAGGTTCTTGCACGTGCCTTCCTCTCCTGCCGAGGGGGAAATCGAGAGATAGCACCACTGGCAGTCTGCGGCTGCCACCGTCAAGGCTTGCACTGACTGCTACAACCCGTCTGTTCTGTTCTCCAATGCAACCAAGGTCCTTCCTTTTTTGTTTTCTTTTAAACAAAATTTTAGCCACAAGGCTGTACCAAGGGAATCTGCTTCTCTTTAACCTATCAAGCCAAGGAAGCCCAGCCCCTCTTTCTTTCCTCGTTCTCTGTTCTGTTCTCTTTTTTTTAAAAATCTTAGAAAACCTTTGTTCCTTATCACTCTCCTGTGGAGTCCCAACTACAAACAGAGTCACCCCAAGCTGCTTGGAGACTGAGAATACTGAGCCTTGAAGGAGGTGTCAGTAGTGTAAGTATGCGACATCAAGACTTGGCATGCTCAGTCTCCAAGCTGCGGATGGTGGGTGACAACTCTATAGTCTGGTCTGGAGGAATGATAAGGAAGGGCAATTAGTGCGTTTCATCGTAAATGAGGAAAACCCCTTTATGTTAAAAAGGCTGTAGTAGTTGGTATGGAAAGGCAGACTGGATAGGCCGTATGGTCTTGTTTTTATCTGCCATCATGTTTCTATTTAGTTAATTGTAAAATTTAATGTACCGCCAAAGGCGTCTGCATCATGGCGGTTTACAATATCCAAAAAGTTTATTTCCAATTAAAATGAACAAAACAAGAAAGAGACAAAAGACCTGGACACAAAAAGGGAGGGGATATAAGAGTGGCATAATTTTAAAAAAGATACATTTATTGCAAGATACAGTGGGAACTAATAGTGCTTTAAAAGTGGTAGGAAAATATTTACACTGAAAAGCCTCTAAGAAGCAAGTTTTTAGAGCTGCCTTGAATTTTATAAAATGATTCAGAAGTTCAGTAGAAAATTCCATAGGTGAGGGGCTTAAGTACTAAAGTCTCTAGAAGTTTCTAAACATAGCACACATCTGGTTGGGATAACAAAATAATTCTCATTTGCAGACCAAAGTGTATGACCAGAACAGTAAGGGATGAGGAGTGTAAATAAACAGGTAGTCCTGTATAGAAAGCATAGTTACTCACCTGTAACAGGTGTTCTCTGGGAACAGCAGGAATCAGTCCTCTCATATGGGTGACGTTGGCACTGACGGAGCATTTCTCCAGCTTTCAAAGAAAGCCTTTGGGATATGCTACCATGCATGCATGGTCCTCTTCTTGCCCAAGGGTGCCATCTTGCTCAGATGACATAGCTAAAACAGCAGTGAAAACACACTCAAGGTAGGGAGGCAACTCTCAAGGGAGAAGGGAGGGTTGTGAGGACTGATTCCTGCCATTTCCAGAGAACACGTGTTACAGGTGAGTAACTACGCTTTCTCCAGGAACAAGCAAGAAGTCAGTCCTCACATATGGGACTCCTTAGCTCCAGATTGCCGAGACTGAACCAAGACAGAACCAATGGCAATCAATCAATCGGGTAGCTGTGAGTTGTGGACTCTGCAAGACCCTAGCGTCTAGCGACACTATCACTCCGGCAGCCTGAACACAGAAGGGTTGGAGGGCAGGAGTTGCCTACACCCCGAGAATATTACAGAGTACCGCCTGGCCAAAGGCACTGTCTCTGCGGGACTCGCTCTCCAGGCAGTAGTGAGCTGCGAATGTATGAATTTGAAATCTGCAAGGCCACCACATGATTTTCATCACCGGCATTGAGCGGAGGTTGGCCACCGACATGGCCATCGCCCTCACATGATGCGCTGTGATCCAGTGGACAGATTTCGCTTAGTCACGGGGAGCCCCAGTCTACTGGGGTCATAAGATACAAAAAGCTGAGGCTCTTTCCGATGGGCCAGAGTCCGCTGCAAGTAGGATAGGGCCTGCTTGCAATCTAGTGTATGAAGTATTAGTTCCTCCCTGCCGATCTGAGGTCATGGGAAGAAGGTGGGGAGGACCACCTCTTGGTTGAGGTGGAAAGGAGATACCACGTTTGGGAGGAATTTGGGGTATGTGGGTCTGCCACCAGGGCTCACTCTTCGAGCGGACGTGAGGGCCACCAGAATGGCCCCTTTCCAAGACAGATGTGTCAGGTGGCAAGTAGTTTGAATGGTGGTTTAGTGAGCTGGGACAGCACCACACGTTGAGGTCCAATTCTGCTGCCGGGGGGGTGGGGGAGACTGGAGAAGGAACCTAGAGATCAGGGGCTGGCTAGAGGGGTTTTCCCTTGATAGGGTGGTGGTGCTCAAATGTATCCTCACAGAATTGGATTTCAGCCCAGTGCACAACAGGTGTAGTAGGTACTGAAGAACCAGTTGCACGTGACAGAAGGTATTCTCCTCCTCCACACACCAGACGGTGAACCTTCTCCACTTAAAGGCGTAGGCCCGTCTGGTGGAGGGTTTTTGAGAGGCTAGTAGGATCTCTTTGACTTGCCCTGGGAGGTGGAAGGGGGCTATTGCTACCCTTTCAGCAGCCACACCGTTAGCATTAGCAACCCCAGGTTGGGATGCAGAAGGGAGCCCTCCTCTTGGGACAGGAGGTCCAGAGCCCGGCCTGGCCCAGTGGGACTGGGAGTGCCACCGACAGGAATAGCAGCAGAGGGAACCAGGATTGCCTGGGCCACCTGGGTGCAATCAGTATAATTGATGCCCCCCCATTCTGGACCTTTAAGAGGGTCTTGGCTACCAGGGGTGGGGGGGGGGGGGTTTGGTGGGAACGCATATAGTAGGCCCTCTGACCATGAGATTAGGAAAACATCTGCTACCACTCTCCCTGGGTGTGGCTGGCGCAAGCAGAATTGTGGTAGCTGTGTGTTGTCCAAGGAGGCAAACAGGTCTATCACGGGCCTGCCCCAGTAGTGGAAGAAATGCTTCATTTCCTTGGAGTTCAAGCGCCACTCGTGTAAGCGAAGGACTCTGCTCAGTCTTGTCTGCTAGGCAGTTGTCCTGGCCTGGTAGGTATCTCACTTGAAGGAGCATACTGTTGCACACTGCAAAGGATAAAAGGGCCACTGCCTCCTAGCAGGGGGAGTATAAGCCCGTGCCCCACTACTTGTTGATATAAAACATTGCCACCTAGCTGTCTGTCTAGATCAGCACAGGTTGGTGCCACAGACCGTGGCGGAATGCTCGCAGAGCCAGAAAGATTGCCCCAAGTTCGAGGAGACTGATCTGCAGGAGTGACTCCTCCTGGGACCAGCTGTCTTGCATGAGGCTGTCCCCAAAATGCACCCCCCAACCCAGGAGGGAGGTGTCTGTTGTCAGAGTCCTCTGCGGTGCAGATGCCTGGAATGGCATTCCACAGCATTGTCCCTGAGCAGATGTGTGAGCTCTGAGAGTAGAAGGGTCTGGTGAAGGAGAGGTCACACTGGCTCTTCTGGAAAGAACCTGGGTGGTACTTGTTGTAAGTGGAGGAGATATCCCTCCTTTACCACCTGCAGCACCCACTGGTCTGAGGGGACCTTGGCCCATTTGTGGGCAAAGAGTGCCAGATGGCCCTCAGTGGGCTGGGGGAGGAGAGGCCCTGCCCTTGGAGTCAAAAGCTCCCCCCTGGTTGGGCTGGAGCCAGGGCCTGGGACTTGTGAGCCTTGGGTTTCTGAGCTCCTTGGCCTTGCCTCTTAGGGTGAGAACCCTTTTGTTGGCCTGAGAAGGGCTGGTATCAGTGACTGTTGGAAGTACCCCTTTTTCTCAGGGAATAGGGGCCTTTTCTCCAACGGTTTCTTGCAGGGAAAGGAAGGGGTCTTCTTTGAGAGCCTTTGGCGAGTTACCACTTTGGCTTCTATCGCTGCCGCCTTGTCAGCCGTGGGTTTGTTGAACAAGTTCTCACCAGTGCAGGGGACATTGAGCAGCTTGTTCTGGATCCATTGCTCAAGGTCTGACAAGGATAAGGTCAAAGGACTGAAGCCAGGTTTGGCACCGATCCCCAACAATGCTGGCCGCTGCTACTCAAGCTGTTGACTCTAATCTGTTGTAGGCCGCCCAGGAGAAGATCTTTGAGCAGTCCTGGATCCCGGAGGTCAGAGCTTGGAACCGATTGAGAGGTTCTCTGGTCAGCCCCACTGAACACGGACAACTCCTGGGTCAGAGTCTTCAAATACATGCCTATGTATAGCTCATAGGCCTGGATTTGACACCTCAGCATAAAGCTCTAGTAGCACTTGCACCCGAGATCAAGGGTTCTAGTGTCCCTGGCCAGGGGGGGACAGACAGCGTAGTTACTCACCTGCAACAGGTGTTCTCCAGGAGCAGCAGGAATCAGTCCTCACATATGGGTGACATCGGCGCCGACGGAGCCCTCGCGGAGCAATTTTCCCCAGCTTTCAAAGAAAGCCTTTGGGAATTGCAGCACGCATGCGCGGTCCTCTTCCCGCCCAAGGGTGCCATCTTGCTCAGTCAGATGACATAGCTAAAAGACAGCAAAAAAATTAGCAAAAAAATGAAAGCATAGAACTGCAACTCCAAGGGGAGGAGGGAGGGTTGTGAGGAATGATTCCTGCTGCTCCTGGAGAACACCTATTACAGGTGAGTAACTACGCTTTCTCCAGGACCAAGCAGGAAGTCAGTCCTCACATATGGGACTCCCAAGCTTAAGGCTACCGGAGACCCTAAGCACAAAAATGAGCTCCCTCAAGCTCAGTAGCCAGAAGGAAGGAATCTTCTCTGAATACGTCTCCAACCGGTAGCCCAACATCCGGGATGGAGGGTAGGAGTTGCCTATACCTCGAAGAGGTTACGGAGGACTGCCTGTCCGAAAGCACTGTCCCTGCGGGACTCCCTCTCCAGGCAGTAATGGGCCGCAAAGGTCTGGCTTGAAGACCAAGTAGTGGCCCGGCAGATGTCTGCCAATGGAACAGAGCGGAGGTAAGCTACTGACGTAGCCTTTGCCCGAACACGATGGGCCGTGACTCGACTTTCCAAGGGGAGGCCGGCTGCTTCGTAAGCCCAAGCGATACAGTCAGCAATCCAGATGGACAGAGTACGCTTGGAGACAGGGAGCCCCAACTTATTGGGGTCATAAGAGACGAAGAGCTGAACAGCTCTTCTGTGCTCCCGCGTACGGTCAAGGTAGAAGGTCAACGCCCTTCAACAGTCCAGGGTATGCAAGACCATTTCAGCTCGGCTGGAGTGTGGCCTGGGAAAGTAGGTCGGAAGAACCACCTCCTGGTTGATGTGAAAAGGGGAAACCACTTTGAGAAGAAACTTAGGGTGAGTCCGTAGGACTACCCGGTTCTTGTAGAACCTAGTGTAAGGAGGATCAGACACCAGGGCCTGCAGCTCACTAACGCGTCTAGCAGAAGTGAGGGCCACCAAGAACAATGTTTTCCAAGAAAGAAAACGAAGAGGACAGGTAGCCATAGGTTCAAACGGCAGACAGGTAATCCGCTGTAAAACCACATTGAGATCCCAGTCCGGGGCTGGTGGGCGCAAAGGTGGTTGAAGGAGAAGGAGGCCTCTGAGAAAACGAGCCACCAGAGGATGGCTAGAAAGAGGTCTGCCCTCCACCGGCATGTGGTGCGCAGAAAGAGCACTGAGGTGGACCTTGACCGAGTTGGACTTAAGTCCAAGATTGGAGAGGGAAAGCAAGTACTGCAAGACCACTGACGCTGAACAGGAGAAGGGATCTTGAGACTGCTGAGCACACCAGACGGAGAACCGACGCCACTTCAGAGCGTAGGACTTCCGGGTGGAGGGCCGTCTGGAGGCCAAAACGACTTCCTCCACATCTAGAGGCAGGCGGAGGAGAGCAAGGACTACCCTTTCAGCAGCCAGGCCATCAGATGAAGCGACTGGAGGTTGGGGTGCAGGAGAGTCCCCTAATCCTGTGATAGGAGGTCGGGCTGACACCCCAGAGGAAGAGGGGTGTCTACCGCCAGCTGCATTAGAAGTGGGAACCAAGGTTGTCTCGGCCACCGGGGAGCCACTAGGATCATCGATGCTTTGTCTCTGAGAACTTTGAAGAGTGTCCGAGACACCAGCGGCATGGGAGGAAAGGCATATAAGAGGCCTGTGGACCATGGAATCAGAAAAGCATCCGCCGCTACTCTGAGAGGATGCGGTTGTCGAGAGCAGAATCTGGGGAGTTGCCGGTTCAGAGGACTGGCAAACAGATCCATGGTGGGGAGGCCCCACTTGAGAAAGATCCGCTAACCACCATCGGATCCAGCCTCCACTCGTGCGGCTGGAGGATCCTGCTCAGCTTGTCGGCCAGGTAATTTTCTTGACCTGGGAGATAGACAGCTTTGAGGATAATGCCGTGGTGGACAGCCCAAGAGCATAGTTTTTGTGCCTCCTGACAGAGAAGGAAGGAGCCTGTTCCGCCTTGTTTGTTCACATAGAACATTGCAACCTGATTGTCTGTCTGTATCAGCACCGACTGATGAGAAATCAGGTGAGAGAATGCTTTGAGCGCTAGGCGGATGGCTCTGAGCTCCAGGAAGTTTATCTGTTGAGTAGACTCCCAAGGAGTCCAGAGACCTTGAGTACATGTCCCTTGGCAGTGTGCTCCCCAACCCAGGAGAGAAGCATCGGTCGTCAGGACCTGAGAATGTGGAGGGGGCTGAAAAGTCACTCCTAGTACTAGGTTGGGCAGATGAAGCCACCATTGCAGAGAAGAGACCAGCCGGTCGGAGATCTGTACAGAGTCCGCTAGGCTCCCAGTGGCCTGATGCCATTGTGTGCGAAGGCACCATTGAGCAGGTCGCATGTTCAGGCGGGCATTGGGGGTCCCATGGACCGTGGAAGCCATATGGCCGAGCAGTCTCAGAAATTGCCTGGCCGAGACCAGGGAATTGCTGTGAAAGTGGCTGGCGAGATCCATGAGCCTTTGGGCCCTGTCCAGAGGCAGGAAGGCCCACGCCTGAAGAGTGTCCAACCTGGCGCCGATGAATTCGAGATTTTGAGAGGGGAGCAAAGTGGACTTTGCGAAGTTTATGACAAATCCCAAGTGCTGGAGTAGAGTCACAGTGCGATGAGTGGCTCGAATGGCTTCTTGGGAAGACTGGGCTCTGATGAGCCAGTCGTCCAGGTAGGGAAACACAAAAAGGCCTTGAAGTCGTAGATAGGCCGCCACCACTGCCAGGCATTTGGTAAACACCCTGGGGGCGGAGGACAGGCCAAAGGGCAGTACTCTGTACTGGTAATGATTTCCTCCCACCACAAACCTGAGATATTGTCTGTGGTCTGGATGAATAAGGATATGAGTATACGCATCCTTCAGATCCAAGGAGCATAGCCAGTCTCCCTGCTGGAGGTAGGGCAGCAGGATTCCAAGGGTAAGCATCTGGAACTTTTCCTTTGCAAGGAACTTGTTGAGGTTTCGCAAGTCCAGGATAGGTCTGAGGCCTCCTGTTCTTTTTGGTATCAGAAAGTACCTGGAGTAAAACCCTTGACCTTGCAGGTGGTGGGGCACCGGTTCCACAGCCTGTTCCTGAAGGAGACCGGTTAACTCCTGAAGGAGGTAAGTCCCCGTGCAGAGGGAGTCTCGGAGGCTCCCCTGGAAAATAGGAGGGAGGTACCTGGTGAAAGTGAAGAAGATAGACCTTCCGAACTATGTGAAGTACCCAGGTATCTGTGGTGATGTTGGACCACCTTTGGGAAAAGTGGCCAGCCGGCCTCCTGTGCTGAGAGAAACCAGCTGAGGGGGAGAGGCTATGCTGATGAAGTCAAAAACCCCCACCCTGCTGAGCAGGGGCCGGTGGTGCAGGCTTGGGGGCTTGCTGCCTACGGGACCCATTACCCCGTCCCTTGGCCTGCTTACCCTGTGGGGGAGCTGGTGAGGCCTGATACTGAGGGTAGTATTTATAGGCAGCCGCCTTCCTCGGGTAAAAGGGCTTTTTCCCCGAGCCCTTCTTCTTTTGAGAAGGGGCAGAGGTCTTCCTGGAGAGACGAGTCCTGGTGAGAGTCTCGGTCTCGATCTGTGCAGCCTTCTCATCCATGGGCTTGCCAAAGAGGTTATCACCTCTGCAGGGGACATCGACCAACTTGTCCTGCACCCATGGCTCGAGGTCGGACGTCTGAAGCCAAGCCTGGCGGCGTCCACCGATGCAGGCTGCGGCTACTCGAGCCGATGCCTCAAAACCATCGTAGGCTGCTCGAGAGATAAACTTTGAGCACTCTCGAATACCAGTTGACAAGGTTTGGAACCTCTGCAAAGGTTCGTCGGAGAGACCAGCAGAGAACCCGGCAATTTCTTTAGCCAGGTCCCGGAGATACATGCCCATGTAGAGCTGGTAGGTCTGGACTCGACAAGCAAGCATAGATCCCTGGAAACACTTCCTACCGAGGGCATCCAGGCTTCGGGCCTCCCTACCGGGGGCACCGAGGAGTGCATTTTTTGACTCTTAAGTCTATGCATGGCCGATTCCACCACCATGGAATGGTGCGGTAGTCATGCCATTTGGAAGCCGGGGCTCTTGCGGACTCGATAAATGGAATCGACCCGCTTGCTTAACACCGGCGATGACGCCGGGCTCTCCCACATGCGGAAGAGAAGTCGTTCCAGCATCGGAGGAACCGGAACAATAAAGGCCTCCTTCGGGGGAGAGTCATATTGGAGGGCATCGAGTTCTTCGACTCTAGGCTCCTCCTCGGGATCCGCGGGGAAGGCCAAGGCCTTGGCCATATCCCGCATGAAGTCCGAGAACCGGACCGGGTATCCTCCGGGGGGGGGGGACCGTCTCCGAGGTTCGGACTCGGGGGAATCCGATGGGACACACCGAGTCCGAAAGGAACCAGGTGACTCTACGTCCTCGGATTCCCAGGCCGACTCCTCGGAGGAGTCGTCGAGCGGCTCCTGTCGGGCGGGCATCGATGCCATCCGCCCCGACACCGAGGGAGTCGGCGTCGACGACCTCGGTCCCGAACGGGAGGCCGAAGGAGACCGCGACCGAGGATCGACTCGAGCCCTCATGGACTCGAGGATCGGCTCGGTCTCCGGGGTCGACTTGGAGGTCGACGTCCCGGCGGTCAGGGCAGAAGCACCGGCGAGGCCAGCGATCAATACCCGCTGCTGGTCCATGAAGGCAGTCAGACTGCACTCCAAGGCCGTCAACCTGAGTCCGAGCTCAGGAGACCCAGCAGCCCCCGACTCGGGCCCCGACGTCGGCTCCTTCGGAGGCAAGTCTACGAGGACAACAGTACTCACGTGAGCGGGCAAGTCCATCTCGAGTCGAGGATGTTTTGAAGGCCTCTCCACCTCCGAGGACCCGGGACGGGAATCGGGGCTATGCGACCTGGCCCTCGAGGAACCAGGAGCGTCCACCGATCCCGCCCTCGCGGCGGGTTTTCTTCTTCCGATGATGTTCCCGGGTAGGAGACCCCCTTTCAGAGGAACTCCGACGATGCTCAGGACCAGAGTCCCGAGACGTCGAAGCCTCTGACGAGGTCCGAGCCCGGCCGGAGTCAGAGAAGATACGTTCCCGCTGATGCTGCCGACTCAACGCTTTAGAGGACATTTTGCCACACGGACCACAGATCATCTGGTCATGATCGGGTCCGAGGCAGCGGAGGCAGAAATTGTGGGTGTCTGTAAGAGACATGAGTTTCTTACAGAGGTCACACTTTTTAAAGCCGCTGGCAGCCATCGGGGGAAAAAGGGCCCCTGCGAGGTCGAAAGACCGGGCTGCCAGTGAAAAAGTAAAAAGGCGCGAAATCTGTCACGAAGGACAAAAAAACGAAAAATAAAGAACGGACTCGCAACCGGCGTCGCGAGTCCGGGCGGGAAAAGAACCGGCATCGAACCGAAGAAAAAAGAGAAATAAATAATCAACTTTTCGGCGGGGATTCACAAACAACGTCTGTAGGGCTCCGTGGAAAAAAGAAGACTGAGCAAGATGGCACCCTTGGGCGGGAAGAGGACCGCGCATGCGCGCTGCAATTCCCAAAGGCTTTCTTTGAAAGCTGGGGAAAATTGCTCCGCGAGGGCTCCGTCGGCGCCAACGTCACCCATATGTGAGGACTGACTTCCTGCTTGGTCCTGGAGAAGAGTGAGTCTTCTGTCTTGAGTTTTTGCATGGTTGACTTGACAGCCATGGAGTTATGTGGAAGTTGGGGCTTGTGGAACCCCAGCCCCTTCCTGATGCAGTATATGGCATGGAGGCGTCGGCTGACCACTGGCACAGAAGCTGGGGGTCTCCCACATTCACAGCAGTAGCCACTCGAGAATCAGCTGCACCGGCACCGTGAGAGTTTCCTTGGGTGGAGACTTGAACTGGAGGATCTCCAGCTCCTTGGTGTGTGGGTCCTCCTCTGCCTCAGTTTGCACTGAGGGGGCTCTGGCCATATCCCTGACAAAGTCGTGGAAGGCCACGTCCTCTGGAGAATGATGCTGGGGGAGACTGGTCCGAGGGATGTCTCTGTGCCTTCTGGGAGGCCTCATAGTCTGTCTCCCACTTGGAGTCGAGGGAGGATGACGAGTCCAAGGCCCTACAACTCCTTGGCTTGAGGCCCACACCAAAGTGCCAGGGCTCTCCCAAGGATCTGAGGCCCAAGTCTCAAACTGGCCAGGGAGGACTGGATGCCCGAGGACTGGTACCTCAACCACGGCTGAGGACTTACCCAAGGCCGGTGGTGTTTGGAGCTCAGCTTGCTGACCAGAGACTCCCTTGCAGCCTGGTCATCAGGGCAGACGTGGACGAACCTGCCATCACTGCCTGCTGCATGGCCAGGATAGCAGTGATGTTCTGCTCTATGGCTGCCATTCTGGATTCCAAGCCAGAAGGGTTCCGCAGCTTTTGGCCCATGCTCAGATGATCTTGGGCCCGGCACCAGCACCCTTGTGAGTGTGTCCTCCACGAGTACTATGGCCTAGAAGTCCCTTGCACAGTCTCCGCCGACTGAGGCATCCTTCCTGAGGACCTTGGTGGGACATTTCTTTGAGTCGCCCGAGTCCCTCCAGATGATCTTACTGGGTTTCTCCAGTAGAACCTCGATAGACTAAGGATTTTCTTCTTCTTTTTCCGCTTGGGGTCAGAGATCCTTTTCAGAGAAGCCGCCACGGGACTCTGAGGACGCTCGACCCTCTCGGGAGGTGTTGGGCTTGGAGCTTGGCGACGGGAAGGCCAGTGTCAAGCTGTACCCAGGGAACAGTTTCTCCTGCAACTCCAACTTTATGGGTTTTAGGTGTCATGGCCTGGCACAGGTCGCAGGAGGTGCTATCTTTGTCCAGTCCCAGACAGTGTAGGCAGCAGTCAGGGGTGTCAGTGACAGACATGGTTTGACTGCAGCGGTCATATTTTTTGAACCCACTGGGTCGACAACTCTCAGGTGAAAAAGGGCGTGAACGCCGGTTGAGGCAAGCCTCGATTAAAAAAGGAGGGGGGTAGGAAGGGGAAAAAGTAGAGAACAGCATCGGGCCTGGTGCCTGCTCGAGGTGGGAAGAGGAACCAGTAGCAAACCAGGAAAAGCTAATTTAAGGATATAGCAAGGGTTTTTTCCTGGGGAAACTGGACCAACATCTATTGGACTCTGTGGGGAAAAAAAAGGAGACTGAGCAAGAAGGCACTCTTGGGCAGGAAGGGGACCACGCATGCATGGTAGAATCTCTCAAGGGCTTTCTCTGAAAGCTGGGAAAATGCTCCGCGTGGGCTCAGTCGGCGCCTACATCACCCATGTTTATACAATTTCTTGACTTACCGCTCAGGCTGAAGGGCATCAGAGGTTTACAATCACTAGAAGTAGATAATGGATACATTTCCTTGTCCACAAAGGGCTCACAATTTATGTGTATCTGAGGCAATGGAGGATTAAGTGTATTGCCCAAGGCCACAAGGAGTGCCTATAGGACTAGAAGCCCCAGTCCCTCTGGCCCGAGATTGCTGTCCCCAGGTGGGAATTGAGCCCCCAAGCCCTCCGGCCTGAGGTACCGTGTCCTAGCCACTAGGCCACTCCTCCCCCCCATATGTGAGGACTGACTTTCTGCTTGTCCATGTTTAAGACACGGTGTGCCAATACAAGTAACGAACTTGATACGACAGGAGATTGGAAGCCAGTGTTGCTCATAAAGGAGTGGGTTAATATGGTCACAATGACAGGCATTGTAGAGAGGTTTAACTGCAGTATTCTGAATTATTTGTAGGAGTTTCAGTTGAAGTTAGGGGACACCAAATACTAAAGAATGACAATAGTAACTTTGCTATTCATAACTTTAACACTACTAATATTTAAGGCTTGATTTTCAAAATAAAGCTCCATCGTATTGAAACAAAACATCTTTGCATTGTATATGAAATATGGGGGCCTGAAAGTGAGGTATTCGTCAATTAAAATGCCAAGTGAGCGGACTGAGCTGTTAAGTATGATAGGAATAGAAATAATGCATGGCTATGAGGGTGGTGATTTGTGATCAAGAAAGATCCAAATGGCTTCATTCTTGGTAGGGTTGAGTAAGAGTAGTTACTCACCTGTAACAGGTGTTCTCCAGGAGCAGCAGGAATCAGTTCTCACATACGGGTGACATCGACGTCGATGAAGCCCTTGCAGAGCATTTCCCCAGCTTTCCATGAAAGCCTTTGGGAATGCAGGCATGCATGCGCAGTTCCCTTCCCGCCTAAAGGTGCCATCTTACCTCAGTCAAATGACATAGCCAAGAACAGCACACAAAAAAGTAAAAGAAACTATGTACAACTGCAACTCCCAGGGGAGGAGGGAGGGTTGTGAGGACTGATTCCTGCTGCTCCTGGAGAACACCTGTTACAGGTGAGTAACTACTCTTTCTCCAGGACCAAGCAGGAAGTCAGTCCTCACATATGGGTGACTCCCTAGCTCTGGGCTACCAGGAACCCAGGCTGAACAAGAGAACTCCCTCTAGTCCCAGCATCAAAGGCTTTTCACTAACAGAACCTCCACCGGTAGCCCAACAGAAGGCAGGAGTTGCCTAAACCTCAAAGAGGTTCCGGAGTACTGCCTGGCCAAAAGCACTGTCCCTACGGGACTCCCTCTCCAGACAGTAATGGGCCGCAAAAGTCTGGCTTGAAGACCAAGTAGCAGCCCTGCAGATGTCTACCAACGGTACAGAGTGGAGATGAGCCACTGAGGCAGCCATTGCCCTGACACGATGGGCCGTGACCCGACCCTGCAAAGGAAGGTCAGCCGCCTTGTAAGCCCAGGTGATACAGTCAGCCACCCAGATGGACAAGGTACGCTTGGACACAGCTAACCCCAAATTATTAGGGTCAAAAGATATGAAGAGCTGAGTAGCCCTTCTGTGCCCCTGTGTACGGTCAAGGTAGAAGAATAAGGCCATCCTACAGTCCAGGGTATGCAGAACTGCTTCAGCCTGGCTTGCATGAGGCCTAGGGAAGAATGTTGGAAGAACCACCTCCTGGTTGAGGTGGAAAGAGGAGACAACCTTTGGGAGGAACTTTGGATGAGTCCTGAGGACTACCCTGTTCCTATAGAATCTGGTGTAAGGCCTGTCACAGACCAGTGCCTGAAGCTCACTCACTCGCCTAGCCAAGGTTAGGGCTACTAAGAAGAGTGTCTTCCAGGACAAGAAGCGTAGAGGACAAGTAGCCATTGGCTCAAAAGGTGGGCGAGTCAGCTGCTGCAAGACCACATTCAACTCGGACAGATTGGAGGCTTTAGCAAGAGCAAGCCTCTGAGGAACCGATAGAGAATGTCCTTCCACCAGTGAGTGGTGAGCTGCTAGAGTTGAGAGGTGGACGCGAAGAGAATTGGACTTAAGGCCTTGATTTGATAAGTGCAGTAAGTACTGAAGCACTACTGGTACAGTACAGAAGGGATCCTCTGTACGTAGGGAACACCAGGCGGAAAACCTTTTCCATTTTAGAGCATAGGTTTTCCTCGTGGACCGTTTCCTAGAGGCTAGGACAACCTCCTCAACTTCCTGAGGTAGGCCCCCGGGAGCCAAAACTACCCTTGCAGCCTCCATGCCATCAAATTGAGAGCTTTGAGATTGGGGTGCAGAAGGGAACCCTGATCCTGAGAGAGAAGGTCGGGTTGCAACCCCATAGGCAGTGGGGGATCCACGGCCAGTTGAAGCAGAAGCGGAAACCAAGGCTGTCTCGGCCACCTGGGAGCCACCAGCAGGACCGAGGCCTTGTCCTGAAGAATCTTGAACAGAGTTCGGGCCACCAAGGGCGTGGGAGGAAACACATATAGTAGGCCCTGAGACCAGAGAATCAGAAAAGCATCTGCTGCTATCCGCAGAGGATGTGGTTGCCTGGAGCAGAACTTTGGCAGCTGTTTGTTCAGAGGACTGGCAAACAGATCTATGGATGGAAGTCCCCATTTCAGGAAAATCTTCTGAACCACCAAAGGATGGAGCTGCCACTCGTGGGGCTGCAGAATCCTGCTCAACCTGTCTGCCAGGTAGTTGTCCTGTCTAGGTAGATACACTGCCTTGAGGAGCATGTTGTGCCCGAGAGCAAACAAGCAAAGGTCCTGTGCCTCTTGACAAAGGAGCCTGGACCAAGTTCCGCCCTGCTTGTTCACATAAAACATGGCCACTTGGTTGTCTGTTTGAACTAGGACAGACTGATGAGCTAGTGCTTGAGAGAAAGTCTTGCGGGCTAACCGAATAGCCCCGAGTTCCAGTAGATTGATCTGCTGTGTGGCCTCCCAAGGAGACCACAGGCCCTGGGTGCACTTGTCTAGACAATGAGCCCCCCCAGCCTTGCAGGGAGGCATCCGTAGTCAACACCACTGTGAAACCAGGAGTCTGAAAAGGCACCCCTTGCAGCAGATTGGATGGGTGCAGCCACCAGGTGAGGGAGGCCAGAAACTGTCTGGACACCCTTATCCTGTCTCTGAGGCTGCCTGTGGCTTGTGACCACTGATTCCGAAGGCACCACTGTGCAGGCTGCATATGGAGCCTGGCATTGGGGGTCATATGTACTGTCGAAGCCATGTGGCCAAGGAGCCTCAGGCAGAGTCTGGCGGAGACCAGTGACCTGCTGAGAAACTGGCTTGCCAAGCTGATCAATCTTTGGGCTCTGTCTTCTGGCAAGAATGCCTTTGCAAGCAGAGAGTCCAACCTTGCTCCTATGAACTCCAAGTTCTGGGAGGGGAGCAAAGTGGACTTTGCGAAGTTTATGACGAATCCCAGGCTTTGAAGAAGAGCAATAGTTTTGAGGGTGGCTTGTCTGGCCTCCTGGCATGTCTGACCCCTGATGAGCCAGTCGTCCAGGTAGGGGAAGAAAAAGATTCCCTGATTTCTCAGGTAGGCCGCCACCGCTGCCAGGCATTTGGTAAAGACCCTGGGAGCGGAAGTGAGGCCAAAAGGCAGTACTCTGTATTGATAATGGTTTCCTCCCACAATGAACCTGAGGTACTTTCTGTGGTCTGGATGAATGAGGATGTGAGTGTACGCATCCTTTAGATCCAAGGAGCAAAGCCAATCTCCCTACTGGAGGTAGGGCAGAAGTTTCCACAAGAGTAAGCATCTTGAACTTTTCCTTCTCCAGGAACTTGAGGTTGCGGAGGGCCAGAATAGGTCGAAGACCACCGGTTCTTTTGGGTAAGCGTAGTTACTCACCTGTAACAGGTGTTCTCCAGGAGCAGCAGGAATCAGTCCTCACTTATGGGTGACGTCGGCGCCGACGGAGCCCTCGCGGAGCAATTTTCCCCAGCTTTCAAAGAAAGCCTTTGGGAATTGCAGCGCGCATGCGCGGTCGTCTTCCCGCCCGAGGGTGCCATCTTAGCCAGTCAGATGACATAGCTAAAAAAGACAGCATAAAAATTTGCAAAAAGAACATAAGCAGACGATTGCAACTCCAAGGGGAGGAGGGAGGGTAGTGAGGACTGATTCCTGCTGCTCCTGGAGAACACCTGTTACAGGTGAGTAACTACGCTTTCTCCAGGACCAAGCAGGAAGTCAGTCCTCACTTATGGGACTCCCAAGCTCAAGGCTACCGGAGACCCTAAGCACAAAAATGAGCTCCCTCTAGCTCAGCAGCACAGAAGGATAGAATCTTCGCTGAATTATCACCCACCGGTAGCCCACATCCGGGATGGAGGGTAGGAGTTGCTCAGACCTCAAAGAGATTACGGAGGACTGCCTGTCCGAAAGCACTGTCCCTACGGGACTCCCTCTCGAGACAGTAATGGACCGCAAAAGTCTGGCTCGAAGACCAAGTAGCGGCCCGGCAGATGTCTGCCAGCGGAACAGAGCGGAGGTAAGCCACTGACGTAGCCTTTGCCCGAACGCAATGAGCCGTGACTCGACTTTCTAAGGAGAGTCCGGCTGCCCCATAAGCCCAAGAGATACAGTCCGCAACCCAGATGGACAGAGTACGCTTGGAGACCGGGAGCCCCAATTTATTGGGGTCAAAAGACACAAAAAGCTGAGCAGCTTTACGGTGCTCCCGCGTACGGTCAAGGTAGAAGTTCAATGCCCTTCTACAGTCCAGGGTATGGAGGACCATTTCAGCTCGGCTGGAGTGTGGTCTGGGAAAGAAGGTTGGAAGTACCACCTCCTGATTGATGTGAAAAGGGGAGACCACTTTAGGCAGAAATTTTGGGTGAGTCCGTAGGACTACCCTATTCTTGTAGAACCTAGTGTAAGGGGGATCAGACACGAGGGCCTGCAATTCACTTACGCGTCTAGCGGAAGTGAGGGCTATCAAGAACAGTGTTTTCCAAGACAGAAAACGGAGAGAACAGGTAGCCATAGGTTCAAAAGGCGGACAGGTGATCCGCTGCAAAACCACATTCAGGTCCCAGTCAGGCGCTGGCGGGCGCAGAGGTGGTTTAAGTAGAAGAAGACCTCGGAGAAACCTCGCTACAAGAGGGTCGCTGGAAAGAGGTCTGCCGTCCACCGGCACATGATGTGCTGAAAGAGCACTGAGGTGAACTTTGACGGAGTTGGACTTAAGTCCCAGATTAGAGAGGTGTAGCAAGTACTGCAAGATCACCGACACCGGGCAGGAGAAGGGATCCTGAGACTGTTGGGTACACCAGACTGCAAAGCGACGCCATTTAAGGGCGTAGCATTTGCGGGTAGAAGGCCGTCGCGAAGCCAAGACGACCTCCACCTCCGCCGGCAGGAGAAGGGGAGCAAGGACTACCCTCTCAGCAGCCAGGCCATGAGGTTGAGAGACCTGAGGTTGGGGTGCAGTAGGGACCCCTGATCCTGAGTGAGGAGATCCGGTTGTACCCCCAGAGGGAATGGATCCTCCACCGCCAGTTGCAGCAGGAGCGGAAACCACGGCTGCCTGGGCCAGCGAGGGGCCACCAGGATCATGAAGGCTTTGTCTCGGAGAACCTTGAAGAGAGTTCGAGAGACTAGCGGGATGGGAGGGAAAGCGTACAGGAGGCTCCCCGACCATGAGATCAGAAAAGCGTCCGCCGCAACCCGGAGGGGGTGTGGCTGACGAGAGCAGAAGCGAGGAAGTTGCCGGTTGTGAGGACTGGCAAAGAGATCCACCGTGGGAGGCCCCACTTGAGGAAGAGCTTCTGAACTACCAAGGGATCCAGACGCCACTCGTGCGGCTGGAGGACCCTGCTGAGTTTGTCCCCCAGGCAATTTTCTTGGCCTGGGAGATAAACCGCCTTGAGGAGAATGCCGTGACTGACGGCCCAAGAGCAGAGCTTCTGTGCCTCCCGGCAGAGGAGGAAGGAGCCCGTGCCCCCCTGCTTGTTCACGTAGAACATGGCAACTTGATTGTCCGTCTGGACAAGGACGGACTGGTGGGAAGTCAGGTGGGAGAAGGCCTTGAGAGCCAGGCGGATCGCCCTGAGCTCCAGGAAGTTGATCTGCTGAGCAGACTCCCACGTGGTCCAGAGGCCCTGAGTACGAGCCTCTTGGCAATGTGCTCCCCAGCCCAGAAGGGATGCATCGGTGGTCAGTACCCGGGTCGGCTGAGGTGACTGGAAAGGCATTCCGAATAGGAGGTTCGGCTGCCGGAGCCACCACCGGAGAGACGAGATCAGCGGCTCGGAGACGCGCACTAGGTCTGCTAGGCCGCCTGTGGCTTGACGCCACTGCTGGCGGAGACACCATTGAGCAGACCGCATATTCAGGCGGGCATTGGGGGTCACATGGACGGTGGAAGCCATATGGCCGAGTAGTCTCAGGAAGCGCCTGGCGGAGACCAGGGGCTGGCTGCGAAAGCGGTCGGCTAGGTCCATGAGCCGCTGAGCCCTGTCGAGCGGTAGGTATGCTCGCGCCTGAGGAGTGTGCAGCCTTGCGCCGATGAACTCGAGATCCTGTGAGGGGAGCAAAGTGGACTTTGCGAAGTTTATAACAAAGCCCAAGTGCTGCAGAAGAGTCACCGTGCGGCGTGTGGCGTTGGTGACCTCCCGAGCGGACGCTGCTCTGATGAGCCAGTCGTCGAGGTACGGAAAGACAGAGGCCGTGAAGCCGGAGATGGGCCGCCACGACCGCGAGACATTTTGTGAAGACTCGCGGTGCGGAGGACAGGCCAAAGGGCAGTACTCTGTACTGGTAATGATTTCCCGCCACCACAAACCTTAGGTATTGGCGGTGGCTTGGGTGGATGAGGATGTGCGTGTAGGCATCCTTTAGATCCAAGGAGCATAGCCAATCTCCCTGCTGGAGGTAGGGCAGAAGGATTCCAAGGGTAAGCATTTTGAACTTCTCCCGCACAAGGAACTTGTTGAGGTTGCGCAAGTCCAGGATGGGTCTGAGGCCCCCTGTTCTCTTTGGTATCAGAAAATACCTGAAATAAAAGCCTTGACCTCTCAGGTGGTGTGGCACCGGTTCCACCGCCTGATCCTGCAGAAGACCTGCTAACTCCTGAAGGAGTAATTCCCTGTGCAGAGGGGGTCGAGGAGGTTCTCCCGGAAAATAGGAGGGAGGGACCTGGTGGAAGTGGAGAAGATAGCCTTCTCGCACGACTTGAAGCACCCAGGCATCTGCGGTGATGCTGGACCACCTGTGGGCGAAGTGAACCAGCCGGCCTCCGGTGCTGGGAGGAACCAGCGGGGGGGGAGAGGCTATGCTTTGCGAGTCAAAAACCCCCACCCTGCTGAGCAGGGGCTGGTGGTGCAGGCTTGGGAGCTTGCTGCCTACGGGACCCGTTACCCCGTCCCTTGGCCTGCTGGCCCTGTTGGGGAGCTGCAGGGGCCTGATAATGGGGGTATTGTTTGTAGGCAGCCGCCTTCCTCGGGTAAAAGGACTTCTTCCCTGAGCCCTTCTTTTTCTGGGAAGGGGCGGAGGTCTTCCTAGAAAGCCTGGTCCTGGTGAGAGTCTCAGTCTCAATTTGTGCAGCCTTTTCCGCCATGGGCTTGCCAAAGAGGTTCTCGCCTCGGCAGGGGACATCGACCAACTTGTCCTGCACCCAGGGCTCAAGGTCTGACGACTGAAGCCAAGCCTGTCGGCGGGCACCGATGCCGGCTGCGGCCACTCGAGCCGATGCTTCAAAGCCATCATAGGCTGCCCGGGACATGAACTTTGAGCATTCCCGAATGCCAGTGGACAAGGCCAGGAACCTCCGCAAGGGTTCCTCGGACAGACCAGCGGAGAATCCGGCTAGCTCTTTAGCCAGATCCCGGAGATACATGCCCATGTACAGCTGGTAAGTCTGGACACGACATGCGAGCATAGAGCCCTGGAAACACTTCTTACCAAGGCCATCCAGGTTACAGGCCTCCCTGCCAGGGGGCACCGAGGAGTGCATCTTCTGGCTCTTAAGACGATGCATGGCCGATTCCACTACCATGGAATGGTGTGGTAGCTGTGCCTTTTGGAAGCCAGGGCTCTTGCGGACCCGATAGATAGAATCGACCAGCTTGCTCAGGACCGGCGAGGAGGCCGGACTCTCCCACATGCGGAAGAGTAGTCGTTCCAGCATAGGAGGAACCGGTACAGTAAAGTGTTCCCTCGCGGGAGAGTCATACTGGAAGGCGTCGAGCTCTTCGGCTCGAGGCTCCTCCTCGGGACCCGCAGGGAAGGCCAAAGCCTTGGCCATATCCCTAACGAAGTCCGAGAACCGGGCATCCTCCGGGGGGGACTGCTTCCGAGGTTCGGACTCAGGTGAGTCCGAGGGGACACACCGAGTCCGAAAAGAATCAGGTGACTCTTCCTCTTCAGACTCCCAGACCGACTCCGACGAGGAATCGGTGGGGTCGGCCCGGGCAGGGCGCGGCGCCTGCCGCCCCGACGCCGAGGGAGTCGGCATCGGCGACCTCGGTCCCGAACGGGAGGCCGAGGGTGACCTCGACCGAGGATCGACTCGAGTTCTCATCGACTCGAGGATCGGCTCGGTCTCCGGGGTCGACTTGGACGTCGACGTCCCGGCGGTCGGGGCAGCGGCGCCAGCGAGGCCAGCGAGCAGTGCCCGCTGCTGGTCCATGAAGGCAGACAGTCTGCTCTCCAAGGCCGTCAACCTGAGTCCGAGCTCAGGTGACCCAGCAGCCCCCGACTCGGGCCCCGACAGCGTCGGGCCCGACGTCGGCTGTCGCGGAGGCGAGTCCAGAAGGACCACAGGACTTACCCGAGCAGGCATCTCCGACTCCAGGCGAGGTCGCTTCGGGAGGTGTTCCTTCTCCAAGGACCCGGGGCGGCTATCGGGGCTATGCGACCTGGCCCTCGCGGAACCAGGAGCGTCCACCGACGCCGCCCTCGCGGGTTTCACCGTCCGACGATGGTCCCCGGAGGGAGAACCCCGGTCGGAGGAACTCCGGCGACGGTCCGAGCTGGAGCCTTTTGACGCGGAGGCCTCCGACGAGGTCCGGGTACGGCTGGGGTCAGCGAAGATTCGATCACGCTGATGCCGCCGACTCCTCAACGCTTTTGAGGACATGTTGCCGCAGGGCCCACAGATCAGTTCCTCATGATCCGGGCCCAGGCAGCGGAGGCAAAAGTCGTGTGTGTCAGTGAGTGACATATTTCGGTCACACTGACCACACCGCTTAAAGCCACTGGCAGCCATCGGGGGAAAAAGGGCCCCTGCGAGGTCAAAGGACCGGGCTGCCAGGGAAAACCGAAAACGAAAGCTGACAAAGTCAGAAAAACCGAAAAAAGTGAGAGGACTCGTGACCGGCGTCGCGAGTCCGGGCGGGAAAAAGATCGGCGTCGAACCGAAGGAAAAAGGATAAAATAATGAAGAAAAATCGACTTTTTCGCGGGGACAAGACGGGGACGTCTGTAGGGCTCCGCGGACAAAAAAGAAGACTGGCTAAGATGGCACCCTCGGGCGGGAAGACGACCGCGCATGCGCGCTGCAATTCCCAAAGGCTTTCTTTGAAAGCTGGGGAAAATTGCTCCGCGAGGGCTCCGTCGGCGCCGACGTCACCCATAAGTGAGGACTGACTTCCTGCTTGGTCCTGGAGAACCAGGAAATACCTGGAGTAGAACCCTCAACCGTGTAAGTGGGGAGGCACAGGCTCCACTGCCCTGTCCACCAACAGACCTTGTAACTCCTGAAGGAGAAGATCTGTGTGCAGGGGAGGCCTTGGAGGCTCCCTTGGAAAGTATGGAGGAGGCAGTTGTTGGAAGTGTAGTGCATAGCCCTTGTGGACTATGCTTAACACCCAACTGTCTCCAGTGATGAGTGGCCACTGGTGGGCAAATAGAGCGAGGCGACCTCCTGTGCAGGGTTGGGAGAGCAGGGACGGAGAGGCTATGCCTAAGGAGTCAAAAACCTGCACCCTGCTGAGTGGGAACAGGGTCCGGAGGCTTGGGGGTCCTCTACCTACGGGGCCCATTACCCTGCCCCTTGGCTTGCTGACCCTGAGGGGCAGCTTGGGCAGCCTGATATTGTGGGTACTGTTTGTAGGCAGTGCCCTTCCTCGGGTAAAAGGGCTTTTTACCAGAGCCCTTCTTTTTGTGAGAAGGGGCAGAAGTTTTCCTAGAGAGCCTTGTCCTTGTGAGGTGCTCGGTCTCGAGCTGTGCGGCCTTCTCGGTCATGGGCTTGCCAAACAGGTTCTCACCTCGGCAAGGGACATCGACCAACTTGTCCTGAACCCATGGCTCGAGGTCCGATGACTGCAGCCATGCCTGGCGTCGAGCCGCGATGCCAGCTGCCGCAACACGGGCCAAAGCCTCGAAGCCATCGTAGGCAGCGCGGGACAAATTTTGAGCATTCCCGAATCCCTGAGGACAAGGACTTGAACCTCTGCAAGGGTTCCCCGGAGAGACCAGCAGAGAACCCGGCCAGCTCCTTGGCCAGGTCTCGCAGGTACATGCCCATGTACAGCTGGTAAGACTGGACATGGCAAGCAAGCATCGAGCCCTGGCTGCACTTTCTACCAAAACCATCGAGGTTTCGGGCCTCCCTGCCAAGGGGCACCGCGGAGTGCATCTTCTGACTTTTCAGGCGATGCATGGCCGATTCCACAACCATGGAATGGTGTGGTAGCTGCGCCTTCTGAAAGCCAGGGCTCTTCCGGAGTCGATAGATCGAATCGACCCGCTTGCTTAAGACCGGCGCCGAGGCCGGTGCCTCCCACATTCGGAAGAGGAGCTGCTCCAGCATCGGAGGAACCGGTACAGTAAAGGCCTCCTTCGGAAGAGAGTCATACTGCAGGGCCTCGAGCTCCTCGGCTCGAGGCTCCTCCTCAGGGTCCGCAGGGATAGCCAACGCGGTGGCCATATCCTGGACGAACTCCGAGAACCGGGTATCCTCCGGAGGGGATCTACTCCGGGGTTCAGAATGCGGTGAGTCCAACGGGACACACTGAGTCTTGAAGGTGTCAGGGGACTCCTCGTCCTCTGTCTCCCATGCAGACTCGTCCGATGAGGAATCGGGGTCCGACCTCGCGGGGCCTGCGAGCACCCGCCCCGATGCCGAAAGCACCGGTGTCAACGCCCTCGGTCCCGAACTGGAGGTTGAGGGAGACCGCGACCGAGGTCGACCTCGAGCCTTCATGGCTTCGAGTATCGGCTCGCTCCGGGGTCGACTTCGAGGTCGATGTCCCGGTGGTCGGGGCAGATGCGCCAGACAGTCTGGCCATCAGTGCCCGCTGCTGTTCCATGAAGGCAGACAGTCTGCTCTCCAAGGCTGTCAACCTGAGACCCAGCTCAGGAGACTCAGCAGCTCCCGACTCGGGCCCCGGTGGCGCCGGGCCCGACGTCGGCTCTCTGGGAGGAGAGTCCACGAGGACTAGAGGGCTTACGTGTCCAGCAGACTCCGGCTCCAGTTGAGGGACTTTGGAAGGCTTCTCCTGTTCCATGGGCCCGGGGCGACGGTCAGGGGTCTGAGACTTAGCTCTCGAGAAGCCAGGAACCTCTTCCGACGACGCCCTCGCGAGCCGCTTCTTCCTCTTCCGTTCCCGGTCGGGGGACCCCCTGTCCGAGGAGCCACGACGGTGCTCGGGATCCGATTCCCGAGATGTCGAGGCCTCAGATGAGGTCCGGGCCCAGCCAGAGGCAGTCAGAAAAGAGCCATTCCTTTTGATGCTGTCGACTACGCAGTGCCTTGGAAGACATCTTCCCACATGGTCCAAACGTCTTAGGGTCGTGATCAGGACCAAGGCACCGGAGGCAGCAGTCGTGTGTGTCGGTGAGAGACATCAACTTCTTACACCGATCACACTTTTTAAAACCGCTGGAGGCCATCCGGGAAAAAAGAATCCCCGCGAGGTCAAAGGACTGGCCTTCCAGGGAAAAAGAAAAAAGGGCGCGAACGCCAGCCACGAAGGGCAAAAACCGAAAAAAGAAGATCGGGCTCGATACCGGTGTACCAAACCCAGTGGGAGGGGAACCAGCGTCTAACCGGGAAGAAAAAAATAGCGAAAAATCGCAAGAAATCGAACAATTTTCCGGGATGACTAGGACTCACGTCCAGTGGGCTTCACGGAAAACGAGAAACTGAGATAAGATGGCACCTTTAGGCGGGAAGGGAACCGTGCATGCGTGCCTGCATTCCCAAAAGCTTTCATGGAAAGCTGGGGAAATGCTCCGCAAGGGCTTCATCGACGTCGATGTCACCCGTATGTGAGGACTGACTTCCTGCTTGGTCCTGGAGAATCATTTTATGAGCTTGAGGCCAGGATGCAATAAGAGTTGAGTTTTGTATCTAGTTCTGCTTGAAAGAGTGGGTTCCTAGGGAATTAGTAATTCAAGGTTTAGGCGGCACTGGCAAAACTTGAGTACTAAGCCAGCTGAGGTTCTTCATCCTGGGGCAAAGGGAAAGCAGGATGTGGTGAGCTGGATGAGGGCGGGATAGAGGGTAATGGGCACTGCAACAGCAGCCCCTACTGGCATGCACTAGGCACTAAAGGCATAAAACTAAGCTCCCTTTTCTCTGCACGGCCCCTCCAAGAACATGCATGTTCAGTTGCTTACTTGCCATTGGCCGTCAGATTATCCAGGCAGGTTTTGATGTATTGGTTGTAATAGTCGATTTGCTCCTCATAAAATATTGCTTTGGCGTTAAGCCCCTGGAGCGTCTGCTGGAGCTTCACCAGCTCTACCTTGCGGTGCTGCCGGTACCGTCGTTGGTTGCAGATGTCCTACAGAAAAGATGGGCATGGGAACTTTTTATAGACCACAATACTGGAAACAGTTTATTCAGAAAGACAACGTGAAAGCCAGTATAATAAGCTACATTGAATCATAAATCTTAACCAATAAAAGACCACAAATCATCCAACCATGAAACAGCACTTAATCTTTATACCATTAAGTTGGGCAAATAAGCCAACCGCTGCTGTAACCAGGGTAAAATCAAATTAAAGTCTACATTCCTTTAAACTAACACAAAATTCCAGCTGGAAATGCTTACATCCCCCTTTCAGGACCAGGTCACTATGATGAAAAGATCCCAAGGAAGACACTCGGGTGATCTGGATGATGCAGGTTCTCATCTCTCTTCTGAATTCCCAACAACCTGTCTCCAGACAAAACTCAAGTGATGTGCAGATGACAGGGCTAGGAAAACTGAACTCAATTCTGCAGCAAGGCAACACTCAACCAAAGCCTCTAGTTCAACAGACAGGCCCAAAGTCCACCCACTTAACAATCCAAGACTAGCTGCTTCTTTGGCATGCTAGCTAATGATATTCTCATACCTTAGCTATTTGGTTAATAATGTCTTGATAATGGTCGGCAGAGGTCACCACTCCCAGACTCTCCAGCTTCCGCAAGTTCCGGATCACCTTCCTCTTTTTTTCTTCCATAGACAAATGGCTGTTTCCCAATAAGGAGCGGCTGCGTTTTATCTTCTCGGGGGTCTGAGCAAAGCTTGCTGCTCGCTGGTGCATCAGATGGCGATGGACCATTTCCTGAATTCAACAGGGAGTATGTCACATCTAAGAACAAGACTGAACATGCCCTTTCCCCTTATCAAAATGAGACACTGGCAGCAGAACACAGGTAAAATTGCTGCCTTACTGTAAGAGGCTTTTCTGCACAAATCTGTCTCTTGCCACTAAAATCTCCATTAGTCTAAACATTCAGCTTTTATATTAATAGTGTTATTTATAAGGACAGAGGTTGGCCTCTCATCTGATGTACGACCAATTCTGCTTCTGTTTTCGCATCAGGAGACCTCTCATATGATAGTAAGAGGAACTTGAGTGTTTATTTGAACTGGAGATTGTAATTGTAATTGGAAAAATTAGTGGTAGGAGTGGCCTTGAAGCTGGAGCAATGGCCTACGAACCAAGTGTTCAAATCTCAGTTTATCAGCTGATACTCCTTGTGACCTTGGGTTAATCACTATCTGAATACCTATCACCATTGTGCAATGCTGTAATGTGTGTGTGGCTTTATTCTCATGTTTCCTAGAGGCCTCTGGGAATATTACATTTTCACAAAGGAAGCCCAGCTTATGTGCAAGACGGACATCAGACACAATTTAGGATCTCTGAAAGGAGACGTCACTGCCTTGACAGCTACAAGATAATGGTCGATGATTAAGCTACCAGCCAAACAATAAAAAAAATTCACAGCACTGATATGACTTTCCAACACTCCTATGTTCAGGAGCAAGATGGATTTTAGCTCTGTACTATCAGAAAACATACCTGCTCTGCTGATGCAGACATATGTAGAACCTGCAGCAGGGAATCCCCGGGCTGGGACCGAATCACATCCACCAGCATCTGCTTTGTGCTACAGCAAACAGAAAATGTTACCAGCGACTGTAGGAAAGAATGCCTGCATCCACACCCCCTGCTTCCCTCCCCACCCAAACACAGACACCCTCCCCAAGTCGTCACCTCTCTGCATAGAGAAATCAAGGTCTACACTCAAAAGGGCGAGATTAGACCTTACCTGCTAATTTTCTTTCTGGAGTCCCCCCAGTCCAGTCCAGACATGTGGGTTAAGCACAGTTACTTACCTGTAACAGGTGATCTCTGGGAACAGCAGGAATTAGTCCTCACATATGGGTACGTCGGCACCGACGGAGCCCGTGCGGGAAAGCTCCCCAGCTTCTTAGAATAGAAGCTTTTGGGACCTCCCACTGCACATGCGCACTGCCTTCCCGCCTTCCTGAACAGCTCTCCTCAGTTTCGAGTTTATAGCTGAGTCAACAGAGAGAGGACAGGAAGATAGATAGATAAAAGATACAACTCCTAGGGGAGGTGGGTGGGTTGTGAGGACTAATTCCTGCTGTTCCCAGAGATCACCTGTTACAGGTAAGTAACTGTGCTATCTCCAGGAACAAGCAGGAATAAGTCCTCACATATGGGGACTCCCTAGCTTAGATGCATGGGATCCCCTGTAAAGGTTCGCCATCTTCGTATGGATCTCAGGCATCCATTCTGGGAAGGTGGGCAGGAGTTGTTTAGGAATGGAACAGGTGCTTGAGGACAGCCTGGCCAAACAAGGCATCCCGGCGGGAGTCCTTGTCCAAACAGTAATGGGCTGTGAAGGTATGAACCGAGGCCCAGGTAGCGGCTCGACAGATCTGATCTATGGAAACAGAGTGCAGATGAGCCATAGAAGTTGCCATGGCCCTCACATTGTGAGCAGTGACATGGCCTTCCAGAGAAATGTTTTTGCTCTGGTAAGCAAAAGAAATACACTGAGCAATCCAATTGGAAAGTGTACGCTTGGAGACTGGAAGTCCCAAATGGGAAGGATCAAAGGCCACAAAAAGTTGAGAAGACTTTCGATGTGGCTGAGTCCTATTAAGGTAAAAAGCGAGAGCTCTTTTACAATCCAGAGTATGAAGGTTCCTCTCTGCATTGGATGCATGAGGAGCTGGAAAAAAGACAGGTAGATATACCTCTTGATTAAGATGAAAAGGCGAGACCACTTTAGGCATAAAGTGGGGATTCGTCCTAAGGACCACCTTATCATGATGAAATCTTGTGTAAGGTGGATTAGCCACTAAAGCCTGCAGCTCACTGATGCGGCGAGCCGAAGTGACTGCAATGAGGAAGATGACCTTCCAGGAAAGAAATTTCAAGGAGGTGGAAAACATTGGCTCAAAAGGTGGCTTCATAAGTTGACCGAGCACTAGATTCAAATCCCATGCGACCGGGGTGGTCTGATGGGAGGTTTAGTGAGAGTCAGGCCTCTCATGAATCTTGCAACAAGAGGATGAGAGGAGATAGGTTGTCCATTTATATGTTTCAAGGATGCTGCAATAGCGCTTAAATGGACTCTTACCGAATTCGTCTTGAGGCCTGCATTGGATAGATGCAGGAGATAATCAAGAAGAGAATTCAAAGGAAGTGCCAGAGGGTCAAGACCCTGCTGAGCACACCAAATGGAAAAACGTTTCCATTTGAAAGCATAGGAACGCCTGGTAGAGGGTTTCCTAGAGGCAGAAAGGATATCTTTCACTGGTTGGGAAAGATGAAAGTCTTGAAGGCTTAAGCCTTCAGTAACCAAGCACTGAGGTGAAGGGATTTGGGGTTTGGGTGCCACAAAGTCCCCTCCTCCTGAGACAGGAGGTCTGGCGCAGCTCCCAGATCCAAGTAGGATCCCTGGGAGAGCTGTAGAAGTAGAGGGAACCACACTTGGCGTGGCCAGCGTGGAGCTATGAGGATCATAGTTCCATGATCCCTCTGGAGTTTGAACAGAGTCTTGGGAATCAAAGGAATGGGTGGAAAGGCATATAGGAATGCCTGATTCCAATTCAGGAGAAAGGCGTCCGTAGCCTGAGCTCCCTGACACGGAGTTCTGGAACAGAACCGGGGAAGTTTGGCATTCCACGGACTTGCAAAGAGGTCTATGTCCGGGGTCCCCCATTCCTGAAAGATTCGGTTTATTTGGTCCAAATGTAGGGACCATTCGTGTGGCAGCAGAACTCGACTGAGCCTGTCTGCCCGAGAGTTTTGAACTCCTGGGAGATACACTGCTAGCAGGTGAATCTGATGCTCTCTGGCGAAGGCCCATAGTCTTAGAGCTTCGTTGCAAAGCGACAGAGAGCCCGTCCCTCCTTGTTTGTTTATGTGAAACATGGCCACCTGATTGTCCGTCTGAACTAGGACAGTGAGGTTGGCTAGGAGGGAGTGGAAGACCTTGAGGGCAAGGTAAATTGCTCGCAGTTCCAGAAGATTGATATGAAGGGTGGTCTCCTGTAGAGACCAAGTGCCCTGAGTGGAGAGAGTTTGCAGATGGGCTCCCCACCCTGTTTGGGAGGCATCTGTTGTGAGGGTTGCTTGGGGTAGCAATGGTTGAAATGGAGCCCCCAACAACAGATTCTTGGTGGAAGTCCACCAGTGGAGGGACCAAAACAGACGATCGGAGGTTTGTATTTGGTCTGAGAGCGCTCCTGACGCCTGAGTCCACTGAGTGGCCAGGGTCCATTGAGCTGCTCTCATATGAAGACGAGCATAGGGCACCACATGCACTGTGGAGGCCATATGACCCAGTAGGCGTAGCATTTCCCTGGCTGTCAAGTGAGTGCTGGACTGAGCTTGGGAGGCCAAACTCAGGAGGCGCTGGCCTCGAACCTGTGGAAGGTAGGCCCTTGCAGTGATGGTGTCCAACTGGGCCCCTATGAATTCTAGAGATTGAGTAGGGATGAGTTGGGACTTGGGAAGGTTTACTACCAGTCCCAGATACTGCAAAAGGCTCCTTGTGTGGTCCAGGGAAATCTGGGCCTGTGACTGAGTTGGAGCTCGGATGAGCCAGTCGTCCAGATATGGGAAGACAAAGATTCCCATGCCTCTTAGAAATGCGGCTACGACTGCCATGCATTTTGTGAATACTCTTGGAGCAGAGGCTAGACCGAAGGGGAGTACTCTGTATTGGAAATGTTTTCCCTGAAACAGAAAGCGAAGATACTTTCTGTGGGATGGATGGATGAGTATATGTGTATACGCATCCTGTAGGTCTAGAGAACAAAGCCAGTCCTGACCCTGGAGGTAAGGAAGGAGAATGCCGAGAGACAGCATTTTGAATTTCTCCTTGAAGAGAAATTTGTTCAATTCTCTCAGATCTAGGATTGGTCTGAATCCCCCTGTCTTCTTTGGAATGAGAAAATAAGGGGAGTAGAAACCGGACCCTTGTTGAGGAAGAGGAACCTCTTCTATGGCCCCTTGGGCAAGAAGAGAGGAAACCTCTTGACCCAACAGGGTTAGGAGAGATGGGGGAGAATTGAATGGTCTCACCATATGATGGGGAGGAAGGCTGGAGAAATGAAGTTTGTAACCCTCTCGAATGATAGAGAGGGTCCATTGTTCTGTTGTGATTTGTTCCCATCTGGGAGCAAAGTGCCTAGGAGCAAGTCAAAACCCCTGAGGGGTTGGAGCCTGCTGAGCTACAGTAGCTGCTGCAGGCTTAGCTCGTGCTTGTTTGGATTGCTGACGCTTAGCAGTATAGCGAGGTTGAGAAGACTGCTGGCCAGTATTTGAAGCAACTCTGGCCTTCTTATAGTAAGGCCTTTTAAAAGACTTTTTCTTAGTAGGAATTGAAGTGGACTTTGAAAGTCTTTCCAAGGTGGCATTTTCAGCATCCATCTGGGTGGCTTTGATTTGCCACTCTTCCCCAAATAAGTTCTCACCTGTACAGGGCAGATTACGTAAGCCATCTAGAACCCAAGGTTCCAGATCAGAGGCCTGGAGCCAAGCAAGACGTCGGGCTGCAATAGCAATGCCCGAAGCCCTACTGGCTCCCTCAAAGGAATCATATGCTGCCCTATTAGAGAACTTAGAAACCTCTAAGAGTTGTTTCACTAGGGAAAGGAAACCCTGCTTTTTATCCTCAGGGATAAAGGGGGCAAAATGCCGCACCTTTTTGGCAAGTTCCTCCAGGAACATGCCCATATAGAGACTGTAGGAATTAATCCTGGCTATAAGCATACTAGCCTGGAAAATTTTCCTACCAAAAGAGTCCAAAGTCTTACATTCCCGTCCTGGAGGGGTGGAAGAGTGCCTTTTGGTACTCCTAATCTTCTTCATTGCAGACTTCACCACAATAGAGTGGTGGGGCAATTGAGTCTTTTGGAAACCAGGAGAAGGAGGGACCCTATACATGGTGTCCAACCTACGGGAATAAGGAGACAAAGTCAAAGGATTTTCCCAGAAATCCATCAGTTGTTCTTGAAGGATTTCATGGATAGGCAGGGTAACTGCCTCCTTAGGGGCCTTTGAGTATCCCAAAATATCCAGTTTTTTGGATCTGGGTTCCTTTTCAGAGGATGTGGTAATAGAAAGGGCTGTAGCCATATCTAAAACAAAGTCCTGGAAGGACAAATCCTCTGGAGGGGACATTCTCCTTTTAGGAGAAGAGGGCTCCTCAGGTAAGTTGAGTGAAAACTCAGCAGAATCATCAGAGGAGTGAAAATCCTCAGAGGAATCGGTGCTTTCCTCTAACGCACGATACGCGTACCGATCGGTATCGATATCGGGCGTATCGGGTATGGAACCGGTATGGAGCGAAAGCCCATACGGTACCGACTTGCGTTTAGAGGTGGACGGCCTCGATACCGGCATGGCGGACGATACCGGTATCGGGCCCGGAACCGCTGAAAGCGGAACCGATGGCGTTTCAGCTTTAATGAAAGCCATGACGGCCTGCTGCATGGACTGTACAGTATCGCCCATGGACGCCATAGCTGCCTGGATGTCGGTACCGGAGTGACCCGGTACCCCAGAGCAGGCTAACAGGTGATCTGTCGAGGCCGTAGCATCGATATCAACCTGAGACCCCTGAATTGGCGTTTTTGGAAGTTGGACTTCCCGCCGGGGTTGTTTGGCTGGGGCAGGGTCCTCAAGTTCTAAGCTAAGAGCCTCTCGATGCTTTGAAGGAGATTTGCTCTTTGAGGACTTGCCCACAGAAGGTTTGGTTACCTGAGATCCATCCGGAGAAGAAGACCTGGATGACTGTGATGCTGTATTCTCTGAAGCAAACAGCACATGGAATTTGTTGGCCCGGTTCTGCAGCCCACGTTTAGACATGTGGGAGCAAGATGGGCAGTCCGGTATGGAATGGTCAGGCCCCAAACATTTCAGACACCAGTCATGGGTGTCTGTGACTGAAATAACAGCATTACATTTGGTACACTTCTTAAATCCAGGGGCTGGCTTCTCCATGAGGAGAAATTGAGTAGGCCGAGAGGCCTCTCTGAAGTGACCAAAAAGCTAAAAAATAAGAAAAAAGAATTATAATTTTTTAAAGAAAGAAAGAAAAGACCGGCGATACCGGTATCGGTATGGGGAAGGCAGGTACGCGGTCTAAAGAAACAAATAAAATAACAATTTCTTCAGCGGTGACAGGAACACGACCTGCTGGCTCCGCGGAAAAAAAGAAAACTGAGGAGAGCTGTTCAGGAAGGCGGGAAGGCAGTGCGCATGTGCAGTGGGAGGTCCCAAAAGCTTCTATTCTAAGAAGCTGGGGAGCTTTCCCGCACGGGCTCCGTCGGTGCCGACGTACCCATATGTGAGGACTTATTCCTGCTTGTTCCTGGAGATTGCTCACCTACCAGCAAATGAAGAATGAGAACACAAAGTTGAAAACCCAGCCCTATAAGATGCCCGTGCAGTGTGCACCTTTACTCAGCCAATATGAACACAATTTGTTTTCTGTGCTGGCAAGAACTGGGGTTTTGGGCTCCATATCTGCTTTGTCTAAATATTAGTATCAATGTTAGCTTTTAAAAAACGAGCCAACCCAACAGGGGAAAAACTCCAATTTCACCTTCCTAATTGTCCCTCCAGTCCAGTCCAGATGCGTGGGATGTATCAAAGCAGTACTAATGACAGGTGCGACCAGCAGCCACACTGGTCTGCAGCACATGAGCTCCCAAAAATGGCATCCTGACGTGCCTGCACATAGAGTCAATAACCTGCTAAAAAGTGAAGAGAAGACCACATTATGGCTCTGCAAATATCCAAAGGAAGAACCAGATCAAACTGCTCAGGAAGACGGCTGCACCAGTGTGGAATGAGCCCGCAAGTCCAACAGGACTGCATGAACCTTAACCAAGTAAGCTGAAAAAAATAGCCTCCCAAATCCAACATGAAATAGAGGCCTTAGAAACTGCTTCACCCTTCTGCAGACCCCCAAACAGTCCAAGCATTGGAACCGAGTAACCCGCAAGTACCCAGAGTGCCCTGCGAACATCAATCAAATGCAATAGCCGCAACAGTCTTGATAAGTCTCAAAAAATAGTAAGAAAACCACCTGATTAAGGTGGAAAGCAGACACCACATTAGGTAAAAAGGAAGGAACAGGGCGGAGCACCACCTTCTCCTTAGACATCACCAAATAAGGCTGCCAACTGGACAAGGTCTGCAACTTAGAGCATGCCAAACAATTAGCAACCAAACACACTACCTTCATGGTCAAATCCTTGAGGGTAATAATCCCAAGAAGCTCAAAAAGGTGTCTCTCCGCTAAGGCCAAAAGGACCAGTTAAGGTCTCAAAGAAAAACCACTAAGCGACATGGCGGTCGGAGATGCTTGTCACCTTTAAGAAAACTGTACCACGTCAGCAAGCAAGGCCAGGGACTAATCCTGCACCCAAACTGCAGAAACTGGACAGAGCAGCAACTGCACCCTCAGTGAGCTAAACGCCAGACCTTTCCTCCAGGCCCACCTGCTAAAAAACCAGAATGTCAGAGGAGAAGATCTCAAAAGACATACCCCGTGCTCCTCACACCAAGCCTCAAATCCACCACACTTGAACATAAGCCAAAAGAGGTGGTCTACTGTTGAGTCTGCAGCAAAGTATCTACTGAAAGAAAGCTTGATTGTACCGGGTTGGATACAGTCAGGCCCTGTGTATAACATTATATTACTATAAGCCCTAAGAAAGAGTTAATATCATTTGTAGCTCCTTATTTAATACCATCCTTGAAAACTCTGTAGAAGAAATTGGGTGAAGGGTTTTACATAAACATTAGTCTTGTTATTAGAAAGATAAGTAAAAGGCAAGTTGTTTACCCAGCTTCTCAGTCTCACAGTCTCTGGTCAGAGATATCAAACTGTCAGTGTTAGAATTAATTAGAATTAAGGCCTACATAGTCATGTCTGAGAATATATGTATGTCTTTTCATGATTGCCTATGACGTGCATGCCTATAGAAAAGTATGTTATGAATATACGTGACACTAGATGTAGAATAGAATATGTATATTATGAATACACGTGATGTGAGACGTAGAATAATAAAAGTGAAATTATGCTGTGTAATGGAATCTTTACCTATAAATAAAGTGGCCTAAAGCTATGATATCAGAGTAAACATAGGCAAAGGCCTAGCTTACTCTCCCAAATCTTTGGTGGATTTAATAATACAAGTGTGTTGTGTATTATTTACAGATTTGTGTATTATTTAAAGATTGTGATCAATTAACCTTCTCCTTGCTTTGTGTCTGGATTTCTGTAACCCAAGAGCCCTATCTGTTATAGGTGAGGGGGGGGGGGGGTGCAGAGTACTCTTAGTTTTTGACATGACTCGGATAGTAATCTGCATTCAAGGCAAGGGCAGGTGCCTGTGTGAGTATTATAAAAATTACCAGTGATGGGTAATCTGTTAAGTAGACAGGCTCCGTCTCAGATGCGTGAGTGGCATGACAGAGCTAGGGCTTTAGTGTTTAAGAAAGATAGCCCTTCTTATTGTATGCTTCTATTATATGTATGAGAAGCATGGTGATGTAGCCATCGATTCCGTAGCACATAGGGATTCAGTGACAAAGGGTAATGTGAATTTGCAGTTTCCTTTGGAGGGAACTTTCTCTGTAGATAAGGTCCATAGCCTGAGATATGAGTTAGCGGTTAAAGGTAAACCGTGAAATTGTGCTTACATGGTGGGAACGGATGGTACATGATGCAAACATTGGAATGTTTGTTTTGAAAAAAAAATGTTTGTGTTAAGAAATGTAACTAATGACCAGCTGAGTGAGTGCGGATCACTCGTGTAGCAGAACTAAGAGAAAAAGAAAATGCTTAAAGAGCAACAGCAGTTAGGGGGAGTAGTATTGTGTATTTTGGATATTTGGAATGTCTCCCAGCTCAAAGAATTGAGAGAATGTTTGAATCAAGAAACGGAAAGTGTTGTACTTGTAATAAGAATCTTAGAAGTAGCAATAGGTCAGAGTTTCTGTTGCAAAAGAATTAGCATTCTCGGGAGATAAATTACCTATGCCTGGAGTTCAGGATAGCAGTAATGATTTGAAATTCGAAGCAGAATTTATAGGTCTTTAAGCAGATTTGTTATTGTGTACTTCTCAAAAGAATTAAGTGTTTCTGATGAAGTGTGATCAATTATATTATGATTTAGGCTCTATTCAGGATGTTCTATTCAGCCTAATTTATGTTCTGCCACTGTTAATCTGAAGCAGCTGTGGGAAATGATATTGTGACTACTTAAAGAAGTGTTTGATTTGACTAAAAACGTTTCCGAATTACAGGGATAACCCTGGTAGATTTTTATCTTTATGGTCTCAAATACTTAACAGTTATAATCCCATTTGGGCAGCTCTAGATAATTTGCTCAGAACTGGTTTTTTTTTTTTAATCCAGCTGATTTTCATAGGGTCACTCATCCAGTTCATGATAGACCCTGTGATAGATTTCCAAGAGAAGACTCAGAGATAATTGTGTTTTTGTGTAAAGAAAAAAAAATTGTTAGAATTCCTTACAGTAGTATGCAAACTTGTAAAAGGATTGGTCGAGATTAACATCTCTAAGGCAGGATAGGGGTGAAAAAGTTACAGATTTTCACACTAGGTGTATGCTAGCTTTTAAAGACTATTCTGGTGAGGCAGAAGACACACCTTCAGGATTTACTAATATTTTTGTAAATGGATTGATTCCAAGAATAAAAGAAATTTTAGAAACTTCAATAATAGATTGGCCAGCTAGAACAGCCGATGCAATTTTGGAAGGGGCTCGATACAGTGAGTTGAAGTTCCTCAAGGAACAACAAACCAGATTAGATGTAAAAAAAGCGAAGTTGCTTAATTTGCAGATTGCTTCCATACAGCCACCCATGGGCAGGGGGGAGAGGTAAAAACAGAGGAGGTTATGGGAATCCTCAGCGAGGGCGTGGACAGTCCAGAGAGACTTGTGGTGAGACTGTCCCCAGAATCGGAATCTTGATGGTCAGAGAGCTGATTTCCCTCCTCCCCCTCCGGTAACAGCTGAATTCACTCTATCCTGGCTGAGTGGGAAGTTATATTTCCAGCTGTACTCTCTCTCTGAAGTGCCGCCTCCTGCAGATGCCAGTACCATTCATCCTGCTCTTGGAGAACTTCCGTCTACCTTGTGGGCAGTGCCGGGATCAAATATCGGATGCCTTTCTATCCTGCCTGTGAAGATCACCGTGAAACCTGGAGATCAGCTTCCTAGACTCAAGCAGTATCCACTGCCAGCAGCTGCCATTGAGGGAATTCGTCCTGTGATTGAAGATCTTCAGAAACAAGGTGTTATTTATTCTACAACTTCATTATATAAGACTCAAATTCTTCCTGTACTAAAGGCTGACAGTAAGACTTATAGATTTGTGCAAGATCTGCAAGCAGTAAACTATATACAACTGCAACTCCAAGGGGAGGAGGGAGGGTTGTGAGGACTGATTCCTGCTGCTCCTGGAGAACACCTGTTACAGGTGAGTAACTACTCTCTTTCTCCAGGACCAAGCAGAAGTCAGTCCTCACATATGGGTGACTCCCTAGCTCTGGTCTACCAGGAACCCAGGCTGAAAAATAGAGCTCCCTCTAGAGCAGGGGTCTCAAACTCAAATTGCTTTGAGGGCCAAATGAGGACTTGTAGAGTAACCCGGGGACCGCACAAGACGCGGACCTCATTTGCATAAGGGGCATCATTTGCATAAATGGAGTGGAGGAGTGGCCTAGTGGTTGAGGCAAGGTACTTCAGGCCGGAAGGTCGGGGGTTCAAATCCCACTAGAGGACAGCAACCTTGGGCCGGAAGGACTGGGGTTTCTAGTCCCGCAGGTGCTCCTTGTGGTCTTGGGTAAGCCACTTAACCCTCCATAGCCCATGTTCCCTGTAAAATAGTTATCTCCAAGTTATAATGCCCTGTTCAATGTAATTTCAGTTGTTCAATGTAAACCGCACTGATGCAGAATAGCGCGGTATATAAGAGAATGTAAATAAATAAAATAAATATATGCATAATGTTACCATACACTAACTTTTAGTAAACATGCCTCTTAATGAGTGTATGGATAAAGAAAGACTAAAAGATTTCTACATTACTATAAACCAGTGCCAACCGCCAAGCACATTAGGAACTACTACAAACACTGCCCATTTAGAACCCATAGCAAACCTGCCATATCCTAACAGCACTACCAGGACTCACAAAGCACCATACCCTAACTATCAAAAGGCAACACTGCAAATATTAAATCAATACATTTCAGAGAACAATACATGACGTACTGGGGAAAGAGAACAAGTGGCAATGCCAAATAGGAATTACATAAACAGAATACCTCAGCTCAGTTACACATGCAGAACATACACCATCATCAAACAAGGAATCACAATTTAGAAACAGAAAGACAATAATTAAACTGGGAACCCCAAAAGCCAAACTTAGAATGTACAACACTGTAGAAATAAAACTATAAATTAATTTCCTCTTGTATTAAATAAAGTGCAGACGTTAAAGATGCACATTTCCAAGAGCTGACATATTTCAGTTAATAAATTCAAAATAAAGAGATATTTTTCTACCTTTTGTGCATTTTTTTTCAGTTGCAATTGTTCCAGCCACTTTCTTCTGGTTTCTTCGTGTCTTCTGCTAACGCTCCATTGTCTGCTGTCCATTTGTCCTTTCTTCTCTCCTAGTTTTTTTTTCCATTCTCTCTCTACATCTGCTTTAACATACTAATCTTTCTCCTTTTGCTCTTTCCTCATTCCTATTTCATCCACTCAAATTTTATCCCTCCATCCTCAATCCCCACTTACTCTCCCAATACCCGGCCAATTGTAGATTTTTCTTCCCTCCCACACAAAATATTTTTCCCCTCTCCATTTCACTCTCCCAGCCCCATCCCATCCCATTCTAATCGTCCCCCAACATCAACTCCCTTCTAGCTCCTGCCCCACCCAGCATCCGCTCCCTTCTAGTCCCCGCATCATCAGCCCATTTCCAGTCCTAGCTCCCTCCCCTCACAGCCCATTTCCATTCCAAGCCCCCTTCCACTCAGCCCATTTCCATTCCAAAACCCTGTCCCCATCAGCTATTTGCAGTTCAAGCTCCCCCTTCTACTCGGCCCATTTCCAGTCATAGCACCCCCCCCCCCAGTCCATTACCAGTTGTAGCCCCCCCATAGCCCATTACCAGTCCTAAGCCCCCCAACAGCCCACTTCCAGTCCTAACCCTTCCATCACCCCATCTTCATTCTTAGCCCGCCCATAACCCCATTTTCAGTCTTAGCCCCCCAATCAGACCATCTCCAGTCCTAACCCCCATCTGCCCATTACCAGTCCTAACCCCCCCATCACCCCATTTTCAGTACTATCCCCCCATCACCCCATTTTCAGTCCTAACCCCCCCTCCCTCCCCATCAGCCCAAGTAAATTTAAAAATTAAAAACAAAACAAACCCCTGGCTTCTGCTGCTGCCGCCGCCGTGGCAGCGGCAGAATCAACTGTCCCGCGGCCCCTTCCCGTCTGCCCGGCAAAGCATCTTGTCAGCTCCATCAGCGGCGGGCTTTTCAAGCTGCGAAGAGAAGAGTGATCTCCCTCTCGCGGCTCTGTTAAGCCTGCCGGGGCTGATGGGCCGCGAGAGGGAAATACTACTCCCTTCACGGCCCTGAAAGCTGCCGCTGATGGAGCTGACAAGATGTTAAAGATGCTTTGCTGGGCAGACGGGAAGGGGCCGCGGGACAGTTGATTCTGCCGCTGCCACGGCGGCGGCAGCAGCAGAAACCAGGGGTTTGTTTGGGTTTTGTTTTTTTCTTTCCTCTGCATTGCGGGCCGCACAAAGTTCTCTCGCGGGCCGCATGCGGCCCGTGGGCCGCGTGTTTGAGACCCCTGCTCTAGAGCCTCAGCAACAGTGAAAGAATCTTCTCTGAGACCAACCCTGAACGGTAGCCCAACACCAGGGCCGGAGGGTAAGAGTTGTCTAAACCTCAAAGAGATTACGGAGTACCGCTTGCCCGAAAGCACTGTCCCTACGGGACTCCCTCTCGAGGCAGTAGTGGTCCACAAAAGTCTGGCTTGAAGACCAAGTAGCGGCCCGGCAGATGTCTGTCAACGGAACAGAACGGAAGTGAGCTACTGATGCGGCCTTCGCCCTGATCCGGTGGGCCGTGACTCGACCCTCCAGGGAGAGGCCGGCTGCCCTGTACACCCAGGCGATACAGTCTGCCACCCAGATGGACAATATACGCTTAGTTACAGGCAACCCCAGTCTATTAGGGTCAAAGGAAACAAAGAGCTTCTATGCCCCTGCGTACGTTCTAGGTAAAAGGACAGCACCCTTCTACAATCCAGGGTATGCAAGACAGTTTCTGCCCTACTGGCGTGCGGCCTGGGAAAGAACATCAGAAGTACCACCTCCTGGTTGAGGTGGAAGGAGGACACTACCTTGGGAAGGAGCTTAGGATGAGTCCTCAAGACTACCCTGTTCTTATAGAACCTGGTATACGGCCTATTCGAAACCATGGCCTGAAGTTCACTCACATGCCTGGCTGAGGTGAGTGCCACAAGGAACACCACCTTCCAGGAGAGGAAACGTAAATGGCAGGTTGCCATTGGCTCAAAAGGTGGGCGAGTCAGTTGCTGCAAGACCACATTGAGATCCCACTCCAGTGGCCGGTGGACGAATAGGAGGCTTAAGCAGAAGCAGGCCTCTGAGAAAAAGAGACACCAGAGGGTGGCCCAAGAGGGTTTGTCCATCCACCGGCGAGTGGTGAGCTGAGAGGGCACTGAGGTGAACCCGGACAGAGTTGGACTGAAGTCCCAGGTTGGAAAGGTGGAGCAGATATTGCAACACCACCTGGACCGAGCAGGAGAAAGGGTCCTCCTGCTGTTGAGAACACCAAGTAGAGAACCTACGCCACTTCAGAGCATAGGCCTTCCTAGTGGAATGCTTTCTGGAGGCCAACACCACCTCTTCAACCTCTCTTGATAATAGCAAGGGAGCAAGGACTAGCCTTTCAGCAGCCAGGCCATCAAATTGAGGGATTTGAGGTTGGGATGCAAGAGGGACCCCTGATCCTGAGTCAGAAGGTCGGGTTGCAACCCCAGAGGAAGTGGAGTATCCACTGCAGAAGAAGAGGGAACCACGGCTGCCTGGGCCACCTGGGGGCTATCAGGATCACCGTGGCTCGGTCCTGCTGGATTTTGAACAGAGTCTGGGCCACCAGAGGTGTGGGAGGAAAAGCATACAGCAGGCTCTCTGACCAGGGGATCAGGAATGCATCTGGCGCTGTTCGCGAGGGATGCGGTTGCCTGGAACAGAACCTGGGTAGTTGCCTGTTCAGCGGACTGGCAAAAAGATCCATGGTCGGAAGTCCCCACTTCAGAAAGATCTGTTGAACCACCAGAGGATTCAACTGCCACTCGTGAGGCTGCAGGAGTCTGCTTAGCCTGTCCGCCAGGTAGTCTTCCTGGCCTGGGAGGTAGACCGCCCTGAGGGTCATGCCCTGATTGACAGCCCAGGAGCAGAGAGCTTGTGCTTCCAGGCACAGAATTCTGGATCCTGTGCCTCCCTGCTTGTTGACGTAGAACATAGCCACTTGGTTGTCCGTCTGAATTAGGACAGACTTTTGAGACAGGATCTGAGAGAAAGTCCGTATGGCCAGTCGAATGGCCTGCAATTCCAACATGCTGATCTGCTGGGCGGCCTCCCACTGAGACCACAGGCCCTGTGTGCAGGCCCCTTGGCACTGTGCCCCCCAGCCCTGCAGGAAAGCATCGGTCGTCAGTACCTGAGTGTGTGGGGAGGCCTGGAAAGGAAGACCCCTGACCAGATTTGGGAGATGTCTCCACCAGTGCAAGGAGTCCACCAAGAGTTTGGACACCCTTATTCTGTCTGACAACTTCCCTGTGGCCTGCAACCAGTGTGCCTTGAGGTGCCACTGAGCCGGCCTCATGTGCAGCCGGGCATGCGGAGTGACATGCACGGTGAAAGCCATGTGACCTAAGAGCCAGAGGAAGTGTCTGGCCAAGACCAGAGAGTTCGCCTGAAACTGGCCAGCCAACTTTATCAGCCTGTGAGCTCTGTCTGCAGGCAAATAGACCATTGCATGGATGGTATCCAATCTTTCCCCTATGAACTCCACGTCCTGTGAGGGGACTAAAGAGGACATGGGAAAGTTTATGATGAACCCCAGGTGCTGAAGCAGAGATACGGTTCTGAAGGTGGCCTGTCTGGCCTCTTGTGGAGACTGGCCCCTGATAAGCCAGTCGTCCAGGTAAGGGAATACAAAGATCCCCTGGTTCCTGAGGTAGGCCGCAACCACCGCCAGCATTTTGTGAAAACCCTGGGGGCGGAGGTGAGGCCGAAAGGAAGCACTCTGTACAGGAAATGCTTTCCTCCCACCACAAATCTGAGGAATTGTCTGTGACTTGGATGGATGAGGATCTGAGTATAAGCATCCTTCAGGTCTAAGGAGCATAGCCAATCTCCCTGCTGGAGGTAGGGCAGTAAGATTCCAAGGGTAAGCATCTTGAACTTTACCCTCTCCAGAAACTTGTTCAGATTTCTCAGGTCCAGGATGGGTCTGAGGCCTCCTGTTTTTTGGTACCAGAAGTACCTCTAATAGAAGCCTTGCCCTTCCAGGTGGTGAGGCATTGGTTCCACCGCTTGGTCCCTTAGCAGACCTTCCAACTCCTGAAGGAGTAAGTTTCTGTGCAGAGGGGGTCTTGGAGGCTCCCCTGGAAAGTAGGAGGGGGTATCTGGGTGAAGTGGAGCAGATAGCCCCTTTTGATGATGCTTAGCACCCACGTATCCCCTGTGATGGCTGGCCACATGTCTGCATACAAGGTCAGCCGACCTCCTGTGCCCTGGAGAGAGGAGAGGCTATGCTGGCATAGTCAAAAAACCCCTCCCTGCAGAGCAGAAGCTGGAGTAGGAGGCTTGGGGGCCTTCTGCCTATGGGGCCCATGACCCTGCCCCTTGGCCTGCTGTCCCTGTTGGGGAGCTAAAGAGGCCTGGTAATGAGGGTAGGTTTTATAGGCAGTGATCTTCCTCAGGTAAAAGGTGTTTTTCCCCGAGCCCTTCTTCTGAGAAGGGGCAGAGGTTTTCCTGGACAGCCTCGTCCAGGTAAGAGTCTCGGTCTCTGCAGCCTTTTCTGCCATGGGCTTGCCAAAGAGGTTTTCGCCTCGGCAAGGGACATCGACCAACTTGTCCTGAACCCATGGCTCGAGGTCCGAGGATTGTAGCCAGGCCTGGCGGCGTGCACCGATGCCGGCCCCTGCTACCCGGGCCGAAGCCTCTAATCCATCGTAGGCTGCTCGAGAGATAAACTTCGAGCACTCTCGAATACCAGAAGACAAGGCCTTGAACCTCTGCAAAGGTTCCTCAGACAAACCAGCAGAGAACCCGGCAATCTCCTTTGCCAGGTCCCGAAGGTACATGCCCATGTACAGCTGGTAGGTCTGGACATGGCAAGCAAGCAAGCATAGAGCCCTGGAAGCACTTTCTACCGAGGGCATCCAGGTTCCGGGCCTCCCTGCCGGGGGGCACCGAGGAGTGCATCTTCTGACTCTTCAGTCGATGCATGGCCGATTCCACAACCATGGAATGGTGCGGTAGCTGTACCTTTTGGAACCCGGGGCTCTTGCAGACTCGATAGATGGAATCGACCCGCTTGCTTAGAACCGGCATCGAGGCCGGCGCTTCCAACATGTGGAAGAGCAACCGCTCCAGCATCGGAGGAACCAGGACAGTAAAGGCCTCCTTGGGAGGAGAGTCATACTGCAGAGCCTCGAGCTCCTCGGCTCGAGGCTCTTCCTCTGGATCCGCCGGGAATGCCAGTGTCTTGGCCATGTCCCGCACGAAGTCTGAGAACCTAGTATCCTCCGGGTGGGACCTTGTCCGAGGCTCGGATCCCGGTGAGTCCGAAGGGACGTACCGAGTCCGGAAGGTGTCAGGGGACTCCTCCTCCTCCATCTCCCACGCCGATTCCTCCGAGGAGGAATCGGGCGGCTCCAAGTGGGCAGGCACTGACGCCATCCGCCCCGACGCCGAGGGAATCGGCGTTGACGACATCGGTCCCGAACGGGAGGCAGAGGGTGACCGCGGCCGAGGATCGACTCGAGATCGCATGGTCTCGAGGATCGGCTCGGCCTCCAGGGTCGACTTGGACATTGATATCCCGGTGGTCGGGGGCAAATGCGCCGGTGAGACCGGCGATCAGCACCTGCTGCTGTTCCATGAAGGCAGACAGACAATCTGCTCTCCAAGGCCGTCAACCTGAGTCCAAGCTCAGGAGACCCAGCAGCCTCCGACTCGGGCCCCGACGGCGTTGGGCCCGACGTTGGCTCCCCCGAAGGAGAGTCCATGAGGACTACAGTAATCACGTGACTCGGGGCCTCTGACTCCACACGAGGATACTTTGCAGGCCTCTCCGACTCCGAAGACACGGGATGGCGATCGGGGCTATGCGACCTGGCCCTAGAGCCAAGAGCGTCCACCGATGCCGCCCTCGTGGGTTTCTTCTTCCTTCGGTGCTCCCTCGAGGGGGACTCCCTCTCAGAGGAACCCCGACGATGCTCGGGGTCAGACTCCCGAGACGTCGAGGCCTCTGACGAAGTCCGGACCCGTCCAGAGGCAGACGACTCGGAAAAGATCCTCTCACGCTGGTGCTGACGGCTCCGCAATGCCTTAAAGACATTTTGCCACAGGGGATACAGACTGTAGAATCATGGTCTGGCCCCAGGCACCGGAGGCAGCAGTCGTGTGTGTCGGTGAGAGACATCAGTTTCTTACACTGATCACACTTCTTAAAGCTACTGGCAGCCATAAGGGGAAAAAGGGCCCCTGCAAGCTCAAAAAATTGGGCTGCCAGGGAAAAGAAAAAAGGCGCGAACGCAGTCTCTAAGGACAAAAACCGAAAACAGAGAACCGGGCTCAGCACCGTTGTACTGAGTCCAGGGGGGAAAAGAACTGACGTCGAACCGAAGAAAAGTACTCGACCCAACGCAGATGATCAACTTTTTCCACGGGTGACAAGGACAGGCATCCGAAGGGCTCCGCGGAAAAAAGGAGACTGAGCAAGATGGCACCTTTGGGCGGGAAGGGGACCGCGCATGCGTGCCTGCATTCCCAAAGGCTTTCTTTGAAAGCTGGGGAAATGCTCCGCATGGGGGCTCCGTCGGCGTCACCCATATGAGAGGACTGACTTCCTGCTTAGTCCTGGAGAATATAGTGTGTAACCTTCCCAAATAATTTCCAACACCCAAGCACTTGAAGTGATCTGGGCCCAGGTGGGGTAAAAATGTTGCCAGCAGCAGCCTACATGCTGAACCCCTGCCAGGGCCCCCAAACATTCATTGAGAGGACTTGAGGGCCCCTGAACTACCTGTGGTCCTGTCTTTCCCTCCCAGAGACCACCTCGAAAGGACTGGCCCCAAGGCAAAAACCTGGATCATTGGGAACCACTGGGCCTAGTTTCCCAAAACCATCAATAATCATGACCTCACGCCCAGGAAGGAGTCATAAGAACATAAGATATGCCATACTGGTTCAGACCAAGGTCCATCAAGCCCAGTATCCTGTTTCCAACAGTGGCCAAGCTAGGTCATATGTACCTAGCAGTTTCCCCAAAATACACAGGTTCCGCAATACTTGTACTGGGTCAAGCATTGATATCCTGGGTCCCTTCTTAATAATGGTTTATGGACCTTTCCTCCAGGAACTTGTCCAAACCTTTTTTTAAACCCAGCTACACTAACAGCCTTTATTACATCCTCCAGTAACAAATTCCAGAATTTGATTACATGTTGAGTGAAAAAATATTTTCTTTTATTAGTCTTAAATAGTTTACTCTGTACTTCATTGCATGTCCCCTAGTCTTTCTATATTCTGATAGCGTAAACAATCGATCTACGTTTACCCGGTCCACTCCGTTCATTAATTTATAGACTTCTATCATATCTCCCCTCAGCCGTCTCTTTTCCAGGTTAAAGAGCCCTAACCTTTTTAGCCTTTTTTCATAGGAGTATCCTTCCATCCCCTTTACCATTTTGGTGGCTCTTCTCTGAACCTTTTCTAATAACGCTATATCCTTTTTCAGATACGGCGACCAGAATTGCACACAATATTGAAGGTGCGGTCTCACCATGGAACGATATAGAGGCATTATAATATCTTTTGCTTTATTTTCCATTCCTTTCTTATCATACCTAGCATTCTATTTGCTCTCTTGGCTGCCGGTGCACACTGGGCCGAGGGTTTTAACATGTTATCCATAATGACGCCTAAATCTTTTTCCTGGGTGGTGGTTCCTAATGTGGAACCTTGCATTGTGTAACCATAGTTTGGGTTCTTCTTCCCTAGGTGCATAACTTTGCACTTGTCCACATTAAATTTCATCTGCCATTTTGATGCCCAGTCTTCCAATTTATCAAGATCCTCTTGCAATTTTCCACAATCCTCTTGTGTTTTAACAACTTTAAATAATTTTGTGTCATCTGCAAATTTGATAACCTCACTCGTTATTCCACTTTCCAGGTCATTTATGAATATGTCAAAAAGCAGCGGACCCAGCACAGATCCCTGGGGTACACCACTATTCACCTTTCTCCATTGGGAAAATTGGCCATTTAACCCAACCCTCTGCTTTCTATCTTTTAACCAGTTCCTGATCCACAGTAGTACACTGCCTCCTATCCCATGACTCTTTAGTTTTGCCAAAAGTCTCTGATGAGGGACCTTGTCAAAGGCTTTCTGAAAGTCCAGATACACTATATCAACCGACTCACCTTTGTCCACCTGTTTATTCACACTTTCAAAAAAACATAATAGATAAGGAAGATCTCGTCTTACTAGTCTAAAGCCATGTTGGCTATCTCCCATTAGGCCATGACTATCTACATGCTGAGTAATTTTATTCTTTATGATGGTTTCTACCATTTTTCCCGGTACTGACGTGAGGTTCACCGGTCTGTAGTTTCCCGGATCATCCCTGGAACCCTTTTTAAAAATTGGTGTTACATTGGCGATCCTCCAATCTTCAGGTATTAGAGATGATTTTAATGATAGTTCACAGATTACTAATAGCAGGTCTGCAATCTGGTATTTCAGTTCTTTCGACACCCTTGGATGTATACCATTCGGCCCAGGTGATTTGCTACTCTTCAGTTTATCTAATAGTTGTAATACATCTTCCCGATGTATCAATATTTCCTTCAATTCTTCTGCACCTTTAAATACCACTTCAGTCATGGGTAATATCCCTACATCTTCCTCAGTCTCTCCGCTATCGCCTTGTCGCCTCTTAGTGCCCCTTTAACTCCCCCTATCATCTAATGGACCAACTGACTCTCACAGGTTTTTTGCTACGAATGTACTTGAAAAAATCTTTATTTTGCGCTTTTGCTTCCGCAGCAAGCTTCTTCTCAAATTCTCCCTTTGCCTGCTTTATCAACGCCTTGCATTTGACTTACCAGTGCTTGTGCTGTTTCCAGGTTTCGTCGTTTGGCTCTTTTTTCCATTTCCTGAAAGATGCTTTTTTGGCAACAGCCGCCTCTCTGACCTCACCTTTAAACCATGCTGGCAGTTTTTTGGACTTCCTTCCACTTTTCTTAAAGCATGGAATACAGCTGGTCTGGGCTTCCAAGATAGTATTTTTCAACAACACCCAAGCTTGATATAAGTCTTTAACCTTTGCAACTACTCCTTTTAGTTTTTTCTTAAATATTTTCCTCATTTTATCATAGTCTCTCTTTCAAAAGTTAAAAGGTAGTACTGTGGATTTCCTTACTATCCCTCCTCCACTAATTAAATCAAAGGCGATCATGCTATGATCACTATTGCCAAGTGGCCCCAACACCCTTATCTCTTGCACTAGATCTGGTGTTCTAGTAAGGACTAGGTCTAATATGGCTTCCCCTCTGGTTGGTTCATAAACCAGCTGCTCCAAGAAGCAGTCATTTATGTCATCTAGGAACTTTATCTCCCTAGCATGTCCTGCCGTGAGACTGACCCAGTTGATACCGGGGTAATTGAAATCACCCATTATTATTACTGCGCTGTAACTTTTGTTAGCTTTCTTGATTTCTTTGAGCATTTCATCATCCATTTGTTCATTCTGGCCAGGCGGTCGATAGTACACCCCCAATGCCATTGCCTTCCCCTTTTTACCTGGAATTTCAATTCATAGAGATTCTACAGCAAATTTTGTTTCCTGCAAAACTTTAATCCTTTCTGACTCAATGCCCTCTTTTTTAGACTTCTAGCATTTGCATACAAGCATTTTAGAGACTGTATTTTATTCATATTAATTTGGCTATTGGTAGACATGTGTAATTTGGGATCTTTAAGCTCTGTCTGCTCCGTACTCGAGGGCATTTGGGCTACTTTACTCTTTTGTGGAACCTCTCTGCTTTTGGTAGTATCCTTCAAGGATACATTCTTCCGAACCATCCGCTCTTGGGCGACTGTCGGCTTTCCCCTAATATCTAGTTTAAAAGCTGCTCTATCTCCTTTTTAAAGGTTAATGCCAGCAGCCTGGTTCCATCCCGGTTAAGGTGAAGCCCATCCCTTCGGAAGAGCCCCTCCTTTCCCCAGAATGTTCCCCAGTTCCTAACAAATCCAAAACCCTCATCTCTGCACCATCGTCTCATCCATGCATTGAGACTCCGGAGCTCTGCCTGCCTTTTGGGTCCTGCACGTGGAACAGGAAGCATTTTGGAGAATGCTACCCTGGAAGTTCTGGATTTCAACTTCCTACCTAAAAGCCTAAATTTAGCCTCCAGAACCTCCCTACCACATTTTCCTCCGTCATTGGTACCAACATGTACCAAGACAGCAAACTGCTCCCCAGCACTATCTAAGACCTTATCTAGGTGGCACGTCAGGTCCGCTACCTTCACACCAGGCAGGCATGTTACCAGACGATCCTCATGTCCACCAGCCACTCAGCTATCTACATGCCTAATGATCAAATCACCAACTATAACGGCTGTCCTAATCCTTCCCTCATGGGCACATGGCCCGGATAAACTTCGTCGGTGCGAGAGGGTTTTACATTACCTGGAGGACAGGTCCTAGTTACAGGATCACTTCCTGCCACACCAAGGTGATGCTCTCCTGTCACGTGACCTCTCTCCTCCATGGCAACAGGGATGCTGCTGGACTGGAGGTGGGACTTCAGGACTATATCCCTGTAGGTCTCGTCTATGTACCTCTTTCTTATTTATTTATTTAACAGCTCTTATATACCGCGCTATTTGACATCAGTGCGGTTTACATTAAACAAAATACACTCAGATTTAGAGAACTTGTCCAAGTTACAGGTAACAGGGGAATAAAACAAGGATTAACTGGGGAATAGCATATGAATAATTAAATATGTTTTCCAAGTCTGCTACTCTAGCCTCTAGAGAACGGACTCGTTCCCTGAGAGCAAAGAGCTCCTTGCACCTAGTGCACACGTAAGACCTCTCACCAACTGGGAGAAAATCATACATGTGACACTCAATGCAAAAGACTGGAAAGCCCCCATCTCGCTGCTGGACTGCTGTCTGCATCTTAGTTTTAAGTTTTTGTTTAGATCTTTAAGTTCTTTACTTACTAAGGGTTGCTATGGATATTTATACCAAGAAAACTGTACCTAATACGTTTAATATACCTTGTTCACCTGAAGCTTAATTAATCTCAGGTCCTTAGTGTATGAGTGATTTGGATAAGGAGCTTCACTTGAGAGCACCTCCTGTCTTTTAAGATGTGTAAGTACCTATAAAGCTACGATTATCCCAGGGATGGGTGGGTGTGGGGAGGGAGGGAAGGAAATAACACTTATTAAAAGAGGGCTGCTACACAGTACCCTGTCCTGTGCTGCTGAGGTAAGCTATATTCTCATTTGATTTAAATTATAGCTCTTTGCTGCTGCTAGGCTCTAACTCATTATGAAATTTAAACTACAAGCTCTCTGCTGGGTATGAAATGTAACCATAAAGTTCTCGTCTGTGTTTTAAATTTAAACTTAAACTGCTACTAGGCCCTGACTGATTTAACAAAAAATAGTGGGTTCACAGATTAATTAGCTTTAATAAAAAGAATTCCTTTCAGAAAATTCCCAGAAGTATATACTCACAATTACATATCTCTCTCCAGAAGCAACAGTCCCCTTTTCTAGTCCTTCAAGACTGAGGATCACAGAGCTCTGGTTGAGCTATTTATGCCTGTGCTGCTGAGGTAAGCTGCGACCAACTTCCTGGATGATTAACAGTCCTTGCTTGGATAGAAGGAGTCTTTCAAAATGGCCTTTTGACCTGCCACCTGGTGTTAACACCTATTGAAAAAGTTTCACAGGTCTCTTGCCCCCTAGGTAGAAGGCCTCTTTGTAAAAGGTCTCTAGAAGACTTTATTTGCTGCTCAAAGAGTACTGACCCTGTTTTGCCTTTTGTGCTAATCTAGATTCTTATTTGATTTAAATTATAGCTCTTTGCTGCTGCTAGGCTCTAACTTATTATGAAATTTAAACCAGAAGCTCTCTGCTTGGTTCCAAATTTAACCAGAAAGCTCTCTTCTGTGTTTTAAATTTAAACTAAAAGTACTTTGCTGATGCTAGGCCTTGAGTGACTATTAAATTAAAACTACAAGCTCTCTGCTGGGTATGAAATGTAACCATAAAGTTCTCTTCTGTGTTTTAAATTTAAACTTAAACTGCTACTAGGCCCTGACTGATTTAACAAAAAATAGTGGGTTCACAGATTAATTAGCTTTAATAGAAATAATTCCTTTCAGAAAATTCCCAGAAGTATATACTCAATTGCAGATCTCTCTCCAGAAGAAACAGTCCCCTTTTCTAGTCCTCCTGGAGCCTTTGGGCTTATCCTCTGCAAGTTGAGGAACCTTCAACTCCCCAAGGTCCTTGACCATCTCTCCAGATCTGCTCCAAACAGCAAACGGGAAGTTTGCTGAGACATGTCTTAGAGGCCACATCCACTGACCAGTTACTTAGCCACAAGAAGCTGTGAGCAGCCACCACCGTGGCCATGTTCTTTGCAGAGGCTCTAAGCAGATCGTAATGGAGACCCACCAAGAAGGCCGAACTGGACTCCAGCAAAGCCACAGTCAAGCCTCCCGACTCAGAGGCCTCTGAGACCATCTGAGGCAATTCTGGCCATATAGGCCTCGCACAACAAAGCCTTTAATGCCAGAGCCAAGATCTCAAAACCCTGCTTAAGCAGCCTTCATCTGCTGATCCTGTGGCTCCTTCAAAGGAGCCTCACGGATATATTAGTCTTTCTGGTGACTGCAGCCACTAGGGCATCCACCCATTGCAGATGCAATTACTACTCTTCTTCAGGCATGAAATAAATCTTCACTATGGTCCTATCAATATGCAGGCCTGCATCTGGAGATTTCCACTTGGCTTCAATGAACTCCCTTACCAGCCTATGAAAAGTGAAGGATCTGGGAGACTTCCGGATATCCTCCAAGATCACATCGCCCAACTCCTTGGGCTCTGGCCGTGACTCCTTAGTAATGCTCAAAGCATATGGGAAATCAGGGAGGTCAGCTCATCCCTGTGAAAAATACGCATGGCCGAAGGGTCTTCCCCAGCTGGGAGCTCCGCCTTCTCCAAATGCTCTTGAGAAGCCTCATCCAAAAGGTCTGAGGGGCCATGCAGGGCCCCTAAGGAGTCCAGGGACCCCCCTCAGAGGCCCCCATCCTCATCCTCCCCCAGCAGTTCAAGCTTTCTTTACCACTAGGATAAGGGCCCTTCCTTAGGACAACAGGGAACCTCCCATTACCTAGAACCCCCCCTGGCCCTGCTTTAATAGGCCTGATGCAATAGGGAAAAGCTTCAGGGAAAAGGGAGATGCACCACCCTCTGTACTCCCATCAGCTGACCTGCTCAAAGGAACTGACAAAGGCTGAACTGGATGCAGGATGGGGCTCAGTGTGCCCTACATGCACAGTCCCAGACGCGGCAGTAATGGCGACTATTCTCACCAAAATGTCAGGGCCTATCAACACCTCAGCTGCACAATCGCGACTGTCCAAGGCTCCTTCGATCACCCACAACATGGGGGGGGGCTGCCCCACATGGAGATCCACAGAGGCCTGTCAGACGGCTGCCTGGGTGAAAATGTTCACAGTCTTGGCAAGTGCATATGTCAATATGATTTGCAAGGGATTGTGGACAATGCAGTCCATTCACACCCGACATAGCTGCTCACAATAATTTAGTTGTGCTCAAGTGTTAAAGCCAATAAGATATTTATTTCTGGGGTTATTTCTCCCAACACAGATAGGCTTGGTAGCACATAAATCAGGTTACTTGCTTTCAGTGTTAAACTTGGAAAAACAAAATCAGGAAAAACATTTGAACTTGTCAGGCAATCAAAGCAAAAGAAATAAGACCTGGTTGGTAACAAACTGGTCTTTTCTGTAGGCTTTAGCTAATATTCTCTTAGCAATGTATCAAACAACAAACAAGATCCACAAAGAAAGGAAAAAAACTGTTCTTTTCAGGTAAACCTCTTATATCTTCCCACATAGATTCAGAAGTGATTCTCTCAGAGCTCACAAGCAATTAGGTAAGGCTCAATTACTAGCAGTTACCCCAGCTGAAACCCCTTAGCTGGCTGGCTTTCTACTGCGTGGCTAAAAATCCTACTCAGGAGCTTTTCTGAGTAGATTAAAGAACAAGTTTGTATTTCTTTGTGATGGTTGCTGTACTTTATAACAGAAAATCACCAAAGGAGTTTAGACAGAGAGCAGTCCATGTAAACACATTCCTCATCCGCAATCACTCCCTCTTCTTCAACAATCATGGGCTCAATATCATGGATTGGCACAGATGAATATCTCAATGGAGCACTTTCAGGAGAATACTTGTTTCCCTGCTGTCTTTCAAGGTTATAGCTAGGGCATAGATCAGTGTTCATACCTGATCTTCCATTGCTGTTAGAGTTCCTCTCTATATAGCCTGGCCAGTATGTAGTCCAGTTCTTATGTCCAGCCTTCCAATCCAGATCCCTGGACACTGGATCTCTCTTCACATACCTTCTGGCACGGGTCTTAGGGTCCCTTCCACGTGCAGCCGTCTCCCTCACAGGTACCGTCTGGAGATTCCTAGCTCTGCAGCACCATTCTTCTGGCTTTCCCCAGTCCAATGGTGTATGCTGGCCCTTGGAATGCTTCCCAGTATACATACTGCTCTGGACTCTTCTAGACCTCTCAAAGGCTTTTCTCTTCTTTCTTCCAAAGGGTTTCTTGCCCTCTCTGTCCATCCGGTTTGGCTTCTGCTTCTGATGATCCTCCAGATGAAACTGAGGATATCCAAGCTGATCATGAAGATGATGATGATCCTGAGGATAATTCTCTGTAGAATAAACTCTACCTTTATTCTGCTTAGATGAGTGCTCCTCCCTAACACAGCGCAGCTGTGCTGAATCAGGCCCTGCCCTTTGAGATGAGTGCTTAGGGATTACCTCATAGCCCTCCTGATTGAACACACGTTTTCCCCACTTCAGCTCCTCTAATGGCTGTTTGGAAACCTGGTGCATTCTGGGACTGGTAGTCTTTTATGGGAAAATTCTGTTTTCTTATTTCTACCAGAACTGACAGGTTGCTTGTTCAGAGTCACTTCACCTTTTCTATAGCTCCTTCCTGAGCTATGATAAGCTTCCTTATCACAGGCCATGCTTCCTTGGAGGCAGCCGCGGCACAGCCCCTCAGCTGAGAGCTGCACACGATGGCTGTCTCAGGCTGTACACCAATCGCAGACCTCAGGTGCAGTCATGCGTGGCGGCAGTCTCTGTGGTGATCAACTCCTCCACTCTCTCACCTGTCTTCTCCAGTGCACAGAATAGCCACACAGAGAACCTACTGAACTGCCGCTTCCATTCATCTGCTTTCAGTCTTGCTGTTTAGCTTTTTTTTGTTTCTTCAAACTTCTTGAAGTGACAGTCCCCAAAAGAAATTCTCAATCTTTGGCCACCTCCCAAAAACTGGGGAGGGAGAAAGGGAGCAGACAGGGGCGACTTGAGGAAATGAGGGGGAGGGACCTGGACCATCGGAATCTGCACCCCTGGACTGGCCCAACAACTCAGTGCGGCCTTGCTAGAAACACACAGCACAAGCTATGCTCACACCATCTGCTGAAGACTGAGAAATACTGGCTGAGTAAGGGTGCACGGGCTTTTTATAGGGCTGGGTGTTCAGTCTCTATCTGCTGGTAGATGAGCATAACCCACACATCTGGACTAGACTGGCGAGACGATTAGGAAACCGGAGAGAGTTTCAGAACAGAGAGGTTAATCAGGGATAAATTCTTTCATAAACGATTAAGAATATTACATAGAGGTTTGGCTGCAAACACAACCTGCATGCAAGATGAATCCCCACGATTTAAGCTTTCAACAAGCCCAGCTATTGGCAATAAAGGGTTAATGTGTAGCATAGAGACTGACCTAAGTAACAAGCTCTTGCCATCTGTCTCCTTGCTGCTTGCCTCTGCCATCTCCATCTTGCTGGTGAGGGTGAGAGAAAGTTCTAGATTTTTAAGTTGGGCCCACACTTGCTCAGCATTCCCATCACTGGCATTAGAGGTGCCCTCACCTAGAGTAGCGGAAAACCAACAAATTACCTATAGAAGCCACTCAGAAGGGTGTTACAGAGGGGTAGGGGTGAGGGAGGGTTGGAGCTTCTGGAGTTATGGAAATATTATATAGCTGCACAACTTAAAGGGATTTATGCTCGATTCCGGGACAATGGGTGGGCTTGGAAAGGGCCATGATGATGGGTGCCTGCTTGGAGGCATTGATATGGGATAAGAGGAACAGGAGGGTGGATAGTCCCTTTGTGCAACATAATCTTGATTTGTGGTTCAAATATAGAAGGGAATTAGTTATGGGGAAAACTACTTCACCACTGACCTCTCAGTGCTTGCTTTTGGGACATGGGGGGGGGGGGGCAGCATAGATACTCACCTGTAACAGGTGTTCTCCGGGGCCAGTAGGAATCAGTCCTCACATATGGGTCATGTCGGTGCCGACCGAGCCCTCACGGAAGCATCTCCCCAGCTTTCAAAGAAAGCCTTTGGGAGATACCACCATGCATGTTGGCGCCCTTCCCGCCCAAGGATGCCATCTTGCTTAATAAGATGACCTAGCTAAAAGACGGCCAAAAAAAAAAAAGTAAAGAAGAAATTCCAAGGGGAGGAGGGAGGGTTGTGAGGACTGATTCCCGCTGTCCCCAGAGAACACCTGTTACAGATGAGTAACTATGCTTTCTCAAGGAACAAGCAGAAGTCAGTCCTCACATATGGCACTCCATAGCTATAGGCTACTGAAAGCCTGTAAAGAAAAACACTGCCACCCTCAGGGAGAAGTGTGAGCAAAAGCAATTGAGTTCACAGAACAGAGTGCAGTAGGACCCAAGTGTCTGATGGAAACCAATGCTCCAGAAGCCTGAACACAGAAGAGTCAGAGGGTAGGAGATGCCTAGACCCCGAAAAGATTACGGAGCATGGCCTAGCCAAATTTGCTGTCCCATTGGAACTCCCTCTCCAGGCAGTAATGAGCTGAATGGACTGAAGACCAGGTGGCGGCCGGCAGATGTCCGACATCGGGATGGAGCAGAGAGGCCGCCATGACCCTGACACTGTGTGCCGTGACCCAGCTTGCTCATAGGTGAGGGTGATACAGTCTGCCACCCAGGTGGACAATACTCACTTGGTCGCCGCTTCCCCCCAGCCGACTGGAGTCGTAGGAAACAAAAAGCTGAAAAGCTTTCCGGTGGCCTTGGATACGTTGAATGTAGAAGGACAGGGCCCTCTTACAGTCCAAGATGTGAAGGACAGTCTCCACCCTGCTGGAGTGAGGCCTTGGGAAGAAGGTGGGTAGCACACCTCCTGGTTGAGGTGAAAAGGAGATACCACCTTCGGAAGGAATTTGGGGTGCGTGCGTAGCATGACCCAGTTCTTGTAGAATCTGGTGTATGGTGCCTCTGCCACTAAGGCTTGGAGCTCGCTGTCCCTGCGAGTGGAAGGGAGCACCACTAGGAACACAACCTTCCATGAGAGGTATCCTCAGGTGGTAAGTAGCCAGAGGCTCAAATGGAAGGTGGGTGAGCTGTGCCGTGCCAACACTACGTTGAAGGCGGACAGGGGTTTGGACAACAGCAGTCCTCTCAGGAAGTGGACTGTAAGATGAATGTACTGCAGCACCATCTACACCAGGCAGGAGAACGGGTTTACCTGTTGCTCCGCACGCCACATTGAGAATCTGACATTTGAAGAAAATCTTACAGGAGGCCAGCAGGATCTCTTCCACTTCTCCCAAGAGGTTGAAAGGGGCTAAGGTTACCTTTTCAGCAGCCACGCTGTCAGTGATAAGGACCCCAGGTTGGGGTGCCGGAGAGCCCTCCTCCTGAGACAAGAGCCCTGGGGAACTCCCCAGGGGGGATCGGAGCCTCCACCAACAAATTGGAGGAGCAGCAGCGGTAACCACAGCTGCCTGGGTCACCATGGAGCCACCAGGATCAGTGACACTTTGTTGCAATCAATGGCATGGGTGGGAAGGTGTACATGAGGCCTTCCGACCACAGAATGAGAAATGCACCTGTCGTTACCCAGGGCAACTGATAGCTGCTTTTTTTTTTTTTTTTTTTAATTTAACCAGGCTTATACACCGCTTTTTCAGGTACTGTATATATATTTTTCCCTTGTCCCCAAAGGGCTCACAATCTATGTTTTTGTACCTGAGGCAACAGATGGTTAAGTGGCTTGCACAAGGCCACAAGGAGCACCTGTGGGAACTAGAAACCCCAGTCCTTCCAGCCCAAAGTTGCTGTCCTCTACCAGGATTTGAACCCCTGGCCCTTTGGCCCAAGGTTACTTGCCCCAACCACTAGGCTACTCCTCCATCAGGGCTGGTGAAAAAGGTCCACCCATGGGGTCCCCCAGAGACAGAAGAGCCAGGTGGCTACTCTGGGGTCCAGCTGCCACTCGTGCGGTTAGAGGATCCTGCTCAGTTTGTCCGCCAGGGTGTTGTCCTGGCCTGGTACATATACAGCCCGTAGGAGTATTCCCTGACGAACTGCGTAGGAGCACAGTGTTATCGCTTCACAGCAGAAGGTGCAAGACCCTGTGTCTCCCCTGCTTGTTCACATAGTACATTGCCACCTGATTGTCTGCTTGGATCAGCACCAACTCGTGCATCAGGTGATGGCAAAATGCTTGGAGAGCCAGATATATTGCCCGAAGCTCCAGGAGGTTGATCTGCTGGTTGCCCTGGGTGCGAAGTTCCTCAGTGGGCTTCCCATCCCAGTTGAGGACCCTTCAGGGACCTGAAGTTTGGAAGGGCATCCCTGCTTGAAGGAGTTCCGGATTTTGCCGCCAAGTCAGAGATTCTGCCAACTGGTGGGTAACTAAGACTCTGTCTTGGAGTAGGCCCGTGGCCTTTGTCCACTGGTCTCGAAGGCACCACTGAGAGACTCATGTGTAGACAGGCGTCTGGGGTGACATGGACCATGAAGGCCATATGCCCAAGTAGGCACAGCAGAAGCTGAGCTGAAAGCGAGGGACAGTGTTTTACATCTGCAGCTAGTGTCCTGAGACAGTTAATCCAGTCCAGGAGGAGGAAGGCCTTTACCTGAACTGTGTCTAGCTTTGACCCTATGAACTCCAGACATTGTGTCGGGAGGAGATAGCACTTGGGGTGGTTTATCATGAACCCCAGATGTTGTAGGACGTGGATGGTGCGTGCCGTAGCTTGCTGCGCCTCTGTGGCAATGCCTCCTTTTATAAGCCTGTCAACCAGGTAGGGGAAGACTAATAGCCCCTGGAAACAGAGATAGGTGGCCACTACTGCCAGACATTTGGTAAAGATCCTGGGGGCGGGCCCCAGGTTGAAGGGTAGTACCCTGTACTGGTAGTGGCTGCCCCCCACCAGGAAGTGAAGGTACTGCCTGTTGGTGGGGTAAATGAGGATGTGGGTACAGGCATCCTTCAGATCCAAGGAGCATAGCCAATCTCCCTGCTGGAGGTAAAGCAGCAATGTTCCAAGGGAGTACATCTTGAACTTCTCCCTCACCGGGAACATATTCAGGTTTCACAGGTCCAGAACAGGCCTTAGGCCCCCTGTCATTTTTGGCATGAGGAAATACTTTGTCCCTGAGATGTTGGGGTACTGGTTCCACCGCCTTGCTCTTGAGAAGGACTGCGAGTTCCTGCAATAGGAGGTCACGGTTAAGGGGAGACCTGGGGGGCTCTCCCGGGAAGAAAGAGGGAGGTCTCTGTGCCAGGTGGAGGTGGTAGCCTTCCTTGACCACCTGAAATGCCCAGGAATCAGTGGTGATGACTGGCCATCTGTGGGCGGAATGGATCAGACATTCCCCTGTGGGCTACTGTCCTCAGAGTAGAGAGGCTATACCCAAGGAGTCAAAATCTCCCCCCAGGCTTGGACAAAACAGACACCTGGGGCATGGAAGCCTTCTGCTTACGAGGGCCTTGCCCATGTCCCTTGGCCTTCTGACTCTGCTGGGGAGGCCTGAAGACGTGGGTAGTTTTTGTAAGCAGTCCCTTTCCTCGGGTAAAAGGGCTTTTTACCTGAGCCCTTCTGTCAGGGAGGGCCAGTGTTCTTTTTGGAGAGCCTGGTTCTCATCACAAACTCCATCTCCAACTCAGCGGCCTTTTCTGTCATGGGTTTGCCAAAGAGGTTCTCCCCTTGGCATGGGACATCGACCAATTTGTCCTAAACCCATTGCTTAAGGTTGGAAGACTGTAGCCAAGCCTGGCATCAGGCACCAATGCCTGCTGCAGCTATTCTAGTCGCTGACTTGAAGCATTCATAGGCTGTTTGAGTCATGAATTTGGATGGCTTTGGCCAGGTTCTTGAATCGCTGCAGGGGCTCCTTGGAGAGACCAGTTGAGAACCAGGCAAGCTCCTTCACCAGGTCTCACAGGTACATGCCAATGTACGCTGGAAGGCCTGGATCCAGCTGATGGGCATTGAACCCTGGAAGCACTTGCTGCCAAGGGCATCCAAGGTGCAGGCCTCCCTACCAAGGGGCATCGAGGAGTGTGTCTTCTGGCTCTTAAGCCGACGCATGGCCAACTTCACCATGGCGTTATGTGGCAGCTGTGCCTTCTGGAAGCCAGGGCTCCGGCGGACCTGATACATCAAGTCGAGCCGCTTGCTCACGACAGGCACATATGCCGGTGTTTTCCACATTAGCTGTTCCAGGATGGGTGGAATGGGTACTGAGCGATTCCCTCGGTGGGGCCTCATATTGGAGGATTTCTAGTTCCTCTGTCTGAGGATCCTCCTCTGATTCCATTGAAAATGCTAGGGCCTTTGATATATCCTGTATGAAGTTGAGGAACACCATTGATCTCGAGCGGTGACAGACGCCGGAGCTCGGAAGGTGGCGAGTCTAATGGGACGACATGGTGGCGATGGGTGTCTGGGAGTAGTTAGTCAAAGACTCGAGGGAAGGGCGACTTGTAGGCTCCGGGCCTGAGCCCTGCCTGCGTTCCTCCGAGGCCCCACGGTTGGTGCTATATGCACTAGCCAGCAAAGACCTCAGTGCTATAGAACAGGATCTGGATCTAGACCTTGGCCGAGGATCGGCTCGGACTCCTGAGACGTCCTAGACATCAAAGGCTCGGTAATCTAGGCAGAGGAACTGGCTGTGCCAGACAGCAACACCCGCTGCTGGTCCATGAAGGCAGCACTCCAGGATCTCCGTTCTGATTTCCAGTCCAGAAGGCTCCGCACTCTGGCTGGCACCACATCCCACGAAGGGAAGTCCTCAATGAGGATGGCCTCAGGTGTCCGAGGCTGATCTTCAGGCAATTCCTTCTGGGTGACCTTGGTGGTCTGCTCCTGCTCTGAGCCCTCGGACGAGCATCGTGGACTGCGGGACCAAGCTTGGGGCTTACTAGACCTGCCAGAACCATCCAGGGACACTGCCTTCGAAGGTTTCTTCTTCTTCCTATGTCCCCTTGAGGGAGACCTCCTTTCTGAAGATCAATGGCGTTGACCATGGTCCACAAGGGCGTCATGGGAGTCCATGGCTTCAGAAGGGGCTTTGGCCTTCGGAGGCACCAGGGACTTCAGAAAGAACTTATCGTCCCACTACTGGTGACTCTTGAGGGCCTTGGTAGACATCTTTTTACAGAGACCACAGGCTGCGGGGTCATAGTCCAGCCCTAGGCAGTGTAGGCAGCAGTCATGTGTATCAGCAAGGGCCATGATTTTTGTACACCAATCACACTTCTTAAAGTCACTGGCAGCCATGGGGGAAAAAAGTACCCCAGCAAAGTCAAAGACCCGCGGTGCTGCCAGTTGGAATAAAGGTGGGAAGGCGCCAAGAAGGAAAAGGAGAAATTTCACTTACCGTTAATTTCCTTTCCTGGAATCCTGCTAGACCAGTCCAGACAATCGGGTTATGCCCCCCTGCCAGCAGATGTTGGAGACAGAGAAAAAACTACACCAGAAGCTGTTTGGCTAGGATCCAGTGCTCATATAGGTCTACCCCTAGGGGACACCCTCAGTAAACGCTGACAAGCAACAAGAACAGTAAGAAAAGCAAACAAAAACTATGTACAGAATAATGAAAGCCTAAAAAGCAGTGGAGAACCCCTGCTCGAGATACAAATCTGCGTAAAGACTTTCGCAAAGACTGACTGTATTCAATCCTGGGCGGGTCCTGGACTGCTCTAGCAGGATTCCAGGAAAGGAAATTAACGGTAAGTGAAATTTCTCCTTCCAATTCATCCTGCTAGACCAGTCCAGACAATCGGGAAGTACCCAAGCTAACTGCCCTCCGGGTGGGAAGACAGAGCTGCCGTGACTACGTTGGTCCCAATACTGGCATCCTTCTGTGCCTGGAGATCTAGCCAATAATGACGGCTAAAGGTGGACAGAGAGGACCATGTGGCCGCTCTACAAATATCAAGAGGAGTAGCTTGAGAGCGCTCCGCCCACGACGTCGCTTGAGCACGCGTAGAATGCACTCGCAGACCTGAAGGTACTGCTTTCCCGCTAAGGATATAAGCGGACTCAATAGCGAGCTGTAACCACCTGGAGATGGTCACCTTAGACGCTGCGAGACCCTTACGAGGGCCTGCGAACAGGATGAAAAGGCGGTCTGACTTACGGAAGGGATTAGTAGCCTTCAAATATCGGTACAGGACCCTTTTGAGATCAAATGCCTTTGCTTCCTGGAAGACTGATCTGTGGGAAAAGGAAGGAAGGAAAATAGGTTGGTTTGCGTGAAAAGGAGTGAGGACCTTTGGCAAAAAGGAAGGAACGGTACGCAAGGTAACCCCTGCCTCCGAAAAGGAAAGAAGGATCACGGCAAGAAAGAGCTTGCAACTCCGACACCCTCCGAGCCGAGGTGATTGCCACCAGAAATGTTGTCTTCAAAGAAAGATCGCGAAGCGCCGCTCTGTGCAGCGGCTCAAAAGGTGCTGCCGTAAATTCCTTTAGGACTAAGGAGAGATCAAGGAGTTACCACAGGGCGGAAGGACCACCTTCAACCCCTTAAGAAAACACGCCACGTCGGAGTGGGATGCAAGAGAAAAGCCATGGATTGGGCCTCTAAAACAGGTAAGGGCCGAAATGTGGACCCGTAGAGACCCAAGCGCCAAGCCTTTATCAAGACCCTCCTGAAGAAAGGCCAGGACCTTAGGAATTTGTACGTTCCAGGGAGAGAGCTTACGGTCGGAACACCATGCCTCAAATCTACGCCACACTCGGGCATAAGCTTGGGACGTAGACGGACGACGCACTTTGAGCAAGGTGGCAACCACCTTGGGAGAATAACCCTTGTCTTTTAGATGGCGGCGTTCAAGAGCCAAGCCGTAAGCGAGTAAGGAGCGGGATTGTCCATTAGGACGGGTCCCTGCTTTAGAAGTCCGCGGCAAGACCCGAGCTGCAGCAGGTGTGCTCGGGCTAGACAGACTAGGTCTGCATACCACGGCCGCCGAGGCCAATCCGGAGCTATCAGGACCACAGCGCCGGAGTGCATCCTGATTCGCTGGAGAACCCTGCCTATCAGTGGCCACAGAGGAAAAGAATATTAGCAGTGGCGACGCTGGCCACGGTTGTGCTAGGGCATCCGTGCCTTGTGCCCCGTGTTACCTCCTGTGGCTGAAGAAGGCCCTGGTCTTGGCCGAGGATGCCATGAGATCCATCGTGGGTTGACCTCATTCGCGTACTATCTGTTGGAACGCCCAGGGCGCAAGCTCCCATTCTCCTGGATCGAGCGCATGCTGGCTGAGGAAATCCGCCATCACATTGGATGCTCTCGCGATATGCTGTGTGGAGAGAGCTTGGAGATTCTTTTCTGCCCAATGGAAGAGGAGGAGCATTTCCTTGGCTACTCCGAGACTCTTCGTCCCGCCCTGGCGGTTGAGGTAGGACATTGTCGTCGTATTGTCGGAGAGTACTCAAACTGCTTGATAACGGAGTAGTGGCAGAAAGCGTATAAAGGCTAGGCGAACCGCTTGAGCTTCTAGTCTGTTGATGGACCAGCATGCTTCGCAAGGAGACCAAACGCCTTGAGACGTGTGATCGAGACAATGCGCTCCCCAACCGGAAAGGCTTGCATCAGTTGTCACCAAAACCCAGTGGGGTGGTTCTAGAGAAAACGCCCTTGAACAAGTGAGATGGCAGAAGCCACCATCGGAGGTCGGCTCTGGTAGCGGATGGAATCGGTAGCAGAACATTGTAGTCTTCTGACACCAGAGACCATCATGCAAGCAAGGCTCGTTGCAGGCCGCGCAAGTGCGCTTGGGCCCACGGCACCACCTCTATGATGGCCGCCATGGACCCCAGCACCTGGAGGTAGTCCCACGCACGCAGACAGGGCCAGGACAGAAAGGTGCGAATCTGGACCGACAGCTTGCGGAATCGTTCAAATCAGGAACACTTTGCCTTGAGTGGTATCGAAATGAGCTCCGAGGAAACTCTAGGCATTGAGTAGGTTGCAAGGAACTTTTGGCTTGATTGACAATCCAGCTGAGGCTTTCCAAGAAAGTCACCACCTGAAGTACCGTTTGGCGGGCGCCGGAGAAAGAATCCGCTCGCATAAGCCAATCGTCCAGGTACGGATGTACTCTGATTCCTTGCTTGCGCAAGGCCGCCACCACCACCACCTTGGAGAAGGTGCGTGGTGCTGTGGCTAGGCCAAACGGCATGGCACAGAACTGGAAATGACGCCCCAGAATGGCAAAGCGCAGGAAGTGCTGATCGTCGCCGTGAATAGCAATGTGGAAATATGCCTCCGCTAGATCCAATGAAGCCAGGAACTCCCCCTTGCGGACCGCTTGGATAACTGATTGTAAGGTTTCCATGCGGAAGCGAGGAACGCGGAGAGCGCAGTTGACGCCCTTGAGATCGAGGATTGGCCAGAAAGAACCGTCCTTCTTGGGAACCACGAAATAAATGGAATAACGGCCTGTCCCACGCTCAGTGGAAGGGACGGGACGGGACAAATTGCCTGTAGGAGAAGGCGGCGTTGAAGCGTGGCGAGGATGATTTCTCGCTTTCGAGGCGCTCCTGCTGGCGAGACAAGAAAGGCTTCCCAAATGGGCCGACAAGTCTCTAGGGCGTAACCGTGAGTGACCACTTGAAGGACCCAATGATCTGACGTGATGAGCGCCCACTGCTGAGAAAAAAAGAGAAAGACGGCCATCGACCGGGGGCGGTATCTCGGGTGGGCGACATGTCCCGTCAGCGAGATGGGTGCATGGCTCCTGAGAACTTGTTTGAGGCAGAGTAGGAGTCATTGTTCTTTCGTGCTCCACGAAAGGACTGCGTCCTCTGGCCAAACTGGTTGGAAGAGGCAGAAGGCGCTTGCCAATTTGACCGATAGCGGCGATTATCTCTGAATCAAGATGTCCGCCAAACGTTAGCTGTATAAGGACGGGAAGATCGGCGAGCGGAGGACCTCTGTTTGTCTTTCGGAAGACGCTGGGGCTTCACTTCCCCCAGATCCTTAACCAACTTATCGAGGTCGCCCCCAAAGAGTAGCCTACCCTTAAAGGGCAGCTTAGAAAGCCGCGTCTTGGAGGCAACATCCGCGGACCACTGGCATAGCCAGAACCATCGCTGGGCCACAGTGACCGATGCTATAGACCGAGCTGAGGATCTAAGCAAATCATAGAAGGCATCGGCTAAGTAAGCCGTGCCAAGGCGAACCAGGGCCGGGTCTTCTGGCAAACTTTGAAGCCCATGCAGCAAGGCTCTAGCTCCAAGACCACCACAGACCGTGGCCTGGAGCACTGACGTTAAAGCAGAAAAGGCCGTCTTGAGAAGACTTTCCTATCTTGCTGGTCTCGCAGAGCTGCACCTCCCTCTACCAGGATCGTTGTATGCTTGGTGACACCGGTCACCAGTGCATCCACCTTGGGATAGGCGAGCCATTTATCTCGATCTGAGGGAGACCAAAGATAAAACTGGCCGAGATGGCGTGCCGTGCGCAAGGAGGTATCTGGTGTCTCCCATTCTTGCGATACCATCTGTTGCAGCTCTGCTGGAAAAGGAAAAGCTTTTGCGGGCTTTCGGATACCCTGTAAAATGGGGTCTGACTGAGGTTGACTCTCTTGAGACGCCGAAACATCTGACAGGCATAAAGCTTCCCCGATGTAGGCAATCAGCACCGGTAACTCGTTCTTATGGAAAAGACAGATATCCTGGGCATCTCCATGGCTGTCAGCCGAGACAACTGAGGGGGAGTATTCACTATCCTCCTGATCCGACGCCTCCGAAGATATATCGTCTTCTGGTCCAACTTGCGATGCCTCCGAACCCCACCAGATGTCCTTGGGGGCGCGGGCACTGGACTTAGCAAATACCTCTCCACGGAAGCGCTTACGGGAAAGCAAGTGCATGCTAGCAACGCTGGGAGGCAAAACTTGTGTTGCTGCCCCTGACATAGTAGGCTCCGAGCGCCAGAGGGACCACGCCTGCTTAAACAGTGATAAAAATTGTGCATCTGAAGATGGCAAAGGCTCTTCCCCTGCTAGAGCTGCTGCATTAGTAGTCTGAAGAAGCAACAGGGGAGGATCAGTAAGTCCCTCCGCTGCATTTGTTGAAGGCGGACTGGCAGCTGAAACTGACAAGGCAGGAGGAGCAGATGCAGCTGAAGACTCGCCTGTGTGTGTAGAACAGGATCCACAGAGTCTATTCTTGAGATCTTTAGCTTTTTTGCTGCAACTGATGCAGCGTTGTGAAGAGGATGGCATTGTGAAGCTTCTGGCAAGGAAAAAACTGTAGCCGAAGATGGCCGACGAAGCCAGCCACAAGGATGGAAAAACAAAATGGCCCCCGTTGAAAAAGCCCGCAAAAATAAAACCGGCGAGTTGAAAAACATGGAGTGAAGAGAACCGCCAAAAATAGCCACGATCTGGAGACAGGCAGGCGAAATATGGCCGGTAGAAGTGCTTTGGAACCAGTGGAGGCAGCTGCGTTTGAAAAGACAAGCTTGTTGAGATCCTGCGATTGCGATGTATTGCGCAATCGCAGCAAAAACGGCTGCGTGGTAATGGGACGTCCCGACGGTGGATTTGCTGCTAAAAATGAGCCCGCGGTGGTCAGAACGCTCACTATGCCCCCCGGTCCTCCAGAGCCGAGAATTCCGCAGCTCAAATATTGCCCCAAGCCCGATCACAACTATAGTTGGAAGGGGGGGGGGGGGGGGGGAAAAAAAAAAAAAAAGAGTACAGTCAGCTAGCTGAAGCACTCACTGTTTGACGATCCGACAAAGCAAGTCGAGCAGGGGAGCCACAATAAAAACAAAGCTTGTAGAGCTAGCAGATCAGTCCCTCCTGGCCTGGAGCCAGTAAAGAGATCCCCGGGGGGGGGGGGGGGGGGAGGGAGGAGGGGGGGTGGTAGGAGCTCAACTGATTGCACCACCAGGAGCTCCTACAATAGAGGATCAGTGAGGCTGGGTAATGCAGAGGAACACCTCTTGTGTGCCCTGCAACTTCCAGGCAATAAAGTGAAAAGACTGTAAAAAACAAACAAGAATTAGAAAAAACAACATCTGCCGACACAGAGAAAATACTGAGGGTGTCCCCTAGGGGTAGACCTATATGAGCACCAGATCCTAGCCAATCAGTTTCTGGTGTAGTTTTTTTCTCTGTCTCCAACATCTGCTGGCAGAGGGGCATGACCCGATTGTCTGGACTGGTCTGGCAGGATGAATTGGAAATGTATATGGACCCAAGAATCGATGCCGGGGCAGCAGGCTTGGGTGGCAGGAAGAGTACCGGTGCACAACCAGAGGAGAGTATGAAACTCAGGAACAAAGAAAATCAACTTCTTCCGGGGGGAAAGCAGACCGACGTCTGAGGGGCTCCGAGGAAAAAGGAGAGTGAGCAAGATGGCACCCTTGGGAGGGAAGGGCATCACGCATGCGTGGTGGCATCTCTCAAAGGCTTTCTTTGAAAGCTGGGGAGATGTTTCTGTGAGAGCTCAGTTGGTGCCGACATCACTCATATGTGAGGAATGACTTCCTGCTTGTTCCCAGAGAATACAGCTTTTGGGGATAAGGGAGAGTAAGGGTCTATCCCATCTCTCGCAGCTAGTGCACAAGGGGGAGAATCTTAATCTTTCAAAAGTCTTAGAGACGTGTGTGTTAGAGATGAGGGATTTCTATGGGTAACTTCAAATTAGACACTTCATATGGCAGAAAGGGGTCCAAGGGGACTTAGGCTGTGCCAGATCCTGTTTGGAGGTATTGTGTTTGGGGGTACTGGGAAGCAAAGGGACACTATCTAAATAGCATAAGGGGCTGATGGTGGTGGGAGTGGGGAAAACAGTATATGCTGAAATGGGAATGAGATTTAGTAGTAACATGGGGTGGGGGAGAGGAGAAGCAGGATATTATCCAGGGGATCTCCAAGCTGTCTTTGGCAGCTAATGTGGTGGAAAATGGTTATAAAGTACTCCTCCGGTCATACTTGACACCTGAACAGCTCTTTAGAGCTGCTGTAGTGAAGTCTGAAAAGTGTTGGAGGCAGTGGGGAGGTTGGCAATTTGCTGCATATGTAGTGGGGTTGCCTGGAGGTACAGAGGTATTTGGGAGGGGGGGGGGGGGGCATACATCTTATGGAAGGAATCACTCCTGAGGTGCCCGGCAGCCTTTCTGTTGCATAAGCAGACCATCGGGATGGGAGGGAAGGATTGGGGGGTGCTGACCACTGTACTGTTGAGGCACAATGTGAGATCGCTGCTAACTGGAACAAACCTCACTTGCCTGGAGTGGATACGTTTATTAAGCGTGTCAGATCTCTACAGCCTGCACCCAGGGGCTGCCTGTCCACTAGTTGAACCTAGGCAGTGGCCTAGGGCAGCTGGCCCTGGTGGGCAGCATTACTATTGCAGCCTCACAGAAGTTGCAGCTGAAATGCTGCTTTAGTACCGTGGTGGGCTTAAAAACACTAATGCAGGTGCGCACAGTTCTGGCTTGCTGCTCCTGCCCGCCCTCCAAGAAAACTGCATGGGGGGGGGGGGGGGGCAGGACCGGCAGGCCATGAGCACACATGCTCGGGAACATTAAGGCCAGACGCAGTGCTGGAACGGCAGTTCAGCCGCTGCAGCATAGGGGTGGGCAGGCAGAGGCAGTCCTCTGTGTGCGTGTGTCACAGAATGTCTACCAAGGGCGGCAGAAACACTCATGCCGCCCCACTGCCTGCACCTACTTACAGCTATTAAAAAGGGCGCCTTGGAGAAGTTGAGACAGTAACGGAAGGCGGTGTGAAAGTGGTTGGGAGAGTGCGTTTGAGGAGTGCTTTGGATGTGTGGATGGCTGGATTACCAGGGGGGATAGGTGGATACAGGGGGGGGGGGGGAATTAAGATGTAATTACTATTGTGTGTTTTTGGTTGCCTTTGTATGTGGTTGGTGTTTTCAATAAAAAATTAAAATTTAAAAAAGAAATTACCTACAGGATCTTCTAATTGATAAGATCTCGATGGGCTCCAGCAAAAAACAGGAGCTACATAGCAACGTGGCTAGCTAAAGCACACAGCACATTAAGTATTAGGAAACAGGGGCTTTGAGATGCAGAATGGGTAATAAGAGAAAGGCGGTGAAAAGAGTAAATTAGACTTACCTGCTAATTGTCGTTCCTTAAGGAACTCTAGTCCAGTCCCGGAACCATAGAGTTGTCAACCTCCACCAGCAGCTTTGGAGACTGAAAGATTTCATCACTTTGATGTCACCGGTATAAGTAGACAGGAACCGCCCCCTATCACCAGTACCTATTGACAAAGCAGACTCAGCAGAGCAACAAATAAGTAGAATAAAGAAATAGCCATAATCGGCCAATAGTCGAAATGAACTCGCACCCATACAGTCCCAAACATTGTTACCAGAAAAAAGGAATGGGTGAACCGAGAACCCCCAAGCCCGGCGCAACTGTGCGACCAAGCTCAAGAGACACTGCTGCGTAAAGAAGGGCCCCGCCTGTCTTCCCTGCGCTTCTTCTCACCCTTCCTACGCTAAACCAGTAGACTGACCGTCTGGACCGCTCTAAAGAATCTTCAGAATGCCCCTAATGCAAAGACCCTGGGAGGGATCCGGGACTGGACTAGAGTTCCTTAAGGAACGACAATTAGCAGGTAAGTCTAATTTACTCTTCCTTAGCGTCCCTCTAGTCCAGTCTCGGAACCATAGAGGACGTGACAGAGCAGTATACATCAACGGGAGGGACCTACTAGCCCAGCCTGAAGAACCGCTGAGCCAAAACGCCCATCCCCCCGTGCCTGCACATCCAGCCTATAGTGCCGAGCAAACGAATGGAGCGAAGACCACGTCGCCGCCCTACAGATCTCCTCCGCTGGCACCAAACTGACTTCCGCCCAAGACGCCGCCTGCGCCCTGGTGGAATGTGCACGAAGACTTTCCGGAACCACCTTACCCTTCAACAGGTAGGCGGAAGCAATCGCCTCCTTCAACCACCGCGAGATGGAAGACTTCGCCGCTGCCTCACTTTTCCGAGGCCCCGCAAAAACAATAAACAGCCTGTCTGACTTCCTAAAGGAGGCCGTTCTCCTGAGATATTTCTTAAGCACTCTCCGAACATCCAAGAGATGCAAATGGCCCCCCGAGCGCTCTTTCTGTTCCGCCGAGAACACCGGAAGCGATACTACTTGGTTGACATGAAACACGGAAACCACCTTTGATAAAAAGGCCGGAACCGTGCGCAAAACCACCTTGTGCCTGAAAAAGGTCAGATACGGCTCCGTACACACCAACGCCTGCAACTCCGAAATCCTCCGAGCCGAACAAATAGCCACAAGGAAGAGAGCAACGTCAAGTCTTTCAAGGAAGCCTTGTCCAAAGGCTCGAATGGTTCTTGAAGTAGCGCGTCCAAAACCAAATTCAGATCCCAAGAAGGAACGGAATCTCGTCTTGGAGGCCTCAACAGTAACACCGCTCTAAGAAAATGCCTAATATCTCCGTGGGCACCCACCGGCTGACCTTGAATCTTACCCCTGAAACAGGCTATGGCTGCCAGCTGCACCCTCAAAGTGCTCGCGGCCAACCCCTTTTCCACACCATCCTGAAGAAAAGACAGTATATGAGGCACTGAAGCCCGCAGAGGTTGAAAACCGCGGTCCTCACACCACGCCTCAAAAACACGCCATACGCGAACATACGCCAAGGAAGTAGAGCGGCGCCACGCCTTCAATAAGGTAGAAATTACTGCCGCCGAGTACCCTTTGGCAGTCAAACTTGCCCTTTCAAGAGCCATGCCGTAAGCGAGAATCGACCCACTTGCGGCATGCGTAACGGCCCCTGAAGCAAGAGATCCCCCCGCAGAGGAAGCCGCCACGGACTGCCCACCAGAAGCCGAACCAGATCTGCATACCACGGTCTTCTGGGCCAATCGGGTGCCACGAGAATCACCAGACCGCTGTGTTTCTCTATGCGTTGAATCACCTTGCCTATGAGAGCCCAAGGAGGAAACACGTAGAGAAGGCCCTCCAGCGGCCACCGCTGAGCCAACGCATCGAGGCCTTCCGCCATTCGTTCCCGCCTCCGGCTGAAGAACCTCTCCACCTGCGCGGAATCAAACCGTGCCATCAGATCCATTACTGGTAGCCCCCAGCGCCGCACTATCAATGCAAACACGTCCGGGTGTAGACTCCACTTCCCCGGGTCTACTCTGCGGCGGCTCAGAAAATCGGCCTCGACATTCTCCACGCCTGCCACGTGCTGCGCCGACAGCGCCGCCAGATTCTGCTCGGCCCAGTCCAAGAGTCGACTCGCCTCCTCCTCCAGCGACGCACTCCCTGTGCCGCCCTGGCGATTGATATAAGCTACCGTCGTGGCACTGTCGGACAGCACTCGAACCGCCTTCCGACCCAAGTCTTTTTGGAAACTCTGCAGCGCCAGAAATACCGCTTGCATCTCCAATCGGTTTATGGACCATTAACTCTCTTCCCTTGACCACTCTCTTTGGGCAAATTTTCCTTCGCAGTGTGCCCCCGAACCTGTGAGGCATGCATCCGTTGTCAACAGCCTCCATACGGGAGCCTCCAGAGGCATGCCCCCCTCTAGACTTCCGGGGCGCAACCACCACAGGAGTGCCCGTCGCACTTCCGGAGGACACACCAACCTTTGAGACAACGCATCCCTCTGATGCGACCAGCGCCTCAGAAGAGAGCTCTGCAGCGGCCGCATATGCGCTCTGGCCCACTGAACCACCTCGATTCTGGCCGCCATCGTCCCCAACAACTGCAAATAGCGCCATGCCGTCGGAGCTCTGCAACCCAGAAATCTCCGCACGAGCTCCCGCAATTCCCGTGCTCTCTTGTCCGGGAGAAACACCATTCCCCGACTGGTCTTGAAACGCGCCCCCAAATATTCGAGGGCTTGAGAGGGAGCTAGTTTGCTCTTCGCAAAATTGACCACCCAGCTGAGACTCTCCAACAATTGCACCACTCGCACCATGGCCGCCACGCTCTCCTCCCGGGACTTCGCTCGAATCAACCAATCGTCCAAGTAAGGGTGCACGAGAATGCCCTCCTTGCGGAGCGCCGCCGCCACCACTACCATGACCTTGGTGAAAGTGCGAGGCGCCGTCGCTAGGCCGAAAGGCAATTCTCGGAATTGAAAATGACCCATCGGCAGAGCAAACCGCAGATACTTTTGATGCTCGCAGCGTATGGGAATATGCAAATATGCCTCCGTCAGGTCTAGAGACGTGAGAAACTCTCCCTTTCGCACCGCCGCAATGACTGAACGCAAGGACTCCATCCGGAAATGGGTCACCCGAAGACAGCGATTTACCCTCTTTAAATCCAATATGGGACGGAACGTACCCTCTTTTTTCGGAACCACGAAATAAATGGAGTATCGACCGGAGCCGCACTGAGCCGCCGGAACGGGCACCACCGCCCCTAAATGCCACAGCCGCTGCAGCGTGCTGGCGACCACCCTGAACTTCCTTGGGGCTCGGCACGGGGAGAGGACAAAGGCATTGGAGACGGGGCGCTGGAGCTCTAGGGCATAGCCTTCTCGAATGACCTCCAACACCCACTGATCCGTAGTTAATTGGACCCAGATGGGGTAAAACGCCCGCAACCTTCCTCACACGGGCACCTCCCCCCTCTGGGCCCGCCGTATCTCATTGGGGTTTTCTACTGTTGGCGGACTGAAAGGAACCAAATCCTCTGCCCGCCCCCTGGAAACCCCGAAAGGACTGACCTTGAGCCATATACCGACCCCGCGAAGGCTGGGAAAACTGGAAGGATCGGAATCTCTGCGAGCCTCTGGGGACACCCCTAGAGGCTATCGACCCCCGGCCCTGCTTCAGCCTATCCTCCGGGAGCCGACCCCCTTTGGAGTCCCCCAAGTCCTTGACCAACTTCTCTAAATCCTCCCCAAAGAGAAGCTTGCCTCGAAAAGGTAATTTACTAAGCCGCGCCTTGGAAGAACCGTCCGCCTACCAGTTGCGGAGCCACAGATACCTGCGAGCCGCCACCACCACATGCTCTTGGCGAGCCCCCAAATCAAATCATAGTGAATATCCGATAGGTAAGCCGTGCCAGATTTCAGCCGTGCCAGATCCTCGACCTGTTCTTCCGGTAGTCCCCCCCGCAGACGTTGGGACCACCGCAAGCCAGCTCTCGCCACCCATGCTCCCGCAATGGAGGCTTGCAACGAGAGAGCGCACATATCAAACACCTGTTTCAACAAGGTATCCAGCTTCCTATCCTGCACATCTTTTAACGCCGCGGTGCCCTCCACCAGAATGGTGGTCTTCTTAGTGACCGCCGACACCGCAGCATCCACCTTTGGGGACCGAAAAATCTCCCTATCCTGTTCCGACAACGGATATAACCGGGCCAAAGTCTTGGTCCCTCGGAGCGCCGATTCCGGCGCGTCCCATTCCTCCTGAATCATATCTCGAAACACCCTATGAACCGGGAATGCCTTTTGAGAAGTCCTAACCGCCTGCAACAATGGATCCTCCAACACATCCTCAGCTGCAGGCGTCACGGAGGGCATGTTTAAAGTCTTTAGAGTCTCAGCAATCAACGCTGGCAACTCTTCCCGCCGGAACACCCGGACCACTCTACTCTGCTCCACGTCCGGTAGCTCTCCGTCCTCTAAATCCTCCTCCGAGGCCACTTCCAGATCCATATCCGCTCCGAGGTCATCTATCCCATCACCTGACAGACTGTCCTCTCGGATCTCCCTATGTTTCTTTGCCGAGCCTATCTCCCCCACCGGGAGATCTGCCGACCCCGACCGTTTCCGACTCCTCTGGACTCCTGACTGAGTCCCGAACGCAGGCTGTAGCAAGGCAAACGCCTGCTGCATCAGGGAAAAGAAGTCCGAGGGAATCCCCGCAACGCTCCCACCCAGACTTCCCGCAGGAGCCGAAGACACACCAGTTGTCCCAGACGGCCCTGCCGTCGGCTCAGGAAGACCGAGGGAGGACGGCCGGGATCCCTCTTCTACTGAAGTGGCCGCTGGCTGATCTCCTGCCGGCCCCCCCCAGCGCCTTCTCCATACCTACTGGCTCCAGGGAGCAGCCCCGGCATACCCCAGAGTCCAGTAGCTCGCTGCGCTTCACTCCACAAACCAAGCAGCGATTTTTAAGTGGCATGCTACTGTCTATGAGCAACAACCAGCTCTGAAGAGAGAAAACTGGCTCTCTGCCCTGAGACGGAAGTCACAGTCCGTTTTTTTCTTTTTCTTTTAAAACCAGTAATCTACTCCCAATAGGCCAATCAGCTGAATTCTGAAGGTCCCATGCAAAAACGAAGCTTCTAGCCTGCCCAATTAAAAGAAGAAAATTCTGTCTTTTAAAAGAAATGCCGATTTCAAAATGGCCACCGCCAGCTTTCCCGCTTAAAAAAGGGCTGACTGACAGCACGCGCTGAAGCCCCAAGCCTTCTTTTTTACCTGGGAGCCTCCCTAGGACCTCTACTATCACTCCTGCACTGCCCCCCAAAAAGAATGTCAGCAGCACTTACCCGATCCGGAGAAGGGGGGAAGGAGGGGGGCAGAGCTCCCGCTGACTGCTGCAGCCTCTTAGCACACAGCTCTTGCCAGATTATGTCCTCTGCTGCTGCAGACTTCCTGCAACCTGCTCCTCACCCTTCTGGCATGGGTTCGGGAGCAGGGAGGTAAGGCAGTCAGGCTCTCAGCCCACTGCACTTTTAAATAGCTGGGCCCCCCACTAAAAGAACCCTTCGGAGGGAAGGGAAGGACCGAGAGAGAACAGGAGAGAAAGGCAGAACTGGGACCCCTCCAGCAGCAGCAGATTTTCACCCCAGAATAAAGCAAAAGCACTAAACCAAAAGAGAGGAAAAAAACAACCCCAAAGAAACAAACAAAGCTCTGCTTATTTGATCTCCCTGAGCCCAGTCCCGGGCTCAGAACCTCCAAGCTGCTTGGAGACTGAAAGTACTGGTGATAGGGGGCGGTTCCTGTCTACTTATACCGGTGACATCAAAGTGATGAAATCTTTCAGTCTCCAAAGCTGCTGGTGGAGGTTGACAACTCTATGGTTCCGGGACTGGACTAGAGGGACGCTAAGGAATAATATATTTAAAAGGTCTCTCTCTACATTGGATTCTACTGGCAAGTAGCTTGTAGAGTGGGCAAACAAATCTGTGAATCCCACTGCCAAGGGACTCCTTGTGGGGAAGGATAACCACTATTAAAAATTAGAAAAGCAATGTGATTGGCACTGTTGGGTATGGAGGATCATGGAGGGTTGTTTTTTTTTTTTTTTAATAAAGTGGCAGGAAACAGACATCCCAAGTTGTAATTTGGAAAAAAAGAACATTGCCAAGTGAATACTGTCCTCGAACTAAGCCAGAATCTGAAGCCACAGCCAATTTAAGGCACTGTGTTAATGAAAAGATGAAATTAGACTTACCTGCTAATTGTTGTTCCTTAAGGAACTCTAGTCCAGTCCCAGAACCATAGAGTTTAGAATCTCCTCCAGCAGCCTTAGAGCCTGAAAGACATCATCGCTTAGCTGGCACCAGTATAAGTAGGCAAGGACCGCCCCCTTCATCCAGTACCTATTGACAAAGCAAACTGAGCAGAGCAACAAATAAGTAGAGCAAAAGTAAGAAAAAAACCAACAACTAACCCGAAACCCCGGGCGTGAAATGCTCTCTTTCTCTTTTTTTTTTTTTTTAATTCTCTATCAACTATTCTTATGATAAAGTCTATGGAACAGTGTTACAGAGGAGTCCCCCCCAACTGGCTCCACCTTCCGCCTGTGGGGAACCCCTAGAGAACGAAGCTGTACCGCCTACCATGTACTTCAGGCGGACAGCACTCATGGCGGGCTCCGGGACTGGACTAGATTTCCTTAAGGAACAACAATTAGCAGGTAAGTCTAATTTCATCTTCCTTTGCGTCCCTCTAGTCCAGTCCCGGAACCATAGAGGATGTAACAGAGCAGTGAATATTAACGGGAGGGACCTGCCAGCCCAGCCTGAAGCACCGCTGCACCGAAATGCACATCCCCCACCGCCTGCACATCTAGGCGATAGTGCTTTACAAAGGAATGCAACGATGACCACGTCGCCGCCCGGCAAATGTTGGCCACCGGAACCAAACTGAACTCTGCCCAAGACGCCGCCTGCGCCCTAGTCGAGTGAGCTCGCAAACCTTCCGGCACCACTTTTCCTTTCAAACAGTTACGCCAAAGCAATCGCTTCCTTTACCCAACAGGAGAGCGAGGACTTCGTTGCGGCCTCCCCCTTAAGCGGGCCCCCGAAAGCTACAAACAACCTATCCGACTTGCGGAAGGGAGCCGTCCTCCGTAGATACTTCTTAAGGACCCGCCAAACATCTAACCTATGCAACACACCTCCAGACTGCTCCTTCTGCCGCTCCGAAAACACCGGAAGCAACACCACTTGATTAACATGAAACGTGGAGACCACCTTCGGTAAAAACCCCGGAACCGTACGGAGAACCACCCTATGATCGAAAAAAGACAAATACGGCTCCTGACAGGATAACGCTTGCAGTTCAGAAATCCTCCTCGCGGAACAGATAGCTACCAAGAAGACAGTCTTCAACATCAGATCCTTCAGTGACGCCTTGGCCAACGGCTCAAATGGCGCCTCGAGTAAGGCCGCCAACACGTGAACCATACAACGCTTCGGAGGACGCACGAGTAACACGCCCCGCAAGAACCGTTTCACATCCGCGTGAGCCCCCAACTGTTGCCCCTGCACCTTACCGCGGTAACAGGAGAGGGCCGCTAACTGCACTCTCAAGGAACTTGCCGCAAGACCCTTGTCCACACCGTCTTGCAAAAATGACAGAATCTGTGAAACCGAGGCTCCCAAAGGTATCAGCCCCCTCTCCGCACACCAGGCCTCAAAACTGCGCCAAATCCGAATGTACGCCAACGACGTAGATCTCCTACACGTCTGCAGCAAGGTAGAAACTACCGCTGTCGAATAACCTCTGGCCGTCAACCTTGCCCTTTCAAGAGCCATGCCGTAAACGAGAATCAATTCACCTGGGGCATCCGCATCGGGCCCTGCCGCAACAAATCTGCTCGCTGCGGCGGACGGCACAGCTTGTCCGCCAGCAGCCGCATCAAATCGGCATACCACGGTCTTCTGGGCCAGTCTGGCGCCACCAGGACCACCAGACCGCGATGACGCTCTATCCGCTGTACCACTCTGCCGATGAGCACCCAAGGCGGGAATACATAGAGAAGACCCGATTCTGGCCACTGCCGGGCTAGCGTGTCGATCCCTTCCAACATGCGTTCCCGCCGCCTACTGAAGAAGCGCTCCACCTTCGCCGACTCGAACGTCGCCATCAGATCCATTAGTGGGAGACCCCAGCGGCGCACCAACAGCAAAAACACCTCCGGGTGTAAAACCCACTCTCCTGGATCCACCCTGCGCCGACTGAGGAAATCGGCCTCGACATTGTCCACGCCTGCCACTTGCTGCGCCGACAGACCCGTCAGATTTCGCTCGGCCCAAGCCAAAAGCTGGCTGGCCTCTGCCTCTAGCATCGCGCTGCCAGTGCCGCCCTGGCGATTGATGTAGGCCACTGTTGTCGCGTTGTCGGACAACACACGCACCGCCTCCTGCCTGAAGGTCTCCTGAAACTCCCGCAGGGCTAAAAACACCGCTCGCATTTCCAACCTGTTGATGGAACATTGCTGCTCTTCCTGAGACCACCGACCCTGAGCAAAGCAGCCATCGCAATGCGCTCCCCAGCCCAGAAGACTTGCATCAGTCGTCAGCAGTCTCCAGGATGGAGGCTCTAGCGGCAGCCCCTTTGACAAACTCTCCAGCCGCAACCACCACCGAAGGTCCTGGCGCACGTCCTGCGGACAGATCAGCCGACGCGACAACGCATCCCGTTGAGGAGACCAATGCCGAAGAACCGCGCTCTGCAACGGTCGCATATGCGCCCTGGCCCACCTCCATCGTGGCCGCTTTCGTCCCGAGCAAATGAAGATAATGCCATGCCGAGGGCGCCAGTCTGGCCAGAAACCGCTCCATGAGCTCCTGCAACCCCTGAGCTCGATGAGAGGGAACACACACCGCGGCCTGTTGCGTCGCGAACCTCGCCCCCAAGTACTCCAGGGACTGCAAGGGAACCGGACTGCTCTTTGCAAAGTTGACCACCCAACCCAGGCTCTCCAACATCTGAATCACCCGAGTGGTGGCCGACGCACTCTCGTCCCGCGACTTTGCGCGAATCAACCAATCGTCGAGGTAGGGATGCACCAGCACCCCCTCTTTGCGAAGCGCCACTGCCACTACTACCATAATCTTGGTGAAAGTCCGAGGCGCTGTCGCCAGACCGAACAGCAACGCTTGAAACTGAAAATGCCCCATAGGAACCGCAAAGCGCAGGAACCGTTGAGGCTCCTGCCTCACCGGGATATGGAGATAAGCCTCCGTCAGATCCAGCGAGGTCAGGTATTCCCCCGCCCTGACCGCCGCTATGACCGAACACAGCGTCTCCATCCGGAAATGTGTGACCCTGAGACACCGATTCACCCTCTTTAAGTCCAGAATCGGCCGAAAAGTGCCTTCTTTCTTTGGCATCACAAAATAAATGGGAGTATCGACCGTACCCGCACTGATCTCTTGGCACGGGCACCACTGCCTTGAGTTGTAACAGCCGCTGCAGGGTCTCTGAGACAGCCCGGTACTTCTGCGGTGCTTTGCAAGGGGACTGAACAAAGGAATCTAAGACGGGCCGATAGAGCTCTAATGCATAACCGTCTCGAATGACCTCTAGGACCCACTGGTCTGACGTAATTTGGACCCAGGCAGGGTAAAACTCCTGTAAACGACCTCCAACCGGAATCACCTCTACCTGAGTCCCCCTTATCTCATTATGACTTCTTAACGGCTGAGGACTGGTAAGGGGCAAAACCTCTACCGGCTCCCCGGAAACCGCGAAACCCCTGGCCCGCGTTGGAAATCTCCCACGCAGAGATTGGATAAAACGGGAGGACCGAAACCTACGAAAGTCCCTGGGAACCCCCCGGGACCCTGCAGAACTCAGTCCCTGCTTAGGCTTATCCTCTGGAAGGCGACCCCGTTTAGACTCACCCAAATCCTGTACCAACTTTTCCAGATCCTCTCCAAACAAAAGCTTACCCCAAAACGGCAGCTTGCTGAGGCAAGTCTTAGAGGAAGTGTCCGCCGCCCAATTACGCAGCCAGAGATACTGTCGAGCCGCTACCACCGAGGCCATACTCTTCGCTAAGCCGCGGATGAGATCATAATGAACGTCTGACAAATACGCAGAACCGGACTCCAGGCGCGCTACATCGTCCAGCCGCCCCTCCAGGAGGTCACCCTGCAGACTCTGAGACCACCGCAAACAGCCTCTCGCCACCCATGCCCCCGCTATCGAGGCTTGCATCGAGAGAGCACAAACATCGAACACCTGCTTCAACAGAGTAGCCAACTTCCTGTCCTGGACATCTTTGAGCGCCGCGGCCCCCTCAACCGGGATCGTAGTCTTTTTAGTAACTGCCGACACCGCTGCATCAACCTTGGGAGAGCGAAAAAGTTCTCTATCCTGATCAGACAACGGGTAAAGCCGAGCCAAGGCCCTGGACCCCTTCAGAGCCGACTCTGGTACGTCCCACTCTTCCTGAATCATACTCCGAAACACTCTATGGACCGGAAAAACGCGATGGGACGTCCGAACCGCCTGCAGCAACAGATCCTCCAAGGCATCCTCCGCCCCTGCGCCTTCCGAGGGCATATTCAAGGTCTTAAGAGTCTCGGCAATCAAGGCGGGTAGCTCCTCACGCCGAAACACTGACTACCCTGCTCTGCAGTTCCGAATCAGGCAGCTCGTCCTCCTCCAGTTCGTCTCCCGAGAACTCTTCCATCTCTGCGTCCACGCCTCCCAGGTCTTCCCCAAGGCGCGACACAGGGCTCTCCCCTCCGGACACTCTACGTCTCTTGGCGGAGGAAAGGCCCTCGACAGCAGGATCTACAGATCCCCTCCGCTTCTGTGCCTGTGCACCTTGGGGAGGAGACACCATTGCAGGCTGCAGCAGAGCAAAAGCCTGCTGCATGAGGGAAAAGAAACCTGGTGGCACCGCTGGAGCAGGCCCACCGAGACCCTGCTGCTGAGACGCAGAAGACGGCTTACCCGAAGATAACCCCGGTAGGGGCTCCACGGGGTCAAGGAGCGGGGTCAAGCCATCTGTCCCTGTAGGCAGAACCGCCGCACGGTCCTGGGAGGACCCCTCCGTCGGTCCTTCCATCACCTGCGTCTCGCGGGAGCAAGCCCCACAGACACCGGAGCCCAGAACCGTACTGCGCTTCACACCGCAAACCAGACACCTGAGCTTTGCTGGCATCCCACTGCTAAGCAGCGCAACCCACACTGCACCTCTCCGAGAAAGCACACTGGGGGAAAGTAGCCCAAAAGGTACTCAGACAAAAAGACCCAAGGCCCCTGCCTGCCGTGGGACTTTTTTTTTTATATGTCTGTAACACTACTAAGTGCTTCCCCAAAGGTCTCCTGGCTAGGAAACAACAGCCAGCAAAAACGAGGCTTCTAACCTGCCCAAATAGCCGAAATTAAAAGAAAAACCGAAGTCTCCCAAAACGCGGGTTAGTTTTAAAATGGCCGCCGCCAGCGCGGATTCCCGCGCAGACACACGCGGCGTGCCTAGACTTCCGAAGACAGCCCCTTTAAATAAAAAATGAAATCGCTCACCGGCTCACTCACTCACCTAAACAGTGCTCCCGGTGAGGAGAGAAGCTGCAGCCCCGTCGAAGCTCAGCCGAACAGCGGCTGCAGCTTGTCAGACGGCTGCCTGGGTGAGAATCTTCACAGTCTTGGCAAGTGCATATATCTATATGATTTGCAAGGGATTGTGGGCAATGCAGTTCATTCACACCAGACACAGCTGCTCACAATAATTAGTTGTGCTTTTGGGTAAAGCCAATAAGATATTTATTTCTGGGGTTATTTCTCCCAACACAGATATGCTTGGTAGCACATAAATCAGGTTACTTGCTTTCAGTGTTAAACTTGGAAAAACAAAATCAGGAAAAACAACATTTGAACTTGTCAGGCAATCAAAGCAAAAGAAATAAGACCTGGTTGGTAACAAACTGGTCTTTTCTGTAGGCTTTAGCTAATATTCTCTTAGCAATGTATCAAACAACAAACAAGACCCACAAAGAAGAGAAAAACTGTTCTTTTCAGGTTAACTTCTTATATCTTCCCACATAGATTCAGAAGTGATTCTCTCAGAGCTCACAAGCAATTAGGTAAGGCTCAATTGCTAGCAGTTATCCAGCTGAAACCCCTTAGCTGGCTTGCTTTCTACTGCGTGTCTAAAAATCCTACTCAGGAGCTTTTCTGAGTAGATTAAAGAACAAGTTTGTATTTCTTTGTGATGGTTGCTGTACTTTGTAACAGAAAATTACCACTGGAGTTTAGACAGAGAGCAGTCCATGTAAACACATTCTTCATCTGCAATCACTCCCTCCTCTTCAACAATCATGGGCTCAATATCATGGATTGGCACAGATGAATATCTCAATGGAGCACTTTCAGGAGAATACTTGTTTCCCTGCTGTCTTTCAAGGTTATAGCTAGGGCATAGATCAGTGTTCATACCTGAGCTTCCATTGCTGTTAGAGTTCCTCTCTATATAGCCTGGCCAGTATGTAGTCCAGTTCTTATGTTCAGCCTTCCAATCCAGATCCCTGGACCTCTCTTCACATACCTTCTGGCACGGGTCTTAGGTCCCTTCCACGTGCAGCCGTCTCCCTCACAGGTGCCATCTCCCTCACAGGTACTGTCTGGAGATTCCTAGCTCTGCAGCACCATTCCTCTGGCTTTCCCCAGTCCAATGGTGTATGCTGGCCCTTGGAATGCCTTCCAGTATACGTACTGCTATGAACTCCTTTAGACCTCCCAAAGGCTTTTCTCCTCTTTCTTCCAAAAGGTTTCTTGCCCTCTCTGTCCGTCCGGTTTGGCTTCTGCTTCTGATGATCCTCCAGATGAAACTGAGGATGAGGATCAAGATGAGGATGATCAAGCTCAAGCTGCTTCTCTGTAGAATAAACTCTACCTTTATTCTGCTTAGATGAGTGCTCCTCCCTAACACAGCGCAGCTGTGCTGAATCAGGCCCTGCCCTTTGAGATGAGTGCTTAGGGATTACCTCATAGCCCTCCTGACTGAACACACGTTTCCCCACTTCAGCTCCTCTAATGGCTGTTGGAAACCTGGTGCATTCTGGGACTGGTAGTCTTTTATGGGAAAATTCTGTTTTCTTATTTCTACCAGAACTGACAGGTTGCTTGTTCAGAGTCACTTCACCTTTTCTATAGCTCCTTCCTGAGCTATGATAAGCTTCCTTATCACAAGCTCTGGCGCCTGCCTTGCCCCAAGGCAATGCTGCTTCGTGCAACCGGCTCCTGCCGCTGCTAGTCAGCCTTCCACCTGCTCCTCCCCCATAAACTCGGGATCGGGAGCAGGGAGGCAGCCTTCCACCTGCTCCTCACCCTTACACTCTGGTTTGGGAGCAGGGAGGCAGAAAATAACCCCAGTGAAAAACTGCTGTGCCTTCTGCTTGTTTAAACCACGGGGAAAATAGAGAGGAGGAGGGGGGGGGAAACAAGGAGAGAGATGGAGCCACAGAAAGGAGCCTCCAGCTACAGCACTGCCCCTGCAAAATAAAGAACAACTTAGGCTCTGAAATCAAACCCCGCTAAATTTAAAGGGACCTAGAAAAGGAAATAGTTAGCTCTGCTAATTTGTTTAAACTGAGCCCAGTCCTAGGCTCAGGATCTCCTTCAGCTGCTTGGAGACTGAAAGTACTGGATGAAGGGGGCGGTCCTTGCCTACTTATACTGGTGCCAGCAAAGTGATGATGTCTTTCAGTCTCCAAGGCTGCTGGAGGAGATTCTAAACTCTATGGTTCCGGGACTGGACTAGAGGGACGCAAAGGAATAATATTAATATCACCCTCTGCGAGACCAGTTTGCACATGCACGTCAATTTCTCCAGCTATCTGATGCACATACGGGACAGGCAGGCAATCTTATCCTAAGGCCCAGAACCCTTTTCTGTTCGGGGACTAGCTGGGGTATGTTATGAACTCTTCCTCCAACGCACCTATCAAGGACTGGATTGTGGGCAGCTCTCCCAGGTCTTCCAGCAGCTCGTGCAGTGGGTCCCCGTGACTAGGAGAAATGGTATCCTGGTGTTCCAGCAATAGCTAAGGGAGAGAAGCAGAAGATACATTTGACAAGCACACCAAATAAGCCAAATTTGCAAAGATAACTGCCACTCCTTCACAACCCTTTATCCCAAGTCAAAATATTTTCATCACCCATAGGGCCTCCTTCCATTCCTGCTTTTTGAAGGCTACTGTCCAGGTTTCTTTCCTATTTCTTGCCACAAGCAGAATATCACGCAGTGCCCTCAAAAACATAAGAGCTGCTATTCTGGGTGAGACCAAAGATCCACTGAGCTCACTATCCTGTTTCCATCAGTGGCCAGTCGGGGTTACAAGTACCCATCAGGTTCCCAAAAAATAGAAAGATTCCATGCTGCTTACCCCAGGGTTAAAGCAGTGGATTTCCCCAGCCCACTTTAATAATGGTCTATGGACGTTTCCTCCAAGAACTGCATTCCTCTTGTAAACCCAGCTTTTACTACATCCTCCCCCAACAAATTCCAAGTCATTATGCATCGAGCGAAATGTTTCTCCCCCCCCCCCCCCCCGATTAGTGTTAAATATGCTACACTGCAGTTTCACTGTCTCCCCTGTGGCGGAGAGAATGAAAGCTCCCTCTGGAGCTACTTTCCAGTCTAGTTTCAGCATGGCACCATGAGCAGCAGCACTCCTTCGCTCCCTTGCCTCAGCAATACTGGCTACAAAGGCAGTCCCAGCCGTGACCAGCCTTAGCCTCGGTCTGGCTTTGTCATTTAGCGCTCGCATCCCACGTGCTCACCTTATGGGTGTTAATCAGCTCCCCGGCTGTGATATAAATGACCGGCTTAATGACGTTCACCATTTCGGAATACTCATCGATGCTAAACCGTTCTTCTGGCTCTGGCACCGAACAGGCTGCAGAGATAAAGCTCCTAGGAGAAGACGGGAAATCTGTTTAGGGAGTCGTACAAAGGGCTCTAAGCAGTCTACTCCAAAGTCTCCCAGAAAAAAAACAAACTTCCATTTAAAACAATTAGGTTCTGTCTGTTTTCTTATTGTCTGAGATGGTGAACACTCAGGAGAAATTTGAGGAAATACTTCTTTACAGAAAGAGTGATAGATGCCTGGAATAGTCTCATAGTGGAGGTAGTAGAGATAACAGTATCTGAATTCAAGAAAACATGGCACAAACACAGAAGATCTCTAAAAGGAAAAAAAGGAACTTAGAGCTTAGTAGTTAGTATGGAAGAGCAGACTAGATGGCAGATAAAAACCTATCATGTTTCTAAGCGAATGATCAACCCTATACAGAGGCGGATGATCTGCATTACACCACAGAGCCAGCATTGGATTAAAACCGTACCAGCAAGGAACAGATGCTCACTGTTCAACATTCAATGAGCAAAGACACCCCTCTCATTTTATTAGGCAAATCTGGTGGGCTGCCATCCAAGCTCCCTAATTTGTCCCCTGTGAGCAGGGCAGACACTCAGATATATCAATTATTAATCTGCTGATACTTAAAAAGCTTTAATTAAGGATTAATTTATCACTCTGTGCTGATAAATACTGGAAGCAGCAAGTTAATTATTTCAAGTGCATTTTAACCTAATCATCTTTTAAATCGCTGCATACTTAAATTCAAATCATTCCACACTTATTGTAAAATATTTTCACCACACCAGCTGAGTATTTTGGAGCTAGAAAGAATCTGGATCAGTTTCTCGTACAGTCACTGGTGTTCAAAAGGGAACCTAAGTCCTCACTAGAGCCATCAGTGGCTTATTTTCTTGGCCCGGCAGCCACTTGTTCATCTGGGGCTTCCAGCTCAACAGAACCAGGGCTAGGAGATGGTGCCATAAACCTCCATTCTTATCTAACCAGGGTTTTATTTATTTATTTAGCTGTATTTATATCCCGCTTTTCACCGGGTCAAAGCGGTCAATTGGGGGATACATTTAACACGAGGGGATATGAGACACACACGCTAATACTTACAGGGAACATGGGCAATGGAGGGTTAAGTGGCTTGCCCAAGACCACAAGGAGTGCCTGTAGGACTAGAAATCCCAGTCCCTCCGGCCTGAGATTGCTGTCCCCAGGTGGGACTTGAACCCCCGGCTCTCCGGTCTGAAGTACCTTGACCTAACCACTAGACCACTCCTCCCTCATTTTTTACCCCTGTTTTACAATTCAATCTGCTTTTTATACCTTACTTAGCCCATTCATTGCATCCAGTCCTCGCTGGGGGCTGTGCACTAGGACTGCTTCCAGAATCCTGTGATTATGTCTCTTCCCCTCCCTCCCCACAACCTAGCCATTAGGAGGGTAATTTTATAACAGGTCGCCTAAGTTAAGTGGGCTGAAAGCTACCTATTTGTCTTCATGAAGTACTAACGGGAATCATGCAGAGGTCACACCTACACTGCAGGTGTAGTCATTTGGCCATCATGAGGCTAATTCCATGAGCTCCCACATAGCTAATGCATATATTTTTACGTGCGTTACTCACCCCTATTCTATAAAGTCAAATCTGCACAGACGTGACTTTATAGAATACTAATATAAATGCTGCTAATGCATGCAACTCCACAAGCACACCACAGTGAAAGTATGCGTGAGGGGCTCTGTATGTTTACTTCTTTAAAAATCGCAATTTAGGTGCATGATTACACACTCATGTGCGTAAATAATAGTATACCACGATTTACGCAAGTAAATAGTGCTGCCTCAGTAGCCCTCCAGTCCAGTCCAGACACATGGGTTTATGCTATCCTACCAGCAGATGGAGACTGAGAACCACTGGTTTGATGAAGTCAGATCCCAAATACCCTCCTGGATCTCTCTGTTCTTTGGCCCTCCTTCCATGGGTCCTTTCTACTTTAAATAATAGTTTAGCCTCCGGGATGGTCCCCCTCTGCAGAAAGACTGCCATTGTGAGACCTATCCTGAAGAACCCCCTCTTTAGAGACAGTTTCCCCGACTTGAAACCTCTTTCATTCCAAGATTCCAGAAAAGGCTAGTTTTTGCACAACTCTCCAATTACCTTGAAAAGTCTAACATACTTCATCTGCGCCAAACAGGATTCCGTTCTGAATACAGTACAAAAACCGTTCTGTTCTCTCTGCTTAGTGAAACCATCGATAAAAGTAATCTCTCTCTAGCTGTCTCACTCGATCTGCTCATGCTTCCAAGTTTGATCATATCATTCCTAAGTTTATCCATTTCCACTGGTTACCCATATAATTCCGTATTCAAGTCAAGTTCCTCACACTGGTTGACAAGACTCTACATTCTGGAATACTCTCCTACCTCATCTTGTATTATTCCCCATGCTCCTCCGTGACTTTTATGTTGCATACATGGTGTGATAAGGAAGCTTATCAGGACCCAGGAGACAGGGATAAAGAGTTTTAAATAAACCTAAACCTAAGAAGGAATTCACCCTTATCAAAGGACCTATTTTACAAGGTCAGAGACACAGAACTCCATTTACACCTAGAAAGCAGGTAATTCCTAGCTGCAATAGGTTGCAGAATGCCCCTAGTGGAGAAAAGGAGAGGGAATGCAGGCCCAGGGTAAGGAACCCTTACGTCACTGAATTCCCCAATTGCTCAGCTGCCACGAGGCAGTTTGATCTCCAACACCTAAGAGGAGAAGGGGTGGGGCTGGAGCCTGAGAGGTTTAAGACTAGGTCAGATTATCCAGAGAGGGCGAGGAGTAGGAATGCTTACTGGAAGAGGAATGGAGCTGTAACAGTAAGAACATCAGGAACAAGGAACACAAGTTGGAGGACAGGACAAGGAAGCTCAGGTGAATGGTGGCCAGAGCATGAGCAAGGAGAAGCTGGTACAAGCCTTGACCCAGGTAGGAGCATTGGAAGCTTGTCTAATTTGGAGCACTACAGAGTTGCAAGAGACAGCTTTTGCCCTAACGGAAGGCAGTCAGCTAAGCCCTCTGAGCCAGAGACTAAGGTAGAGCCCATGCAACTGGGTGAACAAGACCTAGCTGTAGAAGACGACTCATACATGGATTGCTCTTTATGTCAATCTTCAAATGCAGAGGGTTTGGAAGGCAGTCAACCGAAAGGAAAACCTCCAGAGTCCGGTAACCCTGAGAGCCTGTAGATAACTTGTGAAGGGTCCTGTATTAAAGGAGAAATATCTTTGCTGAGCAAACTGCAGCTGTCTAATTACAACTTGTTAAACAGCTGCTAGCCAGTGCAGTGCACAGCCTGAAGCCGTGCCGACGGTGAAAGTAAGAAAAGCTTTGATTTTGTTTTTCACTATTCCTAAAAACCTTGCATAGAGAATTGTTTGCCTATGAAGAGTTTAACTTCTTGTTGAAAGTTTTCCTGTGCTTAAGGAGACAAACAGCTGGGAAGTGTTCTGGACTGAGAGAAAAGAAACCTGTTCTAGGAAAAGCTGTTTCTGTTTGTTTTAAAACAGCACTGCTAGCCATGTCTGGTAGCATTAGCTGTTGAAAGGACTTTTCTTTATGCTGAAGAAACGTTATGAGCTGTTTTGTTTTGAGTTCAGTTATATCCTGATGTATTTTTGAAAGAATCCTGGAGAAACAATCCAAAAGGTGTTAATTTGTGAGCTCAGCATTTTCCCCATAAATAAATTTCTGTCAAAAGCCTTACCACTCCAAGCCAACTACAAAATGTGTTTCTTTTTTACCTAAAGCCAAGTACCTCCTGACTGAACTACCTTTCCCATGAGGCATTACAAGGCAGCCAGTCAGGTAAAGGCTAAATGGTGAATCTCTCTTATGACAAGCACGCCCCTCCATACTGTCTGTAAGGGGCTAAGGGCGTGACAATGGTAATCATCTCTATCACATCGCCTGCGCCCCCATCTACCCCCCGCATCCCATGCTTGGTACGAATCTACTTGCCATTCAGCTTTTTATTTCCTTGGCACTAGTTTATGGAACTCATTACCATCCGAACTTCACCTTGAACTATCCTATGCCAGATTTAAGTCACTCCTCAAAGCCCATTTATTCCGTATGGCCTTCAACTTGGGTCTTCAGTGCCACAGGCTCCTGCCTCTTCCTCCATGCCCTTGAGCCTATGTATATATCCTTCTATGACCCATCCTTCCCCTTCCCTCTTGTTCGCTACTGTATGCATTGTGTTTATCCCCTTTCCCGATTTAATGGAGTTCCTTTCTTTTTTGATTTTAATGGAGCTCTTTTCTCCTTTTAATTGTACACCACTCTGTTATAGTAAATTTGAATAAAACGGTAAACCCTATGAGGGTCATGTGCAGCCCTCACAGACCAGTATTTCTCAGTCTCCAGCAGATGGAGGTGGCTTAGGCTGCTGTGCAGTCTGGACTCTACCGCACCGCTTTAAAGGAAAAGAGCAGAAGCCATACAGAGGTATCTTCCTCCCCCTTTTATCGGGCTGCATACTAAAGGGAGCAAAGGATTTTGAAGTCCTCCCTCAACCCCTGAGTTTCATTCCATACCTTTGGAAGGGAAAGGTCAGTGGAGTTTGTCTGCACGCTTGACCCTTTAAGTACTTTTTCAAAAAAGGTTTCAGTGCAGCAGCAACACAGCAAAGTACTGGGCTTATCTGTGCTGCTCAGGAGGCAGATGGGCGAGTACTGCAAGCAATCTTGGGGGGAGGGGGTGATGAGGTTTGTGCAGACATGCAAACACCCAGCCCGTGTAGCCTGAAGCAGCCACCAGAGTCAATTGCCTGGTTTTTGCTGAGCTGTGAGCCAGAGATCCACACTGCCAAAAGGCAGCTACTGCAGCTGGATCAAGAGATGGGCGGGGCAGCCAGTGGTATCCGCATGGACCACATAAGCAGCTGCTGCATTGTCTCCTCAGCTGCGGCACAGCCAGCTTTTGGTGGGAAATTCCACCATTTTGTTCAGACCTGTGGTTAGCATCAGGGGAGGCCTCGGTTTTGCCTATGGCAGGGTCAAAGTCAGGGCCAGGAATATCTGTGGCTAAATCCCATGGGCAGGTGTCCAGTGATCAGGGACTACCCCTTCCCTTCCTCCCCCCCCTTCCAAGTGTTTATGCTATTGGTGCACCAGGCTTACTGCATGAAGCAGGACCTGGTGCAAGCTCCCTGGAAGGCCGCAGCTATGTTATAAATCAAGCATGACATTCTCTAGTCTGCTTCAAAAACTCTCTCAGAGAGACATGTTGAAATAAGTCCTTCTAATAAACTAAGTCTTTTGAAAGCTTTTACAATTTTATTAAAATGGATGGTGCCGTCTGGTGGGGATAGACAGTGGTTCTTACCTCCCTTGGCAATATCAGACAAAAATAATTTTCACTAAAAGGTTTTTTAGGGGGTGTGTTTGGTGATTTTGCTTGTTTTGATATTTATTTGTTACTAAACCAAGGGTGATTGCGGTGGTAAACCTAATCTCAAAGCATGGCAACTCTGAACATTTCAGAGGGCCTTCCCATGGAGGGAACAATGGAAGAGCCCATGCTTGAGGGTATCCGTAAGGCACGAAACTCATTTCTGCTATATAGTGCCATTAGAGACATGATTGTGGCCAAGTGGGATATGCCAGAGGCTAGCCTATGTGTTCACAAATCCATTACTAAGTTTAAGTTTCAATGTAAACCGCTTTGATTGAAATGATAAAGTGGTATATAAAATCTGGTAAATAAATAAATGATTGAAACTTTTCAGAGGCAGGCAACCAAAATGATTTGGAATCTGCATCAGAAGACATGAGAAGAGACTTGAAGACCTAAATATGTATACCCTAGAGGAGAGGGATAGGGGAGATATGATACAGACTTTTAAATACTTAAAGGGTATCGAACAAAAAAGCTTTTTCAAAGAAGGGAAAGCTATAGAACTAGAAGGCATACGATGAAGCTGCAGCATTAGGAAATACTTTTTCACTGAAAGGGTGGTGGATGCTTGGAATGCCCTCCGATGGAAGTGGTGGGGACAAAAACAGTGACAGAATTAAAAATGGCATGGGTCAGACAGTGGATCCCTTTATAGCAACAGGATAAAATCAAAATAACCTTAACTGTCTGTGCTATCTCAACAAATAGGGGTGACCTGCATGGAGCGGCAGGTGCACCTACTCTTGCCACCTTGCTGGGCAGACTGGATGGACCATGATGGTCTTTATCTGCTGTCATATACTATGTTAGGATGAAATCAAAACAAATATTTTTATACAATAAACAGAGGGAGGGGAGGCTGATCTGCATGGAAGAGCAGGTACAAACCTAAACAGTCATAGAGGGGGGTGATTTGCACGGAACTGCAGTTACAACCACTCTAGCCACCTTACTGGGCAGACTAGATGGACCATATTGGTCTTCATCTGTCGTCATATACTATGTTACTATGAGTAAGGTGCTTTTCCACTTTTCGACTGTGGATGCACTGGTGATTGCTATCACCAAGAAAACTACTATGCTGGTGGAGAGCGGTACAGTGCTGAAGGATTTGCAGGAAGGAAACTAGAGACAATGCTGAGACAGTCCTTTGAGGTTGGCACTTTTGGGCCCCCATATTTCATATACAATGCAAAGCTGTTTTGTTCTCATTAAGGCTGATCAAGGTGATGAAGCTTTATCTTGAAAATCAAGGCTTAAACATTAGTAATGATAAAGTTATGAATAACAAAGTTACTACTGTCATTCTTTAGTATTCAGTGTCCCCTAACCTCAACTGAAACTCCTACAAATAATTCAGAATACTGCAGTTAAACCTCTCTACAATGCCTCTCATTGTAACCATATTAACCCACTCCTTTATGAGCAACACTGGCTTCCAATCTCCTGTCGTATCAAATTCAAGTTACTTTTATTGGCGCACCGTGTCTTAAACAGGAACAAGCAGAAAGTCAGTCCTCACATATGGGGGAGGGGGGGTGGGTGGCCTAGTGGTTAGGACAAGGGCCAGGGATTCAATTCCCACCTGAGGACAGCAATCTCAGGCTGGAGGAACTGGGGCTTCTAGTCCTATAGGCACTTCATTGCCTCAGGTATAGAGTGCGAGCCCTCTGGGGACAAGGGAATGAATCCAGTACCTACCTCTAGTGATTGTAAACCTCTGATGCCTTGAACCAATACAATTATACTAATAAGTATAAAGAACTTTATTAATCTACTCCTAAGGCCTAATAACCTGTTGATGAAAATACTCAGATAAACCTGAAAATAAGATCATGCCCTTTCCCTTAACTGGTTAGGAGGCTATAAATCAAAGATTATGCCTGGGGTGGGTGGGTGGGAGGGTGACCTATTTATATCTGTGCTTCTAAGACAAATCTCGTAATTTGCTGGGTGAATCACACTGCCCTTGGTTTGATATAGGGAGGCTTTAAAGTTGCCCCTTTGATCTGTCACTTGGTTTTAACACCTATTTAAAATAATTTGACAGTTATCTTGCCTCCTAACTGGAAGGCCTCTTTGTAAACTGTCTCTAGAAAACAATTTCCCTATATACTCAAAGAATATTTACCTTAGTCTAAGATACACCTTAACTGGCTTTAATTTAACTGAAGTCTGGCTTGTAATTACAGCCAGCTGGGGCTTAGTATAGCATTGAAAGCTGGCTTGTTATACTAAGCCCTAACCAACGTAATAAAACACTGAATTTAAAATATACATTCTATCAGTTTTAGCCAAAAGAATTCCCTTTTCCCCCAAGATTTAGAGAATTTCTCAGGAAGTACTTATAAAAGTGTAGATTAGTTCCCAGAAGTAGCAGCCCTCTTGGAAGTCCTTTGAACCGCTTGAATAACTGACCTCAGCATTTCCATGCAGAAGCGGGACCCTCAGGGAGGCATGGATACTGTTCAGGTTGAGTATCGATCTAAAGGTTCCTTTCTTCTTCAGCATATCTTCAGATGCCTCTTAGGGCAGGGCGTATGGGCACAATGGCTCAGGGGTTGCACAAGCTTTACCAGGATGGACTAAATGGCCTTTTGGTCTCCAAACCATATGGAGAGACTCTGAAGGCATCTAAAATAGGCTCTCCAGGATATAACTGTGCTGAATAATGTTGCCCAGCGACTGGTGGTAACCCAGGCCCATCCCTGGTAAAAAGGATGGAGATAATTGCCCACTAGATGCACCTCTGAATGGACCCCCTTCCCATCATAGTGCTAGATGGGAAGGGTTGAGTCTTGAGGAAGAAGTGTCACTGGGCCTGCAGGCCCCTATGAAAGGGCCGAGGCCTGCTTTCCTAGTCCGCACAGTCTTGGTAGCCCAGAATCAGGGGCCAGGAAAACCTGGAGGAAGAAAAAAAAGAAGGTATACACCTCTAGGAGGCTCTGGCCCTAACCTCCGGGAGACAGTGGGGCTTGGACTTAAAGTCCTTCACAAACTTTGAGGGCCTAGCAAAATAGGAGCTTTCCCTTAAAGGAAAGCTTGGATAACCGAGACTTAGAAGCCATGACTGCCACCCAGTGCTGAAGCCAAAGCTATCTTTGTACTACCATGGCAACTGCAATGTCCTTAGCCGCTAAGCAGACAAGATTATGCACGATATCTGCTAAAAAGGCTGCCATTGGAACCAGCTGAATCAGAGCCTCATCCTCTGGGAGCAACTGCAGAAGGGCCTGTGCCATCAAGCCTTCAGAAAGTGCTGCCTGGAGAATAAGGGCAGAGGCCAAGAACCTCATCTTGAGTAGTGCCTCCACTTTGCAATCCAACTGATCTCTAAGGGCAGATCCACTCTCTACTGGAATGGTAGTATGCCAGGTGATAGTGGCAACACGAGTGTTAACCTTCAAAAAATGCAGCCACTTAGCCAAATCCTGCTGAGGAAGGGTGTATAGCTTGCTCATAATTCTTGATGCCCTTCAATGGGGAGTCTGGCAAGTCCGACTCTGCAGACACCATGTTCTTTAAGGACCTGAGCGTGTGGAAAGACCTTGATAGATTTATGGAGTTCCTGCAAGAAGGTGTGTCCCTGCAGTTCTTAGTCTCCAGCAGGATCAGATAGCTGGCAGCCACCTGAGAAATCAAGACAATCAATTCATCCCTCCTGAATAGGTGGACAATGAAGGAATCCTTCTTGGTCTTCTTCCAGCAGAGAGAACACACTATCATCTAGCCTGGTCTCCTCTCATGAGCTAGCATCCAAATTGGGTCCTGTGATGAGCAAGACAAGTCACCTGATGCTTCCCATTGATGGGGAACGTGTCTCAGATGAGGCCAGGATTCAGCTGCCCTTCATCAAAAGGCATGACACCAGCTCTGATGAAGACCGGGTAACATCTTGAACTGGACTCCCATTGTTCTGCCAGAAGCATCATGATTACTGAAAAAGGAGAAGAATTCTGGTGACAAGGGCACCAAACTGGAAAACAAGCCCCTGGTTGCTCCCCGCTGCTGCTCGCTCCATAGTCCTGTCTGGGGCAGCAGGGGTGTGAAGGGGGGGGGGATCATTCAGGACTGCATGAGGTCTCATCCGAGGCCACCACAAAAGTTCCCCCCACTCTGAAGCCAGATTTTGAGGCATTCCTTTATTTGCAAGGTTCACCTCCAACAGTCCTCCAGGTCCTTCACACAATGCTCACAAAAGGAGATCCATAGGACCAGCTCGGCGCTTGCCACAGACCAGACAGGGGCAGAGATGCATATTTCGGTCAGCTGTGAGCTAGTTTCTTCATATACTTTTAAAACTACTATTCTAACCTGCTAACCAAATCCCTTAATCGACCAAGAGAACTGTTAGGGATTGAATAATTCCAAACTAATCAAACTACCAACAAGATTGCACCCAAACATACAATATCACCACAGATTCTAGCCAATTTCTACATGAATAAACTAAAACAAAAATTATCCCCTAGGTCATACCAAATTACCACCCTCCCTGAACAAATCACACATTGGTCCTCCTACCCAATATCAAAAGACATATTGAAAAACATTTTTGCCAAACTAAATACTACAACCTCTTATCTTGATCCATGCCCAGTACACTGGATAAAATCCTCTCTAACCGAATTAAATTCATTCATTCTCCCTATCAGCAACCTCTCCCTCAAGAACGGGTTCCTTCCAGCCTCCCTTAAATATGCTGAAATTCGCCCCATCCTGAAAATCAAATCCAGTGACAAATCCTCCCCATCATCCTACAGACCCATCTCAAGCCTCCCACTCTTAGCGAAACTTACAGAAAAAAAAATGGAAATTACACTAACCTGGTAATTGTAGTTCCTGGAGGGTCCAGTTTAGTCCTCCAACATCGGGTAGTGCCCCTCCTCCTGCAGCCGGGAGACTGGACCAATCAAATCTTCTGTAGTATATATGCAGCCGGAGCTCCCAGAAGTCCCCAGTGTACTAGTAACAAAGCATACTTAACGAAGCAACACATTAGATTAATATACAAAATGACCTAATTAAAGAACAATTTGTTCCCCCCCAAGGAATATCCAACCCCCTCCCCAAACGAGGAAGTCAGAACACTGCATTGCGCCGGCACTGACGCCTCAGGAATCAAAACACCGCTCCCCACCAGAAGTTCAGGAGCTGCCTGAACCCCCGAGACAGGGAAGAGCCTCTGCAAAAAACGCGGCTGCCACAGAGGGACCGAACGGCAAGAGGAACCATCTTAATATCAACCGTTCGGAAAGGCGCGCCGCACCACATTAGCAGATAGTCGGGAGGGAAGGAGGACTAAACTGGACCCTCCAGGAACTACAATTACCAGGTTAGTGTAATTTCCATTTCCTGTTCGGTAATCCAGTTTAGTCCTCCAACATCGGGATGTAACAGAGCAGTTAAGACCGGGCGGGACCTTGCCATCCGGCGCGCAGAACCGCCGAACCAAAACAGGAATCCCGAGCTGCTGACACATCTAAGCGATAGTGTCTACTGAAAGCATGCAGAGACGACCAAGTGGCCGCCCTACAGATATCTGCCGGCGGAACCAGGCTATACTCCGCCCAAGAGGTCGCCTGAGCCCTAGTGGAATGAGCCCTCAGACCCTCCGGAACAGACCGCTGTTGCAACAGATACGCGGACGCGGACGCGATCGCCTCTTTGAGCCATCTAGCAATGGAGGCTTTAGCTGCCGCTTCCCCTTTACGCGCACCCCCGAAGAGCACGAAAAGCTGGTCAGATTTCCGAAAAGACTCGGTAACCTTTAAATAACGATGGAGCGTACGACCCACATCGAGCCGGAGAAGACCTTTGTCCGTTGACCCGACAGATTGCGAAGAAAGCACTGGAAGAAACACTGCCTGATTCATGTGAAAGGGAGACACCACCTTTGGCAGAAAGGAAGGAACCGGACGGAGAACGATCCGATCCGCGGAAAAAGACAAGAAAGGCTCTCGACAGGACAATGCATGCAGATCTGAAATCCGCCGTGCCGAACAGATGGCTACAAGAAAAACCGCCTTCAGCGTGAGATCTTTCAGAGACGCCCTGCGCAGGGGCTCAAAAGGTTCACGAACCAGGGTCCTCAGAACTAAATTCAAGTCCCAAGGAGGAACGAAAACTCTGCGGGAGGGCCGCAAATGAAAAACAGCCGTAAGGAATCGGCGTACATCCGGATGAGCCCCGAGCAGACGACCCAAAACCTTGCCGCGGTAACACGAGATAGCCGCCAGCTGGACTTTTAGGGAACTAGCCGCAAGGCCCTTATCGAAACCATCCTGAAGAAAACTTAAAACGACGGGCACGGCAACCGTCGCCGCCCGGACTCCCTGCCGGGAGCACCAGTCTTCAAAAATCCTCCAAATCCGAACGTAAGTAAGAGAAGTGGACGTTTTCCTCGCCCGCAGAAGGGTAGAAATCACCGCGGGGGAGTAGTCCTTCCTTTTCAGCCGAGCCCTCTCAATGGCCAAACCGTAAGCGAGAATCGATCCACTTGGGGCATCCGCAAGGGACCCTGAAGAAGAAGATCCGGTAGAGCGGGCAGGAGCCAAGGAACGCCGTCGTGCAACCGGACCAGATCGGCATACCAGGGCCTCCGGGGCCAATCTGGGGCCACCAGTAACACGCGACCCCGGTGGCTCTCGATACGTTGTACGACCCGGCCGATCAGAGCCCACGGAGGAAAGACATAAAGAAGACCGGACGTGGGCCACGGCTGAATGAGAGCGTCGAGCCCCTCGGACATGCGCTCCCTTCGCCTGCTGAAGAAGCGCCCTGTCTTGGCTGATTGAAAGGTCGCCATGAGATCCATGATGGGTGGACCCCACCGCCGGACGATTTGTGCGTAAACCTGTGGGTTTAGCTCCCATTCTCCGGGGTCCACCCGCACTCTGCTGAGAAAATCGGCCTGGACATTGTCTACGCCCGCAATGCGAGCCGCCGAGATCGCTGGAAGGCGAGTTTGCACCCAGTTGAACAAGGCCGCCGCTTCTGCCTCCAGGGCCACGCTGCCGGTACCCCCTTGGCGATTGATGTAAGCTACAGTGGACGCATTGTCCGACAGGACTCTCACCGGCCGTCCGAGAACCAGGGTCTCCAGGTCCACCAGGGCTAGCCGGACTGCCCGCAATTCGAGACGGTTGATCGACCAAGAGGCCTCCAGGGGAGACCATTCCCCCTGAGCAAAGCGGAACTCGCAGTGAGCCCCCCAGCCAGTTAAGCTCGCATCCGTCGTGAACGGAACCCACAGAGGAGGCTCCAAGGGAATCCCTCGCGACAGGTTCTCGGCGGAAAGCCACCACCGGAGGGATCGGCGAACCGTCTTTGGGCAAGGCAATCTCTTGTCCAACGAGTCGAACTGGTTGAACCAACGTCGCAGAAGAGCACTCTGCAGCGGATGCATGTGGAAGCGCGCCCAAGGCACCACCTCCAAGGTCGCCGCCATCGTGCCGAGGAGCCGCAGGTACCACCACGCCGACGGAGCTGGCATCCCCCGGAAGAGACGGACCAGAGCCCGCAACGCCAGCACGCGTCGCTCCGGAAGGCACACCAAGCCCCTTGCTGTGTCGAAGCGGACTCCCAGATACTCGAGATCCTGTGTCGGAGACAGACAACTCTTGCATTCGTTCACCACCACCCATCCGAGGGACCGAAGGAGATCCACCACCCTGCTCGTGACTTGCACACACTCCCGACTGGACTTCGCTCGAATCAACCAGTCGTCGAGATATGGATGGACCAGGATGCCCTCCTTGCACAACGCCGCCGCGACTACAACCATTACCTTTGTGAAGGTGCGGGGAGCCGTGGCGAGTCCGAACGGCATGGCCCGGAATTGAAAATGGCCCCACGGGAGCGCAAAGCGGAGAAACCGTTGATGGGAGGGCCGGATGGGAATGTGTAAATAGGCCTCTGTAAGATCGAGGGATGTCAAAAATTCCCCTTGACGCACCGCTACGATGACTGACCGCAGGGTCTCCATGCGAAAGTGCGGTACTCTGAGAGCGCGATTCACGCCTTTGAGATCCAAGATCGGACGAAGGGAACCGCCCTTTTTGGGAACCACAAAATAGATGGAGTAGCGACCTGCGCCTCTTTCCAAAGGCGGGACCGGAACCACGGCCCCCAGAGAGAGAAGCCGATCCAGGGTCAAGCGGATGTCCCGCGCCTTTTGAGCTCCCTTGCTGGGAGACAGAACAAACGAATCTGGAAGTGGGTGCGCAAACTCTAGGGCATAACCTTCTTCTATAATCTGCAGCACCCACCGATCTGACGTAATTTGGGCCCAAGAAGGAAGAAAGTCGCGCAAACGACCCCCGATGACCGGGTCTTCCTCTAGAGCCCGCCTCGTTTCATTGTGGCTTGCGATTAAAGGAAGAGGCCGAGGAAGAGGCGGCTCCGGAGAAGCCCCTTCCCGCTCCTCTGAAACCACGAAACCCTTGATGACGGGTTCCAAAACGACCGCGCTGCGAAGTCCACAGCCGGGAAGAACGAAATCTGCGCGCATCCAGAAACTGGCCGCGCGCTGAGGTGGACAACCTATTAAGCTTAGGCTTATCCTCTGGAAGCCGACCACCCTTCGACTCACCGAGATCCTTCACCAACTTATCCAGAGCCTCACCAAATAACAACCTGCCCTTAAAGGGTAGTTTACTGAGGCGAGACTTGGAAGAACCGTCGGCTGCCCAATTGCGCAACCAGATGGACCGTCGTACCGCTACCATGGAAGCCATGCTATTAGCTAGGGAGCGTATTAAATCATAACACAGATCCGCCAAGTAGGCCGATCCCGACTCCACGCGGGTAACGTCCAACAGCCCCTGTTGGTCCATACCGGACCCCGAGCGCAGGTGCTGCGACCATCGCAAACAAGCTCGAGCTACCCACACCCCACATATAGAAGCTTGTAACGATAAGGCGTTGGTCTCGAAGGCTTGCTTCAACAAATTATCAACCTTTTTGTCCTAAACATCCCTCAGGGCCGCGGCCCCTTCAACCGGGATGGTGGTTTTCTTAGTCACTGCCGAAACGGCAGCATCCACCCGTGGAGACTTAAACAAGTCCCTGTCCTTGTCGGCAAGGGGGTAAAGATGATTCATGGTCCGAATCCCTTTCAAAGCGGATTCCGGTTGCTCCCATTCCGCATGGATCATCTGCTGAACTACTCGGTGCACAGGAAAAACTACCTGGGCATCCCTGACCGCCTGAATGAGAGGATCCTCGAGACCCTCCTCCTCCAGCAGCCGCACCGCAGAGAGGTTAAGTGCTTGGAGAGACTCAGTGACCAAAGGTACCAGCTCGTCCCTTCGAAACACCTGAATGATGCGAGCCTGATCTTCCGGTTCTGGAAGCTCTCCGTCTTCTAATTCCTCCGCCTCAATATCCGGATCCCCCTCAGCCTCGGAATCCGGGAGGCAAAGGGCGTCCTGATCCTGGTCCCCCAACCTGGGCCGCTTGACAGCGGGTTGGGAAGACCGCTGAACCCCCCCTGCGGATGCTGGGGGGAGAGAGGCGGGCCAAGCCTCCGGCAAATGACCAGACCGGCTTAAGCGGAAGGCCTGATGCATGAGAAGAACAAAATCCGGGGAAAAGTCTATAGGCGACGCCACCATAGCCGCCTGCTGGAGCTCAGGGACCGACGTATTAGACGCCGGGCCCAGACCAGAAGGAAGGATGCTCGGTGAAGGGACACTGTCCCCCGAAAGAGAAGGGTCCCCGGGCACATGCTGTTCCTTAATTTCAATAGGCAGCTCCAGTTTTGAAGAAACTGCAGCACAGCTCTTACAGATTCCAGAGTCAGTCATTGTACCTCTGCGGGAGCCACAAATTACACACTGAGGTTTGGCAGCCATGCCAAGGCCACCTGCCCTCAGGGAAAAATAAGGCAACAAGAACAGGGAAGCCCACACCAAGGGGACTAACCTTATTCAATTCAGCACAGTATTATATTTAAAACCCATTTTTTTTTTTTTTTTTTTTTTTTTTTTTTTTTTTTTACAGTAAACAAAATACTCCCCAGAATCCTAGGGGTGCCCTGAGCAAAATCGTCAGCAAAAGAAACCCCAAAAACACCAGGGGAACCCGTGCGCAAGTGTTAAAAAGTACCCTTAAAAAGCACACTTTAGAAATCCAAAATGGCCGCCGCACTTTTTCACCCGCGGTAAAAAACGGCACGAAAATACAAAGGTACCCAAATAATATGGAAAATAAAGAAAACGACCCTCTAATAAAGGGCAAGCCAAAAAAGGCAGGAAAAAGTGCAATTTGGAAGCCAGGGGAGCCGACAGAGCCTCTGCCCAAGCAAAGAACAGAGAGCTGAAAGCTTAAAACAAGGAAAATTCTTACCAGCTCTGGGAACAGCAAGGAACTCAGCCCACTTCTCCAAGTGACAGGCAATGTTGCAGCCGGTATGGCTCTTCCCCGAACAGCCTTGGGGAGAGCTCAACCCAGGCTTCAGAGATTCCCAGGCAGGAAGGCAGGAGCCCAAGGCAGGTCTGGCTTTCCCCAGAAAGTCCCCTGTGTCTTTTTTTTTTTTTTAAAGATACAGCTACCTAGCAAAGGAAATAGAACATAAAGGACCAGAAATAAACCCCAAAAGAACTAACTAACTAGTGTTGCTCCTTCAAGTGTCACTTAGCGTGCCCAGCAGGGGCACAGAAGTCCTCCAGCTGCAGGGAGACTGGACACACTGGGGACTTCTGGGAGCTCCGGCTGCATATATACTACAGAAGATTTGATTGGTCCAGTCTCCCAGCTGCAGGAGGAGGGGCACTACCCGATGTTGGAGGACTAAACTGGATTACCGAACAGGAAAGTCCATATCCAATTACAGGATCATATCGACTCCACTGCCCCCTTAGACGAACAGTATGGGTTCCGCCCTTACTACAGTGTGGAAACACTCCTTACAGTTCTAATCGACACTCTGGAGTTGTCAATTCCTCTTACCAAACATGCATTTTTGCTCATTTTCATCAACATTACAGCGGTTTTCAACAACATCAACCACCACATAATGCTATACAGACTACAACAGACAGGGATATCAGACACTGTATTGAAACGGTTCTCATATTTATCAGACAGAACACAAGAAGTCAGAATAGAACAAATCATCTCAGACACCTATAAACAAGAGCAAGGTCTCAGGCTCAGCCCTTTCCGCCCTCCTCTTTAATCTCTATGCCTTCAACCAATATGCTCTATCTTTAAAAGATTCCGCGTAAATCATATTTACGCGGATGACATAATGATCTGTATCCCATGGGACATTTCGAACCCCCCAACCAAATTTTTTGCAGACTACTTCTCTGAAATAATGAAATGGTTGGAGAACCACAACCTTTATATTAACGTCACAAAAACAGAGGCCATGTATGTCACCAGAAACCAGAGCTTCTCCCCCCCAAACTTCAATCGCAATCAAATCACATTAACATACCAATTAAAAACAAAGTCAAATACTTAGAGGAGTAATAAATCGATCGCTCCCTCAACTTTACATCACACATTACACAAACCACCAAAAAGATATTTTACAAACTCAAACTCCTCAAACAGCTCCGCCCGCTATTACAACTCCAAGATCTGAGATCAGTAATCCAAGCAATGATTACACCCCATCTCGATTTCACTAACACCATCCTACAAGGTATCAAACATGACTTAAAACGACTTCAAATAACTCAAAATATCACGGCAAGAACAACATTGAACATCAGCTCCATGGAACACAGCACCCCAGCTTTATACACACTTCACTGGTTACCCATAAAACGGCAGAACATTCACAATCCTTATAACCACGTTTAAGCTATTTAACAGCATAGCACCCTCTCCTATCATGTCCAAGGAAAACAACCGCTCTCAATGCGCCTGCAACAAAAACAAACTTGCTCTCCCTAAGGACTTCAGAAACTCCAGAAAGGTAACCAACAAGGCTTTCTCCCATATTGCCCCCAACCTCTAGGACGCCCTTCCCCAACCACCTCAAGAAACAAAACGACCTCCAAACATTTAAAAAGAACCTCAAAACTCATCTGTTCACCTCACACTTTGGCATTCACAACCAGCTTAGCACAATGATATCTACACCCCCTTCATCACAAGCAAATCTACCAACTTCTTAATCTCTAAAATCATACATGCTCTGCATGTGATTTTGTATATAATTTTTTAGCTCCTACGAGGGCACATTTGCATGAGTTTTCACACAGTTTGATGTATCACTATTCAAAATGTACATAGTTAAAATGTTATATGTAAGCGAGTATGTACTTGCTCCTGCACTGCTCGAATTGTTGTTAACTGTAAACCGCAAATGATTTATTTATTTATTTTATATAACAGTATTTCTATACCGCCTTATCTTACAATCAAGGCGGTATCACAGCAAACAATCTAAAGGAGTGATCGAGTTTTTTCATGCAGTGACGAGTATATCGTGATTGGTGTGTCTGATGTGTTGTGTGTTAGATTAGGTGGAGCTATGTACACTGTGCGCTATAATACATCGTGTGCTATAATACATTCTTCTATACCTTGTGTGTTATGAAACATCGTGTGCTGTTATATATTCTTTTATACGAGGGTCAGGGGGGTAGGATGGTTGTTCTTGCTAGTCAGATCATGTGACGTGTCCATAGTGCTCTGTGAATAGCGTTGTCTTCAGCTGTTTGTGAAAGTCTTTAAGGTCCGTCGTTGCTCTCAGATCGTCTGGGAGGGTGTTCCAGATTGTTGGGGCAGCCAGGGAGAGTGCTCGTTCTGTGGTGTCCTTGCGTGTTTTTCTGAAGTCTCTAGGGGTGTTAACACGGTTGGAGGTGCCTTTTCTTCTTGGGCGTGTGCTGGTGTCTGGTTGTATGAGGGTGTGAAGGCTGTTGGCTGATGTGTGTTTGATCTTAAATATGTTTATGATTGTTTTGTATTTGATGTGTGAACTGATTGGCAGCCAGTGTAAGTCTTTCAGAATGGGTGTGATGTGTTCCTGTCTTGCTGATCCAGTTATTATGCGGGCCGCCGTGTTTTGTGCTAGTTGTAGTGGTTTGGGTGTTTGGGTTGCAGAAGTCTAGTATGGGGGTTATTAGAGCCTGGCATACGGTACGGAAGTGTTCAGAGGCGAGAAGGGGCTTAAGTCTTCTGATGATTCTCATCCTGTAGTATGCATTTTGGATCGTTTTGCTTACGTGTGGCTTGAGATTCAGTTCATTGTCCAGGGTCACTCCGAGGTACTTTACTTCCGATTTTATTGGTATGGTTGTGTTTTGTATCTTGATGTCCGGTGGGTGGATGAAGTCTGGGTTACGAGTGATGATTACAGCAAGACTGAGGCACTAGTTGATTGCGAGGTTGTTGTTTTGACACCATCTTGTCATGTGTGTGAGGCAGTCTGTTATTTTGGAGTAATCCGGGTTGTCGACTGTGATAGGTGTGTATTATCATGATATCATCTGCATAGATTGTATATTGAATGTTGTTCTTTCAGAATGTCGCATATTGACTGGATATAGATGTTGAATAGTAGGGCCGAGAGGGCCGATCCCTGTGGTACTCCTTGGAGGACTTTTATGGGTTGAGAGGTGTTGTGGCCTACCTTGACCTGTATCTGCCTGTCGGTTAGGTATGAGTGGAACCATTTTAAGGTGGGACCGTGTAGCCCAATGTTTTGTAGTCTTTCCATGAGAGTTTTGTGGTCTACTGTGTCGAATGCTGATGAGATGTCAATGAAGATCATTATGATTTCGTTATTGGTGTTGTCTATGATTCGGAGTATGCTGTCAAAGAGATAAATCAGTAATGTTTAGACTCCATGGTTGGGGCGAAAGCAGTGTTGGTTGTCATCCAGTAGTGCGTGGTCGTCAATGTGTTCTTGTAGTTGGTGTTGTACTGTTTTTTTGATGATTTTTGCATAAAGGGTATGCTGGAGATTGGTCTGTATGCTGCTGGGTTGTTCTTGTCGAGAGTTGTTTTCTTTGGGATAGGTCTTACTGTGGCAAGCTTTAGTTGATTAGGCATGAATCCTTGAGTGAGGGAGTTGTGCACCATGTTGTGTATGATTTGGATGAAGCTTGATTTGGTGGCTTTGATCCATGACACTGGGCAAGGGTCTGTAGGAGCGGTGCTTGTATTGATTGCGGTGAAGATGTGGGAGAGCTGCTCTGTTGATGGTGTGCTGAATGTGTCCCAGGTCTTAGGGTGTGAGTTAGACTTTGTGGGAGCGCTGGGTCTTGTTTGTTCTTCAGAGTGGAATTTTTCCTTGATATGGTCAGCAAATTTTTGTGGGTCTATCTGTACTTCATCTTCTGACCTGTGCTCCTTTGTGAGGATTTTCACGATTTCGAATAGCTCTCTGGGTTTATTGTTGGAGTTACTTATTATGTTTGTATGGTATTCTCTCTTTGTTTGGTTGATGTGTTTGTTGTATTGTTTTTGCTTTGTTAGATATAGTTGCTGGGTTTCGGCTGCCTTGGTCTTTCTCCATCTCCATTCTATTTTTCTGAGTTCCCTCTTTTCTTGTCGTATGGTTTTCGAGTACCACGGCTTGTGTCTAACTTGTTGCAACGATATTTCATGGATTTAGCATCTGTTGCTTTGGCGGCGTTATATAGGGTGCTGTTCCAGTTGGTGATTTGAGCCTCCAGGTTGTCTGTTTCTATGGTCAGTTGTTGTATCATGTCCTGTAGGAACATGTCCCTGTCGAAGTTCTTGAATCGTCTTTGTGTGGGTGTGTTGTCTGAGCGTTCATTTAGATTTTCTTTTTGTGGTACCATCTTTATCTTAATTATGTAATGGTCTGACCATGGAACTGGTGTGATGGTGGGTGTTGATATTAGTCCTCGAGGTTAGGTAGTTGGGTGCGAAGATGAGGTCTGGGGACGATCCGTGTCTGTGCGTCTGGGTATTGACTATTTGTGTGAACTGAAGTGAAGTCATCGCTTGAAGGAAAGCTTCTGCATCTTTGGTGTTGGTGGACTTGAGGTTGAAGTCTCCTAGCAGTAGAGTGGGTTTGTGGGTTGCGGTGATAGCGCAGACTGCTTCGAGCGTTGAGGCTAGTTCGTCAGGTGAAGCTCTGGGTGCTCTGTAGGTTAGGCAGAGTGCCATGTGTTTGTTCTCGATGTTGATTGTGTTACATTGTTGTGTGTTAGTGAAACTGAGCTTTGAACTTTAGACTCTTTTTTGCAATTATCAAGGCTCCTCCTCCTCGCCTGTGGGTGCATGGGCAGTTGTATGCTGCGTATGTGTCTGGTACCAATTTATTTATTTATTTACATTCTCTTATATACCGTGCTTTTCTGCATCAGTGCGGTTGATTGAGTAGCACATTGTCGGTGGGACTGAGCCATGTTTCTGTGATGCAAAGTATGTCGGGTTGATGGTCATCTATGTGGTCTGCTATTGTGTGTATCTTGTTGCATATGGATCTGGCGTTTATGAACTCTATTATTGGCTTTGAAGAATTTGTTTTGTGTGTTTCCTTTGGACTAGTGTGGGTGTTTGATTTGTGCTTGGTTTGTCTTTTTGTCAAGGATGTTCTGTGTGTGTTATTATGAGTGTACTGTGGTTCTATGTATGTCCAAGTCGTTGGTGGGTGCCATGGTGAGTTTGAGTGGGGGTGGTGGAAGGAGTTGTGTGATGAGGAGGCTGAGGGGGAGAAACAATGTTGATCCCTGGAAATTAAGGTATAAAGATTTCTGATAAATAAAGCAGTAGCATTGCCCGGACTCCCATGTGTAGAGCTGCACATGCAGCCTTGCACAACTCTTACACGTGTGCAACTGCAAGAAGGCATGTGCACAGGAACAAGGGAGCTTAGAAATTAAAACGATATCCATTGGACCCAACAGATCATGCAAACAGGAAAGGATGCGACCCCCCCACCCCCAGGGCTGTAGCTGCAAGATGCAGGCATAACTATGTCAAAAAGCTGCACTTACTCCTATGGAGCCTAGGACCGAAGACAGTGCTGGGCTTCAAGCCGCTCCTATGTGCTCAGTGCTCTTCAGTCTTGAGGCTGCTCAGAAGGGGGGGAGGGGGGAGATGCAGAAACATGGAAGGCTGTGAAGACAGTGTCTTGATCCAGTACAATCCCGGACTCTCAACCAGTCAGGATTACTGACAGGAAGTGTGGCTCTTCCCCCCACCCCCTCCGGAAACTCCAGCAGGGTACTATCTGCTGTTGAGCTCCACTGGGACATGGCAGCCCTTAGGATGGCTGCCCAGGAGCTAAGATGATGCCAAGTCTGTCACCTGCTACTCTCAGTACCTGAACTTGTTGTGTGTCTCTGCCAGGTAGTCATTGATGACGCACAGGTGGCCATGCTCGCCCTCTAACAGTTTGCCAGCCGCCACGTGTTGCAGGACCTTAGCAATGGAGCCCAGGTTGCGGCGGTGATCGGGGTGCACTACTCCCCCTGCCGAGATATCAACGATGTCAAAGCCATCAGGTGCCACCACAGCAGGGTTCATGTAACGGTAGTAGAGAAGATTGCCCACAATCTATGGATAGGGAAAAAGACAATAACCTCAATCTACTGAACATTAAGCAGACAGAATCTAAATTTCTAGATAATTTAGAAGCTATTTAGGCAATTGCATGGCTAGAAAAGTGCATCTGTTTTAATGTTTTGGCCTGGTGAAATCTTTTCTGCTTCTTTGGGCTTCCAGCTCAGTCAGCAGTAGGACTGGAATCCGATGCCATGCTTCTTTATTCACAACTACTCAGGCATTTTTTCCCCCCTTATTGCTCCCTCAACACAGCTAGTCTAATCACTCAAGTGAGGCCTTGAGCTGGGGGTCGGGCCACAGGGCTTCTTCTGAAGCCCTGCAATCAGGGGCCCTAAATCCAGTCACTACCCATCACCCTTAAATAGTAACCATGATCCCTTCCAAGGCTGTGAACACTGCCTCCGCAAGACTCAATCTGGGGATTGAACCAGCCATCTCAGCTACCAGGTCATCTCACATTTTAACCTCAGAGTACAAATGGAAGAAAATTCTAGGAAAAAAGGCCACTGGAAGAGCAGCCACTCACCTTATCAGTGTCTTCTTCAGTGGCATCTGGGAACTTATCACTTAGGGAAGCCTTCAATATTTTGGCAACATATCGCATCCCATAACTAAAGAGGAAACCAGGAAGAAAGCTCATTTACACACTTATATAATCCCGCACTGTGCAGTTTACAATAAAACAATATTACAATATAAAATAGTGTCAACCCCACCACCCAAAATAAACCCAAATATCCCCTTAAAAAGCCCAGCTAAGACAATCTCCAGCTCTTAAAAGGGGAAATTAGACCTTACCTGCTAATTGATGTTACTTGAGTTCCTCCAGTCCAATCCCCTTAAGCTGTGGGTAATCACCTCCCACCAGCAGCTTGGAGATTGAGCATGTCATGCCTTCATGACATCACCATAAATAGGCAGTTGGTACTTCCCACCAGCCCCCAGTAGCCCATTGACAAAGCAGACTGACATGAGCAACAAACAAACAGCATACTAAGAAAAAACTGTCCCGTAGCAAAAACAGAGAACCTCCACGGGCAGAAGGAACCCCCACCAATGGAGGAAAGGGTATACCCGCTAAGAAGCGGACAAGAAGGTCCCCAAGAGACCAGACCTCTCCTGCAGACTACTCACGTGCTTCAAAAAGTAGACAAAGCGATGGGACTGGATGGGATACATCTGAGAATACTGAAGGGTACATTCTAGCAGCTCCACTGACAGACCTTTTCAATGCCTCGTTGGAGTCGGGAGTGGTGCCAGAGGACTGGAGAGAGGCACATGTGGTCCCTTTATACAAAAGCAGACATAAGGATGTAGTTGAAATAATACAGGCCGGTTAGTCTAACCTCTGTGGTGAGTAAATTATTGGAAGTGCTGTTGAAAGAGAAAATAGTGAGGTTTCTGGAGTACAATGGATTACAGGATCGGAGGCAGCATGGATTCACACCAGAGGCAGGTCTTGTCAGACAAATCCGATTGATTTCTTTGAATGGGTGAACAGGGAGTCTGACAGAGGGAGAGCCCTAGATGTGGTATATTTGGATTTCAGTAAACTCAGACACCGTTCCACACAGGCGACTTATAAACAAACTGAGCACCCTAGGGATGGACCCTAAAGTTACTGATTGGGTTAGAAATTGGTTGAGTGGGAGGCAACAAAGGATACAGGTAAATGGAGAAGGTTACCAGTGGTGTGCTGCAGGGATCTGTTCTTGGTCCAATCCTTTTTAACATCTTTGTTAGTGATATTGCAGAAGGGTTGTCGAGTAAGGTTTGCCTCTTTGCAGATAATACCAAAATCTGCAATAGATTTGAAACCCAGGAAGGAGTAGATAACACGAGAAGGGATGTAGCTAAGTTTGAAGAATAGTCAAGAATTTGGCAGCTGAGATTTAATACTAAAAAATGCAGGGTAATGCACTTGGGCTGTAATAATCCAAGGGAGCAGTACAGTGTAGGGGGTGAAGTACTGTCCTCAAAAGAAGAGCGGGACCTAGGTGTGATTGCATCGGACGATCTTAAATAGCTCAACAGATAGAAAAGACGACAGTCAAAGCTAGGATGCTTTGGTGCATAGGGAGAGGAATGGCCAACAGACAAAAAGGAAGCAATAGTGCCTCTGTATAAGTCTTTGGTGCAGCCTCATTTGGAGTATAGTGTGCAATTCTGGAGACCGCACCTTCAAAAGGATATAAACAGGTTGGAGTCAGTGCAGATGGTGGCTATTAAAATGTTTAATGGTCTTCATTATAAAGCATGAGGTTAGACTTAAGGAACTTAATAATGTATACGTTAGAGACATTTAAATACTTCCATGGCAGAAATGCATAGGAGGAGAGCCTCTTTCGACTGAAAGCAAGCTCTGCTATGAGGGGACATAGGATGGGGATGAAAGGGGATTCACTTGGGAGTAAGATGTGGAAATATTTTAAGGAAAGAGTGGTAGATGTGTGGAATAGTCTCCCAGTGGAGGTGATAGAGATGAGGACAGTATCTGAATTCAAAAAAGTATTGGAAAAAACAGAGGATCTCAAAAGGAAAAAAGGGGACTATTGTTGATATGGAAGGCTATGTCGTCTTTTTCTGCCTTCATGTTTCTATGTTCCTTATTTTCTCTTCTTTCTGAAAAGTCTTCCTAGTCTGAGAATCTCAGAGTCCCACTCCCAGACCAACCTCAAATGAATTTCTTCAGGCCTGGGAATGCCATGTAATAGCACAATGCCACAACCAACTGGGGAGGGTGTCCAGGACTGGACTGAAGGAATTCTAGGAAAATCAATTAGCAGGTTAACATCTAATTTCCCCTTCCTTATCGTTCCTCCAGTCCAGTCCCGTTACCTGTGGGATGTCCCACAGCAGTACTAACCTTGTGAGAGACCTGCAAGCCCAGACAAACCAAAACGCACATCCCCCGCCATCTGCACATCCAGACTAATGCTTTACAAAGGAATGTAAGGAAGACCAAGTTACTACCTTACAGATGCCCACTGCAGACCAAACTGAACTGAGCCCTGGTCAAATGCCCAGAGGCAAGCGCCTGTGCTTCAGGAGATAGACCGAGAAGATGGCCTCCCTTATCCATCTTGAGATAGAGGCTTTTGAGGCAGACTCTCCCTTATGTGGCCCGCCTAACAGAACAAGCAAGCAATCTGATTTACGAAAATGCTTTGTTGTTTTCAAATATTACAGAACACACCGAACAGCCAGCTTGCACAGAAGGGGCTCCTCCAGATGCTCCTGCCCCCGAAAACACTGGAAGCGTCACCGACTGATTTGGGTGAAAAACTAAGAGCACCATGGGTAGAAAGGATGGTACCAGCCTCAGCACCACCTTATCCTTAGTTAACACCAGAAAGGGAAGCTGGCATGACTGTGCCTGGAGCTCAGAGATTCTCCTGGCCAAACATATGGCCACCAAAAAAAAAACAGTCTTCAAAGTCCGATCCTACAACGAGGAAGCACTCAGAGGCTCAAAGGGTGCCTCCATCAAGACAGATAAAACCAGATTTAGATCCCAGAGCAGCACCACCAACTGCACTGGCAGATGAACTCGTTTCATCACTCACAGAAAACAGACGACATCTGGATGAGCTGCCAGGAGTCTTCCACCGAATCTACCATGATAACACGATACAGCTGCCACTGGCACTCAGTGAGCTGAAAGCCAAGCCTTTCTCTAGATCAGCCTGCAAGAAAGCAAGAACTTCTGGTACAGTAGTTGTCAGGGGCCGACAATTCCGCTCTTTGTGCCAGCCCTCAAACTCTCCATGAGCGAATGTACGCCAGCAAAGTGGATCATCTGCGGACCTTCAGCAACGTAGCAATCATGGAAGCAGAATACCCCCGCTGTCTCAGCTGAGCCCTCTCAAGAGCCATGCCATAAGAAAGAATCGATCCACCTGAGGAATTAAGATGGGCTCTTGCGAGAGCAGGTCAGCCTGCGCTGGCAGGCGCCATGGATGGTAGACTACAGCCGCACCAGATTGGCATACCACAGCCTCCTACACCAATCTGAGGCAATCAGCAGCACTAGCTCCAAATGAGCCTCTATTCTCTGAACCACTCACCCTATGAACACCCAGGGCAGAACACAAAGTAATCCCCCCACCTCCCCACTGGCCATAGTTGTACCAGCACATCGAGTCCTTCAGACATGCGCTCTCGTCTTCTGCTGTAAAACCTGGGTGCCTTTGCCGACTAAGGTGGCCATCAGATCTATGATTGGCAGACACCATCGCCACACCAATTGGATAAACACTGCCCCCTTGAGTGTCCACTCTGGGGATTGAGGCACACACTGTTGAGATAATATACTGCCACATTCTCTTTGCCAGCCACATGCGCCGCTGAGAGCACCTCCGCATGGCTCTCTGCCCATGCCATCAGGGGCTCCACTTCACTCTCCAACTATGCACTTGCTTGTACTGCCCTGTCGATTGATGTAGGCTACTGTGGTGGAATTGACTGAGAATATGCTCACCGCCTTCCCCTCCAGAATGGCTTTCCAAGAGTGTTGAGCCTAACTCCAGGCAGTTGATGGACCACACCCTTTCCTCCAAAGACCAAAGTCCCTGAGCTATCTGGGATTTCTAATGAGCTCCCAGCCCAACAAACTGGCATACATGGTCAGTGGAACCCATTGAGGTGTCTAGGAGCATGCTTGTTAAGAGCCTGTCCGGCCTCAGTCACCACCAGAGGGCCTTCTGAATCACTACCAGGCAAGACAGCGGTTTGAAGAGCAGGTGAAATTGGTCCAATGACTGGCGCAACAATGCTTGCTTAACGGTCTCATATGAGCCCGGGCCCAGGGCACAAGTTCGATTGACGCGGCCAATGAACCCAAATCCTGAAGATAGTGCCATGCCATTGGCGCCTGCAGCTGGAGGAAATGCAGTATCTGTGGCTGTATCTTGTGAACCCGGTCCAAAGGCACTGACACCTGGCCGAGGTTGGTCTGGAACCGGGCTTCCAGATAATCCAAGTCTTGGACAGCTGCAGATGACTCTTGGCAAAGTTGACAACCCAGCCGAGTTCTTGGAGACACTCCATGACTCTTTCCATAGCCCATTCCCTTTCCTCCCTGGACTTGGCCTGAATGAGCCAATCATCCAGGTAAGGGTGCACTAGGATGCCTTCCTGGCAGAGCACTGCAGCCACCACCACCATGACTTTGGTGAAGGTTCAGAGAGCCGTAGCAAGCCTGAACAGCAGCACCTGAAATTGAAAATGCCTCAATCAGCACCACGAACTATAGAAACTATTTGGATGGGAATGTACAGGTAAGCCTCTGTGAGGTCAAGTGAGGTTAGGTATTCTCCCTCTTGAACCGCTACTATCACCAACCAAAGCATTTCCATATGGAAGCAAGGCACGCGCAGACACAGATTTACATATTTGAGGTCCAAGATAGGCTGGAACCATTAAGTATATGGTATAAATTGACCACCTTTGCACTGATCTGTCAGTACTGGCACCACTGTCCACAAGGCTAAACAGCCAGAGAAGAGTTTGACATCATGGCCTGGAATTTCCTGAGTGTCCTGCAAAGGGATTTGACAAAAGCTTTCTGGAGGGGCTGAGTGAACTTGAGGGAATATCCCTCTGATTATCTCCAGTACCTACAAGTCAGAAGTGATCAGAGCCCAGCTGGTGTACAATTCCTGCAGGCCACAGGAACCATGGCAGCCTGGTCCACTCTTGCTTCACTGACTTCTTGGGGGCTGAAGAGGAAGAGGAGGAAAATCCCCTGCCGGATCCTCAGTATCCCCAAAAGGGCTGTTCTCCGGGAGGGGAAATGCACCCTTTGGTAAGGCATGAATCGGACAGTACAAAACCATCAAAAGTTCTAAGGCTGTCCCCTCACTGGGACTGAGGATGTAACAGGCTTCTGCTTGTCCGCAGGAAGTCTGCCCCCTTGAGAATCCCCTAGATCCTCCCCAAACAGAAGTCTGCCCCAAAAGAGGAGTTTACTGACACGGGATTCAGACGAGACATCCGTGGGCCAATTGCATAGTCACAAACAGCACCAAGCTGCCACCAAGGTCATACCCTTGGACAAGCATCTAATTAGGTCATAAAAGGCATCGCCAGGTAAGCGGCTAATGACTCCAGCTTGGCCACCTCTGGTGGATGGACTTGGGTCCCCGGTAGTCTCCAAACTTCCTTGCACCCAACACAAACATAAGCTTGTAATGACAGAGCATTAATATCAAAAGCCTGCTTGAGAAGAGTTTCCAGCTTTCTGTCTTGTATGTCCTTAAACGCCGAGCTACCCTACATCAGAATGGTGGTCTGGATAACAGCGGATACTGCCACAGCCATCTTAGGGACATGCAAAATCTCCATCTTGATATGAGAGGGTAAAGGTGAGCAACTGTCCATGTACCCTTTAGGGCGGACTCAGTCACATTCCATTCATCCTGAATCATCCGGCATACGATGCTGGGCAGTGAAAAAACCCACTGCATCATCCTAACAGCCTGAAAAAGAGGGCCCTCCAGTGGCTCCTCCTTTAATGGGACCGCACTGTGGAGGAATGAGTTAGCAAAGTCACTAATTCCTCCCTGCAGAAGACCTGGACAATGCGTGAATCCTTCCCCTGGGTGATTTCACCCTCCTCCAGACTGGACTCAGCCTCTGGGTCCTCTGCCTCCTCTGAAGGCAATGACCCTCTCTCGCCCCAAAGGTTATCCACCATGTGCTGCCTGCTCAGACCTGGCTCTTCCTCTCCTTCAAAAGGCCCCCATGGGGATTCCTGCTTTGGGGATCTCTACTGGGCCACCATTGGCCCCTCCTCAGCACTCTGCCTCATACAAAAGGCCTTATGCATGAGGATAAATTCTGGGGAAAACCCATCTGGGAGACCCTTCTCCAGTATGTCTTTAGATGATGAGGCCCCATCCCATTCGTCCCCTTACTCTTGAGGGTCTTTGAGGAAAGAGTGAACTTCGCTAGCCGCTGCACAGGGCAAAGGCAAAGTATAATCCCCCCAAGGGCTGAGAAAGGACCTCTCCACTGCTCACAGCTCCCTCTTGAAGCTTGGCTTCCACAGACCTGGATTCGGCCTCACATCCGCAGCAGAAACAGGCCCTTTGCGAGATCCACATCCAGCACGTTGGCGTAGAGGGCATGCTGAGTCCGCTCCCAAGGCAGCGGGTTTGAAAATGGAACCCCAGCACTAGTAAAAGCTTGCCTGCTTATCTTCTGCTTTAGTTTTCCTCTTTATAACTACTGGGAAAGAGCAACAAAGTAAAAGCAAAATCCGAAGGCATACCCCACTGTGTCCAAACGTGCCCACAGCCACCTCCTCCTGAGTATAAAACAAACCTGGTCAATAAGATGGCGGCGGTTCCCACGCTGAGTGGGAAATGGCTTCTGTGCACCACCCCATTTCAACCCCAGGCTGCACTAACTTGCATTACTAGGCTCCCCTGATCAGAGGAAGCTCCTTCCAAAAAGGAGAAAACACACTGCCACTTGTGCTCCGAGCACCTGAACTCAGCCTTGGCCGGAAAGAGTGCCTGATCTGCCCTTTCACCCTGCAGCCAGCTCCGGTGTCACTGTCCACCTCTTAGACTCCTGCAGACAAGCCCTTCTCTACCACAAGGGCCCCCGCTTGGCAATGGATGTTCTGCCGAACTGAGCTCTCAGAGGTTTTTTTTGTTTTTTTTTTTACTTTAATAAACTTTACTGGCACGAACTGTAACACAGCTCAATGCAAAACCCAAAGCTCAAAAGAGAATCCTTCCTAGTTGTTCCTTCAGCGAGTCCTATGTAGGTAATCACTGCCTGGAGACTGAGCTACTGGGGGCAGGTGGAAAGTGCCAGCTGCCTATCTATGGTTATATCATGAACACATGGCATGCTCAGTCTCCAAGCTGCTGGTGGGGGGTGATTACCCACAGGTAACGGAATTGGATTGAAGGAATGGCATCAGGAAACTCAAATTTACACAGATATGATTCATCACAAAATGCTTGGAGGGAGCGCATTACACAAACAAGGGTCTTGTACTGAAAAAGTAGGCCCCCTAGTCCTACTGTTCCAAAGCTCCCTTATATAGGGTCGCTTCAATCCCTTATGGGTATCTGGGCAACTTCAGAGGATAGCCCCCTCACCAAACAATGCCTCCCTCCTCCCCCCCACCCTCCACCGGCTGAATCTCTCCTCCTTTACCTCCTAGGGTTGTCCTTCCTTTAGCGTATGATTTTAGGCATGCAGAGAGACTGAAAGACCATCACTCCTGCCCCTTCTGACACAGACTTCCTGTTTCTGAGGCGGCAGAACTGAAAAAAACTGAGCAGTCGCAGGAACTGGAAGGCCCCAAGCTGCTTGTCACTGTGCTTCCTACCTTTCCCTCTGCCATGCCACCCAGAAAATAGGCGATTGCCTCTAATTACAGAGCTGCAGCCACTTCAGGGCAGCAGGACACCCCCCCCCCCCCCCCCACTGTGCAGAGGCCCAGGGCAGCTATTCCATTTGCCCATAGGTATAAGTAGCCCTGCTCTTATTCCTCGGACAGTAAGCAAACTCCCACTCCAAGAAAGCAACAACCGAGCAGGAACATAGGGAACCACTCCCCTAGAAAATGCACACCATGCAACACACAGAAAACCAGCAGTAACACTTTATACTGCACAGAGAGCCAGTGTAATGAAGGCCCATAATCTTGCAGATGTATTCTGGACCAGCTGCAACCGATGGACCTCTTTCTGAGAGACATTAAACAAGATGGCATTGCAATAGTCAATCCTAAGGAATACCAAGGCCCGAGCTACCAATGCAAAGTTATAGTCCGAAAGAAAAAGGGCAGAGCTGACGCAACTGGCACAGAACAAACACAAACTACAAAAGGCCCTAGACATCCAATTATGCAAAACCAAACGGGTCTCCAACCAGATCCCAAGGTTCCGACAGACTCTTAAGCTTAAACAGTAACATGAGGAGAATCCCATCACCCTCCCACCAAAGCCATTGTTTTATTCACATATAATTTTTCAATTGCAACTTTCCAAGCCTCTCTCCTAAACCTTCAAAATAAACTGCACCTGCTGAGCACCCAAGTGGAAGTAAACAAAAAACTGGATGTCATCAGCATAAACATAAATCTCACGTAACAGCACAAAACGAAGCCAGACATAAGTTAAACAGGGGGCCGAAATGGAATCACGTGGAACCCTCTGATTCAAAGCTTGCACATTCGACGCTATAACATCCACACAGACCAATTGTTTCTCACCCAAAATATAAGACTGAAACAAAACACCCCACCATTAAATCCCAACTGTTAAGAACATAAGACATGCCATACTGGGTCAGACCGAGGTCCATCAAGCCCAGTATCCTGTTTCCAACAGTGGCCAATCTAGGTCATACGTACCTAGCAGTTTCCCCAAAAGACACAAGTTCCACAATGCTTGTACTGGGTCAAGCATTGATATCCTGGGTCCCTTTTTAATAGTGGTTTATGGACCTTTCCTCCAGGAACTTGTCCAAACCTTTTTTAAACCCAGCTATACTAACAGCCCTTACCACATCCTCCGGTAACAGATTCCAGAATTTGATTACACGTTGAGTGAAAAAATATTTTCTCTTATTTGTCTTAAATAGTTTACCCTGTAGCTTCATTACATGTCCCCTAGTCTTTCTATATTCTGATAGCGTAAACAATTGATCCACGTTTATCTGTTCCACTCCATTCATTAATTTATAGACCTCTATCATATCTCCCCTCAGCCGTCTCTTTTCCAGGCTAAAGAGCCCTAACCTTTTTAGCCTCTCTTCATAGGAGTAGCCTTCCATCCCCTTCACCAATTTGGTGGCTCTTCTCTGTACTTTTTCTAATAACGCTATGTCCTTTTTAAGATAACTGTTGCATTGTATAAAAAGAATCTCCTGACTAACAGTATCAAAAGCCACTGAAATATCAAACAAAAGAATAGCATTGCAACTCTGATCCAAGGCCCTACAGATATTGTCAAACAAGGAGACCAATAGAGAGGCTAAGTGGTTAGACTAGTGAGCTGAGAACCAGAGGGGAGAGGGGGATGTGGGTGCTGGATTCAAATCTCAAATTTTCCTACTGATAACACCTTGTGGACCTTGGGCAAGGTCGTTTCACCTTCTCTTGCCCCAGATAACTTAGTTACCTACTGTACCTAAGGGCTTACAATCTAACTGCCTGCCCCAAAGTTATTAAATAAAAAAATAAAATAAATCAAAATCCAAGCTGTTTTGAGACACTTTGCTCATCTTGGGACCAATGATAACTGAGAAAGGTATAAATTCATACATGGAAACATCCCTAACAAATGATTTCAGCCCCTTCAGGTAATTTCACAGCAAGTTTTCCCTGCCTGCCGTCTTGGTCCAGAGTACCAGAAGCACAGGGAAAGACCTGGACAGAGCAGTCAAGGCACAAATCACGGCAGGGAAATGACTCCCAGGCTAAACGTGACATCACCAAGTTGTAAAAAGTCAGTTCCTCAGTCCTGACTAAATTCACGGTTAAGAGTCAGAAACTTCCCAAATGCATCTCCTAGCTAGGAAACTAAGACAAATCTTTTATTTGAGGGAAAAGAGGGGGGGAAGGGTGTGAAGACACCATTTTCACTAAACTGCATAGCATCAAAATATACGGCTACTTTTGCATCCACCCACCTTGAACAAAATGTGTTACATGGATACAAATGAAATACTAGTGCTACTATTAATCATTTATATAGCACTACAAGACGCACACAGCACTGTACAGATACAACTTCTGTACTAACAATCAGAGTCTGTCTTTTTTATATGTATCTGTATACTTTGCTCCTAGTTTTGCAGGGAGGGTGAGTGGCGAGACTAGCGTAGCACATTTGAAACTTCAATACAAATGCAGAGCTCTCTTTCCCAATAAAGTTAGATCTCTGGAGTAGTGACCCTATGTTTTTATATCTAGCCACTCGGCAGCTGACCAGCTTTCAAATGGTGGATTTGAATGTGTAACTGCATGGCTATGCAATTCGATTTTTTTGAAAGCTGTGCTCTGTGCATAGTGTACATCAAGTTGAAGATGCCCCCTCTTTCTCAGGAAAACTTAATTAAAAACAAATGTTAAGAATCAAAATGTGTCGGGTCTTCCTCTTCCCCCTGAAACAGAAACAGCGTGCAATACTTCAAGGGCATTGTTGGGTAAAGGTGGGATTCAGAAAGAATGGTACCCCTCTCAAAAATTAATTCAGTACCTTGATACTCTCAAATTGCTCTGCTTATTCTAAGAATGCTTTGCACTGGAGACTGTACAGGGACCACTTACGGGATCTTGTCCACATTGGAGATGATAGTTGTGAAGAACTTGTTCGTGATGGTGATCAGATTGCGGATGGAGATGTCCAGACGCCGCCGCACTTCGGGGTGGGTCAAGGCCTGCTCGGGACTCACGTCATAGGGAAGCTGGCTGTGGGCAAAGGCAAAGCATTTGACAGACAGCAGGAAATTTGGCAGCACCAAGCAGGCTAAGACAGCATACTGCACAAAGGTGAAATCAGACCTTACACGCTAATTTTCTTTCCTGGATTCCCTCTAGTCCAGTCCAGACACATGGGTTATGCACCACCAGCAGATGGAAACTGAGAACACAGTTGAAAGCAGCCCTATAAGAAGCCTGTGCACCCTCACTCAGCCAGTATGATCATAAACAAAGCAGATATGGAGTCCCAAATCCCCAAGTCTCTGCTAAGCCATAGAAAGTCCAAATCAACAAAAATCAACCGGACTACAAGTCTTTCCTATTTATTTAGAACACAAATCAAGAGGTTCATAGCCAAGTAATACGGCCAAATCCCAGCAAGAAAAACTGCCCACACCAAGAACTGAAAAGCCTTACAGTACGCCAACACCAAACTCTTCAAGCCGACGCAAATGCTAAGACACTGCAGAATCCTGGGTGGGTCCTGAACTGGACTGGAGGGACCCCAGGAAAAAAAAAATGAGCAGGTAAAGTCTAATTTCACTTGCCTATTCTTCACTCCAGTCCAGACCCGTTGGATGTATCAAAGCAGTATTAATGTCGGGTGGGACCAGAAACACCAGCTTGCAAAAAAACTTGAGCCCCAAGGCTGCATCCTGCCGAGCCTGCACATCCAAGCAGTAGTGATGCATAAAAGGAATGAAGAGAAGCCCAAGTCACAGCCTTACAGATATCCTGAGATGAAGCCAGACTAAAAACTTTGCCCAGAAAGAGGTCTGAACCCTGATGAAATGGGCCTGCAAACCCAACAGGACCAAACAACCCCTCACCAGGTACACGGACACAATGGGCTCCCGGATCAAACGAGAAATAGAGATCTTGGAGGCCGCCTTGCCCTTCCGCAGACCCCCGAAGAGCACAAAATGCCAGTCCGATCTCCTAAACTATTGAGTGACTCTAAAGTACTGTTTGAGAGCCCTATGGACATGCAGAAAAATCAGGATCTACAAATCAGCAGAATCCTGACACTCCGAAAACACTGCCAAAGGTCACCACCTGATTAAGGTGAAACACAGACACAAGCCGGGATCTCTAGTTATTTCTATGCGGACGACATCTTTCTACTGCACCACACCTCATCATCCCACCCTGATTTATCACCGCTAGAAAATTGTCTGTCAACTATTTCCACTTGGCTTTCCTCTAACTGCTTAGTGCTCAATGTTTCTAAAACCGCCGCAATTTGGTTTCCTCACACCTCTCCTGTCCCGTCTCTTTCTCCATCCCTTGCAGGTTCCCCCATCACTGTGGCTTCCAAACTCCGCTACCTTGGGGTATTTCTTGACAGCAATCTCAGTTTTCAAGACCATATCTCTCATGTTTCCCGCTGTTCTTTTCTATGTCTTAGACAAATTCGTGCCGTACGTCCCTTTCTGTCTACTCAGGCCCTCACTACTCTTCTGCTCTCGTTGGTTATCACTAGATTAGACTTCTGTAACACTATTTTTGCTGGTCTCCCTAAAGCTCAAAAACACCGTCTTCAACTGATCCAGAATACAGCTGCCCGCATGATCCTCCACGCTTCCCCACGTGACCATATCACCCCTCTGCTTTATCACCTCCACTGGTTGCCACTTGACTATCGAATAACATTTAAGGTTCTCACTTTAGCTCACAAAGCCATTTATCATTCAACTCCTGCCTACCTCTCTGATTTACTGACTTATCATAACCCCTCTCGCAGCCTCCGGTCCATTCACATTAACCGTCTGCACCTCCCTGCACCCTCCAAAGCCCATTTACAATCCACCAGAAAATCTGCATTTTACTACCTAGGACCCTCTCTTTGGAATTCCCTCCCTACTAACCTCCGCACAGAAGAATCCTACCCCAAATTCCGCTCTCTTCTTAAAACCCATCTTTTCTCACTAGCTTTTCCCCTCTGAAGACTTCTCTCTGTTTTCTATTTGTATCGCTTCTGCCTTTACTCTCCTTTCTGCTTTTAATTATTGTAATTTCCTTTCTTTTTAACCTCTATTTTGTTTTAATTGTAAACCGCCTCGGTGTAATGAGAGGCGGTATAGTAAATGTGAAATAAACAACAAACAATAAACCACCTTGGGTAGAAAAGAGGGGACTGGACAAAGCACTACTTTCTCCTTAGACATCACCAGATAAGGCTCCCAAGAAGATAAAGCATGCAAGTCAGAAATCCGGCGGGCTGAACAAATTGTGACCAAATACATCAGATCCTTGAGAAAGGCCTCTTGCAAAGGCTCAAACAGGACTTCCACCAAGACTGAAAGGACCAGATCCAGGTCCCAGGCAAAGTTCCCTCTAACCTGCACTGGGTCCTCCGCCAGCATTCCTGCCGTTAGGGGGAGGTGCAGAGCAATTTTTCTGCACCTCCCCCCTCCAGCAGGAATGCCGGCGGAAGACCCAGTGCAGGTTAGAGGGAACTTTGCCTGGGACCTGGATCTGTTATAGCAAAATTTTGAAGACACACACTGTTTTAGTCCTTTTTGGTTAATTTATACAGTCTGTTGATCCAGGTATGTGTAATTTATATGTTTTTTAAATACATTATTTTTATGCTATATTATCAAATATTTATTGTTTGTTGAAACATTTATTATCCATCTACATATTTATATACTCATATATCCTATTTTTTTTACATATTTATACGTTTTTACTAATTGTACTGTTTAGGTGTCATATTTGTTATAGTACATTTTTGAAGACACACATTGTTTTAGTTTCTTTTGGTTAATTGATATAGTCTGTTGATTCAGGTATGTGTAATTTATATGTTTTTTAGATACAACATTAATTTTTTTATGAAATGTTTATCGTCTGTTGAAACATTTATTTATAAATTTATATTTATATATTTTTATATATTTTTATTTAATTTTAATTGTACTGTTTTGTTTTTTTGTGTCGTTCTGCTGTTAGCCGTACTTATTTGTTCCACCATTTATATTTATATTCATATATTTATATTGATATAACCGTTTATTAGAAAAATGGTTTTAATTTGTTATTATTTTTACATTTAAAACTGTTTTAGTATGCATTCATTGATGTCCGGGGTTTTAGCCAGTTTTATTTTATTTCATTGTTTTTAAATAACTATTTTTGTTGTTTATTTTAATTTGTATATTTGTCTTTAGCCATTTAGCCCCTGAAGAAGGGAATTCCGAAACACGGCCTGTGTCGGGCCTTTGGCTGATTTGACCAATAAAGATTTTCACACGTCCTCCTTTGCTATCCACGTTTCTTTGTTGGACAGCTTTTGCACGTGGTGTTGTGCCCTTTGTTGGACCCCATGCTCTTTGCAGAGGCACACAGCAAATCAGAGGTGGTCTGCCAAAAAGGCGGTACCGGACTCCAAGTGGACTGCCTCAGTCAAATCTGAAGACCAAGTCAAAAAGCCCTTCGGAACTCTCTGCAACCAGAGGCAGGCTCTAGCAATGTAGGCCCCACACACCGATGCCTGCAGCGCCAGGGTGGAGAACTCAAAGGATTGTTTGAGCAGGGCCTACATCCAACGGTCTGGGGCTCCTTCAAGGCAGCGCCCCCTTCCACCAGAATGGCAGTCCTTCCTAGCGATCGCTGCCACCAAGGCATCTAACTGCGGCGGACATAACTTGTTGTTCTCCTCAGAAGAAACAGGATAAATTCTTGCCATGGTCCTGCAATCCTCATTGAGCTCTCATTGTACTGTGGAAAGGGAAAGCCCTAGGAGGTTTCTGGACCCCCCTGCAGATCGGACCCCCAGCATGTCCGAGGGTCTGGTCATGGCTCCTCAGAGATTCACAGCTATGCTAATATATGGAAAATTATAAAGGGCAGCTCATCCCTGTGAAAGGCCCACATGGCAGTCGGGTCCTCCCCCACTGGGATCTTACCCTCCTATGGGAGCTCATCCAGAAGATCAGAAGTGCTCTCCAGGGCCCCCAAGGATTCAAGCGACCCCACAGAGGCTGCATCCTCCTCTGCTTCCAGCGGCTCCATACAAGAATGCTTAACCGCCATGGGAGAGATGCCCTTGCCGAGGCCCCCCTGCTCCCCCCCCCCCCCGAGATTGCTCCTTGATGAAGGAGGAGCACAAATTAGGGGGGAGAAAAAGAGGCCCCTGTAACTGAGCCCCTTCTGACCTCCCAGCCCTAGAAACTGAAAACTGCTGCACCAGCTTTAAAACTGGAGGCTCCCTGCTCAAAGCAGCCATGGCAAAAATGGTGTCTTTTCCTGCCAAAAGAGGGCCTGTAGCAGCACAACAGGGTGATCATGGTCCTCAGGCATCCCTCTGACCATTCCCTGTACAATGTGAGTGCCGGAGAGAAGATCCGTGACAGCCATGCTCTCACAGCAGCAGCACAGTCCCTCAACAGAAACTGTGACGGATGGCTGCCGCAAATCACGCACCAGCCACGGACCTCCAGCTCAATCATGTGTGAACCTGCACATCTTCGGGCACCAGCCCAGCTTACTGGGCAAACTCACCAAGAGGCTCACTGCACTGCACAAGCTTCCTGTCTTTTTTTTTTTTTTTTTTTTTTTTTAAACTTTAACCTTACGGGCAAAGGTAAAAAGAATGCCTGAAGTGTCTCAATCCAGGCCCCCTCCTAAACGTTGGGGAGGATGAACAAGGAAGGTACTGAGTGTGGCTACTAGAGAATGGAGGGACGAACCCAGACCACAGGGTACTGCATCACTAGGTCCTGGACGCCAACCAGGCCCAACATGATCCCCCCCCAATTCAATTACAGACCACAGGCTAAGCTCATATCATCTGCTGGAGACTGAGAATAATGGCTGAGTAAGGGTGCACAGGCTTCTTACAGGACTGCTTTCGGCTCAGTGTTCTCAGTCTCCATCTGCTGGTGGGCAAGCATAACCCATGCATCAGGGCTGGAATGGATAGGCAAATAGGAACAAGGATCTGTTTTTTTTTTAAAAATTTGTTCAACATCTCTTCCAACTTTTGCCAGTGGTATCAACTGCACAGCCACCCTAGCAAGGAAAGATTGAGCTGCCTTTGTTACTCACATGTAGCAGGTGTTCTCCGTGGATAGCAGGAATAAGTCCTCACATATGGGTGACATCACTGATGGAGAGTCTGCGCGGGAATGCTCCCCAGTTTCTATTGGAAGATTGTGGGAGGCTCCACTGTGCCTGCGCCTATCTTCCTGCCTGCCGCAGTGCCATCTTCTCCAGTATGATAACAAAACTATAGCAGAAGAACTCCTCAGGAAAGTGGGAGGGTTGTGCTATAGGCGAGCAACTACCTTTTCTCCATGGACAAGCAAGAATGAAGTCCTCACATATGGGACTCCAAGCTACTGAAAACAGAGGAAGCCAAAAAGTCAGAGGCAAACAAAAACAAGACTTGGAGAATCAACTATGTGCAGCAATGGTAGTCCAAGGGGAACTCAGAATCAGTACCTTCATTATTCAGATTCACTTATCGTCATTCATGCTCTCTGGTAATTTTATTTTTGGTAGCCTGGACGGACAGAAGGGCCTACGTGGGATGGAGTTGGATATTAATCCCTAAAAAGATGCCAGAGTACAGATTGGTCAGTTTCTGTTGCGTTAGGAATCCCCATCCAGACAGCAGTGAGATGTGAATGTGTGGACCGAAGACCACGTTGCAGCCCGGCAGATCTCTTCCATGGAGACAGAGCGCAAGTTAGCCACCGATGCAGCCATGGCTCTGACACTGTGAGCTGTGACATGGCCACCAATGCTCAGGCCAGCCTGAGCACAAGTGAAAGAGATACAGTCTGAAAATGCCAGCCCCTAGCTTGCTGGGGTCAAAAGAGGCAAACAGCTGGATTCATCTACTCCAGGTAGAAGGCTAAGGCTCACTTGCAGTCCAACATGGGCAGCGCCACTTCCCCTCTGTGCGTGAGGCCTGGGGAAAGAAAGTTGGCAAAACGATTGACTGCTTAAGATGAAAAGTAGATACCACCTTCAGATGATTGCGCAAGACCACTATTATGATGGAACCTGGTATATGGCAAGTAAGCCACCAGAGCTTGAAGCTCACTAACACAGCATGCCGAGGTAACCACCACCAGAAACAAGACCTTCCAAGTCAAGAACTTCAGAGGGTAGGTGGCAAGCAACTCAAAGGGAGCTGACATAACCTGTGCCAAAACAGTGAGGTCCCAAGCCACTGCTGGAGGCTTGAAGTGAAGTTTAGAGAGGAATAAGCTCCACTTAAAGCAAACCATCAAATATGGACTTCCCCCCTGAAATACAATGGTAGGCCCTAATCGCACTGTGGACCCTGACAGAGTTGGGCTGGAGACTCGACAGAGGTACAGAAGTACTTGAGCAGCCTGTCAACAAACAAATAAAAAGGAGTCCAGTGCCCAGTCAGAGCACCAGAAGTGAAACTCCTCCATTTGAAAGCAGAAGACTCTCGTCAAGGCCCTCCCTAGAGGCAACAGAACCTCCGACAGGCAGGTTAAGCTCTGACAGGACTAGCCACTCAACATCCATACTGTGGGGGCCCAAAGACCAGATGTTGGGGTGGAGCAACCTCCCTTCCTCCTGGGAGATGAGGTCTGGAGCACAGCCCACTCGCAGGGGCTACCACCAGGCTTGCTGAAGCAGAAATCACGGCTGTCTGGGCCAATATGGCACGGTGAGGATCATACCCCTGTTGGTCTAGAGTTTCAGCAGGGTCTTTGCTATGAGATGTTATGGGAGGAAATGCATATATAGCAGGCCCTGCCCCCAGTGCAGGAAAGATGCATCCAGCACCAGCCTGCTGCACGAGGCTACCCTGAAGCAGAACTGAGCCACTTGAGCAATGTGTGGAGTGGGGAACAGATCTATCAAGGGGTTATTCCACTTCCAAAAGATCCGGGCCACGACATCCCTGTTCAGGGTCTACTAGTGCGGCTGGAGGGCATAGCTCAGCTGGTCTGCCAGGGAATTCTGCTCCCCAAGCAGATAGGTAGCTCTTAACTTCATGCTGCAAGCAATGGTAAACTTCCATAACAGGACCACCTCTCAACACAGGAGATACAAAACTGTGCCTCCCTGTTTATGTAGTATATCGCCACTTGGTTGCTCTGATTCAGACCTGGTTGGCTAGATGATCCTGGGAAGCCCAGAGGGCATTCACTATGGCTTGTAATTCCAAGAAATTGATCTGATGGAGGCTCTCCTGTGTGGATCAGACGCCTTGTGTGCGAAGGCCATCCAAATGCACTCCCCAGCTTGGACACGGCTGTTGTCAGTGTCCTCTAGGGTGACACTTTCTGAAAGAGGAGGCACTTGAGCAGGTTCTGAGGATGCAACCACCAGTGCAGAGAGTGGCGACTGCCACCCGATCCCAGAGGCGGCCAATGGCCTGCTTCCATTGAGTACTCAGAGTCCATTGAGCTTGTATCATTGACAGATAATCCAAGGGAGTGATATGCAACATGGAGGCCTTATGACCGAGCACAATCAGCATCCGATGAGCCATTACCTGACACTTCTGGGTATCACGGACCAAAGCCATCAACCGCTGAAGACTGTCCAGCTGAAGGAAGGCCTGGAAAAGTTAAACTATGAAATTAATCTTCTCTTATACTGAAGACAGCGCAAAGACATCAGCACACATTTTGCAGAGCTGGTATATTCCCGTTAATAAATTCAAAATAAAATACTTTGTTTTCTACCTTTTGTTGTTTGGGCATTTTATTTTTAATCGTAATTGCCTCCGTCTCTTTTCTGCATTCTTCATGTCTTCTGTTAACTCTCCATTGTCTGCTGTCCATTTGTCCTAGTTTTGCTTCCATTTTCTGTCTACATCAGTCTCCAACATACTGATTTTTTGCTTTTTGTTCTTTTCTCCATTTCTTTCTTTTCTTTACTCATTCACTCAATTTCAACCCTCAATCTCCTTTTGACTTTTCACCTAGCAACTTTCCATCTACTCTAACCTCCAGCCAGCTCCCCCATTTCTCATCTCACTCCTTCACTATGCCCCTCTGTCTTTCACCCACTCCCCCTTACCACATTTTAACCCCTCTGAAATCGTCCTCTCACTCATCTCCTTGCCAGCTTCCCATAGCCGCTCTCACACAGCGCCATCATGCCCACCATTTCCCCCCTCTCTCACTACCCCAAATCAGCATCTCCCAATCCCCTCACCCTTCTGCTTTACCCCCAAAGTCCAGCATCTCATATACTTTCTCTTCTGTCTCCCCAGCCTCGCCCGTGGTCTAGCGTCTCTCCTATCTCCCTTCCCAACATCCTCTCTCTCCCCTGTTCCTCTCCATTCCAAGCCCATATATCCCCTTCTCTCTCTAGATCTATATCTATATAAATAAATACACACCCCCATATATGTGTGTATGTATATACATACCCAGCATATCCCATCTCTTTCTCTTTCTGTCCCCCCCCCCCTTGGGAAAATATATCATGCAACACCATCCCTGGTATCTTCTTTTTCTGAGTCAGTGGCAGAAAGATCTCAAAGCAGCATCCCCAGCTTTCTCTCTATTTCTCAGTCAGCATGCAGTAGCCAGTGCTGCCTGTAGCATTCACTTCTGGCGACTGGCCCCGCACTCTGGAAGTGAATGCTACGGGCAGCATTGGCTGCTGTTGCTGACTCAGAGAAAGAAAGATGAAGCTCATGAACAGCGAGTTGTGCCGGCTCCTGGGTCCACCATCTGAGTCCCCACTTAGTCTCCCAATAACCAGCCAATCTTAGATTCTGTTTTCTTCTTTTCTCCCTCCCAATTTTAAAGTCTCCACCTAAGTTCCAGTCCCTGCTGTCCCCCATCTCCTTGTCCCCAGTACTGCCTCCTACTTCCCTTCTGCCACCCAGTTACTTCCTTCTCTGATATTCATCAACTCTGCCTTTCCTCCTTTTTACCCCAGCATTCACTTATGCCCCTCTTTCAACTCTTCCCTCTGTATGACCTTTTTCCTTTCTCCCACACAAAATATCTGTTCCCCTCTCCATCCTCACTCCCCAGCATATTTTTTCCCTCCCCCTAGAGGCAGCCCACCTCCTTATAGTCCTCCCCTAGCATCAGCTCCCTTCTAGTTCTAACCCAGGAATGGGCAAACTACGGCCCGCGGGCCGTATACGGCCCGGCGGACCTTTTAATCCGGCCCGCTGTATCAGTTATCCCGGTGAACAAATGGACTGCTGCAGAGGGAGCCGGGGAAGCCCGCGCGAAGCCCCTGCTCCCTCTGCACAGCCTGCCAGCGTGAAGAGCCTTTACCTTCACGCTGGCGGCTGTTTCAATGAAGCCACGAATGCCGCGAGAGGTTAAAGGGCATTGCCTTTAACCTTTCCCGGCATTCGCGGCTTCATTGAAACAGCCGCCAGCGGGAAGGTAAAGGTTCTTCATGCTGGCGGGCTGTGCAGAGGGAGCCGGGGCCTCGCGCGGGCTTCCCCGGCTCCCTCTGCAGCCCCTTAGACAGCGCGGGGCTCTTCGGGGGGGCGGCTAGGGCTGTGATGGTGGGGGGAACGGACGGACTGGAAATGGGCTGTGATGGGGGGGGGAGAAACGGACTGGAAATGGGCGGGGGGGGGGAGAAACGGACTGGAAATGGGCTGTGATTGGGGGGGGGGGAGAACGGACTGGAAATCAGCTGTGATGGGGGGGGGGGGGAGAACGGACTGGAAATGGGCTGTGATGGGGGGGGGGGGAGAACGGACTGGAAATGGGCTGTGATGGGGGGAGGACTGCAAATGGTCTGTGATGGTGGGGGGGATAGGACTGGAAATGGGCTGTGATGGGGGGAGGACTGCAAACGGTCTGTGATGGTGGGGGGGATAGGACTGGAAATGGGCTGTGATGTGGGGGGGGGGGAACAGACTGGAAATGGGCTGGGATGGGGGGGGGACAAATTGGGCTGGAAGGGGGGGAGAACAGACTGGAAATGGGCTGTGGTGGGGGGGAGAACAGACTGGAAATGGGCTGTGATGGGGGAACGGACTACAAATGGGCTGTGATGGGGGAACGGACTACAATTGGGCTGTGATGGTGGGGGGGATAGGACTGCAAATGGGCTGTGATGGTGGGGGGAATGGACGAAATGGGCTGTGATGGTGGGGGGAATGGACGAAATGGGCTGTGATGGTGGGGGGGGAATGGACGAAATGGGCTGTGATGGGGGGGAACTTGGACTGGAAATGGGCTGATGAAGGGCTGGATTAGGACTGTGTAAATGTGTTTGAAATTGAGAATTGCAATAAAGCTATCTCCTGACTTTGATGCCTTAACAAAAAAGGGAGACCAACAACACTGTTCACACTAAAATTGAAGGTACTATTTTATGAAAGAAATACATTGCATAAAAGTTTTGTAAAATAACTCTTTTTATGCTTTTCTACCTTAAATTAATCTAAACATTTAATGTTACAAATTTAAATTTAATTTATATTAATTCACACATACACACCGTCCATCTACTCTTGGTCCGGCCCCCGGGTCCAATATATGAACCCATTGCGGCCCTCGAGTCAAAAAGTTTGCCCACCCCTGTTCTAACCACTCCCAGTATCTGCTCTCTTCCAGTCCCATTTGCCCCATCCCCCAGTATCAGTCTTCCTCCAGTTCCAATCCCTCCTAGCATCAGCTCTTTTACAGTCATGGACCCCAGTATCGGGCCCCCTCAGGTCCAGTCCCTCCCAGCATAGTCTTTTCAATCGCATTCTCCCCATCCCCAAACATTAGCCCATTTCCCATTGTAGCCCCAGCAGCAGTCCTCTTCCAGTGTCAGCATCCCCTCTCCTCCCACATGCACACACATGGCCCCACGCATGCACCTGATTGGCTTGAGAGTTGGGGAGCAGGGCTTCGGGCCTCACCAACTCACCTCTGGACAGCTGCAGCAGTAAAGAGCCACTGGAGCATTTTCCTTTTTTCTCCTATGGCTGTGCTACGTTATAGCTGCCAGCGCCACTCAGTACATAGAGGTTAAATAGGGGCATTTCTTGTCTTGCACAAGAGACTAGAAATGCCCCTGTTTAACCTCTACGTACTGAGCCACACCAACATGCTGCGACTTAGCAAAGCTGAGGGAGAAAAAGAGAAAAATGCACTGGCAGCTGTGCAGACGCGAATCGGGGAGCCGGGATTCAGGCCTCCCCGGCTCCTTCTTAAGCTGGTTAGGCGTGCACGGGGCCTCTCGAGGTGTGGGGCCATATGCGAGAGACATTCCTGCACATGCCTCGGGCCGGCTCTGGCAACATGCAGCCGCTTTGGACTATTTGCAGCACCCACAAGTCCGAAGTTATGAGGGGCCACCTGTGGGCAAAAAGAATGAGCTGTCTCCCCACCGGAGGGTTTCCCTCTGTGGTTATTGGTAGATTGGCTATGCTCTGATGGAACCAGTCAAAACCCCACCCCCGGCTTGGGTTGCGGAGCAGGCTGAGCCTTCTGAGGCTTCTCTCAATGCTGCAGGCAAAGGGTCTGCACCTTCTGCTGAGAGTTCAGAGGACTAGGGAAGTACCTGTGCTTACACTGGTAGTAGTCATTTCTGACCCCCCCTCCCCCCGATACTTCCTGCAAGAGGGATTTGATGTTTTCCTGGAGAGCCTGGTAAAGATAATGTGCTGCTTTTCTATGTTGCCAGCTTTCACTTCTACCTGCTCTCTGAAGAGGTTCTCTCTCTGGCATGGCACGTCTGCCAGCTTATTCTGCACCATCTGTTCCAGGTCATAAGACTGGCGCCAGGCAAGCCGGCGGGCTCCAATGTCCACTGCCGCCGGCCTGCAACCCGACTCAAAGGTGTCATAGGTCTCCCAGACCATGAACTTTGAACAGTCCTTGCTGTGGCCCACAAGAGCACGATAGGTGTCCCAACTTCTCCGTGGGGAGGAACAGGCCCAACTCAACGAGATCAAGCATGATACCCTTCAAGAACATGCTCATATATAGCTGGTAAGAGAGAACTCTGGCTACAAGCATGAGTTCTAAAAGCACCTCCTTCCAAAGGAGTCTAACATCCAAGCATCTCTGCCTGTGGGTATCGAGGAAATAGTGCTCTTAATCCTCTTTAGGGTGGACTCCATCACCAAGGAGTGGTACCAGAAGCTGAGGCTTTTCAAACCCAGGAGCCTTTTGAACCCAGTACATCGTCCAGACTCCTGCAGACAGAAGGCACCGTGAGAGGTTCATCCCCATCCTCATTTGCTGCCTCTGTAAGATCTGGTGCACTGGCACAGTTATTGCCTCTTTAGGGGCTGAGGGGTACTGGAGGATCTCCAGTTCCTCCGCCTCCAGTGAAAATGGGATGGCCTTTGCCATATTCCTTAAAGTCCTAGAAGGGCATGTCCTCTGGAGGAAACTTTCTCTATTCGTGTGGAGGTGAGGGGTCCGATGGAAGCTCAAGAGCTGCTCTCCGATTCCGCATCTGTCACCCAACCATCGGAGTCCAACTCTGAGAGGAAGGTGAAGTACTTCTGAGATTCTGCTCGAAGCTCCCTCTAAACTTCAAGGGGAGTGTCGATGAGATCGATGAGGCATCGAGTGCTTCTGGGGTTTTGTCAAAACATTGGATCCAGACACACTCAAGAGGAAGATGGCCTCACCTGGGAACTGCGTCAGATCTCTGACGCCCCAATGTTGATACCTCCGCAGGCAACGCACGAGTCTCAAGGATTGGCTGCACATCATGTGATAACTATGCCATGGGCACCAAAGCACCAGACTGCTCTTTTTCCAGAATCACTGCCATATAGGCCTTGAGGGCCTGGAGGTGATCCTCAATGGCTGCCGATTCCAAAGGCCTTGGGGCCTGAACTGCTTCAACCACTGTCTCTGGCATCCCTACAGAAGTATCAGCCTGGCCTCAGTTATCAGGAGATAGTCAGTGTCCCTCCACAACTCTAGAAGGTCAGTTCTTCTCATCGGGGCACCTTGTCAGGTCATTCGCAGCTACCATATCAGGAAGAGCTCAGATGCCAATGCATGAGAGGCTTAACCTGGTGCTCAGAAGGGTTCCCCTCCCCCCCTAATGTCCATGGAATCTAGGTAGAGTTCTCATTTGATTCCAGGTGGAGACCGAACAAAGACCAATACTCCGGGCCTTCGGCTCCAATAAAGCCTAGGAACCTCTCGATGTTGACGTGCCTTTGACGGACCCTCGAGGAGCTATTGGGACAGATGCTGGCGCCAAAGATGCTGAATCATACCTCTGACCAAAGATGAATTTTCTCTGCTTCTCACAACACTTCAGGCCTCTCTTTATCTGCAAACACAAACTGCAAGAGGAGGGCTGGTGATCAGGACCCAAAACAGAGGAGGCACCAAGTTGTGCTTGTTGGTGACAGATGGTCCTGGCACATTTGGTGCATTTTTTTTTTAGTCTGCTGGCCAGCTTTAGCGACATGAAAAATGGCCATGGCTAAATCAAACAGCTCGATGGTGCCAACCACAGGAAACAATGAAAACAAAAAAACAAGGGTACAGAAAAAAAAAAAGCACCAGAACAGCGTGAAACCGCATTCAATAGACCTGACACTACAGATGGCAGACAGAAAGGGATAAAACTGTGAAAAAAAGAGACACCCCCAAAGGTTTACTGGCAGATTTATTTATTTAACAGTATTTCTAAACCAGATGACCGAAGCATGTCTGTGGGACTCCATGGAAAACGAAGACTGGAAAAGATGGCACTATTGCAGGCGGGAAGACAAGTGCAAGTGTGGTGGAACCTCCCAAAAGCTTCCAATAGAAGCTGGGGAGCTTTCCTGCGCAGGGCTCCGTTGGTGACATCACCCATACATGAGAAGGCCTTCTGACCACGAGATAAGGAAAGTGTCCCCTGCTACTCGGGACGGGTGAGGTTGGCGACAACAGAAGCAGGGCAGCTGAGCTTTGGCTGGGCTGACAAAGAGGTCCAGACTTGGAGGTTTCCCCATAGTCTGAATAGCTGCTTGTGCGACTGGAGGACCCTGCTCAGTCTCCGCCAGAGCACTGTCCTGGCCTGGAAGGTATACCGCCCCGAGGAGCATCCCCTACCTGATCACATACGAGCAGAGGGCTATTACCTCCTGGCAGAGGCGGTAAGACACCATGCCCCCTTGTTTTTTCAGGTAGAACATTGCGACCTGGTTGTCAGTTTGGATCAGCACTGACTGGTGCTGCAGGCAGTGTTGGAAGGCCCTGAAAGCCAAAAACAATTGCTCTGAGCTCCAGCAGGTTGATGTGCTGCTGGCTCTCCTCAAGAGACCAACTGCCCTGCATGCGCAGTTCCTCACAGTGGGCACACCAGTCCAGTAGGGAGGTATCCATGGTGAGGACCCTTTGGGGGGTTTGGGTGCTGAAAGGGCATGCCCTTCTGCAGGTGCTATGCGTCCTGCCACCAGCTGAGTGACTCCGCTAGTTGGCAGGACACCGGGACCCTGTCCATGGCCTGATTCCACTGTGAACGGAGGCTCCACTGAGCCACCCACATGGCGGGCGTTGGTGACCACATGGACTGTAGAGGCCATGTGACCTAGTAGGCAGAGCATGGACCTCTCCAACAGTGTGATGGTGCTGCACCTCGGTTGTAAGGTCCTTAAGGCGATCCGCCCTGTCCAAGGGAAGGAAAGCTCTGGCTCAGAGGGTGTCCAAGCGAGCCCCTATGAACTCCAGGTCTTGTATTGGAGTGAGATGGGATTTGGGGTGTTTTATCATGAACCCCAGATGTTGTAGGACCCTGATGGTGAGAGCTCTGACCTGATGCACCTCTGAGGCCATGTCTCCTTTTACTAGCCAGTCATCCAAGTATGGGAAGATGAAGGCCCCCTGGAGACAGAGGTAGGCTGCCACCACTTCCAGGCACTGGGTGAAGACTCTTGGTGCAGAGGCAAGGCTGAAGTACCCTGTACTGGGGTAGTGATTGCCCCCGACCATGAACCTTAGGTACTGCCTGTGATTGGGATGAATAAGGATGTGGTTATAAGCATCCTTTAGGTCCAAGGAGCATAGCAAATCTCCCTGCTGGAGGTAGGGCAGCAATGTTTCAAGGAAGAGCATTTTGAACTTCTCCTGCACCAGGAATTTGTTCAGGTTTCTTAAGCTGAGGATGGGCCTTAGGCTTCAAGGTTTTTTTGGGGACCAGAAAGTACCTGGAGTAGAACCCCTTTCCTTTGAGGTTTTGTAGTATGAGCTCCACAGCACTGTCCCTGAGAAGGTCTGCAAGTTCCTGCAGAAGCAGGGCCTGGTGCAGGAGAGTCTGAGAGGGTTCTCCTGGAAAGAAAGGGGGAGGCATCTGGTCCAGATGAAGGAAATAACCTTACCTGACCATCTGAAGTGCCCAGGAGTCAGTGGTAATGGCAGCCCACCGGTGGGCAAAATTAATTAGGTGACCCCTGTCGGTTGCTGATCCTCCATGGGTGGAGAGGCTATGCTCTGGGAGTCAAAACCCCAGCCCAATCTCAGCTGGGGCTGGTGTCTGGGGTTCTTAGGCTTACATGGGCCCTGGCCCGCTCCCTTCCCCTGGTGACCCTGCTGAGGGGTCTGGGCGGCCAGGTATTGGGGATAGCCTTGATAGGGCTGGCCCTTCCTGTGGAAGAGACCTTATCCAGAGTGGTTTCTTCCTGGGAAGAGTGGATATCTTCCTCAGCAGTCGAGTCCTGGTGACCTACTCTGTCTTGATCTCGGCCGTCTTGTCTTCCATCAGCTTGCCAAAGAAGGTTTCCCTGAGGCAAGGGATGTCAAGGAGTTTTTCCTGTACCTATTGCTCAAGTTCCGATGCCTAGAGCCAGGCCTGGCGTCGGGCACCAATACCTGCAGCAGTCACCCTCGTGCTGAACTCTAAGCAGTCGTAGGCCGATCGTTTCAAGTATTTCGAGCAGTCACCGACAGACCTCATGAGGGTCTGGAAGAGTTTGAGGTGGTCTCCATTTAGGCCTGCTGCAACCCCCCCCCCCCCAAGTTCTTTAGTTAGGTTTCGGAGGTATATACCAATATACAGTTGATAAGTCTGTATGTGACACACCAGCATCAAGCCTTGGTAACATTTCCACCCGAGGGCATGGGACACTCTGCTGGGGGCACCAATGAGTATATCTTTGGGCTTTTTTGTCAATGCATGACCAACTCGACCACCATGGAGGTGTGAGGGAGTTGCACCTTCCTGAAGCTGAGTGCTCATTGGACCCGGTACATGGTGTCCAGGAATCAGCTAACAATTGGCACAGACGCCGGTGCCTTCCACATCCTGAGAAAGAGTCAACTGAGGATGGAGGGGACTGGGACCATGAGGCCTCCTTGGGTGGGGCCTCGTATTGGAGGATTTTGAGCTCCTCCGCACGAGGGTCCTCCTCCAACTCCGTGGCAATGGCGAGTCCCTTCGCCATGTCTTGGACAAACTCGAGGAACGAGGTGTCCCTCAGGTGGGGATCAATGCCTCGACACTGGCGGAGATGGGTCTGAGGGGAGGTCACTGTGCGCCCATGTCTCCAGGGAAGTCTTGACAACCGATTCCCAGTCCGAGTATTCCGAAGACTTGAGGCTCGATGGCTCCAAGGGTGTCGTCGGGTCCGGCCTTCAGTGAATTGCAGCCGAGGCTTGGCCGGAGCCAGAGGCACTCGCCGGAGAAGAACTTGCTCCTGAGGACCATGAATGGGATCAAGACCTTCGCCGAAGATCTGCTTGAGGCATGTGCCTCTCAAGGATCACTTTGGTGGCCCGGGGAGTCCTCACGATCAAGGTCCCTGTGGTCTCGGCGCATGCATAGACGTTTGTTGCAAGGCAAGGAAAGCAGAAATGCAGCCTTCGACAGACGCTGGGGTGACTGGGTTGGGTGTTGGGGAGGAGAGGGAGTCCGATGGGATAGGCCTCGAGGGTCCGAGATCTGTCACCGGAGACCTCGACATCTGTCCTGGGTACCTTTGCCAGCCGTTCCCACTCCGACTCCTCCGATGTACGCCGGAGGCTAAGGGACTGTATACAGGACTTGCCATGTTTGTCCGCGTCCCAGGATGAGTCCCTTGAGGATTTCTTCTTACGCTCTCTCTCCGGGGAACCTTGATCGGAGTGTCTGTGTGCCTGCTCAGGAACCACGAGAGCTTTACGCGACTCAAAGGATCCGTGTGGGGCCTTAGAGCGCGAGGCTACCAGGGTTGGGTCTGCCCCGTGAAAGATGTCGTCATGCTTCTGCTGGTGACTCTGGATGGCCTTAGTGGACATCTTTTTGCACAGGGAGCATGCTTCCAGGTCATAGTCGGCACCCAGACACCGGAGGCAACAATTGTGTGCATCGATGAAGGACATGTTTTTGGAGCTCTGATCATACTTCTTGAATCCGGTGGCCATTGGGGCATAAAGGGCCCCACTGAGGTCAAAGATCTTTGATACAGCCAGTGATTGAAAAAAATCGTAAAATGAGCTGGGTGGAAAAACAACTAAAAGGTTCCGGGCCCGATGCTGGGGCAACGGGGCTTGGAGGCAGGAAAGGGACCAGCACTAGCCAGAAAAAGGCACAGAAGTGCACAAGAAAACAATTTTTAGGGCTCTGTGGAAAAAAAGGGAGACTGAGTAAGATGGCACCCTTGGGCGGGAAGGGGACCATGCATAGGTGGTGGCATCTCCCAAAGGCTTTCTTTAAAAGCTGGGGAGATGCTTCCGCAAGGACTCAGTCAGCACCGACGTCACCCATATGTGAGGACTGACTTCCTGCTTGTTCCTGGAGAATTTCAAAGTGCAAGTACAAATATAAAATAAGCCCCAAAGGGCAAGTGAAGATCTGAACTTGGGCCTTACCTCCTCTGGCCTGACTGGGACTCCATCTGATTGATCCAGCTCTTGTAAATTTCCACAGGATTGGTACGGATGTTCAGCATTCTGTCCTGCAGCACCTCCTTCACCACATCACCCAGGATCTGTCGCAAAGCATTGAGCCCACGAGCGCTGCGGTAAAAGCTCACCACCATGCGTATGACCGTTGGGTTTCCTGTGACCACCTCCTGGACCCGGTCAACTTTCAGCCTAGGAGATAAGATGGAAGTTCAGCAACAGGATGCGCTCTCTCCCCCCTCTCCGGTTTGGGTAATTGGAATGAACTTAGTGCAAATCCAGGGACAGGCCAAGCCCAGGTCTGGTTTTAACCCCCACCCCATACAACTATGGGCTTGTAGTTCCTCTTGTTCTTTGAGAAATCAGAATTACCATAGATTGTAATGGGGGTAAAACCAGGACCGGCTCAGGCTCTCCCTGAGGACCTGGAGCTATCCTGTAACCTAGCACTGAATGAGTATGTAAAAACTAACAAGCATGTAACATCTCAATCTGCTTGAAACATTATTATACTAGCACTGTTCTCTCTAAGCTGTGCGCGTGTGCGCGCGCACACACCTTGCCGAGCGCGCGCACATACTTTACAACAGAGCGTACAAAAATTACGGTTCCGATTCTGATAGAAAACAGACGTCTTAAAATTTAAAAGTTGTGATTGTAATTGCTAGAAATTTTCCACTTTATTTAGTAATCGTCTATTTTCATTTAATTTGATTAAAATCAATGTGGTGTACATACTGTATTCTGACATGTAGTCAAATTTTAAATGATATAACTCCAAGTGTCATTATGTGGTGCACAAAAATTTAACCTTCCTTCAAAAGCTGCACAACTGATATTTTATGCGCACAGAGCCTACAGAAAATTAGAGGGAACATTGTATACTAGGGTCAAATATATACTACACATCATGCAAAATACAATAAATCAAGGCTACTTCCATTAGAAGCTATCAGAAAACCATAGAAAAAGCAGGGAAAAGCTTCCCTTTTGCAGCTCAGAGCCCACTACCTGATCTCCTCCTGCAGAGCGGTCTTGAACAGCTGCAGAAGCAGAAAGGCCTCTCTTTCGTTTGAAGCGTAGTTGTACAGCGTGAAAATCACCGACTCCATGAACCTAGTGGACTTGTTCTGAGGCATCTGGAAGATGAGCCTGGCCAGGTACACCGGCTGGGTCTGCAGAGACAGGAAACAGATCATCCGGGAAATCAGGCTCAAGAAGGCTGCATGCCCAACTGAAAGGAGCTTTTCAACAGCAAAATTAGCTTGTTTTTTTTTTTTTAAATCCAGTCTAAGAAACCTCAGATTATCCAAAATGTGAATAAAATAGGGTAAAAATGAAGATAACCGAGGAGGAGGAAGAGGAGAGCATGCCTAGAGAGATTTCTAAAGCTCTTCTGGGCAGATCTGAACAGACGCCATTACGGATGACAACACCCATGTGTGCTGATCCTATCCCTGCTTGTCTAAGGAGAACATGGAAATTCCCATGGCTTGGATTTAGAAAAATCAATCATATTGAATAAACAGGTCATAGCCTCACTTGGGTTTTTCCCTCCCACCCACCAGAAGCAGCTTAATATGGAATCCCTGTATGTGCTGCTCCCCCCCACCTAGGGGTGCTGTAACCCACCTGCAGCAGGTAGAAGAGGTGTTGGTAGGCTTCCAGCTTCTGCCTTTTCTCTTTGCTGAGTGCTTTTAATCCTTTCTGCTTATCGATGGCCATCAAGTCTGCCAGCTGTTCTTTGTTCTTTTTGGTGAGCTTTTTGCAGTGCAAGACCACCTCCTGATAGAAGAGGAGAAATTCTCAGCATTCAGGGAATCTGGACTTATGCAAAAAGCAGAACAAAAATTCATAGCCAAGGTCTCACCGATGCTAGCCCTCAACCCATCTCTAGAAAATCAACATATTTCATTTGTTCCTTCCATATAATGTGTGGTGGAGGGGAGGGTTGTTGCACATTATTCTGGGGCAACCGTCAAGAAACTAAACTTCATTTTTCAAGGTGTAGCTCATGTGTGATACTCACTAAAAACAGGAAAGGTGGGTCCTGCACAACCATCACATAAGGATCTTAGATAATAAAACGGCGAAGGGTGTGAGTGCTGGTCCTTATTCTTTACACTGAGGACTGCCTCCATTATACACGTACATATACTATTGCATTGCATTAACCCAATGTGCCGCTCAATATCCTAGAGTAGGCCCATCAGAAAAATCCTTGCTTCTTACCAGCACCAACGTGGGAGATGAGTGATGTTCTCCAGCCTATTTAGAGAACATCTAGAGATGGGATGGTAATGCAGCAGATCTCCTCTCTACAAGTTCTGCAAGAGCAGCTGCAGGCATTGGGCGCACTGCCTCCTTTTACCTGCAGAGTGATCCTGTTCTTCACCAAGAGTCCTATCTTGATATCCATGAGATTCAGGCCATTCTCCAGCTGCTGGTTGAAGCGGATAGTCTTCACCACCTCCTCCCGTAGCTTCAAGCCCTCCAGCTCCTCCCAGAAATCATGCTCGCTCTGCTCCAGCAGGTGGGCAAATTTCCTAAGAACGCTCAGTGGAGGGTTTCTTGCATGCACTGCAAAAAGAAATTCCATTAAACAGCACAGCAGACTGCAGGAAGGCAACCAGTGGAGGTTTTATGGGAGGCTAAAGGGCTACAGTGGGGAAACATCCTTGCCACATATACACATTTATTCTAATGGTGAGCTGTGTATTTTTTAAGAGAATGAACTTCTCAAAATGTATTAAACCCTTTTACAAGAACCATGAAAAAAGCCACACAATGGCAAAAGACTCTTGTCTAGTGCTTATAGATTTGCTGGCCTCGTCAAAGACAAGCTTAGCTTCATTCCAAACAAACTCTTTGGGCATGAACGTCTTGGACTGCTCATCAAGTCCTGCAAGATTTCAGATGCTCTGGGTTACATCTCTGCAAAGACCTACAATGAATGAGACGACTTACTCAAGTCTACAGTTTTCATGGGATTCAGAATATTGACGCAATGCCGGACAAATTCCTCCCATCCCTTGGGTTATCATGTGAAGGTCTAGCTTACCCAACATTCTGTAGTCTCCCCTAGCCTTGTTCGCTCTCACAAAAGCCTGTATTTTGATGACAGAGTTGACCTAAAGAGACATGGTTAAGCAGTTTAAGCTACAAAAGGAACACAAGACCTTTCAGTAGAACAAAGTAAGATTTCTGTGGTCCAATGAATAGAAAACATACACCAAAGGGAAATCCTGCTGACTTGATTCCATGTCACCTGTCCTTTTCTGTCAATTACACACCATGTGGCCATGTACAAGCCATTGTTTCACCTGTGCCTCAAGTATAATTCGATAATAACTATCCTTTTGTGGTCCGAGTGCCATAAAAGGTCTATAGGGTATGTTATCCAAAAGGTGGCTCTCCCTTCATGCAATAGTCCCATAAATATCTTTTCATACACTCAACATACAATAACATTGCTATGAGCCAGAGGGCCCGGCCCAGCCCAGAAGAGCCTAGATTTTAGAGTAATTGATGTACATCAGATCTTACATTAAAGGTCACCACCATAGAGCATCACCTACCCACAAATCCATTGACTGGAAGTTCTCATTACCCAGAAAACACACACTACCCTGATCTATTATCTGAAAATTGGTTTGCTTCATATAATCCCTTAGTCAAATACTATTTCTCATGTCTGAACCAAAGAGAATGTTGTAACTTCAAAAAACCAACCAAAAGTTATAGTCTTCACTATTCTAAAATCAATGGTGTTCTACTATAAAGCATATAAATTGCAACCTAAAAACATTTTATTGAAGTACATTGATGAGTAATGGATTTAGCCCTCACATTTTTCCTGAAAAACTGCAGCCGCTCCTGGTATCGCCTCCGGATTCGCCACATACGCAACCAAGATTGAATCTACAGAAGGAGATGAAAAAGTGAAGTGAAAAAGCAGAGTTGCTTACCTGTAATGGAGGCTCTCCGTAGACAGCAGGAGTACGCAGCCACACTCCATGGTGCTGTCCCCAGCTGCGCCAGTATGCTGGGCTCTCCCCTAGCTTAGACATGAGGGGCAGAAGGTGAAAGAAAAGGTTAAATTAGACTTATCTGCTAATTGTAGTTTCTGGAGTAGCTCCAGTCTAGTCCCGGAATCTTTGGGTTGTCAACCTCATCTAGCAGCTTTGGAGACTGAGAAACTTCAGTGCTGTGATGTCACCAGTATATATAGGGGCTGGCACCGCCTTCTCACCTCAGTTTACCTATTGACAAAGCAGACTCACCAGAGCAACAAGTAAGTAATACAGTGGAGAATAAAATCTCTGCTCAACTAAACAATGGTCCGCCAGCTCCCCCCACTGACTACACGAACTACGCAGCCAGAGCGCCGCGAGATCCCCCATCCAGAACCCCGGTTTTCCCTAAATCACAATTAACATGAAGAAAACCCAAAATAAAGGTGCTTACCAGTAACACCGGTGCTGCTTCAGGTCCGCACTCCGAATGAGCCCGGGTGGGACCCGGGACTAGACTGGAGCTACTCCAGGAACTACAATTAGCAGGTAAGTCTAATTTAACCTTCCTGATCGTCCCTCCAGTCTAGTCCCGGAATCTTTGGGTATGTACCAGAGCAGTACATTACGATGAACGGGAGGGATGCGCTAGACCGGCCTGAAGCACAGCCGATCCGAAACAGGTGTCCCTGTCCGCCTGTACGTCCAGACGATAATGCTTCACAAAGGTATTCAAAGATGACCATGTAGCCGCTCTACAGATGTCCGCCACCGGCACCAAACTATATTCCACCCAAGACGCCGCTTGCGCTCTAGTGGAATGAGCTTTTAGCCCCTCTGGCACCATGCGACCCTGCAGAAGATACGCCGAAGCGATAGCCTCCTTAACCCAACGAGCAATGGAAGCCTTCGACGCCGCTTCCCCCTTCCTGGGCCCGGCAAACAGCATGAACAGCCTATCGGACTTCCGGAACGGCACAGTTCTCTGAACATACTTCAACGCCCGCTGAATATCTAAACGATGAAGGCGCTCCGCTGAGCGACCTCGTCCCTTTTCGCGAAACACAGGTAACGCCACCACTTGGCTCAAATGAAAGGCTAAGACCACCTTCGGTAAGAATGACGGAACCGGCCTCAGCACCACCTTAGAAGTGAAGAACGTCAAAAAGGGCTCCCTACATGATAGAGCTTGCAACTCCGAAACACGTCTAGCGGAGGCAATGGCCACCAAAAATACCACCTTCAAAGTAAGATCCTTCAAAGTAGCCTCCCCTAAAGGCTCAAAAGGCACCTTCCCTAAGGCGTCCAACACTAACGGCAGATCCCAAGCTGGAACCGTTCGCATACGGGGTGACCGGAGAAGCGAGACCGCTTTCAAATAACGCTTAATATCCGGATGATTGCCCAGCGAGGCACCCTGCACCTTTCCCCTATAACAGGATAAAACCGCCAGCTGAACCTTCAGAGAGGCCGCCGCCAAGCCCTTCTGAAATCCATCCTGCAAAAAGGAGAGAACTTGCGGAATCGACGCCTGTAAAGGAGCACATGCCCTCTCTGCACACCAAGCCTCAAAGATACGCCACACCCTGACGTAAGCCAGGGAAGTCGACTTCCGTCTCGCCTTCAACAAAGTAGCAATCACCGCCGCCGAATAACCTCTGGCTTTCAACCGCGCCCGTTCAATAGCCAGGCTGTAAGCGAGAATCGATCCACCTGCGGCATGCAAAGAGGACCCTGACTGAGGAGATCCGTGCGAAGGGGAAGCCTCCACGGTCGCTCCCCTAACAGTCGGACTAAGTCCGCATACCAAGGGCTTCGCGGCCAATCCGGAGCAATGAGAACCACTTGCCCTCTGTGTTTCTCTATACGCTGTATCACCCGCCCGATCAACACCCACGGCGGGAACACATACAGCAGCTGCCCCTCTGGCCATCTTTGGATGAGAGCATCCAGGCCCTCCGACATCCGTTCCCTTTTCCTGCTGAAGAAACGATCGACCTTCGCAGACCGAAACGACGCCATGAGATCCATCACCGGCTGGCCCCAGAGCTGCACTATCATCGCAAACACGTCCGGATGCAGAACCCACTCGCTCGGGTCCACCTTTACTCGACTCAGAAAATCGGCGTCCACATTGTCGGCCACGCACGTCGCCGGCGTGGACAAAGCCACCAGGTTGTCCTCGGCCCACCGGAACAAAACGTCCGCCTCTTCCTCCAGCGGTACGCTGCTTGTGCCCCCTTGGCGATTTATGTAAGCAACCGCCGTCGCGTTGTCCGAGAACACCCGAACGGCCTGCCCCTGAAGCCCGGGGCCAAACTCTCAAAGCGCCAACACCACCGCTCGCAATTCCAGTCTGTTGATCGCCCATGACCTTTCCAGGTCGGACCACTGTCCTTGAACCCAGCGACCCTGACAATGGGCCCCCCAGCCAAACAGGCTGGCATCTGTCGTCAGTGAAATCCAATCCGGCGTCTCTAACGACATTCCCGACTCGAGACTCCCCGGCCGCAACCACCACCGTAGCGCCAGACGGGTTTGCGGAGGACAGGTTAACCGACGGGAAAGAGGATCGTTCTGATGCGACCACCTTCGCAACAGGGCCCGTTGGAGAGGCCTCATGTGGGCCCGAGTCCACGGAACCAATTCCAGAGTCGCCGCCATAGTCCCTAACACCTGCAGATAATCCCAGGCCGTGGGACAGCTCTGGCCGAGAAAGCGACGTATCAGAAGCCTGAGACCCAACACTCTCTGCTGAGACAGAAACACACGCCCCGCTTTGGTATCGAAACGAGCTCCGAGATACTCCAGGTTTTGGGACGGTTCCAACTTGCTCTTTGCCATGTTGACCACCCAACCGAGACTCTCTAACAACGCTATCACTCTCGCTGTGGCATAAACACTCTCTTCTCGGGACTTCACCCTGATCAACCAGTCGTCCAGATAGGGGTTCACCAAGATGCCCTCCTTTTGCAAGGCCGCCACCACCACCACCATAACCTTGGTGAATGTTCGCGGCGCCGTTGCCAGTCCAAACGGGAGCGCCTGAAATTGAAAATGACCTATGGGCACCGCGAACCTGAGAAATTTCTGATGCTCCTGGCGGATCGGGATGTGCAGATACGCCTCCGAGAGATCCAGGGACATCAGAAACTCCCCTTTCCTCACTGCTACAATAACAGATCGCAGAGTCTCCATCTGAAAATGGGATACGCGCAGACACCGATTCACGCGCTTTAGATCTAAAATGGGACGCCAGGTGCCCTCCTTCTTTGGCGTATTGACCGCACCCGAACTGGTCGGCCAGAACCGGAACAATCGCCCTGAGCCGGAGAAGCCTGTGCACCGTTTCCTGCACTGCCCTCAGTTTTGCTCGCGAGCTGCACGGGGAACGAACGAAAGACTCGGCCACCGGCCGTAGCAGCTCTAGAGCATAACCTTCGCGAACCACCTCTAGCACCCACTGATCGGACGTGAGTTGGGCCCAGGCAGGGTAAAACTCCCGTAGCCAACCCCCTACTGGAATTAACTCCCCCTGGACCCCCTGACTTCATTGTGGCTTCTTGAAGGAGGAGGACGCAGACGCGAACCCCTTGTTCGCTCCTCAAAACCCTCGAAATCCCTGGGACCTATTAGTGAAACGCCCTCGCTGGGATTGGCCGCCCCTGGGGGAAGGGAAGCGGCGAAAATCACGCTGCTGACCTCTAGGCCCGGGAACCGAATGGCTCTGCTTCTGCCTGTCTTCCGGCAATCGGCCACCTTTGGATTCCCCCAAATCCTTCACCAATTTCTCCAAATCCTCACCAAAAAGCAGCTTCCCCCGGAATGGAAGCTTACTCAACCTCACCTTGGAAGACCCATCAGCCGCCCAATTCCGTAGCCAGAGACACCTCCGCCCTGCGACCACCGAAGCCATACTCTTGGCTAAACCCCGAATCAAGTCATACTGAAGATCTGCGAGATACGCCGCTCCAGACTCTAACCGGGCCGCCTCCTCGGGAACTTCCTCGCAGTGGTCGGCGCGGACCTTTTGCGCCCACCGCAAACAGGCCCTCGCTACCCAGGCCCCGCAAATAGACACTTGCAAGGATAAGGCATTAGCCTCAAAAATCTGCTTCAACAAGGTGTCCAACTTGCGGTCCTGCGCATCCTTAAGCGCCGCCGCACCTTCCACCGGGATAGTAGTTTTCTTAGTAACCGCAGAGACTGCCGCATCCACCCGTGGTGCTTTAAACAACTCGCGATCCTGATCCAAAAGGGGGTACAGCCGCGCCATGACTCTTGCACCCTTAAGCGCAGTCTCAGGCATATTGCACTCCTCCTGAATCATCTCTCTAAAGACCCTGTGCACCGGAAATGCCCTTTGATTCTTCCGAAACGCCTGCAGCAAGGCATCCTCTAGGGAAGCATCTTCCGACAGCCCTGCGTCCGGTATATTCAGGGCCTTGAGGGACTCGCAATGAGTGCCGGTAGCTCCTCCCTACGAAACACCCGCACTACGTGAGCTTGATCCTCCTCTCGGATCTCCCCTTCCTCGACATCCTCCAAGTCCCTGTCAAGCTCCGCCTCCTCGGATCGCAAGTCCTCTGACCCCACGGAGAGAGCTAACTGTTCTGTAATCGACCTTGACCGCTTGGCGCTAATGCCTGATGCCACCGCCGATCCAGGTGAAGCTGGCCTCTTCTGCCCCAACACCGTTCCTGAAGTACTGGGACCGGGACCCCCCTGAGGGCCAGCCAAAGACCTCTGGCGAAAAAATGGCAGCCAAACTGCCCGCTATAGGCGGCTGAGAGAGCTGCGGAGCCGGAGTCAACTGAGAAACGAGCCCAGACTCTGGAGCTGGCAGGGAAGAGAGACCAGGATCCATAGGGGCCTCCAATACCTCTTGCCCCCTCTCCGCCTCAGCCCCTGCGTTACTGTCAGCCAATTCAGGAGTGCAGCCCCTACAAACCCCTTCAGGCGATACGGAGCGCCTCCTGGCCCCACATAACAAGGCTGTTTGGAAGGCATGCTGCCTCTATATTCACCGGCAGCTAAGCCCTCCCCCCCCCAATAAATTTTTTTTTTTTTTTAGACCAGTAGCCCCAGGACCAGTAGCCCCCTCAGCAAAACCCTGAAGAAATGACTGAAAAACGAAGCCCCTGGGCCGAGAAATGCCGCGCCAAAGCCCCAACGATGAAACCGCGATTATTTTCCTGCCGGACCCACACGCGGGCAGGCCTGCTCCGGCCAACCCGTCACTCACCGCAATTGCCGCCGCCTGTGCCGATGCTGATCGCTAACACCCGCAACTGCTCTGGGGGCTCTCCCCCTCTTACCTTCGCCCAGCTAAACCGGACTGCGAATTCCTGGAGGTCCTCCGCCCTGGGAAACACCATGCAGCTGCGAGTGACTTCCCGAGCAGACAGCTATGGCAGGGAAACACTTCTGCACTCGCTGTGCTCTGAAGCCAGCCGGTTCCTATCCTTACCACCCGGACAGGTAACCAGGCGAAGATCCTCTTCCCCGGAGTCTCGGAGCACCCCGTCCAGACTCCTAACCGCCCCACTTAGCAATGAACTGGATGGGGGGGGGGGGGGGGGGGGAAAACAGGGCATCTCAAGGCAATAGCAGCAAACGCTCACCCAGCCAGAGCCGGCAGAGAATTTTAAGAAAAAATATTACCACAGCTGTCCATCTAACTAATTCCTATCCTAGCTTTACTTAATCGTTCCTCAAGTGAGCCCCTAGAACCCCTGGGCTCACCCCTCCTCTAGCTGCTTTGGAGACTGATAAACTGAGGTGAGAAGGCGGTGCCAGCCCCTATATATACTGGTGACATCACAGCACTGAAGTTTCTCAGTCTCCAAAGCTGCTAGATGAGGTTGACAACCCAAAGATTCCGGGACTAGACTGGAGGGACGATCAGGAAACTCAAGATGCAAACAGGTTTCGGAGGGCTGGCTGTCAGAAGGCTGAGTCTCCTGCTGTTGAACGATCAAAGATGCAGTGTCAGGTAAATGTGTGAATAGAAGTTCAGGTAGCCACTCAGCAGATATCATGAGTGGAGACTGCAGCTAAACTGGTAGCTGTTCTCCTATGACCCCAACAAACTGGGTGTGGCAGTTTCCAAATGCACGCTGTCCATTTGGGTGGCAGATTGCATATCCTTTGCCTATGCTCAGGCAGGACAGAGTCTTGAGTGCTATGTAACGGTCCATAATATCAAGGCCATGGCTGCATCTATAATCAATCTATGCTTGGTCTGCATGGGGGACATTTGCCAGGCTGCCACATGGTCCTCTGTCCACATATTCACAGCCCACTACTGCCTAGATGGGGATTCCCAGCGTGACAATAATTTCGGCCAAGCCATACTCCAATATCTGTTTGGGACTTTGGTTCAACTCCTTCCCGCGGGGCCTGCTGTCTGTCCAGGGTACCGAAGAGTCGTCCTGATGTTGATATCTGCTGTGGACATTGAATCAGCTATATCCCAAAAAGGGATCTCACATGCTGCTTCTCTAGTTCTTGTTGCCCCGGTTGTGCTGTTTTCTTGTGTTTGGTAGCCTGTAGCTTGGGAGTACCATATGCAAGGACTTCTTCCTGCTTGTTCACAGAGAAAGTATAGTTACTCACTTGTAGCAGCTGTTCTCCTGTAGCCAGTCATCTAAGTAGGGGAAAGACTAAGATCCCCAGTGTCCAGAGGTAAGTGGTGATGACTGCTAGGTATTTTTGAAGAATCTGGGGGCTGACGCCAGTACCCAGTACTGAAAGTGCTAGCTGCCCAGCATGAAACGCAGGTATTTTCTGTGTAAGAGATGGATCAGGATGTGTGTGTGTACACATCCTTCAGATCCAAGGAGCATACCAATCACCCTTGAGAAGATTACAGGAGCAAGGTTCCCAGGGAAATCACCTTGAATTTTTCCCAGACCAGAAAGCTGTTCAGGTCCCTGAGGTTGAGAATGGGCCTGAAACCCCCCCATCTTTTTGGGGGAAGAGGGGGAATAGAATCTCTGCCCTCTCTAGGCTGGGGGCAATGGCTCAATGGCCAGTTCAGCCAATAGGGTGGTGACCTCTGCCTAGAGGATACTCCTCTGGGTAGAAAGGAGGCGGGAGCTGTGAAAAATGCAGCAGGTACCCATCCCACACTATCTGCAGCACCCAGGCATCCGTGATGAGCGGTCATCTGTGTGCGAAGTGGATGGAGCTGACCATCCACCTGAGGGGGAAGCCCCTCAGTGGTCAGACGACTGGCTATGCTCCCAAGGAAGGTGTCAAAACCCTGCCCCTGGCTGTTGCTGGGGCATGAGCTGGGCCTTCTGCGGCTTAACCCTGTGCGGCTGCCATTGGGCCTGTGCCTTGGGTTGAGCTCCCTGGGGGCTCCCAACAGTACTGGTGCTTTGACTTGTAAAAAGGCTTCTTTCCCATATACTTCTTTGTGGAAGGGTCCACCATCTTGAGCGAGAGGTGAGAGATAGTCACCAGCTCTATCTCAATTTCAACCACCCTCTCCTGTGTGGGCTTGCTGAAGGGATTTTCACAGGTGCACAGCACGTCTGCCAGCTTGTCCTGGACCTACTGCCACCACCCTGCCTACCAACTCAAAAACGTTGTACGTGGCTTACACCATGTACTTGGACACGTTCTTCCTGTGACAGACCAGGGTACAGAAGCCCTCTAAGCATTCAGCTGGGATAAGGGAGCCAAGCTCACTTAGGTCCCCCATGTCCTTCAGAAGCATCTCCATATAAAGCTGATATGACAGGACTCTGGCGACAAGCAAAGCGCCATGAAAACAGCACGTTCCAAACCCATTGAGGATCATCTGCTCCCTGCTAGGGGGCACAGACGAGTGGGTTTTGGAACTCTTGACATGCCACGTGGCAGGCTCCACAACCAGGGAATGATGCGTCAGTTGGGGGAGTCTCGAACATGGGGGGGGGGGGCCTTCGAGTCCAGTCAGCAGCTGATGGCCAGCACAAAAGATATTGGGTTCTCCCACATGCAGAGAAGGAGACTTTGGAATATCCAGTGCAACACAGTGATGGCTTCCTTCGGAGAAGAGGGATACTGGAGGATCTCCAGTTCCTCTGCCCTCAGGCTCATCCTCTGCCTCCAGAGAAAAGGGGATCACCTTACCCATATTCCGGACAAAATCCTGGAAGGACATGCCCTCTGGGGGGGGGGGCCCTCTCTGCTCGTATGTCGGGGACAGCTCTGAGGGGATGTCTGGATTCCCTCTCGGTGACTTGGAGGAAGGGCAGCAGCACGCCAAGAGATAACATCTTGAATTTCTCCCGCACCAGGAACTTCTTATTTAACTTGCAGAGGTCGAGGATGGGCCACAGACCCCTGTCTTTTTCGGGACGAGGAAATACCGGGAATAAAAGCCCCAACCTCAAAGGTGGGGAGGGACCTTCAACTGCCCGTTGGGCAAGGAGGGAGTGTAATTCCCACTGTAGCAAGAGCTGGTGTGCGGGGAGTTGAGGCGGCTCCGCCGGGAATTAAGGGGATGGGAGCCTGTCAAAGTGGAGGCAATATCACCTCGGACACCTGGGTCCTCCAGGTCATCCGGGAGGGCTAAGCGCCCAAGACGGGGCGAAGCAGGACGGGTGTCCCCCCATTGGCTGCTGTGCCGCCAGCGGGCGAGGGGCCATGCCACTGGCGTCAAAGCCCCTGAGGGGGTTGTGGGGGAGCCAGCATCTGGGCCTTCGGGCCCTTTGGTTTACGGTGACCCTGGCCAGGCTTCCTCTGCGCGGGAGTGGTTGGCGGGTAGCCGCGGTACTGGAGGCCTTTCCTGGGAAAGAAGGGCTTCTTGGCAGGCTGCTTATTCCGAGGCAGCATCCAGGTCTTGCGGGAGAGACGGGTCCTAGTGACGTACTCCGTCTCAGTCTCTGCAGACTTCTCCTCCATCGGCTTACCAAAAAGTTGTTCGCCGAGGCAGGGTTCGTCCAGGAGCTTCTCCTGCACCCACTGCTCCAAATCCGAAGACTGGAGCCAAGCCTGGCGACGGGCTCCGTTGCCTGCAGCCACCACCCGAGCCGATGTCTTGAATAAGAGGAGTCTTGAGAGATGTACTTGGAGCAGTCCGCCACCGATTTCAACAGGATGCGGAACCTGTCAAGGGGCTCACCCTCGAGGCCCACGGAGAAGCCTCCAAGTTCTTTTGCCAAGTCACGGAGAAACATACCCATATATAACTGGTATGCTTGGATACAACAGGAGAGCATGGAACCTTGATAGGCCTTGCGGCCCAGGGCATCAAGGGCTCTGGACTCTCGGCCTGGCGGAACCAAGAAGTGGGACTTCGGGCTTTTCTGCTTCCTCATGGCTGATTCTGCCATCGAGGTGTGTGGAATTTGAGTCTTACGGAAACCTGGCCCTCGTTGCACCTTGTGTCAAGGCGCTTGCTCACAATGGGGAACGAGGCGGGGGCCTCCCACATAAGGAGCAATTGCCGGGAAAGGATCGGCAGCACCGGCACAGTGAGGTATTCCCTGGGCGGGCCTCGTACTGAAGAATATCGCGTTCTTCAGCACAAGGGTCTTCCTCGGCCTGGGTGACCAGGTTGAGGGCCCGAGCCATGTCCCGAATTAACACCAAAAAGAAGGTGTCCTTGGGTGGTGAACACCGCTGGAGACCAGGTGGCGAGGGTCCGACGGAAGATCCCAGTGGGTGCGGGTCTCCAGGGATGTGTCCCCATCGGATTCCCAGTCTGAGAAATCGGTCGAGGGATCCGAGCCGGGTGGTTCGCCCTGTCCGATGGCCTGGAGCCGGAAGCCCTAGATCAGCGATGGCGAACCTATGGCACGCGTGCCAGCTGTGGCACGCGAAGGCCTTGCAGCTGGCACGCGGGAAGGTCCGCATTTAAAAGGTCCCAAATTTAAAAAAAAAAAAAACCAAACAAACCGGCTGCTTCTGCCGCGGCAGCCTCAAGAGCTCTGCCGCGGCAGCCTCAAGAGCTCTGCCGAGGGGGCCCCCCCCCCCTGCCCGGCAGAGCCTCCCTGCATCATCTACCTTCAAGTCGCAAAACGCGGGCTTCTTTCAGAGCCGCGAGAGTTTCCTTTCTCGCGGCTCTCCCGCGAGAAAGGAAACTCCCGCGGCTCTGAAAGAAGCCCGCGTTTTGCGACTTGAAGGTAGATGATGCAGGGAGGCTCTGCCGGGCAGGGGGGGGGCCCCGCGGCAGAGCTCTTGAGGCTGCCGCGGCAGAGCTCTTGAGGCTGCCGCGGCAGAAGCAGCCGCTTTGTTTGGGTTTTTTTTTTTTAATTTGGGATGATAGGGGGGAAGGGGGTTTAGGACTGGTAATGGGCTATGGTGGGGAGGCTAAGACTGGAAATGGGCTGAGGGGGGGGGGGTTAGGACTGGTAATTGGCCATGGGGGGGGGGCTAAGACTGGAAAGGGGCTGATGGGGGGGTTAGGACTGGTAATTGGCAGGGGGGGGGGGTTAGGACTGGTAATTGGCCATGGGGGGGGGCTAAGACTGGAAAGGGGCTGATGGGGGGGGTTAGGACTGGTAATTGGCCAGGGGGGGGGGTAGGACTGGTAATTTGCCAGGGGGGGGGGTAGGACAGGTAATTGGCCGGGGGGGGGAGTAGGACTGGTAATTGGCCAGGGGGGGGGCTAAGACTGGAAATGGGCTGATGGGGGGGGGTTAGGACTAGTAATGGGCCATGGGGGGTGCTAAGGCTGGAAGTGGGCTGGTGATGGTGATGGTGATTTGGGGGGGGTAGGACTAGTAATGGGCTATGGGGGGGGCTAAGACTGGAAATGGGCTGATGGGGGGGTTAGGACTGGTAATGGGCTGATGGGGGGGTTAGGACTGGAAATGGGCTATGGGGGGGCTAAGACTGGAAATGGGCTGAGTGGAAGGAGGGCTTGAACTGCAAATAGCTGATGGGATTGGGGCTTGGAATGGAAATGGGTTGTGAGGGGGAGGGAGCTAGGACTGGAAATGGGTGAGGGGGGGCTAGGACAGGAAATGGGCTGATGGAGGGGCTAGAATAGGACTGGAAATTGGCTGTTGGGGGGGTGCTAAGATTGGAAATGGGCTGTGGGGGGGGTCTGGATAGAACTGGACGCATGAAGGGGCTAGAACTGGAACTAGGCTCATGGGGGGCTTGGATTGGAAATGGGCTGAGTGGAGGGGAGCTAGGATTTGACATGGGCTGATGGTGGGGCTAGGAACGGACTAGAAATGGGCTCATGGGGGGCTGGGTTTGGAAATGAGCTGATGGAGGGACTCGGATGGGACTGCAAATAGATGGGGGAGCTAGGACTGGAAATGGGCTTATGGGGGGTTAGGACTGGAAGTGGGTTGATGAGGGGGGGCTAGGACTGGTATTGGGTTGGGAGGTTGCTAGGACTGGAAATGGGTTGGGGGGCTGCTAGGACTGGAAATGGGCTGATGCAGGGACTAGAAGGGAATGGATGCTGGGTGAGGCTGGAACTAGAAGGGAGCTGGTGTTGGGGGAGGATTAGAATGGGATGGGGCTGGGAGAGTAAAATGGAGAGGGGAAAAATATTTTGTGTGGGAGGGATAAAAAATCTACAATTGGCCGGGTATTGGGAGAATAAGTGGGGATTGAGGATGGAGGGGTAAATTTTGAGTAGATGAAATAGGAATGAGGAAAGAGCAAAAGGAGAAAGATTAGTATGTTAAAGCAGATGTAGAGAGAGAATGGAAAAAAAAAACCAAGAAGACAGAAGAAAGGACAAATGGACAGCAGATGGAGAGTTAGGAGAAGACACGAAGAAACCAGAAGAAAGTGGCTGGAGCAATTGCAACTGAAAAAAAATGCACAAAAGGTAGAAAAATATCTCTTTATTTTGAATTTATTAACTGGAATATGTCAGCTCTGGGAAATGTGCATCATTAATTTTTGCGCTTTGTTTAGTACAAGAGGAAATTAATTTATAGTTTTATTTCTACAGTGTTGTTGTATATTCCAAGTTTGGCTTTTGGGGTTCCCAGTTTAATTATTGTCTTCCTGTTTTTAAATTGTGATTCCTTGTTTGGTGATGGTCTGTTCTGCATGTGTAACTGAGCTGAGGTATTCTGTTTATATAATTCCTATTTGACATTGCCACTTGTTCTTTCCCCAGTAGGTCATGTATTGTTGTTCTCTGAAATGTATTGGTTTAATATTTGCAGTGTTGCCTTTTGATAGTTAGGGTATGGTGCTTTGTGAGTCCTGGTAGTACTGTTAGGATACGGCGGGTTTGCTATGGGTTCTAAATGGGCAGCGTTTGTAGTAGTTCCTAATGTGCCTGGCGGTTGGTACTGGATTATAGTAATGTAGAAACCTTTTAGTCTTTCTTTATCCATATACTCATTAAGAGGCATGTTTACTAAAAGTTAGTGTATGGTAACATTATGCAAATATTTATGCAAATGAGGCACCTTATGCAAATGAGGCTTTAATGGACGTGCTGGCACTTTGAGGAAATTCTTTGGTTTTGTGCGGCAGTTTGGGCACTCGGGCTCAAAAAGGTTAGCCATCACTGCCCTAGATGATCTTGCCCCCCGAAGAACAGGAGAGCGAGCGAGACTGATGTCGAGGACCCTCACGAGGCCCATGGCTCTCGGGGGTTTCCTGGATGGATTTGGGCGTCCCACGTGAGGGACCCGCGGTCTCCAGGCACAGTCAGCAAAGCTGGCCGTGAGCACCTGCTGGGAAGCAATGAATGCAGAAACACTGCATTCTAGTGCCAGCATACGGGACTCCCATGCAGGTGTGGGGCCCTGGGATGCAGATACCAGGGTCACCGGATCGGGCATCGAGGGGGTCCTCACTGGGACGGCCCTCAGGAGACTGGGCACCTTCACTGGAGGCCTCCGTTTCTCTGCGAGGTACCTTGCAGGGCCGCTCCTTGTCCGACTCTCAGGAATGCCGAATGGGGCTAAGCGACAGAGCGCGGGAGCGCTTGCACTTCTTGGTGGCCCCAGACAGCGACTTCGAAGCCGCCTTCTTTTTGTGCCGTTCCACCTCAGGGGACCCCTGGTCTGAATGCCACTGGAATGCGGTGCCGCAGGGGGAGAACCCACCGGAGGGGAAAACGACCGAGGGTGCCACCAGGGACTCCAAGGTAGACATTTTTTCGAAAGGCTTCGGACTTCTGCTTACAGCTGAGCAGGGCCTTATAGGACATTTTCTTACAGAGCGAACAGAGCTCTGGGTCATGGTCGGCTCCCAGACACCTTAGATAGCAGTCATGAGTGTCCGTAAGTGACATGTTCCTAGAGCATCACATTTTTTTAAACCTGGCGACTATGGGGACAAAAACTGCCCTTGCGAGGTCGAAGACCCACACGGCCAGCGGTTGGAGAGAAAAAAACGGCATGAAGCCAGGGAAGAAAAAGGTATCCCCGCAAGCTCCAAAAGAGAGCAAGGGGAAGACAGGTAGAGGACCAGTGCAAAGAGATATAGCCTGTTAAGGCGAGGAAAACAAAAACTTTTTCCGAGGGACAAGTGTCCCAAGGGCTCTGCGGAAAAAGGGAGACTGAGCAAGATGGCACCCTTGGACGGTAAGAGGACCATGCATGCGTGGTAGCAATCCCAAAGGCTTTCTTTGAAAGTTGGGGAATTGCTTCGCGCGAGCTCCATTGGTGTCGACGTCACCCATAATTGAGAACCGACTTCCTGCTTGTTCCTGGAGAAAGGGCATTAATATTTAATTCCTGCTTCAACAGGGTATACAACTTCCTATCCTGCAGATCCGAGTGCCGTGCTGCCCTCCACAGGAATTTTGGTCTTCTTGGTCACGGCCGACACTGCCACATTTACCTTCAGGGAGCGAAACATCTCTCGCTCCTGCAGTGGGTAAAGACGGATCATGGTCCTAGTCCCCCTAAGACCGACCTCTGGGAGGTTTCACCCTTGCAGGAATGGTCAGGCTGGAGGATAGGGAAGGCTCTGTTACCCCTTCCATGCCCCTTTCAGCCCTGTCAGCTGTCACCTGCTTTTTTTTTTTTTACCCCCCCCCCCTCCTAAATAAATGTAAGCTGCCTGACTTTCCTTGAAGGCTCCTAGCTAAAATATTAGCTAATTAGATGCAAAATAAAAAATCGCCAAGGCCCAGACCCAGAGTGTGTGTTTCCCTCCCTCCGCTCTTTACCACATGTGCTTGAGGCTACAAAATGGCAGGGGATCCCACACTGCAGGGAAACAGCGAAGGCAGCCACGCGGTTACAGGCCAGCAGTCTGAACTGTGCAGAAGAAAATCTGACTGCCGCTGCTCTTACCCAGGGGCTTCTTCAAACCCAAAGACCTGACTGCTTTTCCTTTCTCCCTGCCTTGTGCTCAGCCCTTCCTGCCAGCTTCAGCGCCAAGGCAGGAATCCTTTAGAAAGCCGCTTGATCGGGCGCCAGTTTTCTAGTGGCTCCTCACCCAATGAGGGGTTCAGGAACCACTGCTACTATCTGTCAAGGACCGGAAACCGCCTCTTCCTTTGGAGGGAGAGCCCCTGTCCCACTCGCTGCTCAAACACAGTTAGATGTCTATTTCTTTTTTCCCAAAACTTAATGTTTCAGACACAATTGGCTTGTGAATCCTAACCTCTAACTACCCAGCCAAGGGAAAGCAGTATCTTTAGCTTAAAAAGAGAAACCAAAATTAGGAAAAGCTCCTTAGTTATATCTACAGCGAGTCCAGAACTCTGGGATCACCTGCTCCAGGTGTTTGGAGATGAAGCTTATTGGGGCTGGTAGGTGGTGCCAGCTGCCTATGTACAGACGTCAAACGAGAATATGCTCAGTCCCCAAGCTGCTGGTGGGGGTTGACTATCCAGAGGTCAGGATTGGACTGGAGGGACAATAAGGAAAATATATTTAATCTTTTTCACAAGGATGAAAGCTGAAGGCAGTTTAACAGCTTGCCCTGCTCTGTTAACATCACTGCTCCTTTGTGGTTTGGGGGTTTTTTTGGGGTTTTTTTTAAATGAAAGGCCTCACAGCGGGGAGCCAGGAGCCGCAGCACCAGCTTTTTAAAGAAAAATATGCTGCAAAACAGCCCATGGGGCCACTGAAACAAAACACAAAACAAAAGTAAACGCAAATGTGGATTAAAAATTAAACGAAACCTGAGGTAATTCTGGCAAAGGGGAGAGCACCGTGATCTGGTCCATGGAAGAGAAAAACTGATTTGAATGGTAATTACATTGGGGTCCTACCACAGATGCTTGGAGTTAGGGGAAATCTTGGCACACCGGCACCATTGGGGACGGCACCATGGAGTGTCCCTGCATACCCCCTGCTTGTCTGCAGAGAAAAATACATTAGAAGTCCAAGTGTTATTTTGTTTTTATATTTTGGGCAGTGGTGTATACCATTGCACCTGAAATAGTGATTAGAGGGTAAAACTATGGCCAGTTCAGCCTGGCTGCAATGACCTAGAATTTGCTGGCAAACCAAGACTCTGAAGTCATCTGACCTGCCCAATTTTAGACACATACAGTAACCTACTTTAAACTGAAATCACGTTATAAAATACACCCAAGATAGAAGCATATTAAAGAGCAGATTTTTACATCTATGGGGTGTGTTTACTAAAGGTTATCTACAATTATAGATCTTGCCTGCAACCCCAAGAACCCTTGTGTTCCAAACTGGGTGCTGGGCGATTTCAACCTTCCAGCTCTCCAAGACACTCACTCCAAGGTCTTCATCGAGGCCCTTAAAAAGAGTTAGGATATACTCAGTAGGTCAATGCCCCTACTCACGTAAAAGGAAACAAATTGGACCTTATCTTCGCTCCACAAGCTGCCCTCGACCCCATGCACAAACTGGATCTATCCATCAGCCCAGTACCATGGTCCGATCATAGCCTGATAAGGTTCCAGATGCCATCGCACCCCAACAAAAATAGAACCCAGGCCTCAAGCAAATCCACCACAGCGCCATCAAAACGCTTCCGGCCATTCAACAAGGAAGAAATCCTGGATAGAGCCCAGCCTCCCCATAACCTGCCAGTACAGAGCCTCGACGACATGATCTCCACGTGGAACACAAGCCTAGATGCTTCAGTCCAACTACCTCCCATCAATAAGTCAGCAGGAAGAAGAAAGAATGCTCCCTGGTACTCCCCTGAGCTATGGATGTCGCTTCTCCATCTCAGAAAGCTCAAAAGACGTTGACATCGTTCACAATCAGCTGAGAACCACGAAACATACACTACTCACTTGGGAAGACACCGTTCAGCAGTCAAAGAGACTGAAGCAATTCCATGCAGAGATTTTACAGCGCTCCCTAAATAAACCACACGAGCTCTTCAGCCTAATTAAGACCCTAACGAAGGAACCCTCCCCCATGCAACGAAGCCTTCCTGACCCACAGGGCTATGCAAACTACCTGCAAGCCAAAACAAGCCAGACCAGCATGCCCTCCTTGTATGGGGCACCCCATCCAACCCCTCCACCCACCTCAATATCACCGCCTTCTCTGCCCCATCTGAAAAAGGCATCCAAGACATCACTGCCATAAACACCACCACAGCACCTAACGACCCTTGTCCAGCATTCTGGATAAAATCCCTGCGTGCTGACCTCAGCCCTTTTCTATCCAAACTCATAGGACTATCATTCTCGACTGGGACTTTCCTCCAAAGCCTGAAGCAAACAGCCATCAGACCACTACTAAAAAAACAGCAAGTTGGACCCAGCAAAGATGGACTCCTACAGGCCAATTTCAAGCATCCCTCTTCTGGCCAAAATAATTGAAAAGGTCGTACAACGCCAACTTCATTACCACATTGAGACTAGCGCACCCCTTGACTCCTGCCAGCACAGATTCCGGAAATCGCATGGTGTGGAAACGCTGTTGACCACATTATTTGGCACATTAACCATTGGATTGGACATCAGACAAGGGTTTGCCCTGATCTTCTTGGGCATTGCAGCAGCCTTTGACACTGTGTGCTACGAAATACTCCTGACACGTCTCAGGGAGAAGGGCATCCAGGGCACTGTGCTAACCTGGTGTGCATCGTACTTAACAGATGGCAGCATGTTCGCACCGGCCCCTCCACCTCTGCACCTTTCCCACAAGAGAGGCGTACCACAGGGATCCTTGCTCTCAGCCCTATTATTCAACGTCTACATGCAGCCCATTTGCAACCTCATCTGCTCTTTCAATATCAATTGCCTAATCTATGCCGACGACGTGTTACTATACATGCCTATCTCGACAGATCATCCTTCCTGACCTCTCACCTCTATCCGCCTGCTTCGATGCTGTCACAGATTGGCTACACACGCAGAAACTCAGAATTTAAAAAAAAAAACACACAGAGGTCCTCTTTATCACCAGGAACCCAACATTCACACTGCCCACCTCACTAAAGGTGCGAGATGCAGAGCTCCTCAGCAAGCCCACGGTTCGGTACCTAGGGGTCATGCTGGATCAACAGCTCAATATGAAGGCCCAAATAAGCAACATGGTCAAAGCGATCTATAACAAAATGCGGACGCTTCGCCACCTGTGACAGCTACTTGAACCAGAAGACTTTCGGACAGTCTACCAATCACTAGTAATTCCACATTTCGACTATGCGAATGCCATACTACATGGTCTACCGAAAAACATGCTGAATCCTCTGCAACTGGCAACGAATGCAGCCGCCAGAATCCTGCACGGAGCCTCCAGGAGGGAACATAACACCCCAATTATGAAGCACCTGCATTGGCTTCCGGTCCACTGCAGGATCTCCTTTGTAAGTCATCATTAGAATTTTAAAGCCATCAACAAATGCTCCTCCACCTCACTCACAGATCTCATACAGACCACCCCCCTCAACAGAGTAAGGAGATCAGCCGCCATCAATATGCTGAAACTCCCGAGGGCGATCACAAAATGCTCGCAGGCAATTAGAAACAGAGCTTTCGCGCTATATGCACCCACATGCTGGAACGCCCTGCCACCTGCCATCCGGGCTATCAATGACCTCACCCAGTTCAGGAAGGCATTGAAGCACTATCTGTTCCTCCAGCACTACACCAAACCTGAGGATAACCTGCAGTCAGTCACACTCTGGACCCAGATTGACGCCCCTGATGCAGCCACTCCACGAGTCTGCAGCCCAGCCCGCTAGACCCCGATCCCCTCGACGGGTCGAGGTATACTCCCCTGCCTTGTCACCATGTATATAGCCGATGTGTAAATAGTGTCAAGCTGTCCTCATAACATGAAAGCAAGTTATCTTGTACATAGTTACCCTGTTAATCCTGTAGATAATCCCCTGTTTATTGTAAGTCCAATGTAGGCCTGCCTGCACTGCACAAATCTGTTACCTGTAAACCGCGCTGATTTTAAAGAGCGCGGTATAGAAGAGACATTAAATAAATAAATGCTAAGTGCGGTAATGGCCCATAGGAATGGATGGGCAGTGGCAGCACGTAACGCACGTTAAGCTTTAGTAAACATACCCCTATATGTCAGGAACAAGATGCTCGCAGCAGACTGAATACCCCACATGAAATACATTTATTTTTGATGGACCATTGGTCTGACCCCATATGGCAATACTTATGTTCTTCGCACCCCTTTATCAGAGGAAGATACTGAAGGGAAATGGGGCTAAGCTCACCTTTATCACTGCAGCTGTGTTTTTATGCAGGTACGAGAGCTGTTCTAAGTAAGCTTTCTGCTGCCGGTAGCCTCGCCAGCAAGCCTGGGGACAGAAGATGAATTGTGACGGACAGTCAAGGACAGATCCACAAGAGCTGCCAGGTCATTAGCAGGGGGTGGAGTGCCCTTTCCACCACTTCTTTCAGTTATACAGAAACAGGCTGCATGTTGGGGGAAGGGGTGGAACAGCTCATTATTTTTATTACCCAAGCTCAACCAGGATTCCAGTTTTTAGCCTTGAAATGCAAGGATTTGTACAATTTGATTAGGAAGAGTTTTAAAAACATGGTTTACTGTAGAAAAATCTCACAGAAATGCCAAGATCAAATATTAAAAAACAAAACAAAACCCCACAACCCTCCACCAAGCACATACTCCAAACATACTTTGACATGTTTGTGAATCCCTCTCCCTCCCCAGTGAAAGCTCACTGTGGTGAAAGCCCACTGCCGCATTTTATGTTAACGCTGCCATCCATCTATTGTCAGTACCTGAATCTTGACAACTGCTGGCAGCTGTTTCCTCAAGAAGAGGCTGCGGTCGGCAAACTCCCTACGGACTAGGTAACCACGCATCTGGGCCTGTAGACGGATGATGAGGTCAGTGCTGGCTTCCCACCGGCGCTCTCGGTTGTATGCCCCCATGACACGGGTGATGGTGGACTGAAGATAGAAATTACATTCCTTAGGCACAATGGAATACAGCTTTATACTGAAATCTGAAAGGAACTCCTGATAGGGGAGAGAGAGATGACCTAACGGCTTAGTGGTTTGATGCATGGGTCTACCCTTTAGTTTGTCAGGCTAGCTAGGAATACCAAGAGGGGGTTTCTAGCCATCATTCAATTGTGGCATCTCGTAACTGGCTGGCTTGATCTAGGCTCTGTGGAAAGCCACAGCGCAGACCTCTGTCAGAGCAGTCCCTACAATGGGTGGTGGCCAAAGCAAGATGGGAAGGGGAAAACCTTCTAGCCATGATCGATGGCTCATGGTATCAGTTGCAGCAGGTTCCAATTAAGTCAGAAGCACAAATAAGGACACACCAGAATAAACAAAACATGTTATCTGTGTTTAGAGGCCAGCATATGATGAAATTAGACCTTACCTGCTAATTTTCTTTCCTCAAGTCCCTCCAGTCCAGTCCAGACTCCTGGAGTTGTGTCCCAGTTCTAGCAGTCACAGTATAACGGAGAAGACCTACTCCCCTTAAGTCAGTATCATTTGGCAAAGCAGAACAGTAAAACTAAGAACTACACACACACACTGGATATTCATCTTAAAACCTTCCAGGACATCTTTGCCACAGATTTCCCACATGGGTGAGTTCTGAACTGGACTGGAGGGACTCAAGGAAAGAAAATTAGCAATAAGGTCTAATTTCACTTTCCATATCATCCTTCCAGGCCAGTCCAGACTCCTGCAATGTAAAAGAGCAGTACTCGAGAGAAGGAGAGATCCGCGAGGCCAGCCTGCAACATCTGTGCCCCGAAATGCATGTCTCCCCCACGCTTGCACATCCAACCGGTAATATTGCATAAAAGTATGCAAAGACGACTAGGTAACCGCTTTGCACATCTCAGCTGGAGGCACAAGACTGAACTCTGCCCAGGAAGCAGCTTACGCACTTGTAGAATGTGCCTGCAAACCTGCTGGAAGTGGCCTTTTTCACAGAACATAGGAAAAGAAAATCACCTCCTTCACCAAGCAGAAGATGGAAGCTTTTGGAGGCAGCTTCACCCCATCTTGGCCCACTGAAAAAGGATAAGAATGTCTGACCTACGGAAAGACTCCGTGCACTTAAGGTACCAGCAAAGTGCTCTATGCACATACAAAAGGCACAGCTGCTGGTCCGCCATCTACATGTGCTGAAAGCACCGCAAACTGATTGACATGGAAAGCAGAAACTACTTTAGGCAAAAAAAAGACAGCACCGTGCACAGTCACCTTTTCCTTGAAAAACAGGGGGGGAAAAAAAGGGGGCTCCCGACATAACAGGGCCTGCAACTCCAAAATGCACCTAGCAGAGCAAATTCTACCTTAAGGATGAGATCCTTTAGGGTTGTCCCCAAGAAGGGCTCAAACGGGGCATCCATCAACGCGAACACCACTAAATTGAGATCCCAGAATGTACTGGCAGTCAAAAAAAAAACTGTTTCACCGCCCGCAAAAATCTCGCCACATCTGAGTGCGCTGCCAGGGATACACACCCTGCACTTGCCCTCGACAGAAAGCCAGAGCAGCCACTTGAACCCACAGGGAACTGAGGGCTAAACCTTTCCACACCAGCCTGCAGAAATGCCAAAATCTGCGGGATGGAAGCTGAAAGTGCCTGCTTCCCCTGGCCTGCACACCAATCCTCAAACACTTGTCACAGCCTCACATAAGTGGGACATTTGCAGGGCCACAGCAATGTGGATTTCACTTGCGAGGAATAACTCTCTCTCTCTCTCTCTCTCCCGAGCCTTTTTAAAAGCCAAGCTGTAAGCAAGAATTGATCCACTTGAGGCATGAGATCAGGCCTTGCAATAGAAAGGCGCCAGGGTACTCCCACCAACAATTGTATCAGATTCGCATACCAGGGCCTTTGGGGCCAGTCCGGAGCCACCAGCACTACCAAGCCCCGATGCACCTCAATCCTCTGGATTGACCTGCCTATGAGCAGCCCAATGGAACATGTAAAGGAGGCCATGCAATGGCCTTGGTAGTGCCAGCTTCTGACATCTTCTCTCGGCCTCTTGGCATTTGTCGCAGACACCATGAGGTCAATCACCAGCATCTCTAACTCAGAGTTATGCCTTGAAACACCAACTCCTCTAGAGCCCACTCCTCTGAATCTAACCGTTGGCAGCTGAGGAAGTCGACTTGCATGTTCCCTGCCACATGCACGGTGGATAAAGCCAGGAGATATTGTTCCACTCACTAAAGCAGCATGATCACCTCAACCAGGATTGCATTCCCCATGCCCCCTGGCAGTTTATGTAGGTCACCGTTGTGGCGTTGCCCGAGAACACACAGACCACATTCTGCTGGATCAAAAACTGGAAAGCTTGTAGTGCCAGAAACCCCACACGCATCTCCAGGCGGTTGATGGACTACTGCCTCTGTTCCTCCAACCATTGACCTCGAGTTACCTGTGCTAGGCAATGCACTCCCCAGCCAAAGAGACTGGACTCAGTCATCACATTGTCCACTCCAGGGGCTCCAACAGTATTTGACAGGTTCGTGGAATCCAGCCATCACTGCAGATTGGCCTTGTCCTCTGGTAGGACTTAGAGGGAGTGAACCTGCGATGACCACTGAGACAGCAGAGACCTCTGTAGTGGCCTCATGTATGCATGAGCCCAAAGGAACCTGGGAGGTACGACCAGGCTGACTGAGCAGTCTGCTGCAAAAACTGCCATATTTGTTCCTGGATCTTCAGGACTCACTCCTGTGGGAGATGCACCCGACCGAGGGCTGTATTGAAACATGTTCCCAAATAAAGGAGATCCTGGGTCAGGGTCAGCCAACTCTTGGCTAGATTGACCATCCAGCCTAGCCCCTGTAGTATGTCCAGTACTTGGCGGGTCCCTCAGCAACTCTCCTCCAAAGTCTTCACCCAGATCAACCAGTCGTCCAAACAGGGGTGCACCAATACCCCTTCGTGACCACCATGATCTTGGTAAAGGTTCAAGGGGCTGTTGACAGTCCGAACGGAAGAGCCTGAGACCGAGTGTCTCACCAGCCCCATAAAACATAGGAAGCACTGATGTTTGTGCCCAATAGGCACATGGAGCTATGCCTCCATCAGATCCAAAAGCGGTGAGAAACTCTTTGCGCCCTGCGATCATCATCAGGGAGCACAGCGTTTCCATCCAGACGTGTAGCACGCGCAATGCTCTGTTGACATACTTGAGGTCAAGAATAGGCCAAAAGGAGCCTTCCTTTTTGGGGACGACAAAACAAATGAAGTATCAACCGATATCTCACTGGTCTTGGGGAACCGGGACCATTGCCTCAAGATGCAGAAGGTGCTGCAGGGTGTCCTGTACTGCTTGTAGCTTGACCGAAGCCTTGCATGGTGATACTAGAAAGGTGTTGGCCAGCGGTCACACAAACTCCAGTGCATAGCCCTCACAAATGATCTCCAGATAGGATGTGAGCTGGAGCAACCTGCTGCCGATCGGTATTTATTTATTAAACAGTTTTTCTACCGTATACCGCCTTTATCCAAGGCGGTTTACATCAAAATAATTACAGAGGAATCGTTTTACACTGAACAAGGGTTATAACTTGGAGATAAATACGAGATACATTATGTGGGGGGAGCGAACTATTTACTTGTAGAGGTCTACGTTTTATGTGTAGGAATGGTTGGTTCGGCTTAGCTGTCCTATGTGGTATTTTAACTCCTAATTATGTTTTGTCATTAGGTCCGTAGTATTCTCTGAATAGGTGTGTTTTTAGTTTTTTTAGTTCAGTGATGGATTTTGCTGATCTTATGTTGTCTGGTAGTGAGTTCCACATTGATAGGACATACAAGAATGCTCTGTTGCTGGTCTGCTGTGTGGTTTTGGTCCCGAGCGGATGGATGTTCAAGAGGTTCTGATTGGAGGCCCTTTTTGATCTTGTTGAGTAGGTTGCTGTGATCAGCACCGAGAGGCAGGGAGCTGAGAGGTTATTAAGTATCTTGAAGGTGATAGTGATGGTTTTGTATTTTGCTCGTTGGGTTACTGGGAGCCAGTGTAGAATTTTTAGAATTGGTTCTTATGTGATGCATGGACGAGCTGGTAGTGAGGATTCTGGCAGCAGTGTTTTGGACTAGTTGGATTGGATATAGAGCATTTTTTGGGAGGACTTGGTAAATGTTTCCATAGCCAAGGTGTGGTGTGACTATGCTTGTAGTATTAATCTGAAATCAGTCTCTTGTAAAAGGTGTCGAAGGGGTTTGATGAGCTTTAGCTTCCAGTATGCTGTTTTGGATGCGTTTTTGACGCAAGAGGTCATGTTGAGGTTTCTGTCAATGGTTATACCTAAATATTTGATCTCTTGTTTTATTGGTATTTCTGCATCTTGTGTTATCTTTTTTGGGGGCTTGAAATCTTGATCTCTAAATATGAGTAGAGCTTTGGTTTTATTTTGGTTTACTGTGAGATTTATACCGACTAGGAAGTTTGTCACAGCATTGAATACATCTGATATGGTTGAGAAGTCTGGGTTCTTGGTGTTAAATGGCAGGTAGAACATGTCATCTGCATAGGTGATAGTGTGCATTCCATTTCCATAGTAGGTTGCATATTGGTTGAACGTTCAGGGCTGAGCCTTGAGGGATGCCTTGTACTGACTTGAAGGGTCTTGAATTGGAGGTGCCAGCCTTTACTTGCATGGTTCTGTCAGATAGATATGACTTGAACCATCTTAGTGTGTTGTCTGTTAGACCAATGTCACTTAGCCTGTTTAGCATGATGGGGTGAGATACTGAGTCAAAAGCGGCACTTATGTCGAGGAACAGTAGCACAGAGCCCTGACGAGGTTTATCCAGTCCAATGATGATTCTGTTGAATAGGTCTGTTAGGAGAGTGTCAATGCCATGTTGGTGTTGGTCTAGGGCAGCGATGGCGAACCTATGGCACGCGTGCCAGCTGTGGCATGCGAAGGCCTTGCAGCTGGCACGCGTGAAGGTCCGCAGAAAAAGAAAAAGCGGGCTCTGGCTGCTGCCGCGGACGCGGCAGCATGCAGTGTCCCGCGGGGCCCCCTCCGCCCGCTAAGCCCCTCTGCAAGGGCTTTCAGATTCGCGAGGGAGACAGCGTCTCCCTCGCATCTCTGTTAAGCCCGCAGGGGCTAATGGGAAATTTCCCATCAGCCCCTTTAGACGCGAGGGACTGATGGGAAATTTCCCATTAGCCCCTGCGGGCTTAACAGAGACGCGAGGGAGACGCTCTCCCTCGCGAATCTGAAAGCCCTTGCAGAGGGGCTTAGCGGGCGGAGGGGGCCCCACGGGACATTGCATTCTGCCGCTGCCGCGGCAGAAGCCAGAGCCAGCTGCTTTTTTTTTTTTTTTAATTTGCCATGGGGGGTGGGTTAGGACTGCTAATGGGCTAGGGGGGGGTTAGGACTGCTAATGGGCTAGGGGGGGGGGTTAGGACTGCTAATGGGCTAGGGGGGGTTAGGACTGCTAATGGGATGTGGGCTGATGGGGGCTGTCTGGAAATGGGGTGATGGGGGGTTAGGACTGGTAATGGGCTATGGGGGGGGGTTAGGACAGCTAATGGGCTAGAGAGGGGGGGGTTAGGACTGCTAATGGGCTATGGGGGGTTAGGACTGCTGATGGGGAGGGTTAGGACTTGAGGTGGGCTGTTGGGTGGGGTTAGGACTGCAAAGGGGCTGATGGGGGGTTAACACTGGAGGTGGTCTGATGGGGTTAGGACTGGTAATGGGCTATGGGGGGGTTTAGGACTGATAATGGGCTATGGGGGGCTGGGACAAGAAATGGGCTGATGGGAGGGGTTAGGACTTGAGGTGGGCTGATGGGGTTAGGACTGGTAATGGACTGTGGGCTGATGGGGGGGTTAGGACTGGCAATGGGCTATGGGGGCTGACTGGAAGTGGGCTGATGGGGGGTTAGGACTGGTAATGGGTTATAGGGGGGGGCTTAAACTGAAAATGGGGTGATGGGGGGTTAGGACTGGAAGTGGGTTGATGAGGGGGGGATAGGACTGGTATTGGGTTGGGGGGTTGCTAGGACTGGAAATGGGTTGGGGGGCTGCTAGGACTGGAAATGGGCTGATGCAGGGACTAGAAGGGAATGGATGCTGGGTGAGGCTGGAACTAGAAGGGAGCTGGTGTTGGGGGAGGATTAGAATGGGATGGGGCTGGGAGAGTAAAATGGAGAGGGGAAAAATATTTTGTGTGGGAGGGATAAAAAATCTACAATTGGCCGGGTATTGGGAGAGTAAGTGGGGATTGAGGATGGAGGGGTAAATTTTGAGTAGATGAAATAGGAATGAGGAAAGAGCAAAAGGAGAAAGATTAGTATGTTAAAGCAGATGTAGAGAGAGAATGGAAAAAAAACCCAAGAAGACAGAAGAAAGGACAAATGGACAGCAGATGGAGAGTTAGCAGAAGACACGAAGAAACCAGAAGAAAGTGGCTGGAACAATTGCAACTGAAAAAAAATGCACAAAAGGTAGAAAAATCTCTCTTTATTTTGAATTTATTAATTGGAATATGTCAGCTCTGGGAAATGTGCATCATTAATTTTTGCGCTTTGTTTAGTACAAGAGGAAATTAATATATAGTTTTATTTCTACAGTGTTGTTGTATATTCCAAGTTTGGCTTTTGGGGTTCCCAGTTTAATTATTGTCTTCCTGTTTCTAAATTGTGATTCCTTGTTTGGTAATGGTCTGTTCTGCATGTGTAACTGAGCTGAGGTATTCTGTTTATATAATTCCTATTTGACATTGCCACTTGTTCTTTCCCCAGTAGGTCATGTATTGTTCTCTGAGATGTATTGGTTTAATATTTGCAGTGTTGCCTTTTGATAGGTAGAGTATGGTGCTTTGTGAGTCCTGGTAGTGCTGTTAGGATACGGCGGGTTTGCTATGGGTTCTAAATGGGCAGCGTTTGTAGTAGTTCCTAATGTGCCTGGCGGTTGGTACTGGATTATAGTAATGTAGAAACCTTTTAGTCTTTCTTTATCCATATACTCATTAAGAGGCATGTTTACTAAAAGTTAGTGTATGGTAACATTATGCAAATATTTATGCAAATGAAGCACCTTATGCAAATGGGGCTTTAATTGACGTGCTGGCACTTTGAGGAAATTCTTTGGTTTTGTGCGGCAGTTTGGGCACTCGGGCTCAAAAAGGTTAGCCATCACTGGTCTAGGGGTACAGGAGTATCCACATGGTCTTGAAGTTGGTGCTGTATGTTTTTTTCCCCAATTATGATTCCTGCCCAGAGTCCCTCATCTCACTGGGATTTCTTGGTCCCGGCAGCAGCGCTCAGGAAGAATCCTCTTCCTGCTCCATGTCTGCCTTGAAAGGACTGTCCCCCCTAGTGGGAAAATGTCCTCGTTGGTAAGGAGTAAACCGAACAGCCTATAACCAGCAAATATCTCTCAAATGGCCCTTCACCGATGTAGATTTATTCGTTTTTGGCTTGTCCTCCAGGAGTCTGGCTGGCTTGGCCTTCCTGTGACTAGCTTCTCCAAGGCCTCCCCAAAAAGCAGCTTACTCCGAAAAGGCAGCCTACTTAGGCAGGCCTTAGACTAGACATCCATGGACCAGCTACGCAGCTAGAGAAAAACAGCAAGCTACTACCACCGAAGCCATGCTCTTGGATGAGGATCTAAGGAGGTCGTAAAAGGCATCCGCCAGATATGCACATCCCAACTCCAACTTGGCTGCCTCCGGCAAAAGTTGGGCCCCCAACAGCCCCTGCAACCAAAGCATGCAGGCTCTCGCCACATACATCCCACACTGAAGCCTAAAAGGCCAAGACATTTGCTTAAACAAAATCTCCAATTTCTTGTCTTGTGCATCTCTGAGCACTGCACTACCTCCCACAGGGATGGCAGTCTTCTTGGTAACCGCCGAGACCAGGGCATCCATCTTAGGAACTAGGTCTTTCTCAGCAGCTGGCATGGGATACAAATGGGCCGCAGGCCGTGCCCCCCCCACCTAAGGTACCCTCCCAGTCCAGCTCCATCTCCGTTTGAGAGCCTGATGGACCGGAAAAGCTGTTTCCAAGGTCCGAATGCCTTAGAGCAGAGGGTCTTCCAGTGGAACCTCTAGTTCCTGAGAGGCCTGCAGAATCTTCAATGCTGCCAAAGACTGCGCAATGAGCTGTGGGAGTTCTTCACGCCAGAACACCTGGACTGGTCTAGGCCTAGTTATGAGATAACATTCTAAAATGTCAATTGCTGCATCCTGAGGAATGTTAGTATAAAGAGATTTTATGTCTAATGTCACTAGAAGAATCCCAATATAGTTTCCCTGATATGTGTTCAGCATTTGAATCATGTGTGAGGAGTCTCTTACATAAGATGGCATCAACTGTACAAACGGACGAAGAAAAACATTACGCGATTGTGTAATTGGTAGGCGTTTTGAAATGTAAGGCTTTTCATTCCACACAAGTAAAAAATTGCAATGTGCAATGGACAGTCAAGCTTTTTTCATAAATGTCTGTTTATGAATTGTTTTGCTTTATAAACAATACATTTTAGAAATTTATTTAAGCCTTCCATAAGAGTTGGTTTTAGTAGTCTATGACCGCAAGTGGGGGATATCAAATGAAAAATTCTCCTTAAAAAAGAAATATTTTTCAATATCTGTGTTGGTTTGTGCGTTTTAGCCTGCTACAGTGCATTTTAAAGACTATGAGATCGAGCCTCACACAGTCGGAATTTAGTTTCATTTTTAATAGGTTTTGTTTCTCCATCCCTATCTTTACTTTTTCAGAGCTCGACCACTAATTTCATTTTGATTTGCATATTGATGATATTTCAGAAGCATTTTTAGACATATTATATTATTAGTTTGTTGGTTTAAGTGCTGATGTTTTTATATCTTGGTATATATTTTAATTGGATTATGCGGTTTCTTTTTCAAAACATCCTTAATGGCATTGCCATACAATAAATTTTATATATTATGTTCTATGATAACTTAGTATTTTTATGCCTTTTTTGTTTTGGTCTTATTATATTTATCATATTTATGATCAATTCTTTATTTTTAGTTTTTTAGTGTACCACGTGACAGAAATAAGGTACCTTTTTATGTCCTCCTCATCTCTCCTTTATTTTCATTTTATTAGACTATATGATTTTACTTTTTTTTAGTCATATTAATATGTAACTTGTTATTCCATATTTTTATCATTTTTTATGATTCCTTGACGTTGTCTATCTTTTGTATTTTGTTTAAAGGCTCTACATCTGATATATGTTTTATATTTAGTTTTTAATATTTATAATTGTTTTTATTAAATTTATGATTTCTGATAATTCTTTTATTAATTTATATTTTTAAATGTTTACATTGTTATCTTTTGAGGTGTGCTCTCTTTTCAAGACCCCCTGAAGAAGGCTTTCTAGCCGAAACGCGTTGGGGCCCAATAAAAAGATTCTTCACCTGAATCAAATTGTCGCCAGTCTTTGTGTACCTGCCTGGTTGGTTCTCTCTCCCTGTACCATTAGACAACGTGAGCAATGGAGCATCCAAAATGGCCACAGTTCCCCCCAAAACAGCAGGAACCATGGATGAGGAGAGCAACTCATCCCTGCTCTGAGCCAGTAAAACACTGCCAAGGTCTCTTTTGATAAAGATTCTGTTCCCCAGAGCCCTTCCCCAGTTGTGCAGTCTTCCACCTCGCAGCTGCAATAAAAACAGCCATCTGAAAGGCAGCCCCGACGTGCCCCACAGGCCATGCAAATGGCCTTCGGCATACCGGCAATTAGAAGGGCAGACCTCTGATGAGAACAATTGTGCACCTGATCCCCATCGAACTGCGGGTAAAGAGGAGGCCAAGCAGCATTCTTCTCTTACCAAGAATGAGCACTTATTCCCACAGCTTTTTACAAAGCACCAAACTCCACAGCTGCTGCTTCCCTTCAGCCGGCTGCTGGAGGAATAAACTCATTGGGTCGCCTTAAAGGCACAGTGCTCTGAAAAAGGAGTGGGGGGACAAGAAAGTCAGACTAAATGGGACCCCTTGTGAAACCCCTTTCTTACAAGGAACCTCAGCTGACCTCCAACAGCCCTGGGTTCTCAGGTTAGCTCCAGCCATTTAATTTTTTTAAATCCTCTTTTGCCAAAAAACAAAACAATTCTTTCCTTAAGAATTCCCCTTTTTATGCCAATTGTCCCTTCAATGTAGTCCAGACTGTACAGAGCGCCTTATACCTGCTGGAGAATGAGAATACTGACTTAAGTCAGAATAGTTTTGCTCCCTTATGCTGTGACATCACAAGAGTCTGATAGGCTCAGTCTCCATCTGCTAGAACTGGGACACCACCCCAGGAGTCTGGATTGGACTGGAGGGATGATATGGAAAATCAGTTCCAACCTAAGATGAACATTTTAAATGCAGTGTCCCTATCCAGGTCAAGGTCTCATACCTGCCTGCATTATATTAAGTGGCATGCAGGTACCCCATCTCGAGACTTTCAGAGCTCCCACCTGTATTTCCTCTCTGGTCAAGTGGGTGCTGCTATTAATGAAGTCCCGAGGCCGGTTCCAGGTCCCTTCAAATGTACGCAGGTGAAAATAATATTCGCCCCCATCCTTCATCTGGTGTCTTACCCACAGGTTCTTTGCATCACCTAGTCACCAGGTCCAAAAAAGACAAATGAGTAAAAACAGAAACTTATCTGCAAAGTGACAGGCCTTGACCTGCAGCTTAAGAGACAAAACTGGGCCTTTTAGTCAACTGGCAGGAATATAAATGAATGCTCGTCTGGATAGGGAAATTAAGAGAATGCATGAAGTTAGTTGCTCCATGCCAGCAACCATCGGCATTGATACCTTAATCAATGGGCACCAAAAGCTAGGACTAAAATACAAACACATACCTGGCCCAGGAATTCTGTTTAAGTTAGAGTGCGGTCATTGCTACACCCGAGTCATATGAGGGAGTAAAGAGATTCAAGAAGGGACAATTGAAAAGCCTTAAAGTTCCTTGCTGAAAAGCTGCTATCAAGTTAGTGCATGAGTCGAGCAGGCCCAAAGCTCACAAGAGTAAGACGGACATTCTGAGCAAAGAAAACCCACCACACAACCATATTCCCCTTCTGAGAAAGAGCATGCATGCTACCTCATGTGCAAACCAAATCAGAAGCACTTCCATGGCACTCCTGGGTAAAGTACAGTGCCCTTAACACTCACCCATTCGGATCCTTGTGTTCATAGCATTAGTGAGCTCAGATTGGTACAGCGCAGCACAGTCCATCACGACCCCATGCAGCATCACGTCAGGGTTGCAGAGTACACGTGCCGTCTGTAAGCCATTTCCTTCTTTGATCGCCTGATTAATGGCAGCTATGCCCAGAGCCACTAGGGGAAGAAAAAAAAAAGCGAGTCATGAAGAACAGATACCTACGGTCAGAATGTTCCGGCTTATTACACAATAGGATGAGCATCTGCAGAAGTCTAGTTGCTGTAAATGCACGTCCTTGGATGCCAGATCTGCTTCAGATGTTCAAACTACTAAGTGCCCCTTTCCTCCTGTTCTATTTGGACTTCAACTAGCTTCTATTGGGCTAAGGCAGCATAAGCCTTTATTCACACTACCCAAGGGTTTTCTCTGCTATTTTTCATATCCCCTCCCAACCAATGTTCCCTCTAATTTTCTGTAGGCTGTGTGCGCATAAAATATCAGCTGTGCAGCTTTTGAAGGAAGGTTAAATTTTTGTGCGCCACATGACGACACTCGGAGTTATATACTTTAAAATTTGACTACATGTCAGAATACAGTATGTAGACCACATTGATTGCACTAGAAAATATTGTAGAACTTGTGAAAACCGTAAATACACAACAACTTTTAAATTTTAAGACCTCTGTGTTGTTTTCTATCAGAATCAGAACCGTAATTTTTGTGAGCTCTGTTATAAAGTATGTGCGCTCGCTTGGTGAGGTGTGTGCGCGCGCACACGCGCACAGCTTAGAGGGAACAGTGCTCCCAACTCTGTCTTTGTAGTACTTGTTCTTGGCTAGTGGGTACAAACTGCATCTCCCTCCAAAATCCACCTAACGTGGATTTAAAGTCTGACCACTAGCGCAAAGTCCAGGACTCCCTAACCCCAACTTATGAAGCAGCTGGTCAAGCAAACAGAATCCTGGTCTCAGGGTGGCACTTACAGATTATCCAGAAAACGGTACTGGAAGTAGCCCTGACCTAAGGAGGAGGCTGCAAGGCCTGGCCTCTCAGCGATTTATGTAGAGTGGGATAGGGGAAAGAGATACTTCCTACTCTCTTCAAGCAATGGGTTTCTTACTCTTTTTTGCTTTCTCAGTGTCCTGGTTGGCTTTCAGGACACCTTGCTGAATCTCTTCCAGCCATAGTGCTGCTCCCAAGTCTTTCGTGGCCTGTGAAAGGAAGGCATAAAGTAAGGTTGGGGGGGGGGGGGAGAAAGAGTGCTTAGCAATTGATAAATAATTAAATTCAAGGCTGCCAAATGTTTGAGAAATTAGGAACAAAAAAAAAAAAAAAAACCCACACTACACCCCACTTCTAGAAGTCAGTCTAATTTCTTGGCTTCATCCTAGTTAGCCTTAAGGTGAAATTTTACTTACCATTAAATTTCACTTCCTAGAGTCCTGCTAGACCAGTCCAGACAAATGGGTTCTCTCCCCCAGCCAGCAGATGGAGACGGGGAAAAAAACTCAAATTATGCCATGACATCACTGGCATAAAACATGGTGCAGCTAGGGGCACCCTCCAGTATTTCATAACAAGCAGAGAGAACTCTGGAAAACCCTCCGAAGGGGCCCCCCACAACCAAAAGGTCAACAGTAAACTATATACATAAGCTCTGCAGAGACAACATGTCATCTGGTAAGGCACAAGGCCGAAAAGCAGGTGGGTCCTGGAATGGTCTAGCAGAACTCCAGGAAAGGAAATTAACAGCAAGCAAAATTTCACCTTCCACAACAAGTAAACCAAAGCAATTGCCTCTTTAATCCAGCAGCCCAGGGTAGCTTTCAATGCCGCCCGACCTCTATGAGGCACCACAAAAAGAAGGGGAAATTTTTACTTGCCATTAATTTCCTTTCCTGGAGTCCTGCTAGACCAGTCCAGACAACCAGGTTCTCTCTCTCCCAACCAGATGAGAGAGAAAAGACCAAAAGTGCTGTGACATCACTGGCATAATACCCAGTACAGCTAGGAGCGTTCTCCAGTATTTCCGTAACAAGAACCACCTACAGGAGAACCTTCAAAGAGGTGTAAAAAAAAAAACAAAAACCACACACCCCAAAATAACACACCACTTCTAGGAAATGCCCCACGTCAAGCTATGGAAGCTACCTGACAGAAAGGTGATCAGACAGGCGAAAGGAATAAGTCTCCTTCAAATACTGCAGACAAACCCTCTGGACATCCAAGTGGAGGTGCTGGTCCCTACCAGCGTATTGATCTTGTGAAAAAGGATGTCAAGGAAATCATCTGATTGACGTGAAAGGGAAAAAGGACCTTAGGAAGGAAAGGCAGCACCAGTCGCAAGGTGACTCCCTCCTCCGAGAAAGAAAAAGGTCTCAACAGGACAATGCCTGCAACTCTGAGACCCGATGGGCTGAGGTCACAGCCACAAGGAACACAGCCCTCAACATGAGATCCTTAAATTGTGACCCACTTCAGTGGCTTGAACAGTTTATTTAGCATTTATCTTATACCGCCTTTCCATATTATCAATGCGGTTTACAATGAACAGAATAGTTTTACATAGAACAGTTGTCATTAAACTTTTTACATCACAAAGTTGAGTTATAACACAACATTTTAACAACTATTTACAAGTCTAATATATGGTACTTGGTTTAGGCTGCAATCAGTATTGTGGAAGGGGTGATTGGAGGGGTATTCAAGTGTTAAATCTGTGTGTTCAGCGTTGTACTGAACTCCAGGAGAGTTTTTCACACCGCTTCCAGTAATGTCCTGAAGCAGCCTCTGAATTTATGAGGCGAAACTCGAGTTGACAGTACATCTACGATGTGTCTACGCCCTTTGAGATAGGGTTTGCCATCAGATAAGTGTCGTTGCAAGTTTTGTACTTTTAAATGTATTTAGAAATTGATAAAACATAGTAGACGACTTTGAAGCCTATGAATGACAACAGGGGCAAGTGCTGCACCAAGTAGTTCATTTCCACTCCCAGAGGTATATCCTGTCTGAGGCTAAATATATAATTATAGAAGCCTCAGACAGGATATACCCCTGGGAGTGGAAATGAACTACTTGGTGCAGCAGATATCTCTATATCTGCTACACCTGCTATATCTGCTACACCTGCTATACAGTCAGGTGTAGCCCCTATGGACCCCTAGGAGGATTATGTACTACCACCACCCTCTTCTTCCTCCTCCTCCAGGGGCTGAGGGTGGCAAACATGGTCTCCCATCAACAGATGTTTTCAATCGATGATATGCCTTGTTTGCGGTCTTGGTGATATGGGATTTCAGGTTCAGAGCTCTATCTAGTGTGATGCCTAGATACTTAACTTCTTCTTTGACTACTATGTGTTTGTCTAGGATGCTGACAGTTTGTGGAGGTATGAAGGTGGGGTTCCTGGTGACGAACATTGCCTCAGTTTTGCCATAGTTGACTGTTAAGTTGTTGGTTATGAGCCAGTCATTCATGTCTTCAAGGCATTTTGTTAATGTTGTAGTGTTTAGTGCTAGTAAGTTGATTGGAGCGTACACCATGATGTCATCAGCATAAATGTGGTAGTGTAGTTTGTGGTGCTTGATGATGTTGCATATGGGCTGTATGTAGATGTTGAAGAGCATTGATGATAGGGCTGAGCCTTGAGGTATTCCCTGCGTGACGGGGAATTGTGATTTCTTTTGGTCGCATTTGGCTTGCTGCGTTCGCCCTTCCAAGTATGATGTAAACCACTTCAGGGTATTCTTGCATAGCCCTATCTGTTGTAAGCGTTGCAATAACTTAGCATGTGACACAGTGTCGAAAGCCATTGAGATGTCCATGAACACTAGCAAGAAGCCGTTTATGTTGTCCATGCCTCTTAGAAGATTGTCAAAGACGGAGGTGAGTAGTGTTTCTACGCCGTGTTGGGCTTAAATCCATGCTAGTGTATGTCCAGTGGGGCACTGATATCTATATGGTCCTGGAGTTGTCTTTGCACTGCATTTTCCACGATTTTAGCAAGGAATGGCAGACTGGAGATGGAACGGTATGATTTTGGTTCGGATGAGCTCAGATTGCTACTTTTAAGTATTGGTCGTATCATTGCGTGCTTTAGGGGTTGCGGCATGTATCCTTGTTGGAGTGAATCTTTGACAATTTTTTTGAATGGGATGAGAGAGCTGGCATTTTGTGACTTTCAGCCATGACACTGGGCATGGGTCCGACGGTGAAGTTGTTGTGTTTAGTCCAGATATAATGTCTTCTACTTGCTGCTTTGTTGGTATGTTGAAATTCTCCCATGTTTGATGTTGCTTTTTTATCATGTGATCGGTTAGTGTTTTTTGACTTCATGTAGTCTGCATATTTTTGTGGGTCAAGATGGTGGGTGCTTTGTTGCGTGTTGTCCTAGGTGAGCTTCTATATATAGCACTAAATGAAATGTTAGATATGATTGGCATCTCAGAGACCTGGTGGAAGGAGAACAACCAATGGGACACTGATACCTGGGTACAAAACTATCGCAATGATAGGGTAGATCAAATTGGAGGAAGGGTTGTGCTCTGTTAGAGAGGGCATTTAGTCACATTGGATTAAAGTTCTGCAGGAAACAAAATACACTAGAATCTCTATGGATAGAAGTTAATGTAAAAAGCAGAGGGCGGCAGCAGTGGGGGGGTGTACTACTGACCGCCTAGTCAGAATGAACAGATGGATGACATGCTAAAAGAAAATCAGGGAAGCCAACAAAAGTTACAACACAGTAATAATGGGCAATTTCAATTACCCCAGAATCGACTGGGTCAATGTCACAACAGGATATGCTAGAGATAAAGTTTCTAGATGAAATACATGGCTGCTTCTTGGAGCAGCTGGTTCATGAACCAACAAGAGGGGAAGCTACTCTGGACTTAGTCCTTAGTGGAACACAGGATCTGATGCAAGAGACAGGGTTTTGGGGCCACATGGCAATAGTGAATAGCATGATCACATTTGATTTAATAAAAGGAAGAAAGACAGCAAGGAAATCTACAGTACTAATTTTTAACTTTCAAAAGGGAGACTATGATAAAATGAGGAAAACAGTTAAGAAAAAACTAAAAGGAGTAGCTGCAAAGGTAGCATAGTTACTCACCTGTAATAGGTGATCTCTGGGAACAGCAGGAATCAGTCTTCACACATGGGCAAACAAGCACCAGGAGCACAATCACCAGGTCCCAAGGAGGCACCGCTGGACACACCAGGGGCTGCAAGGACTGGATGCCCCCAAGGAAATGTCCTACGTCCCTATGACAAACCAATGAACTCCCAGCCAGCGGATCACAGAACACCGCGAGAGCTGCCACCTGAACTCTGAGAGCTCCAAGCAAGGCCTTTCTGAAAACCCCTTCTGCAAGAAGGAGAGAATGGAGGGTGACAGCTGCCGATCACGGCACCAAACACTCAGTCACCAGATGCAAATGTAGGCCAGGGACGTAGAATGATGCCGAGCTCGCAAGAGGGTGTCGATCTCTGCCAGTGAATATCCCTTCCGCGTCAGGTGCTGTTTCAAAAGCCAAGCAGTAAGCAAGAAGGGGGCCAGGTCGTCCATGAAGATGGGCCCCTGCTGCAATAGACCTCTGCGGTTTCCCAGTGGCAAACAGGGTGCCACCTGCAGTCACACAAGATCTGCATACCAAGGCCATCTCAGCCAATCTAGGGCCACCTGGATCACAATGCCCAGGCGTCGCTCTATTTGCTGAAGCACCCGGAGAATCATGGACCACGGTGGAAAGACACAGAAGCTGATCATGAGATCACAACTGTATCAAGGCATCCACCCCAGCCACCTTGGCTGCCCTCTGCCAACTTAAGATGGCAGAGACCTTTCTGTTCGCAGGCATCACCATCAGATCCATTCCTGTGCAACCCCATGCCACACGATGCAAAAGGCGGCCCACGGTACCAACTCCCATTCCATGAGATTGAGGGAGTGTCGACAGATTGTCCACATGGACACACTTCTCCCCAGTGATGTGATGCGCCGAAATGGCCAGCAGATGGGCTTCTGCACATGAGAAAAGCAGGTGCAATCCTATGGTTCACATACACAACAGCCATGGCATTGTCCAAGAGGACCTGGACAGCTCGCCCCTTCAGGAACTGTACTAGTGCCAGCCGGATGGCAGAGACCTCCAACCGATTGATGGCCCACTAGGCTTCTGTGGCTGACCGCAGGCCCTGAGCAGTCTGAGACAGTGGGCACCCCATCCTGGCAGGCTGGTATCTGTCATCAGCACCACCCAGTCCGGCGAGTTCATCAGAACCCCTCCGCAAAAGGCTGCTGAGCTGTACACTGCGAGGGAGTGGAATCTCAGCAGCTGCATAAGTGCCCTTGGCCATGGAGCCAGATCCAGCATGGCCATCATCACCCTGAGGAGCTGCAGATAGTCCCAGGCCCGATGAGAGGGAGCCACAGAGCTAACCTCAGAACTTGAATCATTGTGTCCACGTGAGAAAGACCTTGCCCTGGGCAGTTTCTAATCTGGCACCGAGAAACTCGCAATCCTGAGATGGAAAGGCTGGTCTGGATAGTCAAATCACAGTAAGAGCTGCCTGACCCGAACAGGTGGACCTCTGCCCAAACTGAGCAGACTGCCACCTCCTGTGTCTTGGCCCGAATCAGCCAGTCGTCCAGGTAGAGATGGACGCTGATGCTGTCGTGACGAAGGGCCGCCGCCATGACCATCATCACTTTGGAAAATATGCAGGGAGCTGAAACCAGGATGAAAGGGAATGCACAGAACTGGAAGTGCTGACCTAAAACGGCAAACTGCAGGAACCACTGGTATTCCAAGTGAATGGGGATGTGCAGGTATGCCTTAGAGATCTAGTGTGGTGAGGAACTCCCCTGACTGCACAGATTATATGATGGAGCGCAGGGTCTCCGTCTGAAACCAGGGAACCCGCAGGCAATGGTTGACACCCTGGAAATCCAGAACACAGCGGAAGGAACCATCCTTCTTTGGCACTATGAAATAGATGGTGTACCGGACAGAGCCCCATTTGGCTGTTAGCACCAGAATAATTGCTCAGAGCTATGAGAGCCACTGAAGAGTCAGCCGAACAGCTTCATGCTTCCCCATGGATATACCAAGGAGATATCATGAACCAGTCTCAAATGGGTCGTGCGAGCTCCAAGTCATAGTCCTGCCTGAAAACATCCAGGAATCAGGACCCACCAGTCTGATGTTATGTGGGCCCAATCCTGCGAGAAGTGCCACAGGTGCCTCCACACCTGCGGCACCCTGGGCTAGGCTTCCCACTCATCAATGTGAGGAGCGGGAAGAGGAGTTGATTTCTTGGGGGGGGGGGGGGGGTTGGAGGACTCCGGAGCCCTGTGGACCCCCCCTGAAAAGATAGATTGCAACTGCCGGAATTTGCATAGGAACTCTAATAGACGACATCAACCACCCAACCCACACAAAAATAGAAGAATGTTTCAGAGACACAGTCACATGGCTAGCCAGCCATAACCTACAGATTAATTATAAGACGACAGAGGTCTTGTTCATCGCAAAAAGATTCCACCTTCACCCCTCCGGAAATAATTGAAATAAATGAAACAATACTACAGGTAAAAAATGAAGTGAGATACCTGGGAGTCACGTTGGACCAACAACTCAATTTTTCCAAACATATAAACAATATATCAAGGGCCGTTTTCTCAAAACTGAAGATGCTTCAACACCTAAGACCCCTATTATCAGCAAATGATTTCAGAACAGTCCAGGCTATGGTATTCCCGCACAGATTTCTGCAACGGCTTACTAATGGGTCTCCCTAAACAATCTATTCGCAGACTCCAACTGGCCCAAAAAACAGCAGCGAGAGTCATCACACAAATACCAATCAGGAATCACATTACACCAATTTTAAAAGATCTTCACTGGTTACCAATAGACAGCAGAACAAAATTAAAAAAAAAAATACTCCACACAATATTCAAAGCTCTTCAAAATGAATCATCAAGCCTAAGGTCGTTAATCCATACCAACCCGGAAACCAGATTAAGAAGCAGCAGCAGCAAAAACACATTAGCATTCCCATCAATCTTCAGAAACAGCAAGGCAACAAAGAGGGCATTCTCCTTATATGCTCCAACGCTGTGGATCTCACTCCCAAACATAAGGGAAATGAAGGAACCAAACAACTTCCGCAAGCTCATAAAAACATTCCTGTTCAGAGAACATTTCGGAGAATTAATTATTTAAAACAAACCAGTCCTGTCTACCCTTCAACCTACATATAAAATTTATATCACCCAAGGCATCAACCGAAACAGGTCACAAGACAACATTTTTCTGTAACCAAAATAAGTAATTCAATCTAACTAGTCCAACAATTAACTACAATCTTCCCATAAACACCACATGTAAAGGTTAAATTAGACATACCTGCTAATTGTTGTTCCTTTAGGAACTCCAGGCTAGTCCTGAACCTTTGGGTCTTGCTCCTCCTCCAGCAGCTTGGAGACTGAGAAACGTCACACCTCTTTGGCGTCACCAGTATAAGTAGCCAGGATCCGCCTCCTGATGCCAGTAACCTATTGACAAAGCAAAACTCACCAGAGCAACAATTAAGTAGCAACAGTAGTAATAACTACCTACACACTAATCGATAAGACCACAAAAAAGGGCCGAACTTTAAGTAAAAACGTTCAGTTACCCCCCAAATTATACTTAACTGTGGCACACACTGAGATCCATACTTTCTGAAATGAAAAACTCCGAAATCCCCTGTGAAGGATGCCCTCCCCAAAATGGACTACCGCTGCGCTCGCAACCCCAGAAGTACTCACCTGTCAGGCTTACGGAGCTTCAGGCTAGAGTCCATGCACAATAACGGGAGGGATACAGGACTAGCCTGGAGTTCCTAAAGGAACAACAATTAGCAGGTAAGTCTAATTTAACCTTCCTTAGCGTCTCTCCAGGCTAGTCCTGAACCTTTGGGGATGTACCAGAGCAGTGCAAAAAGAATCAACGGGAGGGACCTGCCAGACCAGCCTGAAGCACCGCCGATCCAAAACAGGCATCCCTCTGCGCCTGCACATCCAAACGGTAATGTTTGACAAAAGAATGCAAGGACGACCAAGTAGCCGCCCTACAAATCTCCACCGGCGGAACCAGGGTGCATTCCGCCCAAGACGCTTGCGCCCTAGTGGAATGAGCTCTCAACCCAATCGTGACCGTCCTACCTTTCAAAATATATGCGGACGCAATAGCTTCCTTAATCCATCTCGCAATGGAGGCCTTCGACGCTGCTTGACCCTTCCTAGGACCTCCAAACAGCACAAACAACCTATCTGAGCCACAGAAGGAATGGGTAGCCCTCAAATGACGCAGAGCTCTCCGAACATCCAATTTATGCAAGTGCCGAGGAGCTGCGCCTGCACTGTCCTCCGCAAAAACCAGAAGGGAAACCACCTGATTTACATGAAACGGAGAAACTACCTTGGACAAAAAGGACGGCACAGTCCGCAACACCACCTTGGAAAATCACTAAACACTAGAAACGGCTCCCGGCAAGACAAGGCCTGCAGTTCGGAAATCCTCCTAGCCAAGGAGATAGCCACCAGAAACACCACTTTCAGAGTAAGATCCTTCAACGATGCCCTCGCCAAAGGCTCAAAAGACGCTCGCACCAAAGCCTCTAGAACTAAACGCAAATCCCAAGACGGGACCACCGGCCTACAAGGAGGCCGCAAGAGCAACACTGCTCTCAAAAACCGCTTAACGTCTGGGTGACCTCCGAAACACACACCTCCGATCTTACCTCTGTAACAGGAGAAAGCCGCCAACTGCACCTTCAAAGAAGCAGCCGCTAAACCCTTCTCGTACCCATCCTGTAAAAACGCCAAGACTTGAGGGATCGAAGCTCTTAAGGCCAAAACACCTTTACCAGCACACCAAGCCTCGAAAACCCACCAAACGCGAATATACGCCAATGAAGTAGACCGCTTCCGAGCCCTCAACAAAGTGGCCACCACTGCATCCGAGTAACCTCTCGCCACTAGCCTCGCCCTTTCAATAGCCAAGCCGTAAGCGAGAACTGATCCATCTGAGGCATTCGCAGAGGCCCCTGAAGCAAGAGGTCCCTTCGAACCGGAAACCGCCACGGTTTGTCCGCTAGCATCCTGATGAGATCTGCATACCACGGCTGCCTTGGCCAGTCTGGCGCGATTAACACTACTCTTCCCCTGTGAAGTTCCACGCGCTGCAACACCCGACCTATTAACACCCACAGCGGAAAAACGTAGAGCAACTGGCCCTCTGGCCAAGGCTGGATCAATGCATCCAGTGCCTCAGACATCCTTTCCTGTCTTCTGCTGAAGAACCGGCTGGCCTTTGCAGACTGAAAAGTCGCCATGAGATCCATTACCGGCGGACCCCAGCGCTGTACTACCATCTCGAACACTTTCGGATGTAGAACCCACTCCCCCGGGTCTACCCGCACTTGACTCAAAAAATCTGCCCCCACATTTTCTACGCCTGCGACGTGCGCCGCTGATAGCGCCTGAAGATGTACCTCGGCCCACTTGAACAACTGATCAGCCTCGGCTTCCAATGCCACACTGCTGGTGCCCCCTTGCCGATTGATATATGCGACCGTCGTCGCATTGTCGGAAAACACATGCACGGCCTTTCCTTGAAGTAACTCCTGAAACACTCGGAGCGCCAGGACGACTGCCCTCAATTCTAACCTGTTGATTGACCAGGCCTGCTCCTGACTCGACCATTCCCCTTGCGCGTACTGTCCCAGGACATGAGCCCCCCAACCTGCAAGGCTGGCGTCCGTTGTCAGGGGAACCCAGTCCGGCACCTCCAAGGGCATGCCCTCCTCGAGATTTCCTTCCCTCAACCACCAAAGGAGGGCGCGCCGCGTCTCCTGCTGCCAGGGCAGTACTTGTGTCAAACGGTCGTTCTGGTGTGACCAACGCCTCAGCAAGGCTTTTTGCAAAGGTCTCATATGTGCTCTCGCCCACGGGACCACTTTGAGAGTCGCTGCCATGGTCCCCAACACCTGCAGGTAGTCCCAAGCCGTGGGGCGCTTGGTGCCCAGAAACCTGCAGATCAAGTCCCGCAGCCCCTGCGCCCTTTTCTGTGGCAGAAAAACCTTTCCAACCTTCGTATCGAACCGCGCCCCCAAGTACTCGAGTCCCTGCACGGGAACCAACCTGCTCTTGGCCATATTGACTACCCAACCGAGACTTTCTAAGAAGGATACCACCTTGGCTGTAGCCCCCACGCTCTCTGCCTCGGATTTTGCTCGAATCAACCAATTGTCCACGTAAGGATGAACTAGAATCCCATCCTCTGAGTGCCGCCGCCGCCACCACAACCATTACCTTGGTGAAAACTCTGGGCGCTGTCGCCAGCCCGAAAGGTAACGCCTGGAACTGAAAGTGACCCATCGGCACCGTGAACCTCAAAAACATTTGATGCTCCTGATGGATGGGAATATGGAGATGAGCTTCTGAAAAGTCGAGGGACGTAAGAAACTCTCCTTGACGCACCGCCACTATGACCGACCTTAATGTCTCCATCCGAAAATGAGACACCTTTAAACAGCGATTTACCCGCTTGAGATCGAGAATCGGCCGAAAACTGCCTTCCTTCTTTGTCACCACAAAATAGATGGAGTACCGACCGCAGCCGCATTGGTCTGGGGGCACAGGGACCACCGCTTCCAGGGCCAGCAACCGACCCAAGGTTTCCTGCACCGCCGCATACTTTCCCGGAGCTTTCCAGGGGGATTGTACGAAAGACTCGGTCACTGGCCGCTGCAGCTCTAAGGCATAACCCTCTCGGATGACCTCCAGCACCCAGTGATCATAGAAAAATAGAAATATGACGACAGAAAAAGACCACATGGCCTATCTAGTCTGTCCTTCCATAACAACTACAACAGTCCACTTTTTGCCTTTAGAGATCCTCTGTGTTGGTCCCATGCTTTCTTGAATTCAGTTACTGTCCTCATCTCTACCACCTCCACTGGGAGACTATTCCACGGATCCACTACTCTTTCCGTAAAGAAATATTTCCGCATATCACTCCTGAATCTATCTCCCTTCACCCTCATCCCATGTCCCCTCGTAGCAGAACTTGCTTTCAATTGAAAAAGGCTCTCTCCCTGAACATTTATGCCACGGAGGTATTTAAACATCTCAATCATATCACCTCTATCCCGCCTTTCCTCTAAGGTGTACATATTAAGATCCTTAAGTCTGTCCTCATATGCTTTATAATGAAGCCCATTAATCATTTTGGTAGCAACCCTCTGCACCGACTCCATCCTGTTCACATCCTTTTGAAGGTGCGGTCTCCAGAATTGCACACCATACTCCAAATGAGGTCGCACCAAAGACTTATACAGAGGCATTATCACCTCCTTTTTTCTGCTAGCCATTCCTCTCCGTATGCACCCAAGCATCCTTCTAGCTTTTGCTGTCGCCTTTTCCACCTGTTTAGCTACTTTAAGATCATCAGACACAACCACGCCTAGGTCCCGCTCTTCTTTAGTGGACAAAAGTACTTCACCTCCTATACTGTATTGCTCCCTTGGATTGCTGCAGCCCAAATGCATGACCTTACATTTTTTAACATTAAATCCCAGCTGCCAAATTCTAGACCATTCTTCAAGCTTAGCTAGATCCCTCCTCATGTTATCTACCCCTTCCTGGGTGTCTACTCTATTGCAGATTTTGGTATCATCCGCAAAGAGGCAAACCTTACCCGACAGCCCTTCCGCTATATCACTAACAAAGATGTTAAAAAGAATCGGACCAAGGACAGATCCCTGGGGCACACCACTGGTAACATCCTTCTCCTCAGAGTGAGCTCCATTTACTTGTACTCTTTGTCGTTATCTGGGTCCAGGCAGGATAAAACCTCCGCAGGCGCCCCCCCCTATGGGTACCTGCCCCACCTGGACCACCCTGGCTTCATTGTGTCTTTCGCAGAGAGGAGGAAGAAGAGGCTGCAAAACCTCTACTCGCTCCCCTGAAGCCTTGAAACCCCGGACTCCGGTAGGGAAAACGCCCCCTCTGCACTTGTCCAAACTGCAGGGAATGAAAACGACGAAACTCTGCTGACCTCTTGTCGCAGGACCAGAGTGACCCTGCTTCTGCTTATCCTCAGGCAACCGGCCGTCTTTGGATTCCCCTAAATCCTTCACTAGCTTCTCCAGATCATCCCCAAACAGAAGCTTTCCTCTGAACGGGAGCTTACTCAACCTAGACTTGGACGAAGTATCCACTGCCCAATTGCACAACCACAGATACTTCCTGGCCGCCACCGCCGAGGCCATACTATTCGACAAACCACGAATCAAATCATAGTGAATGTCGGCCAGATAGGCTGCCCCCGTCTCCAATCTCGCCGCCTCCGCAGCCGCAACCCCCGCTTGACCAGTCTGAAGCCCTTGTGCCCACCGCAGGCAAGCCCGAGCTACCCAAGCCCCGCAAATGGACGCCTGAAGAGACAACGCATTCACCTCAAACACCTGCTTTAACAAGGTATCCAACCGCCTGTCCTGAGCATCCTTCAGCGCAGCACTACCTTCTACTGGGATAGTCGTTTTCTTAGTAACCGCTGGAAAGAGTAGTTACTCACCTGTAACAGGTGTTCTCCAGGAGCAGCAGGAATCAGTCCTCACATATGGGTGACAGACGTCGATGGAGCCCTTGCGGAGCATTCCCCAGCTTTCCAAGAAAGCCTTTGGGAATGCAGGCACGCACGCATGCACGATTCCCTTCCTGCCTAAAGGTGCCATCTTGCTCAGTCAAATGGCATAGCTAAAAAACAGCATACAAAAATGTAAAAATAAAACTATGTACAACTGCAACTCCCAGGGGAGGGAGGGAGGGTTGTGAGGACTGATTCCTGCTGCTCCTGGAGAACACTTGTTACAGGTGAGTAACTACTTTCTCCAGGACCAAGCAGGAAGTCAGTCCTCACATATGGGTGACTCCCTAGCTCTGGGCTACCAAGGAACCCAGGCTGAACAAGAGAACTCCCTCTAGTCCCAGCATCAAAGAAAGGCTTTTCACTGACAGAACCTCCACCGGTAGCCCAACGGAGGGCTGGAGTTGCCTAAACCTCAAAGAGATTCCGGATTACTGCCTGGCCAAATGCACTGTCCCTACGGGACTCCTTTTCCAGACAGTAATGGGCCGCAAAAGTCTGGCTTGAGGACCAAGTTGCAGCCCTGCAGATGTCCACCAACGGTACAGAGCGGAGGTGAGCCACTGAGGCCACCATTGCCCTGACACGATGGGCCACATGACCCGACCCTGCAAAGGAAGGTCAGCCGCCCTGTAAGCCCAGGTGATACAGTCAGCTACCCAGGTGGACAAGGTACGCTTGGACACAGGTAACCCCAAATTATTAGGGTCAAAAGATAGGAAGAGCTGAGTAGCCCTTCTATGCCCCTGCGTACGGTCAAGGTAGAAGGATAAGGCCCTCCTACAGTCCAGGGTATGCAGAACTGCTTCAGCCTTGCTTGCATAGGGCCCAGAGAAGAATGTTGGAAGAACCACCACTTGGTTAAGGTGGAAGGAGGAGACAACATTTGGGAGGAACGTTGGATGAGTCCTAAGGACTACCCTGTTCCTATAGAAGCGGGTGTAAGGCCTGTCACAGACCAGGGTCTGAAGCTCGCTCACTCACTCGCCTGCCGAGGTTAGGGCTATCAAGAAAAGTGTCTTCCAGGACAGGAAGCGTAGAGGGCAAGTAGCCATCGGCTCAAAAGGTGGGCGAGTCAGTTGCTGCAAGACCACATTCAACTCCCACTCAGGAGGAGGAGGACGGATTGGAGGCTGGAGCAAAAGCAAGCCTCTGAGGAAGCGGGACACCAAGGGGTGAACCGACAGAGAATGTCCTTCCACCAGTGAGTGGTGAGCTGCTAGAGCCGAGAGGTGGACCCGAACAGAATTGGACTTAATTCCCTGATTTGATAAGTGCAGTAAGTACTGAAGCACTACTGGTACAGTACAGGAGAAAGGATCCTCTGTACGTAGCTGACACCACACAGAAAACCTTTTCCATTTGAGAGCATAGGTTTTCCTAGTGGACTGTTTTCTAGAGGCTAGGACAACCTCCTCAACTTCCTGAGGTAGGCCCCAGGGAGCCAAAACTACCCTTGCAGCCTCCAGGCCATCAAATTGAGCAAGATGGCACCTTTAGGCAGGAAGGGAACCGCGCATGCGTGCCTGCATTCCCAAAGGCTTTCTTGAAAAGCTGGGGAAATGCTCCGCAAGGGCTCCATCGACGTCGATGTCACCCATATGTGAGGACTGACTTCCTGCTTGGTCCTGGAGAACTGCAGCATCCACCTTAGGAGATTTAAACAACTCTCGATCCTTTTGCACTAACGGGTAGAGGCGAGACATCACCCGAGACCCTTTAAGGCCTGCCTCAGGCGTATCCCATTCGGCCTGAATCATCTCTCTGATCACTCTATGCACTGGGAAAGCCGTTTGAGACTCACGAAAAGCCTGCAACAAAGGATCCTCTAACTGTGCCTCCTTCGACGGACCAACTGCGGGCATATTCAGCACCTTCAGAGACTCCGAAATCAACTCCGGCAACTCTTCTCTCCTAAAAATCCGAACAACTCGTGCCTGATCCTCCTGTTCTATAATCTCTCCTTCTTCCACATCACCCAAATCAAAATCCTGCTCCAGGTCCTCCGAAGCCACCCCTTCTGACCCTACTGAGTGACCTGACTGCTCTCTCTCGGCCCACAGCCGCTTAGCTGGGATGCCCGACTCGCCTATGCTCAGGGGGGGGGGTCCCCGGCCTCTTTTCCCTGAAGTCCCCGTCCGACGGACTCGCAGAGGCCTTCGCCTGCACCGCCCTGAAAGCCTGCTGCATGAGGGTGAGGAACTGAGGAGAAAAAATGGTGGCGAGACCTCCTGGGATCTGCGGCTGCGGCATCTGAACCCCCTGCAGAGCCGAGGGTCCCGCAACTGGCTTATGATCAAGATCCCTGGCGGCCTCGCACTCTGCGAGGGCAGCCGAGCCTTCCTTTTGGCTGTCTCCGTCCTGCGCAAGCCCCTGCTCCATGGACAGAGATTCTTTGAAGCAACCTTTGTAGAGCCCAGTCTCAGACACCAAAGTCTTACGAGAACCACACAACAAGCAGAGTGGCTTAGAAGGCATAATGCGTGGGCCTGACCTGCGCAGCTCTTTCAACCACCTAAGTCCAATGAGGCTCCTTAGCTGACAAAGGTTGTTTTTTTTTTTTTTTTTAACGTGAGGCAAAGAACTGGTCTCCCCCACCTAAACGTAGGCCACCGCACTGAAAAACAAAGCTCCCCCGCTTCAAACGAGGCCTTTAAAGACAAGGGTTTCTCCGGCCTGTCGTTTTCCCGTGCACGAGCGTGCGCGCCTACCACGAGGCGCGGCCTGGTGCTGTCTCCACACACGGCTGCTCACCCCTTAAGCCGGAGCTGTCTCGATGACCCCGGCCCTTCTTACCTGAGACCCCGAAGGCCCAGACACCGCTTCTGTGCCTTTCCGGCAATCGCAGCCCCTTCCCACAGCCGAAAGCAGAAAGGAAGTGCAGCCACGCTGAAACGTGCTCCGCCGGAATGTTACCTCGGCGTCTGAGCAGCCAGCTATGCTCAGGCAACTGCCCAGCTATCCAAGAGCCGGCTCCTCACCCATCAAGGTGGGATCGGGAACCGGGCTCTATCTTCCCCCCCCCCCACAACGTTCTACCTCTGCTGCCAAAGACCTCCAAAGCCCGTTAAGCACAAGAGAGAGAAAGATTAGGGGGGGGGGGGGGAGGAGGACAGGCTCAGACCAGTAAATAAGGAGTTCAGTCTGCCCCACTGTTCCTGTAATAAAAACAGAAGAAAGCAATTAGCCCAACTATAACTTAATTCTAAACTTAAAACTACACTTAATTGCTCCTCAAAGTGAGCCCATGCCCTGGGCTCACCAGCCCTCCAGCTGCTTGGAGACTGAGATAACTGGCATCAGAAGGCGGATCCTGGCTACTTATACTGGTGACGCCAAAGAGGTGTGACGTTTCTCAGTCTCCAAGCTGCTGGAGGAGGAGCAAGACCCAAAGGTTCAGGACTAGCCTGGAGAGACGCTAAGGAATAGTTGCTTGTTTGATATTACCTGTTATATTTCTATACTAAGCTAATCAAGTGTTTTGCTAATATGGCACACCCTGTATTCCATGTTCCATGTAATGTATATATGTTATAATGCACATTGAGTTTTTTTAAACCGCTTTGACGGACAGCATTCTTGGAAGCCAGACTGGATGGAACTGGGCCTAGACGAAGAAGAATGCTTAGACAAAGACTTTGGTTTGTCCTCCGGCAACTGCTGAGGCTTCACCTCACCCAGGTCCTGAACGAGCTTCTCCAACTTCTTGCTGAACAGGTCTCCCTTGAAGGGAAGGCTAGCCAGCAAGCTAGTCCTTGGAGACCACATCTGCCAACCAATTCTGCAGCCATAGCCACCACTGCTGCCACTCCCTGTGCAGCTAGACATAGATCATAAAAAGCGTCGGCCAAGAAAGCCACCATGGACTCCAAAACATGCAGTGTTCTCATCCTTAGGGAGCAGGGCCCTGGCCATCAGACCCCCACAGAAAGATGTTTGGACCACTAGGGAGGATGCTGAAAAGGCTGTTTAAGAGCCCTTCCACCTTACGGTCATGGTTATCACGGAGAGCGGTACCGTCTTCCATGGAATGGTCATGTGCTTAGTCACTGTCATGACCAAAGAATCCACTTTGGGATAATGCAGCCACTGCTATAAGTCTTCTTGTGACCAGGGATAAAAACGACCAAGCCGACAAGCTGCCCAAAAGGTGGCATCCGGCTTTTTCCATGCCTCAGATACCATCTGTTGCAACTCCGGCAGGAAGGAAAAGGCCCAAGAGGGTGTCCATATCCCCTTAAGGATAGGGTCCAAGGAAGATTGTGTGGCCCCCAACAGAGGGTTCCAGAATGTGCAGTTTGGCCGCCACCTGAACAATCAGGGGCACGACTTCCTCCCTCCAGAATAAGCAGACAATTCAGGATTCACCACCCTCTTCGTTGGCGAAACCCCCTCCTCACTGACTGTATTCGCCCCCAGATGAGAGCTACAGGGCTCCCAGGCACCAATTCCCCAAGTCCTCATTGGACGAATTGAAATCCCCCAGCCCTCATGCCAGGTACTTAGGCGGGTGGGAAGCTCCCAGCTCAGGATCAGACACCCCCTGAGACTTCTTCCGGCTCCTTTTCAGCCCCGAGATGGAGGTCTGTAGCTGGGGAGGCACAGGAGCAGGTCCGAGGCCTCCTTTCCATATGGCCCAGCAAACTCCACTGTATCTGACCCCGACACTGCATGAGGCAGCAGTGTCAGGAAGGGGGGAGGACAAGGCTCTCCCTGCCCCACAAGGCCCCCCGATGACAATGGCAGTGCAGCGGCAACGTTTGCCGTTGCCACAGCCAAGGGCTCTCCCGGTGAACTGGCAGCCGAAGATGTAGGCACCGCCATTGAAGACTTCCCCTTGGGTCAGCAGCACAAGTGGTGCAGAGCTGTTTAACAGGCAACACCACTTGCTGCAACCCAGACAGCGGGAGAGTGAGTGAGACTGGCATTGGCCTGATGGCGCACACATATGCATGCACAACTGCAAGGCCTTCTTGGCAGGAACTAGGCCACGTCGTGGAAGTGCAACAGCCGCGAGGAAATCTGTCTTCCACCGATGCGCAGAATCAGGAACCGGCACGGGCAGGCAGCTCAGCCAGGTACTTATGGTTGTCTGCTTCAGCCGCAGCCCGAGGGCCCCACGGTCTAACTCCGCCTTCAAGTCAGGAGTGACAGCAGGGAGAGGGGAGGGTGGGGGTGAGGAGCAAGTTCTCTGCACTGTCTCCAGCCTACACTGAAGCTAATGCAACTGAAGGAAACCCCTCAACACAAATGTGTTAAGCCTTTTTTTATTTTTTTTTAATTAAGCCAAAGAAAGAAACAAAAAAGGGGAATAGGCCAGGCAACTAAGAAGGGATCTCTGGCAACTGAACTGACCTTCCTGGTCAGAAGTTACTTCCTCCCCCTCCCAAAAACAGCCAGTCCACGAAGCAGGTCTCTCCAAGGACAGTGATCCCGCTGAATTCCTTCATGTCCTCCTGACAGTAAGTAGCAGCCACAATACGCTTGTCCAAGACTCTTGACTATACTGAAGCAACCACTATCCAAGGAGACAGAGAAAATACTGGAGACTGCCCCTAGCTATACTAGGTATTATGGCAGTGATGTCACAGCACTTTTGGTCTTCTTAGTCTCATCTGCTGGTTGGGGGAGATAACCTGCTTGTCTGGACTAGTCTAGCTGGATGCTCTGGAAAGAGGCGATCTGAAAGACTAGAAGAATTAGTCACCCCAAGGTAATACAAAAGCACTCTACAGACATCCACAAGGCGGAGGTCCTTATCTTTACCAAAGCACTGTTCCTGAGAAAAAATGTGGGCAAAGAAATAACCTGATTGGCATGAAAGGGAGAGAGCACCTTGGTCAAAAAAGGGAAGGCACCGGACACAGGATCACTCTTGGAGGAAAAGATTAGAAAGGGGTCGCGACAGGAAAGTGTCTGCAATTCCAAGATCCACTGGGCCAAGGTAACAGCCACCAAAAAGACTGCCTTCAAGGTGAGATCTTTCACGGTAGCCCTTTAAAAAGGGGGAATGCATGAGAGCTTGCAGAACGAGCCTCAAATCCTAAAGTGGTACTACGGGACACACTGGAGGATGCAACTCGAACACCCCAGAAAAAAAAACACACAACCACCTCCCGATGCACCACCAGAGAATGACCTGCTATATTATCTGCAAAAGCAGGGAAGAGCCACCACCTGAACCTTCAATGAGCTCCATGCCAAAGCCGTCTCCAGGACATCCTGAAGGAACACCAGGATCAAAGGTATTAAGGCATGCCAAAGAGACGCGGCACCGATAGCACCAGCTCTCAAAGACATCAAGCCAGATATAAGCCAAAGAGGTGGAATGCCATCTGGCCCTCAGCAATGTGGCAACCAAAGCTAAACGCCCCCTTTCAAGGGCCAAGCCATGAGAACAGGCCCCTGGTGCAGCAGACTCTGCTGAACAGACTCAGAGGTTTTGATACCAGCAGGCAAATGAGGTTCACATGCCAAGGGTGACGCGGCCTAGTCACAGTTCAGCGATGTTCACGTCAGCAGCAGGCAGAGAACCAATGTGGATGGACTCTCTGGGTTCAATTTCCACTGGGGGTGGGGGGGAAGCTCAGTCAGTCCCGTGCCTTTCCTCTTTAGTAGTTTCTTCCTTTTTTTTAAAGAAAATAACTTTAAAGAAATGGAAATCAAAAACTAATTTTAAAGAGCTTTGAAGGAATTCAAAAAGGCATCCCCTCGAATGATCCTCCTGATCCTGGGATAACCCCAAGCTACACTGGCTTTCATAGCCAGCAGCTCACCTCCCTGAAAGGAAGTTGATGAGACCAGTCAGAGGAGTAAGGAGCTCCCAAACGACCCTCAAACCCGCCAGGAACTCCAGGTCTGAGCTACAGAGAACAGCAACCACCATCAGCTGAACTACCACTTAATACTGGAGGTTTCACACAATACTTATGTAAATATGTTCTCTGTAAAATTCACTCTCTGTAAATAAGTTATGCCTCAGTGCACCTCCCGCATGTCCCCCCCTCTTCATTACAAGTTTTCTGTAAATGTGTGTTTTATAAAAGTTCCCTGTAACATGTAAGTTATAATATAAACTGCTTTGATTTAATGAGAAAGCGGCATAGAAAACCTGTTAAATAAATACAATAAAATACATACAGGAGGGTGCCCCTAGCTGCACTGGGTTTTATGCCAAGGATGAGATCACCACAAACTGGATTTCATAAAAGATAATCAATTCACCACAATGACCAAAATCCACTTCTGTAGACAAATGTATCCCAATGAACTTTAATCACTTATCAGAAATTTTTGTCGGACTTCATTTCAACAATGAATACATGTCATTGAAATGAAGTCTGACAGAACTTTCTGATAAGTGATTAAAGTTCATTGGGATACACTTGTCTACAGAAGTGGATTTTGGTCACAGTGATGATAGCACGGCCCAGTTTGAGTTTTGGCTTGGTCTCCATTATCTGTTGGCCGGAGGAGATACCCCATTCATCTGGATTAGTCTAGCAGGAAGATCAGGAAAAAGCAGTTCCTTAAACATAAGGGCTACTACCTTCAGCAGTTGACCTTGTTCATAAATCTTAAATCCTAGAAACCAGCCCATTAAAAGGATTTAATTATCCCACCGCATGTGCAACCTGATGCCATGCCAAAGTTCAATGAATGTATTGCCGGTTCATTCAAAGGCACGCTCTACCATTTCACGGACTATCGAAAGATTGGTGCTGATGGCAGCCGCTTCCCAGGGGTGTGACCGCATTTGCTAAAAGCATATCCTCCCTCCCCTTCTCTGTTCTTTGTCATTTCCTTCAAAAATATTAGTTCCAGGAGCCTGCACCCATCTGACACAGCAATCAGAGATTTGACAAAACAGGGAAGACTGAGCTGCAGTAGTCAAATGACACAGAGTTAGCAGCTGTTTTTTTTGAGCGGGTACAATTAAGGCATTTGATCATACTCCCTCGTTCAGCCAACCTGAATAGGACACCTGGGTTTCACTCAGATCCATCTCCTGCTGTGCAGAATTCAGCCCTGTTAGATGGAGGGAATTCACATGCACTATGAACAGTAAGACTTCTCTCCGTGTGACTAAGATGCAGTCCTGAAATTACCCACCTGGGCTTTGTGTCTCCGTGCACCGGTCAGAACATGGTGATACCTCTGTGCAACCGGGAGTGTGACATCGGCGAGTCCAGCAGCAGGCATCAGGAGGGCCGTCAGTGTCTTCTCCGGGTCGCTCTGCTCCAGTGCTTCATTAATCAAACCCACAGCAAGGATTTCTATAAGGAGTAGAGAAAAATATCAGTACTAGAAATTTACAGTCAGCAGATCAAGGCTTATTGCAGATTCCTTCGTTAAATGAAGGCTGTTTGACTTGTACACGTAATTGAAAATGTTCTCTCATAGTTCCAAGGTCGTGGAATGCATTACCAGTACTTATTCATGAACAGAATTTGTTATATTTTTGGAAAAAGTTAAAGATGCATTTGCTCACATTGGGGTATTCAGCTTGATAAGAGATACTTGGAAGAAAAGTAGGCATATACATTTTGGGGAAGGTAAATTGAGAAAGGAATAATAGGGAGAGGAATTTTGGGCAAGTTCGGGTAGGAGGAGGTGTGGAAAAGAGTAAAGTACTGAAGTGGTTACTGCAAGTACGCACACATGGTTGTCTTTTGAATGATGTCTATATTGATATGATTTTGTTATTTAATTGTATTTTGAATGGTTTTATGTAAATCGCATAGATGTATTGTGGTATATAAATATAAAGGCAAAGGGCGGAGGACAGATGCTGAGCTATGCTTCTATCCGAGCAGCTCTATAATCCCCCCCTTCCCCACCAAAAAGGCCCACAAAGCAAGCCACCCACCCGCTTCAATGCACATATTTAAACTTAAAAAAAAAATGAGCACAGATATACACAAAGTAACTTTTAGACTTGTAGATTTTTAAATTTGCTGACCATGAAAATGAACTGAAGGTAAATGTCTGATTTCAAACTAAATCCCATAGACAGAGGAAGCCAATCACCAAGTCACACAGCGAGCAGCAGGGTTATGATTAGAATTGCTGCACAGGGCGATATGAAAGGGACTTACATCAGGGTCATTAAGACAGTTACAGAGGGGAACCATGAACCCATATCCCAGATTTTGCCCAATTCACATCCTAATATCCCTTCTCCCTTCAGTTCTTGAAGAATTCCACTTACTGTCGTGCTCTTCCTGAATGGACATGTTAACATCATTCACACAGGCCTGGAGTTCATTCCAGCTCAGGAACGGCACTCCTGCCTTCTGGGACTGATGCTTCAGTTTCAGCAGTTCATCGAAATAGCTGAATGGCAGATAGAGGGGGGAATAAAAGATCCATTATTGGATAGGCACAATGTTATCCAACACCAGGTAAAGTAAGAGCTAGTGGGTCTCCTTGCACAGAGGGCCTCTCTCTCTCTGCATGCCTTTAATTTGAGTTCCTATTTTCCATCTTTTTGATTCAACCAATGAGGCGTATCTTCTGAGTCCTGACTCTAGCCTTCTCTGCCAGTAAAATAATGATGGAAAGGATTTCTAAACTCCATGTCTGATGCAAATCTCCATGGTATTTGTTTATATCTACAGTAGGGATGTGACAGAGCCAGGAGACATGCAACAGGCTGCCACCATGCCCAGGTATTAGAGATTTTGCGAATACAATAAAAACAAAAAACCACACCCCTTAAATTTAGGTCGGTTTTTTTTTAATGTCTGACAGGTAGCTTGTTTTGCAAGACTGAACTTGTAGCTTTGTTTATAAATGTGCTTTTAAAGACTTTTTGTCACTGTATGAAAATGCAAGTGTGGTAATTCCTGAACACAGCTGTTGTCTCATTTCCAGCATGGAAGATGGAATCCTAAGGTGAAAGTAAGCCTTTATCTGCTAATTTTCTTTCCTGAGTCCCTTCAGTCCAGTCCAGACATGTAAGTTGTGCTCAACTACCAGCAGATGGAGACAGATACACAGATCTTAAAGTCAGCCCATAAGAAGCCTGGGCCTACATAGCCTCCTTCAATGGGAACGTCACAAAGCAGACTGGGGTTTCTAGGAACTCCCTTTCTCTGCGAACACCACTTTTTTTTTTTTGGGGGGGGGGGGGGGGGGGGGTCGGAAAGGTATAGCAGCTAAACATGGGAGCCAAAACATTCTTGAACCATGAAATCCCAACAGGGCAAAAGACTGCAGAAAGAACAGTGGCAAATATAGCAGGCGCAAAGGAAATGCTACAATATCCTGGGCGGGACCTAGACTGGACTGGAGGGACTCCAGGAAAGAAAATCAGCAGATTAGGAATGTGAAGTTAGACCCTTTTAATCCCTCCAAAACCAGTCCAGATGCATGGGATGTAACAAAGCAGTACTAATGACAATGGGACCTGAAACTCCAGCCTGCAAAAGCCTTGCTCCAAAAAGCTGCATCCTGCCGTGCCTGCACATCAAGCCAATACAAATGTCCTGAGGTGGAATAAGACCAAACTCCGCCCTAGACAAAGCACGAGTAGAATGAGCTCGCAAACCAGCTGGAACCATTCGGCCCTTCAAACAGGACAAAGAAATGACCTCCCTAATCCAGTACAAAATGAAGGCCTTCAAGGCTGCTTCTCCCTTCTGTGGGCCTCCAAACAAGACAAAGAGGCAACCTCAGTGCCAAAAAAACTCTTCATAACTTTCAGATACCTTCTGAGAGAGCAACAAACAGAGCAAACGGAGGACCCAGAAAATCAGGAAACTGAGAAAATTGGCAACATGACTTAGTTAATGGGGAAAGCAGATACAAATCTTAGGCAAAAAGGAAGGTACTGGCCTTAGCACAATCTTCTCCTTGGACATAACCAAATAGGGCTTTCGACGGGACAAGACCTGCAGCTCAGAAATCAGATACACTGAACATATCACGACCATAAATATGACCTTCAATGTTAAATCTTTCAGGGTAGTCCACCAAAAAGGCATCTCAGACAACGCTGAGAAGACCAAATACAGGTCCCAGGAAAGGACCACTAAGCGAGACAGCGGTTGGATATGCTTAACTCCAAGGAAGCAGACCAATATCTGCATAGGAAGCTAGGGTCTGACCCTGCACTTGGCCCCAGAAACAAGCCAGAGTCGCAGCTTGCACTTTCAAAAAACTCAAAGCCAGACCCTTCTCAAGCCCTACTTGCAAAAAGGCCAGAATCTCTGGAAGAGAGAGAGAGGCCCCAAGAGGGCAGACCTCCCATTCCTCTCACCAATTCTCAAAAGATGTACCATACTTGTACATATGCCAGTGAAGTGGACCGGCACCACGCCTGCAGCAACATGTGCATCACCTGCAGAGAATAATCTCAGCATCTTAAACACGACCTCTGAAGAGCCAAGCTGTAAGCAAGAATTGATGCACCTCCATCATCAGGATGGGACCCTGAGACAGCAGGTCCTCCTTCCCCGGAAGTGGAAGGAGTTCTGCTACTAGAAGCCATACTAGATCTGTGTACCAAGGCCATTGCAGCCAATTCGGAGCAATCTGAACCACCAGATCAGGGTGAGACTCCCCTTGTTGCAAGATTCACCCTATCAAAGGCTACAGAGGAATCATATCCAGCAGACCTCCGCTGAGCCAAGACTAAAACCAGAGCATCAATTCCTTCAGCCATGTGCTCCTGGCACCTGCTAAAAAAAAAACAAACCCCCCCCCCCCACAAACAAAAACAGCTTGTCTCGGCATTAACAAATGATGCTATTCCAGGCATCCCTACCCCCCATCAGCTCACTATTAACCGAAAGGCTGATGGTGACCATTCCACTAAGGTCGAGCATGTCGTGAACTCAAGAAGTCCATTTGCACATTGTCCTTGCCGGCCACATGAGCTGCTGACAGATGCATCAGGTGTTGTTCTGCCTACCACAGGAGCAGAAGAGCCTGCACCACCTCTAACGATCTTCTCGTGCCCTCTTGCCAATTGATAGAAGCCACTTGTCATGTCTGACAAAATATGCACCGCCCTTTCCTCTATTGAGGAAGGCAGGACTGCAAGACTAGGAACACCACTAGTGACCAGAGGGTGGACCAGAGAGTTGGACAGAGGGAGAACCCTAGATGTGGTATACTTAGATTTCAGTAAAGCCTTTGACACCATTCCACATAGGCAACTTATTTATAAGTTGAGAACCCTAGGAATGGGTCCCTAAAGTGGACTGACTGGGTTAGAAATTGGTTGAGTGGAAGGCAACAAAATGTACAGGTAAAATGAGCTCACTCTGAGGAGGAGGATGTTACCAGTGGTGTGCCACAGGGATCTATCCTTGGTTCTATTCTTTTTAACATCTTCATTAGCGATATTGCAGAAGGGCTGTCAGGTAAGGCTTGCCTCTTTGCAGATAATATCAAAATCTGCAATAGATACCCAGGAAGGAGTAGATAACATGAAGAAGTCTAGCTAAGCTTGAAGAATGGTCTAGAATTTGGCAGCTGAGATTTAATGCTAAAAAAATGCAGCGTCATGTATTTGGGCTAAAACCATGGGAATGATACAGTGTAGGGAGCAAAATACTTCTGTCCACGAAAGAACAGGATCTGGGCGTAATTGTTTGATGATCTTAAAGTGGCTAAATAGGTAGAAAAGGAGACGGCGAAACCCAGAAAGATGCTTGGGTGCATAGGGAGAGGAATGGCCCAGAAGAAAAAAAAAAAAAAAAAAAAAGAGGTGGCGATAGTGCCTCTGGTGCGACCTCATTTGGAGTATTGTGTGCAACTCTGGGACATCATACCTTCAAAAGGATATAAACAGAATGGAGTCTGAGGTCTTTGTTATAAAGCATATGGGGACAGACTTAAATATCTTAATATGTATACGTGAGAGGAAAGGCGGAATAGAGGAGATATATTAGCATAGCATAGTAAATGAAGGTAGATAAAGACCTGTATGGTCCATCTAGTCTGCCTAGTAGGGTGGCTAGAATTGTACCATTGTAACTACCACTTATGTAGTTTACCCAACCTCCATACCTTTGTTTAGGGCTGTACTTGTCGCACCATGTAAAGTTACCCCCTCTCCTTATTAAGTTATTTAAGAATGCTTTGAGAACATCCTCTTGTCATATAAGGATCCTCTGTCTATCCCATGCCTTTTTTAATTCTGACACTATTTTTGCTCCAATCACCTTCATCTGGAGGGCATTTCAAGTATCCACCACCGTTTTGTCAAAGAGTATTTCCGGATGTTGCTTTTAAGTTTACCTTCTTGAAACTTAATTTCATGTCTGCTATTTCCATAGAGTCCCTGCCTTTGAAAAAGGTTTGTTTGCTCATTAATATCCTTTAAGTATTTAAACATCTATATCAAACTCCTCCCAGTTCCTCCTCTTCTCTAGGGTATGCATATTTAGGAGACATTTAAATACCTCCATGACAAATACACAAGAGGAAAGCCTCTCGACTGAAAGTAAGCTCTGCAACAAGGGGACATATGATGAGGGTGAAGGGGGATAGACTCAGGAGTATTAATGCAGAAATATTTCTTTAAGGAAAGAGTGGCAGATGTGTGGAATAGTCTCCCAGCAGAGATAGTAGACGAGGACAGTATATAATTCAAGAAAGCATGGGACAAACACAAACTGGTCAATAAAGGGAAGCTTACTTAGCCATGTCTTGGAAGCCACATCAGCAGACCAATTTTGCAGCCACAAAAAACTGTCGTTATCACTGTGGCCATATTTTTTCGCTGACACACAAAGCAGGTCATAAAAGGAGATCAGCCAGAAAGGCCGAACCTGACTAGGAGTGCTGCCTCCCCCAGGCTTGCTGTATCCGTCCCAGATCCCTCTGGGATCTGTTGTGACCATCTCAGGCAACCTATGATCCGCAAACTGAAGCCTGGAGTGTCAGAGACTTCATTCAATGATCCTGTGGATTCTTCAAGGCAGCCCCTCTCAACTGGTATGGTTGTCTTCTTAGTGACTGCAGTCCCCAGGGCATCCACCTGTGGTAGAAGCAGCATCCCCTAGGATAAAGCCTCATCATGCTCCTGCCCATGCACAGGCCAGCATCAGGGGACTTCCATTCTGTGGCAATCATTCTTTACCACCTTATGAAAGGAAAAGGATTTGGGAGGCTTCCAAACACCTGCCAACAATGGATCCCTGACGGATTCAGTCACGACTCCTCACTTATCCACAGAGCTGTTAGGGTATGAGCAATCAAAGAGAGCTAATCCCTGTGAAAGATCCATCAGTGGTATGTATCTTCCACCACAGGGATTTCCCCCTTCTCCAGAGGCATGTCCTCAAGGAGACCAGAAGACCCTTCCATCCGCATCTTCATCCAAAACAGATTCACGGCGAGGACACTTAGCTGTAAGAGGGACAGACTTGACTCTAGGTTTCATGGAGGCACCCCAAGTTGAAGAGCCCCCCCCCCCCCCTCTGGCTCTGCCTTAAACAGAAAGCCTGATGCAGCAATAAAACAAAAACTTTGCAAAGAGATGATCCACTGGATGCACTAGCCTCTGCAGGGCTCTCCATACCGTCCAATGCCATAAATTAGCAACTTCGGAGTACTACCCCACGAGAAGCAGAAGTAGCAATGCCAGGGTTTCCTGCCCAATTTCCCAGGCCTACCATGCTGCTATAATTGCATTTGCGGCCTCAAGGGCCCTCTCCAACAGTCCCTGGCTCTATTGGGCCGCCAAAAACATCCACTACAGCGGCCGCGTTTTCTTTAACACGATGGCACAAGAAACCTGCAGTACATAGGAGTCCTTGGGGGTACATATAGTGCGATCAGGAGGTCACGTGAGCGCATGAGCGAGTGAGGACGTGTCCTCAGTGCGCTCCTGGACCGTCTCCCTGAATCGGCAAGAAACCTGCAGTACATAGGAGTCCTTGGGGGTACATATAGTGCGATCAGCAAACCGACGACCCCCCGTGCAGTGAGCCCCGATTTTACACTGTACACTCATGAGGTCGGCAGCAAAGCGAGAAAAGGACAAAGTGCATGGGGCCCGAGAATCTAAGATGGCGCCGGCCACGCGGCCTGAAACGAGTCTGGGCTCTCCAGGATCATCTCCGGGCTCCGGCACTGGAGAAGCGGGAGCGGAGGATCTTGCCCAAGAGGTAGCTAAATTGTTGGCGCCTCAATTTGATTCTATTCTGCTCAAACTCGATTCAATGGCAGAGACCTATGGAGAGATTACCCGGAGAGTAGAGGAGGCTGAGCACCGCATTACTGCGCTAGAAGAAGGCGAGGAGAAGCGGGATACTCTTAGTGACCGCCACCAAAAGGCAATTGAAGTGCTGCTCGAGAAAACGGACGATCTTGAAAATAGATCGCGCCGAAACAATTTGCGGCTGGTGGGGGTGCCGGAGACCTGGTCGGATCAACAGCTAGCAGGTCTTTTTGAAACGTGGCTACCGACGGAGCTGGGACTAGAGAGCTTGATTGGCCGGGTCATCGTGGAGCGAGCGCATCGCTTGGGACCGAAGCGAGGCGTTGAGGAGAGGCCGCGGCCGGTGCTGGCCAGGTTATTGAACTTTCAGCACAAAATGGCCCTGCTCCAAGCATATCGCAAGAAACGCTCTCTGCACCTGGATAATAAATCGATCTTGCTGTTCCAGGACTACTCTGCCGCTCTAGCGGCAAGACGTAAGGAGTTCTCCCCGCTCTGTGGTCAGCTGGCGGGAGAAGGAATTCGTTTTGCTCTTGTGTATCCTGCAGTGCTTCGGGTGTACCTTGAGGGGAAGACCCATACCTTTGATCGGGTCCCGGCTGCCAAGACTTTCCTGGCCGCGATGGCGAGAAAGGGATCGCAGTCGGTAGTGGACAATGCTTCTTGACTGGGACATATAGCTCTGATTGACTGGGCCCTGATTATGTCGTCCGCGGGTCACCTAGACTGGTTCTGAGTGTCTAGAGTGATGAAGGCGGCATGACGACTTAGATATGCTTGTACTGTATATGCACGACTACTTACTCTACTGTTCAGAGTTTCCTGCATTGGTAAATTAGCTATGTTGCTCTTAAAGTACTAAACCTGTGAGTATGATCTGTGGGGGTTCGCTATGATTGGATGTTTTTCACCCGGGGCTCTCTTTATGAGAGGGCATTGAGGGGAGACGGTCCAGAAGGGCGGATTGTGATTCTCTCTTATTGGGGATTATGATAGAATTTTCTAGGGTGGCAGGGGGGAGGGAAGGGTTAGGAGTAATGTTTCTGGGGGGGAGGGGGGCGATCTCGGAGAGTATTGGAGCGGTGGATGGGGGGGAGGGGAGGGGGGATAAGCGGGATGCGGGGGGGGGATGGGGGAGCGGAGACTGGGGGGGAAGATATGCACGAAGTTGACTAAGAGAGTTTTAATATGGAGTAGGGGAATTGAGGGGGGTCTAGGTACACAGCATGGTAATTTAACCATTAAAGGGCTTGGCGTACAACGTCTGGAGATGAGGCTGGGCACCTCCAGACGATTTTATACTAATCTGACCTGTTGGATTTCTTGGCCATGGGAGTATGCCTGAGATAAAGATAGTGTCTTGGAATGTTGGAGGCATGGGCTCCCCGATAAAGCGTACTAAAATTCTCCAGGGGTTGAAAAGAAAGGGAACGCATATTGCTCTGCTACAAGAGACACATTTGAGCGCCAAGGAACATCAGAAATTGAGGCGAGACTGGGTAGAGATTTCTTATGGAGCTGATTCAGGCACGAAAAAGGCGGGGGTGGCGGTGTGTTAGTGAGGAGAGGGGTGCCCTTTGAGGTGCACACCACTCGGGCAGACTCTCATGGCAGATACCTCTTGTTGCAGGGCACACTGTATGCTGAACCTTTGTGGATCTTGAATGTTTATGCCCCCAATGTGTATGATCATGCCTTTTTTATTCACCTGCTGGGTTTGCTGAAGTGTGCTGGGCGAGCTAACGTTGTTGTGGCAGGGGACTTTAACTGTCCGCATGACCCGAATTTGGATAAGTCCCATACTCGAGGGGAGGGTGCCTGGTCGCGTAGGGGAGTTAGCTATCTCTGTAGGCACGGAGAATTGGTGGATGTATGGCGCATGCTGCACCCTGGGGAACGTACATATACGCACCAGTCGAGAGCACACCTAACTTGGTCTCGCATAGACTCTATTTTGGTTAGTGAAAGAGGGGTTACGCGTGTCCTGCGGGCAGAGATAGAGCCGATCATGATTTCGGATCATGGGATGGTCTGGATCACTTGGGATTGTGTGAGACCGGCGAGAGCCGGCTGGCGCTTTCCTGTATACTTGTGGGAAGATGAGGATTTTCGAGGTTATCTGGCAAAACAATGGGAAGACTATGTTTCTTTTAACGATACCCCGCAATGCCCACCATTGCTGTTTTGGGAGACTAGTAAAGCTGTGATGCGAGGAGCGATTATCTCTTATACCGCTCGTAGGCGCAAGCACTTAGATCGGAGTGTGTTAATGTTGGAACGTGATTTAAGCGCACTCCAGGCTAAACTCGGTAGGCATCGAGATACTGCTCTCCAGACAGAATATATCCGCGTGCAGACGGTTCTGAATGAACTGCTTCAGAAAAGAGCGGCGGCCTCGATGCAGCACTATAAACATCGACTACACTTATTTGGTAATCGCTCTGGGAGATTATTAGCGCAACTTGTACGGCAATCCGGGGGAACTCGGTTTATACCGGTGCTAAGAGATGAGACTGGCCGCATGAAAAATCGGTCGGAAGACATAGCTAAGATCTTCCGCAACTTTTATATGCACCTCTATAGAGAAGAGGGAAGAGACTATGCCCAGGGGGCGGCTTTTCTGCAGAAGCGGGCACTGCCATGCCTTTCGGCGGAATTATTGGAACAACTGAATGCCCCGCTGTCGGTGGCAGAGATTCTGGTGGGCATTGGCCAGGGTAAGTCTCATAAAGCTCCGGGTCCGGATGGATTTAGCATGGAATATTACAAAATCTTGGCACAAAGCGTGGCCCCTTCTATGGTGGTGATGTTTGAAGCGGCGCGAGAGGCTGGGATATTTCCACGTGATATGTGATGTGCGGACATTACGGTGATCCCTAAACCGGGGAAGGATCCGCTGGATCCCGCCTCTTACCGTCCGATCTCTCTTATAAATTGTGACTTAAAGCTGCTGGCCTCTGTACTGGCACATAGATTAGCCCCCATCTTACCGTCTCTTATTAATGAGAGACAAGTCGGGTTTGTTCAGGGCCGAGAGGCCTCTCGGAACATTGCTAGACTTCTTCTAGGTATGGATTACTGCTTGCAGAAAGCTGAAGACCTGCTGCTGGTTAGCCTGGACGCCGAAAAGGCTTTTGATAGGGTGGCATGGAAGTATCTTTGGGATGCATTGGAGGCCTTTGGGTTTCAGGGCACTTTCATGCACTGGATTCGGGCGTTGTATGCGAAACCCCTGGCGCGCGTTGGCTCCAATGGCGTCTTCTTGGAACCTTTTGAACTGGAGAGGGGCACTAGACAGGGATGCCCACTATCCCCATTGTTATTTGTTCTTGCTTTGGAGCCGTTACTTCAGGCCTTACAAGCCCACCCTGGCATTGCAGGGATTCGAATGGGGGGAAAGGAAGAATTGAAGGTTTGCGCTTTTGCGGATGATATGTTGCTCTGCCTCACTAGCCCGCACGTGTCGATGCAGAATGCGCTGACATTGATACGAGATTATGGACGGTTCTCTGGCCTCAAGATTAACGCTGCGAAGTCGGTGGTGTTGGATGTTGGGGGTAGGGTGCGACATCGCTGGGCGGGGGAGTTTCCACTGGTGTGGGCAGACCGACAGATTACCTATCTCGGGGTGCAATTGCCGGATCGGCCCGCAGATCTCTACTGTGCTAATGTGCCCAGATTGCTCGCCAGAAGTCAGCAGACGTTGCTGGGCTGGCGGGGCCTCCCATTGTCCTTAAGAGGACGGATTGCACTGTTCACCATGGTAGAATTTCCTAGGTGGCTTTATGTGCTTCGTATGCTCCCGCTCTGGATTCTGGATAAGGATTGGAGGCGCTTGGAGTGCTGTCTTCGAAAGTTTCTCTGGGGAGGTCGTCGTGCACGTATCCCTCTACGGGCGCTGCAGAGTAGACGGGAGGAAGGTGGTTTAGAACTGCCCTCCCTGCGCAACTATAACCTTCGTTATTTGGCTCGCCACATATGGGAGATCTTGGAAGCCCCGGAGGGGGGGGCTCTAGTCCGACAGCTGACGGCGGCTTTCACTCCTTATCATGTCCTCTATCTCTTACATGTTGAACAGATGCCGCCGGTGTCTAGGCTAGGGGTGGGGAGGAAATATCTTGAGGCCCTGCGCGCTGCCTGGAAGGCCCTTTGTCAGAGATTTGCTTGGGACAGGAGAATGTCTCCGATGCTGCCCTTGGTCGGTAACCCGGACTTTGGACCTGGTTTTTCCCAATGTAATGTTTTTTGTACCTGGGCTGCCAGGGGACTGAGGTGTTTCGAGGATTTGTATTCGCGGGATGCTGGTGTTCTGGACAGCTTCCAGCAATTACAACGCCGATATGACCTTCGCACCCAGGATTTTTATGCCTACCTTCAGGTGCGACATTACTTAACCTCGATAGGTGGGAGGGTGGGAGATTGGATGGCCTCCTGTCCCCCGCGTTTTGTGCTGGAGAGGTTGGCGGAGCGTCTCCCGGGGGAAGAGTTATGTCGACAGGTGATCCGACCTTCCGGAGGGGACGGGTTCCTTACTGATCTTGCGGGTCGGTGGAGGGGCGATGGCGTGGAAGAGATGACAGCGGCTATATTACGAGTAGCGTTTGAGGGGATCCCGAAAGGTGTGAAGTGGATATATCTTCAAGAAATGCAGTACAAGTTCTTGTGGAGAGCCTATGCTAGTGATCAATGGGCCTCACAAGTAGGGATACGACCTACTAACCTGTGTGCGTGGTGTAATCGGGCGGTTGGGACATTACTTCATAAATTTTGGGGCTGCCCGAAGGTGCGCGATCTATGGGTGCGAGTTTGCGCTCAATTGCAGACCTGGACTGGGTCAGAATGTGCCATACAGAGGGAGGTATGCCTTTTCCATAATTGGGCCTTAGGTATTGCTCAACCCCCGTATTGGCGTAGAGCACTCTTTGAACGGGGATTTTTGATGGTCAAGCGGGCGCTGCTGAGTCGCTGGATCTTTCCCTCACCCCCCCTTGTGGGAATGTGGGAACAATCTATGTTCGACTTGATGCTTATGGAAAAGATGACCGCACAGCAAAGGGGAGGTAGGAGTTGGGAAGACTTTTGGGACATGTGGTCTCCTGTACTCTCTCAGATGTCTGCGAGGGAAAGGGGAGCAGTGCTCAATGTTGGCGGATGAGGTCATGGACATGGGTCATTGCGAGAGCTGGGGAGCTTCCTGCCTAGACGATGTAGCTAATATCACCGTGCTGTCCCGCTGTAATATCTATTTGCTGTATACAATCTCTTCTTTGGAGTAGTTCTGATTCTCTCTTCCTTGGACAGCAGCCCACTGCCCTGCTCTTTGTGCAGAAGGAGGAAGGAACTGCCCCTTACCTTGGGCCTATATACTATGTCTATTGGTGGATTTGGGAACTGTGAAGTGTGGCGAACTTTCCATGCTGTGTGGGGAGGGGGTATTGGGGAGGGGGGGTATGTTAGGAGCGCACTAGTTTTATGAATGGTTGTGTGTACCTGTTGTTGTTTCTATGGTTGTATAGTTTGTTGTGAAAAATTTTTAATAAAAAGGATGTGAAATAACACGATGGCACAGCTCTTCCCCTGAGAGCTGTGCCCGACGGCTTCCGCCTTCCAAGCAGCAGACACTAACAAGCTCAGCCATGCTATCGCTCTGCCTCATGACTGCATGGTGCAAGACGCTCCTCGACTGACCTACTGCCTCCTCTTGCTTTTTTTTTTTTTTTAAACAATGAACTTTAAAGTGCTGGAAAGCACAAACACTAAACCTTTCGCCCCCTACCAAATGTTGAGGCAGAAAAAGGGAGCTCTAGGGATGGCTGGAGGAGAAGAGGGGGAGGGACCTGGACCGCCAGGTTCTGCACCCCAAGACCCAACAAAGACAGCCCAACACCACTGCCTTTCCAGACAGACTGAGAACTACTGAAGGAAGCTGTGTAGGCACAGGCTTCTCATGGGCTGACTAAGATCAATGTATCTCGGTTTCTATTTGCTGGTAGGCGAGCATAACACACATGTCTGACTGGATTGGGTGAACGAACAGGAAGCTAGGCCTGTGTTCCTTTAGCAAACTTTTTTTTTTATTATTTTAATTAGAATCAAAATCCTTTATTGGGGGAGAAGGAAGGGGGGGGGGGGAGATCACCACACATACCGCTGAACATTCTCCTCTTCAATATCTGCCAGACCCATGGCAGGGCTGACCAGTTCACTCCAAAATGCATTCAGATCCCCAGCTTTGACGGCCTGATTTATGAGTGCTACGGCTGAGAGCATCTCCACCGCAACAAACAGCTCCTCCTGTACCAGGTCTTCCTGCAGAAAGAAGAAAAGAAAAAAGGCAACAGTTTACTTACCAGTTAATGTCCTTTCCTCGAGTCCTGCTAGACCAGTCCAGACAAGTGGATTGTGTTCCCCTGCCAGCAGATTGATGGAGACAAAGAACTAATGAAAAATGACATCACTCCTGTACCTCTATCTGCCTCAGCCAAAAAAAAGAGGTCCCTTCAGTATTCGTTCCAAAGCAAATGGATGATACAGAGCAAGCCTCACATCTCAATGTGGGCAACAATGAGTAAATAGTAGAGGCTTATGTACAGGAAGGTAGAAATAGAAGGCTGTCAGTAGAAGAATGAGCCTGTAGAACGAAGTATAAAAATTATGGCGAACCCAAGGGTACCACAGCAGAACAGAGCAAATACAGTTTCAGGGCAGGCCCTGGACTGGTCTAGCAGGACTCAAGGAAAAGATTAACTGGTAAGTAAAATGTCACCTTCCATATTGTCCTGCTAGACCAGTCCAGACAAGCGGGATGTACCAAAGCTACACCACTACTGGGCAGGAAGTAGAGACAGAAGCTTGCAAAACTCTTGAGCCAAAGGCCGTGTCTGCCCGCACGTGGCCATCTAGGCAGTAATGCTTGACAAAAGTGGAAAGTGCTGCCCATGTTGCTGCCCGACAAACGTATGCAGGGGCTACCAAGCTCTGCTCCACCCACAAAGATGCTTGCACTCTGGTAGAATGGGCACGCAGACCCTCCAGAACCAGCTGATTTTGTAACAGATCCGCTAAGGCAATAGCCTCCTTAATCCAGTGCCCCAAAGTAGACATGAACGGACCAACAAACAGCACAAAAAGATGGTCTGACTTACCAAAGGAATCCATAACCTCCAAATATTGGAGAAGCAGGACATCCACAAGGCAAAGATCCTTATCTGCAGACAAACCATCTGGTTCAAGTGAAAGGAAGACAGCACTTTAGGCAAGAAAGCAGGCACAAGTCAAATGGAAAAAGCCTCAGATGAAAAGGACAGATAAGCATTTCGACAAGAGTGAGCCTGCAGCTCGGATCTGCCTTGCAGAGAAAATTGTGACCAAAAAGACAGACACAGTCTTGAGCATCAAATCCTTCAAGATAGCATGCTTCAACCGCTCAAAGGGAGCCACCATCAGGGCCTTGAGCAAAGACAGATTCCAGGAAAGGATCACAGACTGCAGGGGAGGACAGATTTCAAACTCCTTGCAGAAAACAGGACATCCGGATGCAAGGCCAAGGACTTGCCAGCAACCAGACCACAGACACAGACCAAAGCTGACACCTGAACCTTCAGGGAGTTAAGAGAGGCTCTTCTCTAGGCCATCCTGCAGAAAAGACAACAGGGAGGACACCTTGGCTGTCTCAGGAGCCAAAGTGCCACACGCCACACCAGTGCTCAAAAAGGCACCATGTCCGTACTTATGCTAGCTTGGTAGACCTCCTCCGAGCACCAAATATAGTAGAGATTGCAGCTGGAACGTAGCCCTTACGCACTAGCAGTCTCCTTTCAAGAGCCATGCCATAAGCGAGAAGGGAGCTGGGTCCTCTAGGACGATCAGTCCCTGCCACAATAGGCCCTGAGATAGAGGCAGTCGAAGGGGTGGCATTTGAAGGAGCCATATCAGTTCTCAGAATCACACTCTCTATGGCCAATTTGCCACCACCAGAACAAATCTGCCTGGGTGGTGCTCTATATGCCAAATCACATGCCCCACCAGCAACCACAGAAGAAACACGTACAACAGCTGAGGAGTGGGCCAAGGCTGGGTCATGGCATCAACACCCATGGATTTTAACTCCATGCAGCAACTGAAGGAGCAGTACACTTTGGCACTGAATCAGGTCGCCATCAGATACATTTTGGGGTGACCACAGCGGTGCAGAATCAACTGAAGCACTTCTTGAATCAATTCCCACTCACCTGGATTCAGAGAATGCCAGCTGAGGAATTCTACTTCCACATTGCCCACTCCAGCCATGTGCTGAGCCAACAAGGCTAGGATGTTCTTCTCTGCCCAGGCAAACAAGAGATTCATCTCCAGGGTCAATCCGGCACTATAAGCCACCACAGTAGCATTGTCTGAAAACATGAACCGCCTAGTCCTCGATTTGGGGCCAGAAATAGGCCCTCAGCTCGGGGCAGTTGATGGACCACTGCGGTTCCAATGGCCCTGGGATCCCCAGCCCAAGGGCTGACATCCATTGTCAGCAGGTCTAGAAGAAATCATCCAGCGGAATGCCCCTCCTCAGATGACAGGGCTGCCGCCACCACTGCAGGCTGGACGTCACCACCAATAGGAACAGGAGCCTGCACTCGAAATCCCAAGAACTCATGAACCAAAGTCAACAAGGATCGCTGGAGCGGTCAAATGTGAGCATGCGCCCATGGGACCATAGAGATGGTCACTGCCATTAGCTTGAGGAGCTAAAAGTAATCACAGACTGGTAGCCTGCTGCGCACAGAACACCGCCAGGCAATTCAACAGTCTTCTGATTTTCTCCTCTGGCAGGAAAACCCTGCCCACTTGAGTGCTGAAATGTGCTCCCAGAAACTTCAAGGACTGGGAAGGCAAAAGCTGACTCTTTTTCCTTATTGATCACCCAGTCGAGGCTTTCCATGAAGGACACCGCTTGGGCTGTCACCTGAGATGCTTCTGACAGGGAACAGGCTCAGATGAGCCAGTTGTCCAGATAAGGATAGACACAGATCCCTTGGTGCCGCAGCTGCCACCACCATGAACTTGGAGAAAGACCTTGGGGCGGTGGAGATCCCAAAAGGAAGGGTGATGAACTGATAGCAAAAGCCAAGTGTGGCAAAACGCTGATACTTCTGCTGGTCTGCCCAGATCGGGATATGGAAATATGCCTCTGCCAGATCCAGAAGCGCCAAGAGTTCTCTGTGGTGCACTGCTTGAATCACAGCATGCAAGATTTCCATTCAAAAACGCAGGATGCCCAAGTGCTTGTTGACCCCTTTGAGGTCCAGAATGGACCGGAAGGAACAGTCCTCCTTGGGCACCATAAAGATGGAGTATCTGCCCTTGCCCTGCTTGTCGGGGGGGGGGGGGGGGAGAAGAGACAGGCACCACTACCTTTAGATGAGGCAACTTGTCCAAAGTGATCCACACCATGGCATCTTTGACCGCAAACCCACAGAGGAAGCTGATGAAGGCATCAAGAATCGGCTCCTTGCATTCTAGAACATAGCCAAATTGAATGGTGTCTAGCACCTAGCTATCTTTGGTACCCTGGGCCCATTCCTGAAAGAAGAGGCAAAGCCTGCCACCCACTGGAGGCACCAAGGAATTGGCCCCCAATTCTTTATTGCGTAGACCGGGAGGGTCCTCCCTTGGAGGAGGCTGCATCCCTGGGTCCACGTAAGGACCAAGAACAAGTTGGTAGTGATGATAGTCCTGAGACCCCTAGGAATCTGGCCAGCATACCCTTAGTGGTTGGGCGGAGGCTGATGAGAAAGGGGCACTTGTCTGCTTCATAGGCCCCCTGGATCCGTCTTCTGGGAGGTGATAAGATTTTGTCTCGCCTAGGTCCTTCACCATCTTCTCAGATCTAATCCAATCCAAACAGGACCTTCCCCCCTTAAAGGCCAGTTGAGCCAACCAGGCTTTAGAGGCAGGGCCAGTCTGTCCACCAGGCAACCTAGGTGGCAGCAGCGGAACACATGGGTGGCCATGCTGCCCCCCCCCCCCCAACTCAGCTGCTACTAATTCTGTTGGGGGAGGGGGGGGGGTCAGGCAGCAGCAATATTTCCAAAAGTGGTAGCAAAAAGCCACCACTTTTGGAAATGCTGCTAAGATGGAATCAGTGGCAGCTGGGGGGGGGGGGGTACGGAGAGGCCAGGGTTTCTGCCTAAGGTAGCAGAAACCCTTGGGCCAGCCCTGGAGGACGTGTCTGCTGCCCAGTGATGGAGCCAAATCCAACACCATGACACAGCTGGGGCACCATCCCTGGCTGCCAAGTGCACCAGGTCATACATGGCATCAGAAAGGACGGCTGTAGCCAACTCCAAGAGAGAAGTAGTATCAGGTGGAAGAGAATGAATCCACTGGAGCAGTGCTCAAGAAGTCAAGCTGGTACATGCCCCCAGCTGTAGAATAACCAAAGTAAACTGTCTCTTCAGCAAGGAAAAGACCTTGCGGTCCAAAACATCCTTTAAAGGCCAATCCGCCTTCCAAGGGAAAGGTGGTCCGTCTGGTAACTGCCATGACTTGTGCATTCACCTTGGGATCATCAAACCACTCACTGCACTCCTCCTCCGGGAGAGCGTAGATCCTCTTACAGACACTTAACCCTTTAGGCAGGGAGTCAGGCGATTACCACTCGGATGGATCATATCTGATCACCTCTGGGAATTGGAACAGGAAGACAGTAGTGGATTTCCACACCCCCTGAAGAAGCGGGTGTACTTTCAGCTCCTGATCCGTGCCAGAAGTATCTATCAAGTTCAAGGCAGATGAGACCCTGGAAATCAATGCCACCAGCGCCTCCTTCCAGAACAGGCCTGCCTCTGCATAGTTTTATGAAAGTGATAGTAGGTCCTCCTCCACACCAGAGCCCAATACATCTGGGTCTGAGGCATAGTCAACATCTTGGAAAGCTCCCAATTGTTCATCTTCAGAGAGAGAGAGAGCGAGAGAGAGAGAGAGAGCGAGAGAGAGAGAGAGAGAGAGCGAGAGAGAGAGACCCACATCAGAAACACTTAGCCAAAAGGCTATCAAACAGGGCTTCTGCCTTCACCCTGCCCGGTACAAGATTACATCCGAAGGCATCTAGAAGCTGCAGAGTGCATTTCCACACCAGAAGGACCAGGCCTGTTGCAAAAAAAGGAAAAACGAATTCCAGGGAGGACAATCCAGATTCCAGAAGCTTGCCTCTCCGAAAAGGCTCCCTGACACCAGGAGGCATAGCCACCACAGACCCCCTTAGAGTATGAAAAGCGGCTCACAGAATGGCCACCGGAGCCTCCAGCCAGCTGAGCATCCTTACCCTTAGTGCCAACCTGCACCCCCTGCCCTGAAGCAGGTAAGGGTGGACTAATGTATTCCTCCTGGCTGAGACGTGAAAGGTATGCCCTCCAGGGGAGACTCGGAATCTGCCATTTAGGAAAGGCAAAGTCCAGAATCCAAGGATGAGCATCTTGCTTGCCAAAAGAGCAAACATCTCCTGGAAGAAGGCAGAGATAGGGTATCACCAAAACATGCACTAAGACTGTGTAGGTCCACAGGCACACATTAACTGTGCTTTTACGTAATGTGCATTAAAGACGCTAGAGAAGGAGCATGCGTTGGAGCTACTTGGGCAGAATGCATGTTAGGACCACGCGACCCCTCAGTACACAATAGGCAAAATGTTACTAATACGTGCAGAAAATTGTGGGAAACCCCCTCACACTGCCAGCAGTCACTAGCAGAACACCCCAAATTGTATCTCTCAGATACAGAACCAGGAGCTTCAGAGGACAATGACAAGGTCAAGCCTTGATACTCATCCCCTGAAAGCCCAAGTCATAGCATCCGTGCTGGGCTCAGCTCTACTGCCCTAAAACCGATTCACTGGCAGGGTTTATTTCTATCAGCACTAAGTGAAAGGTGGCTGGCAGGCAGATCCTTCTGCAATTTTCAGGAGAGAGCAGGGGGACGTTGAGATTGTGTGAGGCTGCTGTACTCTTCCAGATCCTTCCAGTTCGTGGCTGCTCAACAGGCCCTTATTTTCTCTCCTCTTATGGCTACCAAAAATACTGCAGTCTAGTAGAACACTCAAGTGAGAGTCGCCCCTTTAGGGCTTGAGGAGGTCATTCACGAGCGTTTAATTTCTCTTTTCCTCTCAAACCTCAGATTTTCTACAGAGAGGAGAAAATCCATTCACCATCTGCTGGAGACAAAGAAATGCTGAAGGGACTTCTGGTGGATGAGGCAAAGAGAGGCACATGAGTGTTGAAAAAGTAAATTAGACTTACCTGCTAATTGTTGTTCCTTAAGGAACTCTAGTCCAGTCCCGGAACCATAGAGTTTAGAATCTCCTCCAGCAGCCTTGGAGACTGAATGACATCATCGCTTTACTAACAGTGGTATAAGTAGGCAAGGACTGTCCCCTATCTCCAGTACATATTGACAAAGCAAACTGAGCAGAGCAAAAAATAAGTAGATAAAGTATCATCAAATAAACAGAATTAGGAAGAGGATACATTTCCCGTCTTAGCAAAAGGGTTCCCAGTATGGCTCCACTCTACGCCCTTCGAGAACCCTCTCCATCGCTACCTTTTTCGTCTGCTTCTTATGCCGAATTTGCTTGGCTTACGTTTTCTTGTTTTTTGTTTTGTTTTTTTGTTTGTTTGTTTGTTTTTTTTAAAACAGCAAAAAGAGATCGCCCAACTTCAGGCTAACGAGCTGATAACCCCAGGGAGGGCTCCGGGACTGGACTAGAGTTCCTTAAGGAACAACAATTAGCAGGTAAGTCTAATTTACTTTTCCTTTTCGTCCCTCTAGTCCAGTCCCGGAACCATAGAGGATGTAACAGAGCAGTAAACCTCAACGGGAGGGACCAGCGAGCCCAGCCTGAAGAACCGCCGAGCCAAAAAGCCCATCCCCCGCCGCCTGCACATCGAGCCTATAATGCTTTGCAAATGAGTGCAATGACGACCAGGTCGCCGCCCTACAAATGTCCCCAACCGTAACCAAACTCAACTCCGCCCAAGACGCTGCTTGAGCCGAGTCGAATGCGCTCAGAGACCCTCCGGCACTACTTTCCCCTTCAAAATGTACGCTGAAGCAATAGCTGTCTTCAACCAACGCGAAATGGACGCTTTCGCCGCCGCTTCCCCTTTTCGCGGCCCCCCAAAAGCCACAAACAGTCTATCGGACCTCCGAAAGTCCTCTGTCCTACGAAGGTACTTACGCAGCACCTGACACACATCTAGTAGGTGCAACCCCCTTCCCGACTCGTCTTTCTGCTGGCCAGAAAACACTGGAAGCGAAACCACCTGGTTAACATGAAAGGGCGAAATGACCTTAGGCAGAAAGGCCGGCACCGTACGCAGCACCACTTTGCGATGGAAGGAAAGATAAGGTTCCCTACAAGACAAGGCTTGCAACTCTGAAATGCGGCGCGCGGAACAAATCGCCACCAGAAAATCCGTCTTCAAAGTTAGGTCCTTCAGAGAGGCCTTGTCCAAAGGCTCAAAACGGCGCTTTGAGCAAGGCCTCCAACACCAAATTCAGATCCCAGGTCGGCACTGCACTACGCACCGGCGGACGCATAAGCAACACCGCCCGCAGAAACCGCCGGATGTTGCCATGAGAACCCAACTGACCCCGAATCTTTCCGCAGTAACAGGAAATGGCTGCTAACTGTACCCGCAAGGAACTAGCCGCCAAACCTTTGTCTACGTCATCCTGCAAGAACGAAAGGATCTGAGCCACTGAAGCCCCCAAGGGCTGAACATCGCGCTCCGCACACCAGGCCTCAAAAATACGCCAAACTCGAATGTACGCCAAGGAGGTGGAGCGCCTGCGCGCTTTTAGCAAGGTAGAAATAACTGTAGCCGAATACCCCTTGGCCGTCATCCTAGCCCTTTCAAGAGCCAAGCCGTAAGCTAGAACAGACTCACCTGGGGCATGCGTAACGGCCCCTGCCTTAGAGATCTTCCCGCTGTGGCAACCTCAACGGACTGTCGGCCAACAACCACACTACGTCCGCATACCAAGGTCTTCAGGGCCAATCGGGAGCCACCAACACCACCAGGCCGCGATGCTTCTCTATGCACTGCACCACCCGGCCTATGAGAGCCCAAGGTGGGAACACATAGAGAAGGTCGCCGTCTGGCCACCTCTGCGCCAACGCATCGAGCCCCTCTGACATCCATTCTCGGCGCCTGCTGAAGAACCGCAGCACCTGCACCAACTCAAAGGTCGCCATGAGATCCATCAGCGGAATCCCCCAGCGCCGCATCAACAGCGCAAACACGTCCGGGTGCAGTCGCCACTCTCCCGGATCCACCCTGCGACGGCTGAGGAAATCCGCTTCTACATTGTCCACACCGGCCACATGCTGAGCCGAGAGAGCCCCTAGGTGCCGTTCGGCCCACCCTAATAGCTGACTCGCCTCGGCTTCTAACGCCGCACTGCCCGTGCCGCCCTGTCGATTGATGTAAGCTACCGTTGTGGCATTGTCGGACAGAACGCGAACCACCTTCTGACGCAAACTGTCCTGAAACTTCTGCAGCGCCAAGACCACCACTCTCATCTCCAACCTGTTGATGGACCAAACTGACTCCTCCAGAGACCAACCTCCCTGGGCAACCCTGCCCTCGTAATGCGCACCCCACCCCAAAAGACTTGCATCCGTAGTCAGCAATTTCCAGGAGGGGGACTCGAGAGGCATGCCGGCCTCCAAACTCTCCTGTCGCAACCACCACTGAAGCTCGATGCACCCCCTGCGGACACACCAAGCGCTGAGACAACGCATCTCGCTGATGCGACAACCGGCGAAGCAGCACACTCTGCAAAGGCCGCATGTGAGCTTGGGCCCACGGCACCACCTCGATCGTAGCCGCCATTGTGCCCAACAACTGAAGATACTGCCACGCCGTTGGTGCTGGAGTCGACAAAAACCGCCTGACCAGGTCGCGCAGCCCCCGCGCTCAAGGGGTGGGCAGGAACACCGCTGCCTGATTCGTGTCGAAGCGGGCCCCCAGAAAGACCAGGGACTGCGAAGGAACCAAACTGCTCTTTGCAAAGTTGATGACCCAGTCCAGGCTCTCCAACATCTCTACCACCCGGGCGGTCACAACCAAACTTTCCTCCCTCGACTTTGCTCGAATCAGCCAATCGTCTAAATATGGGTGGACCAGCACTCCCTCTTTGCAGAGCACTGCCGCCACCACCACCATGATCTTGGTGAAAGTCCGAGGGGCTGTAGCCAGCCCGAAGGGCAACGCTTGAAACTGATAGTGCCCCATAGGAACCGTAAACCGGAGATATTTGATGGTCCTGCCGAATGGGGATATGAAGATAAGCCTTCGTCAGGTCCAGGGACGTAAGACATTCCCCCGCTCGGATCGCCGCTATCACAGACCGCAGAGTTTCCATCTGAAAATGTGTCACCCGGAGATACTGATTCACGCGCTTCAGATCTAAGATCGGCCGAAACGTGCCTTCCTTTTTTGGCACGACTAAATATATAGAGTACTGACCGTACCCGCACTGATCCACTGGAACCGGCACCACGGCCACGAGCTGAATCAGTCGCTGCAGAGTGTCCGAGACCGCCTACAACTTGGCCGGAGCTGCGCAAGGGGATCTGACAAAGGAATCTAAAATGGGGCGGTGGAGTTCCAACGCGTACCCTTCGCGAATGACCTCGCGGACCCACCGGTCCGAAGTAATCTGGACCCAGGCAGGGTAAAAGTCCCGCAACCGACCTCCCACGGGAACCACCCCCACCTGAGCCCGCCTCATCTCATTGTGCCTTTTTAGGGCCCGAGGACTGGTAAGGAGCGAACCCCCTTCCCGCTCCCCGGAAGCTCCGAAACCCTTGACCTCTAACCGGGAACCTCACCCGCTGAGACAGGCCAAACTGAGAGGATCGAAATCTACAAAACTCCCTAGCGGTCCCTCTGAACCCTGCAGGAGCACGACCCTGCTTTGGCTTATCCTCCGGGAGCAGACCACCCTTGGACTCCGAGATCCTTGACCAACTTCTCCAAATCCTCTCCAAACAATAGCTTACCCCTAAAGGGCAGCTTACTGAGACGAGCCTTAGAGTAACTATCAGCCGACCAATTACGCAACCAGAGGTACCGCCGAGCCGCAACTACTGAGGCCATACTTTTAGCTAAGCCGCGGATGAGATCATAATGGATATCTGCTAAGTACGCCGTACCGGACTCTAGCCGTGACGCATCATCCAAGCGGCCCTCCAACGGTTCCCCTTGCAATCTTTGGGACCACCGCAAACAGCCCTGAGCCACCCAGGCCCCCGCTATGGAAGCCTGCATGGAAAGGGCGCAAACATCGACAACTTGTTTCAGCAAAGAATCCAGGCTCCTGTCTTGCACATCCTTCAGCGCTGCGGCCCCCTCGACCGGGATCGTAGTTTTTTTTCGTAACCGCCGATACCGTCGCATCCACCTTCGGGGAGCGAAACAGCTCCCTATCCTGGTCTGCCAGCGGATAAAGGTGAGCCAAAGCTCTGGGTACCCTTGAGAGCCACCTCCGGCACATCCCATTCCTCTTGGATCATATTCCTAAAGACACGATGTAGGGGGAAAAACTTTCTGGGATGACCGAACCGCCTGCCACAGCGGATCCTCCAAGACCTCATCAGCCACTGGCTCACCCACGGGCATGTTAAGGGTCTTGAGAGTCTCCGTGATCAGGGCCTGGAGCTCTTCGCGATGAAACACTGACCACCCGACTCTGCTGCTCGGCACTAGGCAACTCCCCCTCTTCCAACTCCTCATCCGAAATGACCTCCATTTCCTCGTCCAACTCTGCGGGGTCCCCGCCGAGGAGCGAGGCCGCACCCTCAACGCCGGCCCCCTTACACTTCTTAGCCGCAGGAGCGCCCTCCGATGGACTGCCCAAGGGCCCTAACCTCTTCTGCCCCTGGGACCCCGGCGGCGGAACCGGCATTGCGGGCTGGAGCAAGGCAAACGCCTGTTGAAGCAGCGTAAAGAAATTTGGTGGGATCCCTGGAGAAGCTGCCCCTGTTCCAGACCTAAAGATACCAAGGAACATTCTCCTGAGGAAGGCCCTGCCACTGGCTCCTCCTGGGCTAGGACCGGAGGCAACAAGCCCACTGCTTCCGCCACAGGCTGCCCCGGCCCCTTATCCATCCTTTCTGCTACCAGCATACAAGCAGAACACACCCCAGAGTCCTGCACAGTACTGCGCCTCAAGCCACACACCAAACACCGTGGCTTGGAAGGCATAGCCGAGCCCTGAGAAGCAAACCCCCCCAACTTGCTCTGTGCCTGCGTTCCACCTCCTACAGAGGCCAGGTAGCACCCCCTGAACTGACCACCTGTAGCCCAGTTGGGTGAAACCCTGCAGTCTCTGCTACAGCGTCTAATCTAGGCTTTAGCCCCTCTTCTGTTCTGTGTCTTTTTTTTTTTTTTTTTATATCTAAGCCACCCCACAGAGGTGCCCAGACAGCCGGGAATAGGGCCGTGCAAAAACGAGGCCTCCAATGCCACAAAATCTCCTGCACAGGAGAGGGTAGAAGGAACCGCGGCTCCTAAAATGGCTGCCGGCTCTTTTCCTACCCACGCACACGCGGCTGCGACAAGCACCCCCTAAGTACTCCAACGCTCACTCCTCAAAACAAAAGAAGAGGAAATGAAAGAAAGAAAAAAAATCAAAGAAACAAGCGCCCAGAAAAGCGGCGCTACCACTCACGGTGCTTGTCCTGCTGCAGAGAGTCACACCGGCGTCGGAGCTCAGCCTGCTGCGGCTCCGATGCTGCTCACTGTCCAATTCTGTCCCCAGACTCCACAGGTACCCGGGACACTGAGCAAGCCTGCTACCTGCTCCTCACCCCTATTATCGGGTTCGGGAGCAGGGAGGCTAACACCTCTACTTCTCCCCTTTGCCCATTTAAACGATGGGGAAACTAGCACAGAGGGGGGGGGGGGGGCCCAGGGAGCAGGATGGAGCCAAAACTGAACCTGCAAACCAAAGGAAAAGGAAAAAAAACTTTAAAAACTCTGAAGAAAAATATTGAAATTAAAGACCAAAATAAATCCCAATAGGAGCTATAAACCCCTAGCTCTGCTTATTTGTACTGAGCCCAGTCCCAGGCTCAGAATCTCCTCAGCTGCTTGGAGACTGAAGTACTGGAGATAGGGGGCAGTCCTTGCCTACTTTTACCACTGTTAGTAAAGTGATGATGTCATTCAGTCTCCAAGGCTGCTGGAGGAGATTCTAAACTCTATGGTTCTGGGACTGGACTAGAGGGACGAAAAGGAACCTGGGCTTTTCATTGGTTGTCTCCACCAATCTGCTGGTAGGAGAACACAACACACTTGTCTGGACTGGTCTAGCAGGACGACATGCAAGGTGAAATTAGACTTACCCGCTAATTGTTGTTCCTTAAGGAACTCTAGTCCAGTCCTGGAACCATAGAGTTTAGAACCTCCACCAGCAGCTTTGGAGGCTGAAAGATGTCATCGCTTTGATGTCACTGGTATAAATAGGCAAGGACTGCCCCCTTCCACCAGTACCTATTGACAAAGCAGACTCAGCAGAGCAACAAATAAGTAGTTAAACGATTAATAAAAGGAACTAGGAAAACCAGGCAGAACATTGCCTCTTTTTTTTTTTTCTTGGAAAGAAAAAGCGTACTACCCGCCTCAGGAGATTCCCACCCCCTGAGCAAAGGAAGTTGTGCTGCGAAAAAGGGCTCCCACTACGCCTCCACTGAGAGACTACCCAGGGGCCCGGACTACCTAGCGTCCCACCTAAACTTCAGGCTGAACTACCACTGAATATCTGGGGAGGGATCCGGGACTGGACTAGAGTTCCTTAAGGAACAACAATTAGCAGGTAAGTCTAATTTCACCTTCCTTTACGGCCCTCTAGTCCAGTCCCAGAACCATAGAGGATGTAACAGAGCAGTGAATCTCAACGGGAGGGACCAGCTAGCCCAGCCTGAAGCACAGCCGAGCCAAAACGTCCATCTCCCGCTTCCTGCACATCAAGCCTGTAGTGCTTAGAAAAAGAATGTAACGACTACCACGTCGCCGCCCTACAAATGTCCGCTACAGGAACCAAACTAAACTCCGCCCAAGACGCTGCCTGCGCCCTAGTCGAATGAGCACAGAGACCCTCCGGAATCGCTTTACCTTTCAGAACACATGTCGACACTATGGCCTCCTTCAACTACCGCGAAATGGATGTCTTAGCCGCCACCTCCCCCTTCCGAGCACCTCCAAAGGTCACAAACAACCGATCCGACTTCCTGAAGGGAGCAGTCTCGCGGAGGTATCTCTTCAATGTGCGACGAACATCTAGACGGTGTAACTTGCCCCCCCATTTATCTTTCTGTTCCTTGGAAAACATTGGCAACGACACGACCTGGTTAAGATGAAACATGGAAACCACCTTCGGCAAGAACGCCGGCACCGTCCGCAACACCACCTTATGATTAAAAAAAAGGATAAGTACGGTTCCTTACAGGACAACGCTTGCAACTCAGAAATCAGTCTCGCGGAGCAAATAGCCACTAGAAATACAGTTTTCAACGTCAGATCCTTTATTGACACCCTGTCCAGCAACTCAAAAGGCGCCCCAGTCAGGGCCTCCAACACTAAATTCAGATCCCACGCCGGAACAGACCTACGCCTTGGCGGCCGCATGAGCAAGACCGCTCGCAGAAACCTTCTGACATCACTGTGCGCCCCCAACAACTGACCTTGTATCTTACCGCGATAACAAGAAATCGCTGCCAACTGTACCTGCAAGGAGCTGGCTGATAGGCCCTTTCCCACACCATCCTGCAAGAAGGAAAGGACATGCGATACCGACGCCTGCAACAGCCGCAGATTACGCCCCGAACACCAGGCTTCAAAAATGCGCCAGACCCAGATGTACACCAATGAAGTAGAGCGTCTGCGCGCCTTCAGCAAAGTAGTAATGACCGCTGCGGAATACCCCTTGGCCATCAGCCGCGCCCTTTCAAGAGCCATGCCGTAAGCGAGAATTGATGTACCTGGGGCATGCGTAACGGCCCCTGCCGCAACACGTCCTCCCGGCCGGGGAGTCTCCATGGCCTGTCTGCCAACAGCCTCACTAAATCCGCGTACCACGGCCTTCGGGGCCAATCGGGCGCTATCAGGACCACTAGGCCCCTGTGCCTTTCTATACGCTGGACTACTCGGCCTACCAGAGCCCAAGGTGGTAAGACAGAGAAGGACCCCTTCCGGCCACCTCTGGGCTAACGCATCGAGACCCTCTGACATCCGTTCTCGTCATCTGCTGAAAAACCGCTCCACCTGGGCCGACTCGAAGGTTGCCATCAGATCCATGAGAGGAACTCCCCAACGCTGAACTAGGAGCGCAAAGACGTCTGGATGCAGCATCCACTCTCCCGGATCCACTCTGCGACGACTCAGGAAATCCGCTTCGATATTGTCCACTCCGGCCACGTGTTGCGCCGACAGACCCTTCAGGTTCCTTTCGGCCCAACTCAGGAGACTGGCTTCCTCTTCCAGCGACACACTTCCCGTGCCGCCTTGCCAATTGATATAAGCTACGGTTGTTGCATTGTCTGATAACACACGCACCGCCCTCCTGCCGCAGGCTGTTCTGAAACTGTTGGAGGCCCAACAACCCCGCCCTCATCTCCAACCTGTTGATGGCCCACTCTTTCTCCTCCAGAGACCACTGCCCTTGGGCAAAGTGTCCCTCGCAATGCGCTCCCCATCCTAGAAGACTCGCATCTGTCATCAGAAACCTCCAGGAAGGAGGCTCCAGCGGAACGCCCGCTTCCAAATTTTCCATCCGTAACCACCAGAGCAGCTCCCGACGTACCTCCTGAGGGCAAACCAGCCGCTGGGACAACGCATCCCTCTGATGAGACCAGCATGGAGCAGGGAGCTCTGCAATGGCTGCATATGGAACCTGGCCCACGGCACCACCTCGATTGTGGCCGCCATCGTACTGAGCACCTGCAGGTATTGCCACGCCGTCGGCACCGGCCGTGACAAACTCTCTCACGAGCGCTCGCAACTTTTGCGCCCGGAGGACCGGGAGAAATACCGCTGCTTGACCCGTCTCAAAACGGGCCCCGAGGTACTCCAGGGACTGCGAGGGCACTAACCGGCTCTTTGCAAAGTTGATCACCCAACCAAGGCTCTCCAAAAATTAAACTACGCGAGCGGTGGCCAAGGCACTCTCCTCTCGAGACTTTGCTCGAATCAACCAGTCGTCCAAGTATGGATGCACCAGCACTCCCTCCTTGCGGAGCACTGCCGCTACGACAACCATGATCTTTGTAAACGTTTGCGGCGCCGTCGCCAGACCGAAAGGCATAGCTTGAAACTGAAAATGTCCCATGGGAACCACAAACCTCAGAAACCTCTGATGCTCCTGTCGAATAGGGATGTGAAGGTACGCCTCCATGAGGTCCAGCGAAGTCAAGAATTCTCCTGCCCGAACTGCCGCAATCACCGAGCGTAATGTTTCCATACGAAAGTGGGTTACCCTGAGACACCGATTTACCTGCTTTAAATCTAGAATTGGCCGAAAGGAGCCCTCTTTCTTTGGTACCACAAAATAAATGGCGTATCGACCACACCCGCACTGATCCGACGGGACGGGCACCACCGCCTCGAGTTGCAGAAGGCGCTGCAAAGTTTCGGAGACTGCCTGCACCTTGTGAGGAAACCGGCAAGGCGACAGGACAAAGGAATCTAACACGGGACGATGGAGCTCTAGGGCATAACCTTCCCGCACGACCTCCAAACACCCACTGGTCTGAGGTAATTTGGACCCAGGCAGGGTAGAAATCCCACAACCGTCCTCCTACGGGCACTACCGCCACCTGAATCCGCCTCATCTCATTGGGACTTTAGTGTTTGAGGACTGGAAAGGCGCGAAGCCTCTGCCCACCCCCCTGAAACCTCGAAAGCCCTGGCCCCGCGCCGGAAACCTCCCCCGCTGAGGCTGGCTAAAACGAGAGAACCGAAACCTCCGAAACTCTCTGGGGGCCCCCCGGGATGCCAAGGCCCCCCGTGGCTGCTTTGGCTTATCCTCCGGTAGACAGCCGTCCTTGGACTCCCCCAGGTCCTTGACTAACTTTTCTAAATCTTCCCCAAACAAAAGCTTTCCCCTAAAGGGAAGCTTGCTGAGGCGAGCCTTGGACGAAGCGTTTGCCGACCAGTTACGCAACCAAAGGTATAGTCGCGCTGCTACCACCGATGCCATGCTCCTAGCCAGGCCCCGGATGAGGTCATAATGAATGTCCGCCAAATAAGCGGTACCCGACTCCAGTTGCGCTACTTCGTCTACTTGCTCCACCTGCAACCTCTGCGACGATCGCAAACAGCCTCTCGCCACCCACGCTCCTGCTATAGAGGCTTGCAACGAAAGAGCCGAGACATCAAACACCTGCTTCAGTAACAAATCCAACTTTCTGTCCTGCATATCCTTCAATGTCGCCGCACCTTCAACCGGGATCGTGGTCTTTTTAGCGACTGCCGATACCGCCGCATCTACCTTCGGCGAGCGAAAAAGCTCCCTGTCCTGGTCAGAAAGCGGATAGAGGCGAGCTAAAGCTCTCAAACCTCGCAGGGCCGCCTCCGGCAAGTCCCATTCTTCCTGAATCATCTTGCGAAAGACCCTATGAACTGGGAAGACCTTTTGGGACTGACGTACCGCCTGCAATAATGGATCCTCCAACGCTTCCTCCGGCAGCGGCTCCACGGATGGCATATTTAGCGTCTTCAAAGTCTCGGAGATCAGAGCTGGGAGCTCTTCCCGCCGGAACACCCGGACCACTCTACTCTGCTGCTCAGAGTCCGGCAACTCCCCCTCTTCTAATTCTTCTTCTGAGGCCTCCTCCAAGTCCCCCGCCTCCTCATCCAAACCAGACGGCGGACTGTCTTCTACTAGCACCTTAGCCGAAGCAGACTCCTCCTCCGGGCGATCCAGCGGCCTCGTCCGCTTCCGCCCCCACGAACCCTGAGGAGGAGCCGCCAACGGCTGCAGCAAAGCCAAAGCCCGCTGCATAAGGGCAAAGAAATCCGGCGGAATCCTGGGGAGGTCGGGCCCCTGGCCCAGAGCCAGCTGCCGCTCAGTCCTCAGCCAAGGATGGTCCCGCTACTGGTTCCGCAGGAGCCAAAACTGGAGGCAGGGCCACTTCCCCCTCCGACAGAGCCTCCCCTTCCTCCCGAGAGGAGTCTTCCAGCGGCTTCTCCATGAGCACTGCCCCCACTGTGCAGGCTCTACATACCCCCGAGTCTAACACTTCTCCACGCCTAATGCCACACACCAAGCAGCGTGGCTTGGCAGGCATCCTCTCTGCCAGAAGGAACACAGATTCCCACACTCAGTCACCAATCCCAGCGTTACAAAAAAAAAAGACAAAGATAAAGTGTATCTGAAACCAAATGCAAAGGTTCCCCTGACACTGCACCTGACGTTTTAAACTTTGGGGGGTTTTTTTGTTTTTTACGACAACCCTACTGTCGAGCTATCTAGTCCTAATCTCTGCAGAAATTCCCAAAACGAGGGAGAGAAGCGCCAGAAACCGCCTGCTAGACACTTCAGCAATAAACTTGCCGCTCACAAAATGGCCACCGGCATCGAGCTTCCCGCCCAGAGACACGCGGCCCTGCTAACGGCACGCTGCCCGATCAAGCTCCCTTACACAGGCCGAGGGAGAGGCCCAATTTCCCCGTCGGCCCTGCCCAGAACGAACACTTAACCGCCAAATTCAACTCACCACCTCAGAAAAGAAGACCGGGAGCACTGCCGCCGCCGGAGCTCAGCCTTGCCGCGGCTTCGGCTCCGGCGATCAAGGACAGCTGACTGAGTCTTTTGCTGCGTTGCTGCTGCCGCTGCCTTCTACCTGTTCCTCACCCTTCTTTTTGTGGGTTCGGGAACAGGGAGGCCACAAAGCTCGCAGGCTGCCCTGCTGCTCGTTTTTCCAATGGGGAGTAAGTACCCGGGGGAGGGAGGGGGAGACAGAGAAAAAGAGTCCAGCTGAAACAAGTAGGATCCCTTCCTGCAGCAGCACTTCAGCTAGAAAAGAAAAACAAACCCAGGGTAAATAAAAAGGTATAAAGGTAAAATTTAAATTGTACAAAATTCAAAAGCTCTGCTTATTTGCACTAACTGAGCCCAGTCCCAGGCTCAGACCTCTCTCCAGCTGCTTGGAGACTGAAAGTACTGGTGGAAGGGGGCAGTCCTTGCCTATTTATACCAGTGACATCAAAGCGATGACATCTTTCAGTCTCCAAAGCGGCTGGCGGAGGTTCTAAACTCTATGGTTCCGGGACTGGACTAGAGGGCCGTAAAGGAAGCTCCAGTTATCCTCAGTCAACCCTTTGGGGTAAAGGCTTAAGTGGAAATGAAATGCAATGCCAGAGAAAAACGCAGAGGTATGAAGAACAGGGGACAGTTAACCAGCACCCTGCAAATATCCAGGATCTGGGTGGGGTGATCAGCAGCAGGGTCCTGGTTACCCCTTTAAGTCCAGAGCTTATCTTTATGGCCTCTGTTGGGAGGTTCCCAGTGAGACATCCAAGTAAGGTGAAAGTAGACTTTACCTGCCAATTTTTTTTCCTGGAGTTCCTCCAGTCCAGTCCAGATGTGTGGGTTATGCTCATCCACTAGCAGATGCAGACTGAGCCAAAAGCAGCCCCCATAAGAAGCTTGTGCATCCAGCCAGTATAACAAAGCAGATATGGAGTCACAAACCGCAAGACTCCGCTAGCCTCACAGCAATAAACACTATCAAACACCACTTCTGAGCAACAACCAAGAGCTCAACAAGAATACTCTCTCTAAATCAATGATCATATTAAATGAAGATACTCCAAACAAAATGTTTATTTTGTTTTGTAAACGAACCAAGCAGCTCATAGCAGTACAATACTGCAGGTTCCCAGCAAGCAAGGCCAGTACCTGGAGCAGAGCAGCTGCAAGTCGTGCCAATGACTTATCCTTCAAGTAGACGTGAAGGCACATCCCAGAAACCACTGCCAAATCCCAGGTGGGTTCTAGACTAGACTGGAAGGACTTCAGGAAAGAAAATTAGCAGATAAGTACTTCCACCTTTCTAAATCATCTCTCCAGTTCAGTTCAGATGTATGGGATGTATCAAAGCAGTACTAACAATGGGCAGGATCAGAACAACCAGTCTGCAAAACCCAAACACCAAAAACTGCGTCCCGCCGGGCCTGCATATCCAGACGATAGAGACATGCAAAAGAATGAAGTTAAGACCAAATCGCAGCCCTACAAATATCCTCAGGTGGAACAAGACCAACCTCCACCCAGGAAGAAGCCTAAGCTTGAGGGGAATGGGCCCACAAACTAGCTGAAACAGAACAGCCCTTAACCACGTAGTAAATGCAATGGCCTTTTGGATCCAGCATGAAATGGAGGCCTTTGAGGGTGCCTCGCTCTTCCACAGACCTCTAACACAGAGCCAGTCAGAAAGATAGAAACATGACAGCAGAAAGATCATATGGCCTATCTAGTCTGCCCTTCCATAACTACTATAGTCCCTTTTTTTTCCTTTAAAGATCTTCTGTGTTTGTCCCATGATTTCTTGTATTCCGATACTGTCTTTGTCTCTACTACCTCCACATCTAACACTCTTTCCGTAAAGATATATTTCTGCATATTACTTCTGAGTCTCTCTCTCTGTCCCCTCATTGCAGAAGAGAAAATTAGACTTACCTGCTAATTGTTGTTCCTTAAGGAACTCTAGTCCAGTCCCGGAACCATAGAGTTTAGAACCTCCACCAGCAGCTTTGGAGACTGAAAGATGTCATCGCTTTGATGTCATTGGTATAACTAGGCAAAGACCGCCCCCTTTCACCAGTACCTATTGACAAAGCAGACTAAGCAGGAGCAACAAATAAAGTAGTTACAGAATGAACCATAACGGAACAGAAGTAGGGAAAAAACTACTCAGGGACTAAACACCCCCGTAATTTTGCAAAAAACGTCCAGCTCAGGAAGACGGAGAAAAACAGTGCTCCAGAATTGACACGGCACTGCTGTGCAAAAAAGGGTCACCCTGTATTTCTCCTGTGCCCCTCCATAAGGCTAAAGTCTCTTCTAAACCCTTTCACGCATTCCGTCTCCCCTATGCACTGGTTACTGTGTCTTTTTTTTTTTTTCTCCTTACTCTTCAGGCAGCACGCTGCGCAATACCCTGGAAGGGGTCCGGGACTGGACTAGTGTTCCTTAAGGAACAACAATTAGCAGGTAAGTCTAATTTTCTCTTCCTTTGCGTCCCTCTAGTCCAGTCCCAGAACCATAGAGGATGTGACAGAGCAGTGAATATCAACGGGAGGGACCTTGAAGCCCAGCCTGAAATATTGCTGAACCAAAACGGCCATCCCCTCGCGCCTGTACATCCAGCCGATAGTGCCGCGCAAAGGAATGCAGCAAAGACCAAGTCGCCGCTCTACAAATGTCCGACAGGCACTAAACTGAATTCCGCCCACGACGCTGCTTGCGCCCTGGTGGAATGCGCCCGCAGACCAACCGGGACCACCTTACCCTTCAACGGGTAGGCCGATGCAATAGCCTCCTTTAGCCACCGCGAAAGCGAGGACTTTGCCGCTGCCTCTCCCTTCCGCGGACCTCCAAAGGCGACAAACAACCTGTCAGTCTTCCTGAAAGAGGCTGTTCTACGAAGATACTTTAAGCACCCGTCGAACGTCCAAAAGATGCAATCGTCCGCCCGACTGGGCCTTCTGCGCCACCGAAAACACTGGCAGCGACACCACCTGATTGACGTGAAAAGCCAAAACCACCTTTGGCAAAAAGGCTGGGACTGTGCGCAACACCACCTTGTGACTGAAAAAGGACAAGTACGGTTCCTTACAGGACAGCGCCTGCAACTCCGAAATCCGTCTAGCGGAGCAAATGGCTACCAGGAACACTGTCTTCAAAGTCAAGTCCTTGAGCGAAGCCTTGTCTACTGGCTCAAATGGTGCTCTGATCAGAGCCTCTAACACCACGTTGAGATCCCACGGAGGAATCGAATTTTGCCTCGGCAGCCTCATAAGCAGTACCGCTCTTAGGAAACGCCGAATATCGCTGTGTGCTCCTACCAGCTGACCCTGAATCTTCCCCCGGAAACAGGAGATGGCCGCTAACTGAATCAGTAAGGAGCTGGCTGCTAACCCCTTTTCCACGCCATCCTGCAAAAAAGGAAAGAACATGGGGCACCGAAGCCTTCAACGGTCGCACATTATGCTCCGCACACCACGCTTCAAACACACGCCACACACAGATATATGCCAACGAAGTAGACCACCTTCGCGCCTTCAGTAAGGTAGAAATAACCGCCGACGAGTATCCCTTGGCAGTCAGTCTAGCCCTTTCAATAGCCATGCCGTAAGCGAGAATCGACCCACCTGCGGCATGCATAACGGCCCCTGCAGCAACAGATCTGCGCAAAGCGGCAGCCGCCACGGATTGCCCACCAGCAGTCGAATCAAATCCGCATACCATGGTCTTCTGGGCCAATCGGGTGCCACCAGAACCACCAAGCCCCGGTGCTTTTCTATGCATTGGACCACCCTGCCTATGAGCGCCCAAGGTGGAAACACAGAGAAGCCCGTCCACCGGCCACCGCTGCGCCAGAGGCTTTCCGACATCTGTTCTCTCCGCCTGCTGAAAAACCTCGCTACCTTCGCGGACTCGAAGGTTGCCATCAGATCCATTATTGGGGTCCCCCAGTGCTTTACTACCATTGCAAAGACTTCCGGGTTTAGGCTCCACTCTCCCAGATCCACTCTGCGGCGGCTTAGAAAATCTGCCTCTACATTGTCTACTCTGGCCACGTGCTGAGCCGACAACCCTTTCAAATTCCGTTTGGCCCAGCGCAACAGCTGACTCACCTCCGCCTCCAGCAATGCACTCCCCGTGCCGCCCTGACGATTGATATAGGCTACCGTCGCATTGTCGGAAAGAACTTGTACCGCCGCTTGACGCAAGGGCTCCCGAAACTCCAGAAGCGCCAGATACACTGCTCGCATCTCCAACCGGTTTATGGACCACTGCTTTTCCTCCAACGACCATAGCCCCTGGGCAAACCTGCCTTCGCAATGTGCTCCCCATCCCGTGAGGCTTGCATCCGTCGTCACCAGCCTCCAGGATGGGGACTCTAAGGATACGCCCCCTTCCAGGCTTCCCGGTTGTAACCACCACCGAAGCTCCTGCTGCACTTCCGGAGGACACATTAGCCGTTGAGACAACGCATCCCTCTGATGAGACCGCCGCAGCAGCGCGCTCTGCAACGGCCTCATATGAAATCTGGCCCACTGAATGACTTCGATCTTGGCTGCCATCGTTCCGAGCAACTGCAAATACTGCCACGCCGTTGGAGCCGTGCACTCCAGAAACATCTGCACGAGCTCCCTCAACGCGTGTACTCTCTGGGTCGGGAGAATCACCGCTCCGTGCTCCGTCTCGAAGCGCGCTCCCAAGTATTCCAGAGTTTGAGAGGGAAGCAGCTTGCTCTTTGCAAAGTTGACCACCCAGCCGAGACTTTCCAAGAATCTTACTACCCGAGCAGTGGCCGCCTCGCTCTCTTCTCTGGACTTCGCCCGAATTAACCAATCGTCTAGATAAGGATGCACTAGTATTCCATCTTTGCGAAGCGCTGCCGCCACCACCACCATGATCTTGGTGAAGGTCTGAGGCGCCGTCGCGAGCCCGAAAGGCATCGCTCGAAATTGAAAATGCCCCATCAGTACTGCAAACCGCAAAAACTTCTGATGCTCTCGTCGCACAGGAATATGAAGGTACGCCTCCGTAAGATCTAACGACGTCAGAAATTCCCCCTTCCTGACCGCCGCAATGACGGAGCGCAAGGTTTCCATCCGGAAATGGGTTACCCAAAGGCAACGATTCACCCTCTTCAGATCCAGAATTGGCCGAAACGTGCCATCCTTTTTTGGCACTACAAAATAGATGGAGTATCGACCACATCTGTACTGGCCCACCGGCACGGGCATCACTGCTCCGAGCTGCCTCAGCCGCTGCAGCGTTTCAGCAACCGCTCGGAACTTCCGAGGAGCTCTGCACGGGGAAGGAACAAAGGAATCTAAGACAGGCCGATGCAACTCCAGAGCATAGCCTTCTCAAATGACCTCTAACACCCACTGATCCGAGGTAATTTGGACCCAGGTAGGGTAAAACAATCGCAACCTTCCTCCCACGGGCAGCACCGCCACCTGGGTCCGCCTTATCTCATTGGGCCTTTTTGCTACTGGACGATTGGAAGGAGGCAAAACCTCTACCGGCCCCTCGGAAGCCGCAAAAGGGCTGACCACGAGAGAAAATCCGCCCCCTCTGAGGTTGGCTAAACCTGGAGGGCCGAAATCTACGAAAATCCCTCGAGAGCCCCCAGGACCCTGCCGCCCCGCGGCTCTGCTTAAGTTTATCCTCCGGGAGGCGACCCCCTTTGGACTCTCCGAGATCCTTGACCAGCTTCTCTAAATCCTCTCCAAACAAGAGTTTCCCCCTGAAGGGGAGCTTACTAAGCCACGCTTTGGAAGAACTGTCCGTCGACCAATTACGTAACCAAAGATACCGGCGAGCCGCAACCACCGAGGCCATACTCATGGCCAGACCTAGAGTAAGATTGTAGTGGATATCCAATAAATATGCTGTGCCTGACTCCAGCCGCGCCAATTCCTCCGCCTGCCCGGCCAGGAGCTCACCCTGTAGCCGTTGAGACTACTGCAAGCAGCCTCTCGCCACCCACGCCCCCACGATCGAGGCCTGCAAGGAAAGGGCACACATATCAAACACCTGCTTCAACAAGGTATCCAATTTCCGGTCTTGTACATCCTTCAACGCCGCGGCCCCTTCAACCAGAATTGTGGTCTTCTTAGTGACTGCTGACACTGCCGCATCAACCTTTGGCGCGCGAAAAAGCTCTCTATCCTGATCAGAGAGCGGATATAACCGGGCCGGGGCCTTGGTCCCCCGCTGCGCCGACTCTGGAGAGTCCCATTTCTCCTGTATCATGTTCCGAAAGACTCTATGCACCGGAACACCCGCTGGGACGTTCTAACCGCCTGCAACAGAGGATCCTCCAACGCTTCCTCTGCCGTCGGCGCCACGGCGGGCATGTTCAACGTCTTAAGCATCTCAGCAATCAATGCTGGCAGCTCCTCTCGCCGAAACACCCGGACCACTCTACTCTGCTGCTCTGCATCCGGTAACTCACCTTCTTCCAACTCCTCATCCGAGGCGCCGTCTACCTCCGACACCCCAACCTCGTCGTCCACCGCAGACGACGGACTCTCCTTCCTCGCCTCTCTACGTCTTTTGGCCGGACCCGTCTCCTCCTCCGGGAGACTCCCCCGACCGCGCCCGCTTCGTATCCCTAGGACCCGGAGACAGAGCTCCCAACACGGGCTGCAGCAAGGAAAAACGCCTTCTGCATAAGGGCGAAGAAATCTGAGGGAACTCCGGAAAAACCCCCGCCCTGGCTCCCTCCCGCCGCTGGAGCAGCACCTCCGGATGAGGACAGCCCCGCCGTCGGCTCAGAGAGACCCAAGGAAGGAGGTCCGGACTCTCCTATCTCTGAAGGGAGCGCTGCCTGATCCCCAGCGGTTTCCCCACAAGCCTGCTCCATCACTTCCGCTTCCAACGAGCAGCCTTTGCAAACACCCGAAGCTAAGACCTTGCTGCACCTCACCCCACAAACCAGACAGCGGGGCTTAGCCAGCATGTTAAAAATATAGCACAACACACCCTCTCTTTGCAATTTGGAACAGCCAGCAAAAACCCCAGCTTTTAAAACAACAACTAAGCTATCACCAACCAACTAGCTGCAGTCTGCTGCTCCGCTTGCAAAACGAAGCTCCCAAGGCTGAAAACTAAGCCAATAAAAAACCTACCGGTGACAACGCGGCTCTCAAAATGGCCGCCGACAGCTTTCCCGCTCAAAATCTCACTCTGACAACATGCGGCGAGGCCCGAGCTACCCTGCTACCCGGGAGCCGCCGCGATCTCTCCTCTGCAAGTCTCGATCACTTCCCCAACCCAGGTCTACTCACCGCAAAGCACCGATCCTGAGGGGGGGGGGGGGGGGAGAAGAGGAGGTAAATGGACACCGGAGCACAGCCTACTCACGGCTTCAGCTCCAGTGGTTTACTGCTCTTAGTGCCCTGGAGAAAGCCTGCACTGGCTTTTTTAGCTCCCGCGTCGCTGCTGCTGCTGCAACCTGCCGCCTTCCACCTGCTCCTCACCCCTTCAATGCGGGTTCGGGAGCAGGGAGGCCACTGAGCAGTACTATTCCCCCTTTGCTCGTTTAGACGCTGGGGAAGTGAGAGAGGGAGGGGGAAGAGAGAGTAAGAGACAAAAAATAAAGGTTCACAGACACAGGAACCCATGCAACAGCAGCAGATCTGACCTAAAAAGAAAACCAAGGAACCAAATCAAAAAAGATAAAATAAAATAAAGGCAAATAAGCCCCAAAAGATTAACTTTCAAAAATCAAGCTCTACTTATTTGCTCCAACTGAGCCCTGCCCCGGGCTCAGAACCTCCTAGCTGCTTGGAGACTGAAAGTACTGGTGAAAGGGGGCGGTCTTTGCCTAGTTATACCAGTGACATCAAAGCGATGACATCTTTCAGTATCCAAAGCTGCTGGTGGAGGTTCTAAACTCTATGATTCCGGGACTGGACTAGAGGGACGCAAAGGAACTTGCTTTCAATTGAAAGAGGCTCTCCTCTTGTGCATTTATATCATAGAGCTATTTAAATGTCTCTATCTTATCTCCTCTATCCTGCCTTTCCTCTAACATATACATATTAACCCTTTGAAGGCCTACTTTCATTTTTAATCCACATTCTGCAGCCGGGTTAATTTTTGCATATTTCAGGAAAATTGTACCCGTCTTATTCAATATGTTCTAATAGTGATTTTCCTTCTGCTATGGTCATGTATTATATACCATTTGATAGGAATATTTAGTCAGAATTTTGGATCCCGAGAGTTTTGTGCTCGTCCTGGAAAGGGTTAAGATCTGTCTGTCCTCATATGCTTTATAATGAAGACCACTAACCATTTTAGCAGCCACCCTCTTTACCAACTCCATCCTGTAGATATCCTTTTGAAAGTGTGTCCTCCAGAACTGCACAAATGAGGTCTCAAAGACAGAGGCATTATCACCCTTTTTTCTGCTGGCCATTCCTCTCCTTATGCATTCAAGCATCCTTCTGGCTTTTGCCATCGCCTTTACCTATTTAGCCACTTTAAGATCAGAAACAATCACACCTGCTCTTCTTTCATGGACAGAAAACACTTTGCCTCTAACACTGCACTGCTCCCTTGGAGATTTGCAGCCCAAATGCATGACCCTGCACTTTAGTATTACATCTCAATTGCCAAATTCTTGACCATTTTTCAGGCTTAGCTAGACCTCTCCATGTTATATACTCCTTTCTGGGTGTCTATTGCAGATTTTGGTTATCATCTGCAAAGATACAAACTTCACACAACAAACCTTTCACAATATCACTAACAAAGATGTTAAAAAGAATCAGACCAAGGACAGATCCCTGCGGCACACACTCAGAGTGAGCTCCATTTACCTGTACACTGTTGCCTCCCACGCAACCAATTTCTAACCCAGTCACTTAAGGTCCATCCCTAGAGTGCTCAATTCATTTGTAAGTCGCCCGTGCAGAACAGTGTCAAAGGCTTTACTGAAATCTAAGTTCACCACATCTAGGACTCTCCCTCGGTCCAACTCTCTGGTCACCCAGTCAAAGAAATCAGATTTGTCTGACAAGATCTGCCTCTGGTAAGTCCATGCTGCCTCGGATCCTGCAATCCAACGGACTCCAGAAACCTCGCTATCCACTGTTTTAGCAGAGTTTCCAATAATTTATTCAGACGAACTGGCCTGTAGTTCTCAACCTCATCCTTATTTCCACTTTTGTGTAAAGCGACATGTGCCTTTCTCCAGTCCTCTGGGACCACTCCCAACTCTAAGAATTGGAAAGGTTAGCCAGTGGAGCCACTAGAATGTCCAAGTTCCTTCAATATTGAAGGGAGGGAGTGGACTAGTGGTTGGGGCAAATTACCTCAGGCCTGAAGGTCGTGGATTCAAATCCCACTAGAGGACAGCAATCTTGGGCCGGAAGGACTGGGGTTTCTAGTCCCACAGGTGCTCCTTGTGGTCTTGGGAAACCACTTAACCCTCCATTGCCCATGTTCCCTGTAAGTATTAGTGTATGTGTCTCATATCCCCTTCTGTTAAATGTATCCCCCAATTGTGTTGTGACCACTTTGATTGAAGGATACAAAAAACGGTCTAAATAAATAAATAAATATTCTTGGATGTATCCTATCTGGTCCCATCGCTTTGTCTACTTTTAGTTTAGCTGGTTCCTCATGATCACAGCCTTATGAAAATCATTCAAGATCCCCCTCACTTCTGTTCCTATTTGTGGGTGTTTTCTGAAGTCCTGCTTTTGGCCTTCATCTGTGAACACAGAACAAAAATATTTGTTAAGCAATTCCAGTTTATCCGCATCAGTTTCTACATATTCCTCCCCTTCCCCCTTGAGTTTGACAATACCATTTTTGCACTTCCTCCTCTTGTTAACACATCTGAAAAAATGTCTTGTCCCTGCATTTTATTGTAATGTCAGACTTCCTAAACTCCTGCGTAACCCTCAAGTACCATCTGAAGGCCCTGCACATCCAGAAAATGCAAGACCCGTGAATCAGCAGAGTCCTGCACACTGGAAAACACCAGCAGGGTAACCACCTAATTAAGATGGCAGGCCTCGTAGACTCAATCAAGAAGCCCTCTGGGACCCTCTGCAACAGGCCCCGGCAACATGGGCCCTACAGACCAAAGCCTGCAGCGCCAGGGCAAAAATCTCAAAGGACTGCTTGAACAGGGCCTCCATGCAGCGATCCTGTGGCTCCTTTAAGGTGGCACCACCTTCCACAGGATCGCTGCATGGACCACAGGAAGGTGGTCTTCCTAGTGACCGCCGCCACCAAAGCGTCTAGCTGTGGCAGATGCAACCTCCTCCTCCTCCGAGGTGACAGGATAAATCCTTACCATAGTTCTGCCAATGCATAACCCCGCTTTGGGAACCTTCCACTCTGTCTCAATGAGTTCTTTCACAGCACTGTGGAAGGGAAAGACCCTGAGGGGCTTCAGGACCCCCTGCAAGATCAGGTCTCCTGCCATCTAATAAGGCACTGGTCATTACTCCTCAAAGATTCTCAATTCCGCCAGGTATGGGAAGTGAGAGGGGGCGACTCATCCCTGGGGAAGGTCCGAATGACCATCGGATCCTCACCCACAGGGAGTTCGCCCTCTTCCAAATCCTCCTGAGGGAGCTCCTCCAGCAGATTAGATTAGAATGGCCTTCTAAGGCCACTAAGGAGTCCAGCGAGACCATGGAGGTCACATCCTCCTCTACACCACGGAGGTCACATCCTCCTCTACATCCAACATCTGAGACAGTTTTACTGCTGTGGGAGACAACTTCCCCTGGGTCACTGGGGAACTCCCCCTAGCCAAGGACACCCCCCCTCCCCCCTTTTGCCCAAGACAAAAGGCCTGGTGTGGCAAAAGTACAAATTCAGGTGAGAAAAGGAAAGCCCCTGGTCCTGAAGCTCCTCCCAACTGCAGGGACTAACACCAGCTGTAAAACTAGAGGGTCTCTGCACACAGCCGGCCCGCAACTATTGCATCTAATATGGCGTTCATTCCTGCCAAAAAGCTGGGGCCAGCGTCAAAACAGTGCAAGTGGGGGTCATTGTGCAGGGAACGCTCAAAGGCACTCCCAATCTGGCCATTGAAGATCCACAGCTGCAGTGCTTTCCTTCACGCAGCCGCAACCACAGCACAGCCATCTGCTAAGAGGTGCACCTGATGGCTACCGCATGTGTCACATCGGCTGCAGGCCTCTGGGATGGCCATGCGCGCTGCAGCTAATGGTACTCTGCTCCCCCAACACACCTGCACCAGGAACCATGCCGAAGCTGCACTGTTGCTGCTTGCAGAGAGTCTATTGGTCTGCCTTTCCAATCTGGTTTTTTCCCCTTAACTTTACAAACAAGGCGATGCAGTGCTACAAATGTCTCAATCCCAGGACTCCTAAGAGTTGGGGAAGAGGAATAGAGGAACTCCAAGTACCACTAGGGAGAGAATGGGGGGGAACCCAGACCACCAGGTTCTGCACCCCAGGCCCAGAATAGGAAAAAAGCCCATGGGCCTAACGCCAAGATTCAAAGCAGTTCAAACACAGGCTAAGCTCATCCACCATCTGCTGAGACAGAGAAAACACTGGCTGAGTGAGGGTGCACAGGCTTCTTATGGGGCTGCTTTCAGCTCTGTTTTCTGTGTCTCCATCTGCTGGTGGATCAGCAAAATCCATGCATCTGGACTGGACTGGAGGGACAATTAGGAACAGCATTTGATGGAGTCCAGGAGCATGCTGGTACTGAAATGAATTTGAAAAAATGATTTACAATGAAAAACAAAATCAACATACTCTCTTTGCAAGTCTGTAGAGGGTGCCCTTGTAAGTTGTTTAAAGGCACTTGAAACCAGAGCCTGTACAGAGTAACTATTAGAAAAGCTCATGATTATTCTGCACCTGGATGTGTTTCTGGGTAACCCCTGGCTCATGTTCTCTGCAAACTAGGGGTTCCCCTGAGGGTCCCTCACCTCTGCTTTCTGCAGCTGCAGCTGTGCTAGCTCATGCTGATACAGCCCCGCGGCAAACAGATACACATCTGGCAGCTGGGCCGCAGGATCCGCCAGTTCCTTCACCGTCTCGGCAGAAATACCCTTGCGAATTGCAGTATTAATACGCACAACAGCTTGTTGCACTGCAGGATGGAAAGGCAGAAAAACATAAGGTAGGGACACACCAAAAAGTAACAGTCAGCAGCAAATTGTGTCCACTAATATTGAATTTAATACTGGTTTCAATAATTTAAACATTGCATTATCCACAAATATATTATATTTTTAAAAAGGACATCAAATGACAAAACTAAGGGGAGGGGGGGGGAGGAGAGGACTCACTGGCATGTTCTTGTTTTGCTCTCTGGTTGGCTGCATCTATTCCGGCCTGGATCTCTTCTTTCTCTAGCAGATCCACACAGCCAAGTTCCTGAAACGTGCATAGGAGAAGAGTCTTCAAGGAAAGAAGTCTGCACGACAGCCAGCTAGCTAGCTTTGCTGTGATCCCCTGCAGAGCTGGGGTCCATGACAGCAGGTGACCACGGTCAAAGCACCCCGTAGAGCCTCAGGGTGTAAGACCAGATTAATGTGATCCCCTCCCCTTTTTATTTTGAATAGATCCCTGCAGCAGTGATGAGATCTACGATCACAGGTGCTCATAGCTGGCAAATTCCTACGCTGCAAGGAATATAAGGAGGACAGGTGTCTACCATAAGGATGGTCTTGGCTTACATTTTCCCTGACCGGTTCTTACCAGGGCTTTCTGCTCTCTGTCTGCAATGAGCTGCTCCAGGTACCACTCAGCATTTTCCCGGTATACTCTGTGCAGTCCGAGAACTGGATCCTGCAGCGTCAAGTACAAGGCATGAGAATCTTGCTTCTCCAAAGAGTCGTCCACATACTCCAAAGCCTCGTGCACTAGAAGAAATGAGAAGGACTTTGCAATGCACAGCAGGTGTCACATTTCTTAAATCAGAATCACTTCTCTCCCCCCCCACAACCCACTGCCAGAATAGCTACACCATTACATACCATTCACTTTGTTGATGTTGCCTTGTATTTCTGCTTGAGTTAGACAACGATCATAAATCTCCTGGCTTTCAGGTGCATCCGGTATGTACTGAAAGAGAAGATGATCTTGAACAGAGGCGAAGCACTAGGACTGTCACCTCTCAGAGACGAGCAGGTTGTGAATGATGTACAGCTTTAGCTACTCGGCAACATATGATCAAATTAAGGGGCCACAGTAAAATTATTTCTTATCTTACAGCTTAAAAGGTGGAGTTCTGCTGTAATTTACTTTGTTTAAAAATGTATGTGGCTTTATAAGCACCACTGCATGAGCTTAGAACCACATATGGCTCTGGAAATTACAGGCCAACATTGCTGTATAACGGTGGGAGGGGGAGGAATCACTATATTTAAAATCATGGTTTTCATGAAAAAGGAGCATTTCACCATTAGCAACAGAGCATAAATGCAAGAAACTATGGCTCCTAGGGGCTGCAGAGTCACCAGACGTTAGCATTGATTTGACAGCACAAAAAAAGGCTCCTTGGAAGATAAACTGGCAAGCTTTGTGTGTGTGTGTGTGTGTGTGTCTGTCTGTATGTATTATATACAAACACACTCACACACACATTGGTGTGCAAAAGTCTGGAATCACTTGTAAATCTGATGTTTTTTTCAACTTTGTGACCTTATAAATTTATTTTTCCTCCCAGTGGCTTTTTCTGTGTATCTCATGATAAGTGATTGATTTGGCTATTAGGGCCAGCTTTTAGTATTGGCTTGGCCCTTATTTTCAGAGTTTGTTCTCCATAGTTGTCCTTTTGATAGATTTTCTGTGAAAATCACGTAATGTACATCGTTGGCCAACGATATATTAAATTATTGTAAGTATGCTTTAAAATATTATGGACACACGCCAGGTTTCCTTCAAATTAATGTATGTGGCCTTGAAAAAGGCTATTTTTGTGTGTCAGTGATGGCTCAGTATTTGATGGGCCTCTCTTCGTTATTGATCACCTGACTGCACCTTGTCAGCATTGAACGAATCAGTCTGACAAGGTGATCATTGGTGACAACGCAGTTCCAAGCTGCAATGAGTGACTCAATCAATCAGTTCACGCTTTGATGTCGGATGCCTCTTGGATATTTCCAAAGCCACCTTGTGCCACAGGTTCTTGATTGGATTCAGATCTGGAGACTGGGCAGGCCAGTCCATTGACTTGATGTTGTTCCACTGCTTCCAGCTGATCATCTGTCTGGAGCGATGGCAGGGTGCACTGTCATCTTGGAACAGGAACTGGCCAGGAAACAGCTGGTATGCTGATGGCACCATGCACTTTTGCAGTATGGTGATGTACCTGGCCCCGTTGACCATTCCATCGACGATGTGAAGACGTCCAACGCCACTGGCAGCCATGCAGCCCCAGACCATGACCTTCAAAGGATGCTTCACAGTGAGGTTGAGACACTCAGGCTTGAATTCCTCTCCAGGAAATCTCCTCACATAGGTGTGGGCCTGGTTACCAAACTGGCAGAAGGTGCTTTCATCACTGAATAGCACCGTTTCCCACATTTCAGTCGACCAAGTTGAGTGCTTTCTCGCCCACACGATCCGGTTGCGCCTTTGTATGTCAGTCATCAGTGGCTTAATTCCGTGCTTTGCAGTCCCGGAGACCAAACTGCAGGCACTGGCGACAAACTGTTGATGAGCTGACATTGACCTCACTCTTGTCTGACCACTCTCGAAGTAGCTGAGGAGAGGTCAACTTGCGATTAGTGAGTGAAATGCGTCGTCGTGCGCGGTCCTGGCGTGATGTTGATGCACGTGGACGACCTGAACGAGGCTTGTCCACCACTGAACCCATTTCTTTCTTCTTCTGTACAATCTTAACAGTGCTGACTGCAGCCAACTTTCCTGGCTGACGGCTTGAAAATCCTTCCTCACTCATAAAGGACACACGAACATGCTCCTCCAACGTCAGGGTCAGAGTCATCTTCATGGTCGATCCAGAAAGCGTATGAAATTCAAAAATTCCACGCATTTTTATAGCTGCACTGTTGGCTAGATATCTGCATTGTGATTGGTTAGTGAAACCAGCCTCCTGATTGGTCAGAAATAACGTGTGCATATTGGATAATCTCGATCCAGTTTTGACGCAGGATCCACAAAAATCACAGTAGCTATCTCCCAGTGTCTGTAAAGTATTTAAATTGGAAGCAAGGAATGCAAAAAGTCAACACTAATAGCCAAATGTATCCCTTTTAACATGGTAGAAAGATGAATATGCTGGGCTAATGCAAAATTAAAAAAAAAAAAAAAAAAGTTAGAAAGTACAAAAAAACCCGCAAAACTCACAAGTGATTCCAAATGTTTGCACACCACTATATATTTCACCAAGAACCCAAAAGGAATGAACTGGTGACCATATGGCCAGGGAACAGTTTTTATTCTGGTTCTACAGGACTCTGGGATTTGAAAAGCTGCAATTCTCTATTGAAATCATAGGCCTACAAAAGCCAAAAAGCTTTGGATGGCCACTTTATTTTATTCTAAATAAAAAGTTACTAAGGATTTAAATGTCTGATGTGACTTGGTCACCCGAATAAAAAGTGACCATGAAACCACAGTATCAAGTTGCCCTTTTCTGCATTCTGGCATCTCTACCCGTGAAAGGGGCGATGTAGACTCCAGCCCAGATTCATCTTTTGGACAAAAGGAGGGCAGACAAAGAAAAAAAAAACCAAACAGCCAGGCCATTACTTATATGCCATTGAAATTTCACATCTTTTCATTGGTTGCAGCATTTGGAAAGGAAGAATTTCACAAGAACAATTTTTACAAGTGAAAACTTGTAGAACATGTGCTTGTACTATCCTTGACCCAAACGTCCTAAAATGTTATTTTGCAAAATGATTTCCAGGCTTCTTGCTTGTTCCCGAAAGCTGCTCCTCCACCCCCCCCCCTCTATCTATTTTGTGCCCCTACTCCTCTTACTCTGTTCCTGGCATTGACGGTCTTTTGCATCTTGGCCTGGTACAGAATCTCCTGGTATACAGCTGCCAGGGTCTCCCTCAGGTTGCCCAGCACAGCATTGGGGTTGCGCAAAGCAGACATGGTCTCCTCCACTACACCTCTATCCACAGCTTCATTGATAGCAATCACGGCAGCATGGACTGCAGAATCAGGGAAGAACCAGAGAAAAACCAAACACGCTGAAAGCTCCGAGTTACAGCAAGGCATGGTGAAAGGCCACGGAAGCAGATAAACGGTACTCTAAGCTATGTGCAAAGAATCCCTCTGGCTGACAGTCAAAAAAAAAAAAAAGTATTTATGAAAGAATGCCTATCAGAAAATCCTAGGCCATGTCGTCATTTAGCAGACAGCATCTATCTCTTAAAGCCACAAACCAAGTTTTGTTTTCAGGCCAATTCAAAACATGTGAATTAACCTGCTGCACAGAGCAACTATGCAGATCTGTATTCACTGTGGTATGCCAAAACCCAGACTCATGCGAGGCACTTGGGGGCCCAGAAAGGATCCTCTCCTTGAGCCTCACTGCTTATCTGTTAAAAGAAAAAAAAAAAAGCAGGACGACTCTTTCCAGAGTTCCAATTGCAAGCATGCATGTCTGTCTAACATTACTACCCCCCCCCCCCCCAAAAAAACAACAGAGGCTCTCCCTAGGCAAGATCATTTTATATAAAAAAATTTCCTCCACCTGCTGCCTCATCCACTGATAACTCGTTGGCCAAGATGCCCCCGATTTTGCTGAAGGCAGGCATCTGAAGTCCATATTTCTCTAGCTCAGATTTCATGTTGTCGATTTCCTCCTCTACAAGAGAACCAAAAACACACTTCTGATCAGGCTAGGGGGTAGGGACATACCTGCTACTTAGGATTTCTAAAATGTTTTTCAGCCCTAATTTTACCACCTTTTTAGCTGAGAAAAACCCAAGTACTACAAGTCCATGCATGCAAAGGGGCAAAACAAGGCCCGGATTTTCCTTGTTCTGAAATAGCTGGTGTGACTATCCAGGAAGGAGAAGCTGCTGGAGTTAAAACACAACACATGATTTAGAAGAGCACTGAGCAAGAAAAGAAAAGAAAAAAAATGCAAAATTCTTAAGGTGAAATCCTGTGGTTCTAAAATAAAAATGTGATCTTGCCTGCTAAATTTTCTTTCCTTGAGTCTATCAGACCAGTCCAGAATGATTAGGTTATGCCCGTCAGCCAGTAGATGGCAACAGAACAAAACGTTTGCGAGTTCTGTCCTATATGGGACACCGTGCAGGCACATGCTCCTCAGTATTTTCTGTAATAAAGAGATAGACCCCCCCCCAGATATCAATCTACAGTGAGGGGCGAGGAAAGTGTAATTACTCACCTGTAACAGGTGTTATTTTATTTTTATTTATTTATTTACATTTCTTATATACCGCACTATTTGACATCAGCGCGGTTTACATCAAACAAAACATTTCAGTACACAAAAATGTCTGAGTTACATTAAACAGGGTTAACAACTTGGACAACAGGGTAATTTTACAACTCAGGTAAATAAACTTTGATTGTAGTGTAAACTATTTACATCAATAAGTTAGGGCACCGTTGAGACGTAATGGTCAGTTGAGCGTTGAACTTACTAAGTGGGGAATTCAGGGTCAATGGGTGATTCAGAGTTTCTATAACTAACAGTGATGGGTCGTGATTCTGCACTCACTGGGAAGTATATAAGGAATAGGTAATGTTTGAGGGCCTTTCTGAATTGGAGTATGCTGGTAATTGCTCTAATATCAGGTGGCAGCATATTCCAAAGCTTCGGGGCACGGAGACTGAAAGCTCTGTTTGCTGTTGATGAGGTGCTTTTTGTAAGTTCACGGGGAACCAATAGCGTATTTAATGCCATTGATCTTCTTGATCTATTAGAAGAAATGGGTTTGATGAGATCAGTTAATGATGTGGATGAGAGACTATTTACCGCTTTGAAGGTAAGTAGTAATGTCTTGAAAATGATCCTGGCCTGTACAGGAAGCCAGTGTAACTGCTTCAGAAGGGGCGACACATGCTCACTCCTAGATGCCCCATAGAGAATCCTCGCAGCGCTATTCATTGCAAGCTGTAAAGGGTTCAAGGTGGATTGAGGGAGGCCTAGCAAAATGACATTAGCATAGTCAAAGTGGGGCATGATCAGAGCCTGGTAGATGGTACGGAAATCCTCAGGTTCAAGCAGTGGGCGAAGGTGTCTTAGTGATCGGATTTTGTAGTATATGGATCTTACCGTGTTAGCTATATGCGCCTTCATGTCCAGGTTCTGATCGAGTGTAACACCCAGGTAACGTATTTGCTGTTTTGATTGTAGCTCAGCATCTTTCACCTTAAGGAATTGTGGAGGGCTGAAGTTCGGGTTCTTTATCTGGGAACAGCAGGAATCAGGAATTGTATGCCGCCCTGATGTTGAAAAGGAGTGGTATATCAAATGCTAACAAACAAACATCTCTCGTTTCCTGCGGGGCCTTATGTTGTCCAAGCCCCCCCCCCCCCCCCCCCAAGGGTGGAGTGGGATCTCAATGTGGTGAAGCCGACTGAGCCCGCACGGAAGCATCTCCCCAGCTTTCAAAGAAAGGCTTTGGGAGAAGCACCATGCATGTGTGGTCCCCTTCCCGCCCAAGGGTGCCATCTTGCCTCAGTCTAATGACATAGCTAAGACGGCAACAATTAAAATACAATAAAGAAGCAACTCCAAGGGGAGGAGGGAGGGTTATGAGGATCGATTCCTGCTGTCCCCAGAGAACAGGTGAGTAACTACGCTTTCTCCAGGAACAAGCAGGAGTCAGTCCTTACATATGGGACTCCCCAGCTACAGAGAACCTGTACAAAATACCATGTTGATCAGAGAAGGTGAGCTGTGAGCTGCAGCAGTTGAGTCCCAACTGAGAGACTCTTGCAAGACCTAAGTGTCTGGCAGAAAACCAGCACCCTAGTAGCCTGAATACAGAAGGGTCAGAGGGCAGGAGTTGCCTACACCCTGAAGAGATTATGGAGCACAGCCTGGCCGAAGGAGCTGTGCTGTCATGAATCCCTCTCCAGGCAGTAGTGAGCTGTGAAGGTATGGACTGAAGACCAGGTGGTGGCCTGGCAGATTTCAGTAACAGGAACAGAATGCAGATTTGCTACAGAGGTAGCCATGGCTCTGAAGTGGTGTGCCATGACCAATGGTCCAGTGAGATCCCAGCCTGCTCATAGGTGAGGACAATGCAGTCCACCACCCAAGTGAATCAAGTTTGATAAGTTACTGGAAGCCCAGGAAACAGAGCTGAGGAACTCTGCAGCAGCCCCGAGTCTGTTGCAGATTGAGGAACAGGGCCCTCTTACAATCCAGAGTATTTTATTTGTATTTATTTATTTGTAAGCTTTTATATACCGCCACTTCCATAGATCAATGGCGGTTTACAATGAAACACAACCAAAATTACATTATAACGATAGTGAACTTTTATATAATTAATATAAGTACCCAAGTAACTAAACATATCAACTTTGTAACTTATTTATAGATAAAACGGAGGTGAGGAAGTGTCACCTTGGCAGTGTGTATCTTTATAAAAGTGTGGATTTTAAAGGATTAGGAGTGTTTGATGGGTTGTTAAATGTTAGAGTATGGAGAATGGCTCAACCTTGCTGGTGTAAGGCCTCGGGACGAGGGTGGGGAGCACCACCTGATTGAGGTGGAAGAGGGTGTGTGCAGAGCACCACCCCATTCTTGCAGAACTTCGTGTAGGGCGGCTCTGCCATCAGAGCTTGTAGCTCGCTGACCCTGTGAGCCGACGTGGGTGCCACGAGGAAGACAATCTTCCAGGAGAGGTACCACAGGTGGCAGGTAGCCAGGGGCTCAAACTGAAGTTTAGCGAGTTGTGAGAGCACCACATTAAGATCCCACTCCACCGATGATGGGCGGATGGGGGCTTGGACAACATAAGGCCCCACAGGAAACAAGAGATGTTTATGTTTGTTTATTAGCATTTGATATACCACTCCTTTGAGACATCAGGGTGGCATACATTTCAAAAAAGGGAGTACAAGGCAGGCCAGAAAAAGGGAAAAGAACTACAATGTGTGACAGGAAAGAGGGAGAGATCAGTCATTCAAACAAGACAGACACAGACAACATAAATAAGGGGCTGAGCCGAGAGGGGCTTGTCCTCGACAGAGTGGTGGTGCGCCGCAATAGCGCTCAGGTACACTCCGAGTTGGACTTCAGTCCCACTTGCGACAGGTGGAGTAGATACCGGAGCACCAACTGCACTGAGCAGGAGAAAGGGTTTGCCTGCCTCTCAGCCCACCACACCGAAAATAGATGCCATTTGAAGGCATACACCCTTCTTGTGGATGCTTTAAGGGAGGCCAAAAGGATCTCCTCCACATCATGTGGGATGTTGAAGGGAGCTAGCGCTACCCTTTCAGCAGCCAAGCCGTGAGCGATAGGGACCCTAGGTTGGGGTGCAGGAGCAAGTTCTCCTCTTGTGAAAGTACAAACATAGAAATATGACGACAGAAAAAGACCACATGGCCTATCTAATCTGTCCTTCCATATCAACAACAGTCCCCTTTTTTCCTTTAGAGATCCTCTGTGTTTGTCCCATACTTTTTTGAATTCAGTTACTGTCCTCATCTCTACCACCTCCACTGGGAGACTATTCCACGGATCCACCACTCTTTCCGTAAAGAAATATTTCCGCATATCACTCCTGAATCTATCTCCCATCACCCTCATTCCCATGTCCCCTCGTAGCAGAACTTGCTTTCAATTGAAAGAGGCTCTCCCCCTGAACATTTATGCCGTGGAGGTATTTAAACATCTCAATCATATCACCTCTATCCCACCTTTCCTCTAAGGTGTACATAAGTGATCCTTAAGTCTGTCCTCATGTGCTTTATAGTGAAGACCACTAACCATTTTAGTAGCCACCCTCTGCACCGACTCCATTCTGTTCACATCCTTTTGAAGGTGCAGTCTCCAGAATTGCACACTATACTCCAAATGAGATCGCACCAAAGACTTGTACAGAGGCACTATCGCCTCTTTTTTTCTGCTAGCCATTCCTCTCCGTATGCACCCAAGCATCCTTCTAGCTCAGTGGTTCTCAACCTTTTTTGTACCGGTGACCCCTTTTACCATTGGTCAACTTGTGGTGACCCCCAATGATAAAATCAAATGCGTCTCTTCCTTTACCGTTAACGCATTGTCGCTTGTAATCAGTTGAATTATTAATATATTATAGGCCTTTGCAATATGTTTTTATTTATAAAAATTTACTTATTTAAACCACAATTAATCACAACAAACAACAATATTTGATTTCAAAATGATGATGATTTTGTAGTCAAATCACTAATATGAAATAAAATTATTTTTTCTACCTTTGTTGTCTGACCAATTTATTCTCTGATCATGCTGGTCCTGATCTGAGGCTTCTGCTTTCCTGTCTTCTCTTAGCTCTCTTTCTGTGGTCTATGGTCCATCTGCCATTTCTTATCTCTTCTTTGGTTTTCTTCACTTCTTTCCATCAGCCTATTTCCAGTCCCAGTAACCATCCCCAGTATCAGCCCCTTTCCAGTCCTCACTCTCAGTACCTTCCAATGTCAACTTGCATTCCCATGACTGCCACTGGTGTCCATTCCCTTCCAGTCCCCCTCCTTCCCCACTGACCAGTCCCTTCTAGTACAAATACCATGGCAGCCCCTCTCAGATCCACTCTTCCAGTTCCATTCTCCCACCCCCTTTTATCAGCCCATTTGTAGCCTTAGCCCCCAGTTTTCTTCCAGGGCCAGCAGCTCTATCCTCCCCTCCCCATAATCAGTCCATTCCCAGTCGAAGCCCCCCAAACAGCTCGCTTCCAGTGCTAGTCCCCCCTCAACCGCATTACCAGTGCTAGCCTCCCCTAATCAGCCCAATACCAGTCCACCCCCCCCCCCCCATCAGCTCATTACCAGTCCTAGCATCCTCTCAACACCATTACCAGTGCTAGGCTCCCCTCATCAGCCCATTACCAGTCCTACCCCCCCCCCCCCAATCAGCCCATTTCCAGTGCTAGCCCCCCCATCAGTCCATTACCAGTCCCAACCCCCCTTGATCAGTCCATTCCCAGTCTTAGCCTTCTCTAATCAACCCATTACCAGTCCTAGCCCCCCCCCCCATCATAATCCTAACCCGCACTGTCTCTCCCCTCTGTCCAGTATTTATTGCCCATCTGTACAGTATGTCCCCCTGTCTCTTCCCTTTGTCCATGTCAGCCACCCCTCCCTTCCCTCCATCCATGTCAGCCCCCCCCTCTCCATGTCAGCCCCCCTGTCCATGTCAGACCCCTCCCTCCATCCATCCCTTGATGTCAGCCCCGTTGCAGGTTCCCTGCCCCCTCCTCCCCTCTGTCTGCCTGCTGCTGCCCTGCTGTTCTTCTACAGCCGCGGCTCGCTGTCTTAGGGAACCGCGGCTATACCTGTAAAACCGTTGCGGAGCCTACCCATCTCTCGACGGGCTCCGTGCAGCATTACCACTTCCTTTGGAGGCGGGACAACTTCCTTTAGAGGCAGGACAATGCTGCATGGAGCCAGTCAAGAGACTGAAAGGCTCCGCAACGGTTTTACTGGCCGCGGCTGCATTAGAAGGGACTGGGAGGCGGTGAGTTTGCCGCTGCCAAGAAGTGGACTCGGCAGTTGCAGCAACTTGGGTGCTTTTTTTTTTTTTTTTAAACGGCGGAGTGAGGCGAGGCAAGGCGACCCATGCTAAATCCTGTGGCAACCCCCGTGGGGGTCGTGACCCACAGGTTGAGAACCGCTGTTCTAGCTTTTGCCGTCGCCTTTTCTACCTGTTTAGCTACTTTAAGATCATCAGACACAACCACGCCTAGGTCCCGCTCTTCTTTAGTGGATAAAAGTACTTCACCCCCTATACTATATTGCTCCCTTGGATTGCTGCAGCCCAAATGCATGACCTTATATTTTTTAGCATTAAATCCCAACTGCCAAATTCTAGACCATTTTTCAAGCTTAGCTAGATCCCTCCTCATGTTATCTACACCTTCCTTGGTGTCTACTCTATTGCAGATTTTGGTATCATCTGCAAAGAGGCAAACCTTACCCGATAGCCCTTCCGCTATATCACTAACAAAGATGTTAAAAAAGAAAATCGGACCAAGGACCGATCCCTGGGGCACACCACTGGTAACATCCTTCCCCTCAGAGTGAGCTCCATTTACCTGTACTCTTTGTTGCCTCCCACCCAACCAATTTCTAACCCAAGCAGTAACTTCAGGGTCCATACCTAGGGTGCTCAGTTTATAAGCCGCCTGTGAGGAACAATGTCAAAGGCTTTACTGAAATCTAAATACACCACATCTAGGGCTCTCCCTTGGTCCAACTCCCTGGTCACCCAGTCAAAGAAATCAGATTTGTCTGACAAGACCTGCCTCTGGTGAATCCATGCTGCCTCGGATCCTGTAATCCGCTGGACTCCAGAAACCTCACTATTTTCTCTTTCAGAAGCATTTCCAATAATTTACTCACCACCGAAGTTACACTAACCGGCCTGTAGTTTTCAAGTACATCCTTACTTCCGCTTTTGTGTAAAGGCACCACATGAGCCTCTCTCCAGTCCTTTGGCGCCACTCCTGACTCCAACGAGGCATTGAATAGGTCAGTCAGTTGAGCTGCTAGAACGTCCCCAAGTTCCCTCAGTATTCTAGGGTGTATCCCATCCGGTCCCATCGCTTTGACTAATTTAAGTTGAGCTAGCTTCTCACGAACAGAGTCTTCTGAAAATTGTTCAAGATGTCCCTTGCTTCTGTTCGTGGGTGTTTTCTGAGGTCCTGCTCCTGGTTCTTCATCTGTGAGCACAGAACAGAAATATTTGTTAAGCAATTCTGCTTTATCCTCATCAGCTTCTACATATTCCTCCCCTTCACCCTTGAGTCTGACAATACCACTTTTGCCCATCCTCTTCTCACTAACATATCCAGGGGGAAATCGGAAGCACTGCTGACAGAGAAATAGCAGGAACCAGGGTTGCCTGGGCCACCGGGGGGAGGGGGGCTACCAGAATCAGTGATGCCTTGTCATGCTGGACCTTGAAGAGAGTCTTGGCAACTAGCAGAATCAGTAGGAAGGCATAATGGAGGCATGGGATGGAGGAACGCATCTGCTGCCACACGAGAAGGGTGCAACTGGCAAGAGCAGAAGTGGGGCAACTGCGTGTTGTCCAGGCTGGCAAACAGGCCCACTAGTGGGACACCCCAGAGTCCGGAAAGCCGGGAGACTACTCTGGGGTTCAGGCGCCACTTGTGTGGCAGGACGACTCTGCTCAGCCCATCCACCAAGGCACTGTCCAGGCGTGGGAGGTGGACCACCCACAGGGGCATCCCATTGAGTGTCACATATGAGAGGGCTATTGCCTTCTGGCAGGAGTTTCCTCGTTTGATGACAGAATATTGACACTTGGTTGTCCATCTGGACCAGCACCGACTGGTGCCGCAACCAGTGGCGAAATGCTCAGAGACAGAAATATTGCCCAGAGCTCCAAGAAGGTTGATCTGCAACTAGCACTCTGTCAAGGACCACATGCCTTGGGTGATGAGATACTTGCAGTGAGCTCCCCATCCTCACAGGGAGGAGTCAGTGGTGAGGACCCTCAGAGGGCAGGTGCTTGGAAGGGCATCCTGGCCTGAAGGTGGCAGGGGATCTGCCACCAGTGGAGGGAGTCTGTCAGTTGGCAGGTCACTTTTACCCTGTTCCAAAGTCTGCCTGTGGCTTGTGTCCACTGGGAGCGGAGGCACCACCAAGCCACCTTCATAAACATGTGGGTGTATGGTGTTACGTGTACCGTGGAGGCCATGTGGCCCATCAGGCAGAGAAGGCACCGATCAGCAGTGTTGCACTTGTGCGGCTAGCGATCTGAGGTGCTCTGTCTTCTCTGAAGAGAGGAAGGCCTTGGCCTGGAGGGTGTCCAGCTGAGTCCCTATGAACTCCAGGCACTGTGCCAGAGAAAGGTGGGACTTTTGAGTAGTTGATGACGAACCCCAGATGCTGCAGGACATGGATGGTGCACTCGGTGGCATGGTGCACTTCTGCAGCTGTGCCTCCCCTTATGAGCTAGTTGTCCAGGTAGGGAAAGATGAAGGCCCCTTGGAGATGAACGTGGGCTGCAACCACTGCTAGGCACTTGAAGACACCAACCTGAAGGGTAGCACCGTGTACTGGTCGTGACCTCCTCCCACTACGAACCATAGGTATTGTCAGTGGTTGGGATGGACCAGGATGTGTGTATAAGCATCCTTCAGGTCTAAGGAGTATAGCCAGTCTTCCTGCTGGAGGTAAGGCAGCAGTGTTCCAAGGGACAGCATCTTGAACTTCTCCCTCACCAGAAATCTGTTTGTCCCATAGATCCAGGATAGGCTAGAGGCCCCCTGTTCTCTTGGGAACAAGGAAATATCTTTAGGGCAAAGGCTTCTACTCCAGATGTTTGGGAACTGGCTCCACTGCCTTGTCCATAAGGAGGCCTGCGAGCTCAGTGAGGAGCAAAATCTGGTGAAGGAGAGGCCATACCGATTCTCCTGAGAAGAACAAGGGTGATGTTTGTTGAAGGTGGAGGAGGTATCCCTCCTTGATTACCTGCAGCACCCAGAAGTCTGACAATGGAGGACCACCTGTGGGCAACAGAGCCGGATGCCTCCCTGTGGGCTGCTGAGGGCCTCCTGGGGGCGATGAGGCCAAACCCAAGGAGTCAAACTCCCTCCAGGCTGGGCCAGGGCTGGTGCCTGTGCCTTAGGCTTGCAGGGGCTGGGCCCTTGCCCCTTGGACTGTTGCCCCTGCTGTGGGGCAGAGGCGGCCTGGTACTGTGGTGCACTACCGAACGCCTCCTTCCTCAGGAAGAAAGGCTTCATCCCCAGGACATTTTTACAAGAGTGCACAGAGGTCTTCAAGAGTCTGGTTCTGGTCAGGAACTCAGTCTCTCTCAGTAGCCATGTCTGACATGGGTTTTCCCGAAGAGGTTCTCCTCCTGTGCAAGGGACAATCAAAGAGTTTGTCCTGAACCCACTGCTAGTGGTCAAACTGCAGCCATGCTTGGCGTCGGGGCCCCGATGCCTGCGGCAGCCACTCTGGCTGAGTATTCAAAGCCATCATATGCTGCTTGAGAGAGGAACTTTGAGCACTCCTTGACCACTGAGGCCAATGACTTGAACCACTGAAGGGATTCTCCATTGAGGCCTGAAGAGAAACAGGCAAGCTCCCTCACCAGTTCCTTTAGGTACATGCTGATGTATAACTGGTAGAACTAGACTCAGCAAACACATAGAGTCCTGGTAGCATTTCCAGCCGAGGGTGTCCAGAGTCTGGTCCTCCCTACCCAGGGGCACAGATTAACAAGTCTTTTGGCTCAGACTGCCACATTGCCAACTCGAAGACCATAGATTTGTGAGGGAGCTGGGTTTTCAGGAACCCCGGACTTCAGTGGACTCTATACATGGTGTTGTCTGTTCACAATGGGCATAGAAACACTGGTGTTTCCCCACATACAGAGGAGGCAGCACTTGAGAATTAGAGGGATGGGCGCCGTGAAGGGCTCGTACTGGAGAATCTAAAGCTCCTCCATGTGAGGGTCCCTCTTTCGCCTCAGTCTCTAAAACACAAGCGCTTTTGCCATATCCTCAACAAAAAGTCGAGGAAGGCAACATCCTCAGGTGAGGAATGGCACCAGGAAACTGGTGGAGAGCACATCTCAGGTGCCCCAGTCTGACCAAGTCCGAGGAAGATTCCAAGGCTCTGCGGTTCCTGTGGTCAGGTCCCGAGCCTGAAGGCCCATGACCTCTGGTGGACCTGTGGTCTGAGCTGCGTGCTCTTGCTGGGGAGGACCAGTCCAAGGAATGGGACTGGGACCTTGTCCGATGCCGATGGGTCTCTTGAGGTGGTTAGCACTCAAGGATCAGTTTGACGACCCGGGAAGCCCTTGAGGTTGGAGGGCCCGGTCGTCGGGGCGGATGAACCGGATATCTGCATCAGCTGCTGTGCTGGTCTCCATGCCAGATTTATTTAACCAGTTTTATATCTTATCCTTCAATCAAAGTGGTATACAGCGAACTAGGTTGGATACATTTACAAAGGACGGGGGGAAGGGGATAGAGGGGAAAAAACAAACATCTTTTAAAACTAAATGAGTCAGTTGCAGATCGTGTGGTCAGTTGCCCGACAGTTTCCTCCTTCCAGGGCAGCTTGTGAGGCTGCTCCCGGCTCTGACCCCTTGGACTTACGCCGGGGACTGCGGGGCCTGGTGTGGGATTTACCTGCTTTTCCAGACCCGTCCTCCGAGAGAGTCTTCGAGCTCTTCTTGCATTCCACCTCTGGAGAGTTCCTCTTGGAGAAGCTGCAGTCACAGGACTCCAAGGCAGCCTGGCTTCGCGGGACCAGAGGGGGCCCTGGAGCGTGGCATCGCAGGGACTCCAGCGCAGTGTTGTATCTATGGAAGAATTTTTCCTGCTGCAGCTGGCAGCTCTTGATGGCCTTTACAGACATGGACTTACAAAGATCACAGCCTGAGTCATTGTGGTCCGGCCAGAGGCAATGGAGGCAGCAGTCATGCGGGTTGGTGAGGGACATCTTACTGCACCAATCACATTTCTTGATGCCACTGGAGGCCATGGGAAAAACAAAAAGAAAAACGAAAACAGGTCCTTGAACCCAGGCGAGGGTCCAAGGCCTGCCAGACAGAAAGGACACGAAGCGCTGGTCGAGGGACCTCTCAAAGAAAACCATGATAAAAGTAACTTGAGGAGCGACGCCGAGGCAAGAAGGCGCAGGGGCAGGGAGAGGAACCGGTATGTGAACCGAGAAAGAAAAATTAAGACCAAAAATAGGACACTTTCCCAGGGAAATGGGACAGACATTCAGTGGGCTCTGAGGAGGAAAAGAGACCGAGGCAAGATGACACCCTTGGTCAGGAAGGGGACCACGCATGCATGGAGCATCTCCCAAAGGCTTTCTTTGAAAGCTGGGAGATGTTTCCACACAGACTGTCAGCGCCGATGTCACCCATATGCGAGGACCAACTTCCTACTTGTTTCCAGAGAATTTAAACTTCTGTACATGCATCACAAAAGACATCTCCAATGTCATCACCCACAACTATAGATGAGAGAAGAAAAAAAACAAACAAAACACCCCAGACACTATCACCTCTCAGGGCAGGTCTCTGAACTGGTCTGATCAACTCAAGCAAAGAAAATTAGAAGGTACGACCTAATTTTCCTTTCCTTATTGCCTCACCAGAGCAGTCAAGAACAAAATGGGATAGAACAAAATCATCCCCTCATTCAGGGCGAGATCTACCCGCCAACTCTAAACATATTGTTATCCAATTACAACAATCTCGGGGAGCACCCAAGACTACATCACTTACATAACACAACCACTACTGTGATACAATTCTCAAACTCCATTCAAAAGGAAGGAACCACTGGCCAATAAAGACTTCTCTGTAGCAGGAAAAGGAAAGCCAAGGAAATCACTATTAGAGCTAACTTGGAAAGGGAACTCTGTAGTGTTTATGTCCTCCTTGAGCTCCCAAAAGGAGCAATAACCTACTAAGGCCTCAATTCCATGACCACCACCAGGAAGAAGCCTAATCCAGTGCATAGCCCAGAGGAGAGGACCTAACGCACAAGGGCTTAGTTGACCTGAAACAGACACCTGGCTTCAAAGATCCCAAGACTACTTGGCTTGAGTTACTTATAAACCTGAAATGCAGGAAGGACTCTTTACCCAACCGCACTAGGGTGTTCAGAGCCCACAAGTCACACACACACACACACACATACCACCAAGACATACCACTCCCACATCAAACTCTTCAATAATGCTCACTGAGGAGACACAACATAAAGTCTCCATATTAGCAAAATTCTAATCCAGGGAAAAGTTTGCAGTCAGTGCAGAGTCAGTTTAATGCATTTGAAAAATTGAAAAAACTACCGAAAAAGCAAAACAAAACACATTTATCTGGCAACAAGAGCCCGCTCTTTTTGCAGGTTCCAAAGACAAGTCAACTCGAGTTTCGCCCTTCTCATTGAAAAATTGAAAAGACTGACTCTGCACTATAGTGACATCAGGGGGATTTCTTATGTGCTATTAACAGGGTTATATTGCTCTGACTTGCCAGGAACCCCCACCTGAGGTTTATCATGCCTCATTTCTTGATGTATACTTTTTACAATATGGGTCTCATAGGTATGAGGGTTTGATTTTTCAACCAGGGCCTTATTTATTGTTTTCTTCCTGCAGTTGTTTGGATAGTTTCGGTATCAGGAGGATAAGGAGTTTTGTTTATTAGTAGTGATCAGGGGCCATGGCAGATCATATACGAGAGGTTGCACAAGAGAATCGACCCCCCCCGGAACAAACTTCTTTCCGATGGCTGAAAAACCCTTTCCACCTTGGCGTTCTCACAGGTCACCATGAAATCTAGACCCAGACACCCCCGCCAATCCAGTATGCGCTGAAACACTTATGGCACAAGCTCCCACTCCCCAGGAATGAGTGTGCCGGCTGAGAAATCTGCCTTGATGCTCGCTCCCACAATACATTGCACCGAGTGTGCCAATATATGGCATGCTGCTTATGGGAGCAACAGGAATGTCTCCAAGGCCAGCCTCACAGGCTTTGTCCCTTAGTTAGTTCCATGTTACTATGTGCTTGGTTAGTTAAATACTGTAGGGGACCTCTAGTTGCACCAGCCCTAATTGGATGTTTTCACTGGAAGTTTCTAGTTATTTCTCAGTCTCCATCATTTGTTGGAGATGAGCCGGCAGGGGATATTAATCCACTGGTCTGGACTGGTTTAGCAGTATGATCCATGAAGGGGGAGTTTCCTCTTAGCCTGCCCAAAATTCCTGGGCCTTTGCAGAGGGGGAGGGGAAGGGACCGACCCACTGGATTCTACACCCCAGGGTCCTTCTGAAGACATTGTCCCAGGTCCTCTCACAGCATTTCTAAATCCCTTCCAAACTACAGCAGACTGCATAGGGGAAACTCTCCCCCATCTGCTGGAGACCGAGAATACCAACCGGTTGAAGGTTGCATGGGAATCTGTCTCGCTCTGCCAGTAAGAGCATAAACCCAAAACATCTGGACTAGAATGGAGAAACTATAAGGAAACCTGTGCTGCTGAGCTGCCAAAAGGTTTGACTAAACTTGCTGCTGTCTCACCAGCCTGCACAACTCTTGGCATCCAGCACAGCCCTCATTCTCTTCTGTTCCTCTGAGGCCCGGGAGAGCAGTTCTCCAGTTGTCTCGGGATGAAGCCCTGCTGGTTGCTCACCATAGCTGCCCCCCTCCCCTCCCCCAGTCCAGATAATGTGCATAGTAGGTTAGGCTAGCCATCACTCTCCTCAAAATGTGTTTTTATTTTTCTTCTTGCCATCTGAGGTGCCAGCATGGGAGGGGAGAGATGAGAAAAGCTAAACACACCTCTTTCCTGCTCCTCCAGTAATTCCTCAGGGCCCAGCAGCAGACTCCCAAACACATGACTCTCCAACTCAACTGGGTGATCAGTTCTCCAACTGAAACCAGGAGTCTGGTCCATCAGCCTCCAGGCAAGTGCTACATGGTATACCCGTCTACCATCTGCCGGAGACAGAATACCGAGGATCATGTGCTTGCGTGGTGCCCTATTATAGGGCAGAACTTACAAGCTTTTATTCTCGGTCTCCATCTACTGGCTGACATGCATAATCCACTTGTTCTGAAACGGTCTGATGAGACAATAAGGAAATGTACATAACAGAAAAGAATCCAATGTGAAAGCTGAAAAAGCCTGTTAAGGAGGAGTAATTAAACGTTACCTGCTAATTGGCTTTCCTCGAGTCCCTCCAGTCCAGTCGTGACCTGTGGGTTGTCACACCTCACCAACAGCTTGGAGACAGATTATGTCGTGATGTTATCAAGTTTGGCATGTAGGCAGCTGGTACCACCTACTAGCCCCTGTATTCTATTGACAAAAGCAGACTCAATAGACATCTAATATTCACCAGACAGGTGAAATAGCACTCTCCTCAATACATGAAAAACAACCTTACCGATTAGCCCTCAGATCAGAATCAGAACTCGCTATCCCAATTGCTGAGAACAAGTCTGACAGTGCCTTTCTTTTCCGCTTGGCCCCTCCCACAAACAGGGAGAGGTGCTGGCCCGCCAATGTCTCCATCGCCAACACAGAAGACCCACAATAATCAATGTACTTCTTCAGGCCCAGGATCACAGTTGCACATTGTGAACTTAGGGAAGGTCTGGGATGAGACTGGAGGGACTCAAGGAAAGCCAATTAGCAGGTAAGATCTAATTTCTCCTTCCTTAGTGTCCCTCCAGCCAAGTCCTGACCTATAGGACTTTACTACAGCAGTCCTAACTAAGGGAGGGACCTGTGAGCCCAGCCTGAATCACTACCACACCGAACCTCACATCTCCTGCCAACTGTACATCCAGGCGATAATGCTTCACAAAAGCATGCAAGGATGACCAAGTTGCCTCCCTGCAAATGTCCACCAGCAGAACCAAACTAGCCTCCACCCATGACATCACCTGTGCCCGGGTTGAATGATCCCTCAACCCCTTAGGCAATTCTCTCTGCCTCGAGGTAGGCTGATGAGATAGCCTCCCACACCCACCTAGAGATCCAGGCTTTGGAAGCAGCCTCCCCTTTGTGTGCTCCTCCAAAAAAGGACAAAACAAGTGGTCAGACTTTCTAACACCCTCTGTTCTCTTTGAATAGGGAGTGCCAGCACAGATCCAGATAGACATAACTGTGGATCCTCTTCCGTCACCCCAGCCCCTGAAAATGCCAGGAGGGCGACAGGCTGATTAAGGTGAAAAGTTGAGATTACTTTGGCAGAAAGGAGGGTACTGGTCGCAGCACCACCTTCTCCTTGAAAATGGAGAGAACGGTCTTCAGACACGACAACACCTGTAGTTCTGAGATCCTCCTGGCAGAGCAGATCACTACCAAGAACAATTTTCAATGTCAAATCCTTCAAAGTGCAAGCACCCAGTGATTCAAAAGGCACCTCTATCAGTCAACACTGACAAAAACGCAGGCACTGGAGACCTCATCGGTGGCCGGATCTGCTTCACTGCCCGCAGGAAGCAGATGACATCCAGGTGAGCCACCAGGGACCACCTCTGGACCCTACATCGGCAACAGGCAAGGCTGCCATCTGTACCCACAGCAAAGTACAAAACAGGCCATTCTCCAATATGGCCTGCAGGAAGGCGAGAATATTCATAACGGAAGCTGCAAGAGGCCGGCAGTCCTGTCCCATGCACCAGCTTTCCAAAGACTCCACACCCATACATAAGACAGCAAAGTGGAGCACTTATGAGCTTTCAATAGAATCGTGATCACAGGAGCCGAATAACCCTGCTTCCTTAACAAAGTCAGTTCAAGAGCCAAGCTGTGAGAATCAATCCACCCGGGACATCAGCACAGGCCAGTAACCGCTAAGGACAATCCACCACCAGGTGGACTAGATCAGTGTACCACAGTCTTCATGGCCAATTGGGAGCCACCAGGATGACCAGCCCCTGAAGTACCCTAATCTAGTGCACCATGTGCCCTATGAGCATCCATGGGGGAAACATGTAAAGGAGCTTGTCCATGGGCCAGCTTTGAACCAAAGTGTCCAACCCCTCAACATTGGCTCATTTCTCCTGATGTAAACCAAGCCACCTTTGCTGACTCAAAGGTTGCCATCAAGTCCATGATCGGCTGACCCCAGCACCTCACCAGTTGTGCAAAAACCACCGCATTGAGGGTCCATTCGCCACCGACAGATAGTTGGCTGTCATGTTACCTCTGCCGGCCACATGCACTGCTGAGAATGCTTGCAAGTTGCCCTCTTCCCACTCCAGCAACAGGCCTACTTTGGTCTCCAGCCGAATGCTACTTTTGTCCCCCTGTTGACTGATGTAGGCCACTGTGGTGGCATTGTCCGAAAACACTCATTGCTTTCTCTTGTAGAAAACTGCAGAACTCTTGCAGTGCTAAGAACACAGTCCTCATCTCCAGCTGGTTGATGGGCCATGTGCTCTTAGGGAAACCAGCAGACTTCTCCAAGCTGGGCTTCACAGTGCGCTTCCTAACCTGGGAGACTGGCATCAGTCATCAAGGGGACCTAGTTCAGTGCCTCCAGGGGCATGCCTGCCAACAGCTTGTTTGGTCTCAGTCACCACCAAAGCACTCTCCTGGTGGCCACAGGGCAGGGTAGGGGCTTCGTGAGCGGGTGATGCTGCGGTGACCACCTCTGCAACAGACGCATGTGGGCTTGAGCTCAGGGAACCAACTTGACTGATGCCACCATCGACCCCAACACTTGAAGGTAATGCATGCCTTTGGGGGTCTTCATCTTCAAAAACTGCTAGACCTGTCTCTGCAGCGAATGCATTCTGTTTAATGACAAGAACACTCGGCCCCTGCCAGTCTGAAACCGGGCCCCCAAATACATCATGTCCTGTGATGGCTCCAGGCAACTCAAGGCAAAATTCTCGACCCAGTCGAACTCCTGCAGAAAGGCAATGACAACACGTGGCCTTCCTGCTCCCCAACCAATCGTCCAGGTACAGATGAAACAGAATCCCTTCCTGCCGTAGTGCTGCTGCGACCACCACCATGACCTTGGTGAAAGTGTGAGGGGCAGCCGCCAGGTCGAATGGCAATGCTCAGTGGGAAGTGTCCCGTGGAAACTGCGAACCAGAGGTACTGATGATGCGCAGGCCGAAACAGAATGTGTAGGTAGACCCCCGTAAGGTCGAGCAACGTCAGAACACTCCCTCTGACACTGTAAAGTTTCCATGTGAAACAGAGGCACTCACAGGCACAGACTGATGTGCTTGAGATTCAAAATGGGCTAAAACGTGCCCTATGTTTTGGGAATCACGAAGTACATCGAGTATTGACTGCAATTGCACTGGTCTGGTGGCACCACCTCCACTGCGTGCATCTGTTGAGTCGCCACAAGGTGTTCCCCTTAGTCTTGGCTTTTACAGGAGACCACACGAAAGCATCCACGAGAGGTTGGGTGAATTAGAGTGCATACTTCTCACATGATCTCTAACACCCACTGGTTGGATGTGACCTGGGCCTAGGCGAGGTAGAAGTCCCAAAGTCACCCCCGCCCCCTTACAGGAATGGCCTCAGCCCGGGCCCCCCTTGCTTCATAGTGTTTGTTTGGCAGGAGAGACAGCAGAGACGTAGAAACCTCTGCCCATTCCCTGAAACCCTCAAAACGCTTGCCCCCTGGAGGAAAACCACCCTCTCTGATGAGGCACAAACAGAACAGCTCTGGAGCATTCACGTCTCTCCAGTTGCTTGGAGACTGAATATACTGGTGCCAGATGCCTATATGCCGTGATATCATCAAGTTTGGCATGATTATTATCCAAGCCACTGGTGAGGCACGACAATCCACAGGTTGGGACTGGACTGGAGGGACACTAAGGCATCTTGAATTTCTTTACTGAAAGGAATGGCCTCCCAGTGGAGGTGGTGATAAAACCAGCAACAGAATTCAATAAAGCCTGAAATAAGCAGAGAGGGATTTGGATTGCCATGCCTTTTTCAGCAATAGCATAAAGTGAGTTACGTAGCTGCTGAATAGTAGGGAAAAAGTGAAAGATCAGCTGGGCATCTATGGCACTGCATTAGATATGACTGGAGAGAGAATAGATGGGTGCTGTCTGTTATATTCTAGGTATAGTGTGAGGTGCTTTGCTGCAAGAGCTCGGAACACAGAAATAAAACAAGGCAAGCAAGCAATCTGCAGGTGAAAATATATTTTCGGTAGTCTAACCAAATCCATCTGCAACTCACTTTTGAGTGCTGTATGCTGACAAAAAGAATCCAAAACCCCAAAGACATACAACCATTACAGAATGCCCACACACCAGTCACAAATACATGACTTATCCCCAGGAGAACGCTGCTGCTTATATCTTGCTTTCTCATTCCCTTGTGTCCAAATCATTAGAAACCATCAAGGTCTCTCTAGCATGCGAGTCTTACTTTTCCTGAACCGGCTGCAACTAGCTCTTAGTTTTGCTCCCATGGACGTTACCATTAGAAGAGCCTATCCCACTCAGGGGCTTCTCACTACAGTACAGCAGAGCTGCGCTCGTTACAGATTCTTCTTTTTAAAGGGGCCAAGTCCTCGGAAGTCATAAGAGATGGGGTTGACCTGGTGTGTCCGTGGCAGTTTAAAACGTGAGCAGCAGGAAGTGCTGCATTCCACACCCTGGGTTAGAAAGGGCTGGGGATGCCATGGAGGCAACGTTCGCAGCCCTAGAGGGCAGGAGAAGGGAGTCGCAGTTATCACATGATAGCAAAGCTTAGTGACAAGACCAGACTATAGAATTCCAGAACAAAGTCCTTGTGCAGCCAGCTGCAATACAGTAAAGCTGGGAGGGGGACTATTTTAGTAAGGGGGGGGGGGGAATTCATGGTTCCCAGCACCAGACCCAAGCCCTGATTCTGATTAAGATAGAAGTACATCAAAATCAGAAGGGATTTCCTGGGTAAAATATAAAAAGCAGAGAGAGATGAATCCATTCTGCCTCAAACAGAAGTGCTGCGATCAGATCAACTGGTAAGATACATCTTTCTCTACCATCTTACCTGTAAAATTCACTTTTCCATACAAATCCTGTATTTGAGGAGCCAACCCAAGCTTAAACAGATACAAACTAAAATGGAAAAGAAAAAAAAAAAAAGTAAAAAGTGATATCACCTTGAATGTGGCTGCACATCATTTATGAAGGAAAGATGAATTATGTACAACCCAAGCCTCCAGATTAGATTAGAACCCTGCTCAGACAGCAAACAGTCTTAAATGACAACCATAGAGACCACAGGACTGATATGGCCACTAGGATATCCCAAGTGCTTCTCTTAAACCTCCAAGATATCTATAATGAAGACGCACGAAGAGATTTGTATACACTTAGAGGCAGTGTATGGAGATCCACTCCATATTCATTGTGACTCTCTTGGCTGAGTATGTGTCTCGAGCAATGGACTGAGAATCCCTATATTACACTACACTAGATTAATGAAAACGTTCAGAGTAATTAGTATAAATCATTGATTTATGAATTTCTGATGAATGTTCCCAAACACAGAATAATCAGGGATGGCATCCCACATTTTGATTAGGATTACAGATGCTACATAAATTGATTCAGTATGGATAAGATCCAGCAGCGCTCCAGGAATCTACTTCAGTTCTGCTCTAAAATGAGCTAGTTTGCAAACCACCTGAACCTGCACAGATGGTCAGTAGGATGCTGCCCCATTCCCATGAAGCAGCTTGACTGGATCATCAAGTCATTCTGTCAGCTGATAAGGTCTTTCGGGGGAACATTGCCTGGAACTAGATCTGGATCCTACTACAGAACCCCTGGATACTTGCAGTTGCACCATCCCCCCTCTTAAATTAGCCCTTGATGCCAAGATTATTCCATCATCACGAAAACCTCTCTGCAGCCTGAAGACAGAACACCAACATATTCCACATCACAACTCACCTTAGGGCATGAATGCAGTAAACAACCCGAGGCATATTCTTCTTGTCATAGATATCTGTCGTCTCAGGGTGAAAGATCTAGTGGAAACAAATTTTAAAAGCAATATATCACTGAACGCCAGAGAAGCATGGCTCTGCACATCAACAAGGTAAGAATATTAAAAGGAATGTCCTATGCAACTCCTATCACACTTAGCTGAAAGCAAAATATGAGGGGGGAGGGGTGGGAAGGAAGACTTCATTTGAAAATAAAATGTCAGCTTCACCAGCCCAAACTTTATCATCAATTCCACCCAAATGGTACATAGCAGAAGTGTGTGTGTGTGTGAGGGGGTGGGGGGGCACAACCAACCAACCTCCCATTTAAAGTTATTTTTTCTATAGTGTGGAACTTGGCACATACTCAGAATCCTTTGTAAGCTTGTTCCCCCACCCCATTTTATTAAGAGCATATTATTTGAATTCATCTTATCTCATCTCAAAGCAAATTACATAAGGGTTATTTTCCATTTGCAGAAGAGCTGTGCATGAAGCAATGGAAGATTAAAGCAACCTGTCCAACATCACAAAGCAGCAGTGGTATTTGAACCCCAGCTTCCCTGGTTCCAGCCCTGTGCTCTAACCACTACGCTATGGATCTGTATTCCTGCATTCCCAGGGGGCAGTTTAATAGTCAACTCAAAGGAAACTGGAGTCAGGCGGGGCAAGTATACACGAGTGGTAATATGCCTACGAACCCTTCCTCCAGATCTGTCTGCAAAAAGGCCTGGGGAGTAAGAATCCTGAATTTTCTCTCGGGTAACACACAAAACAAAAAAACAGAAAAATTCTCTACCCCTCCTCGAAAGTCCATTTCAAAAGTTTTTTCTTTGTAGAGATTGTGAAAATTCAATCGCAATCTTCCTGTGTAAGTTGGGTAAAGAACAGCTACATATTATAATTTCTGTACACATTATGACTTGGTCCCCAGCTCTATGTAGCATGCTGACACCTTACCATAGGAAGGCCCACGTGGGCCATAGCACTGCGCCAATGGTTTATGTTATCAGTATGGCGAAAATGAAGCCCAGCTGCCTGGAGAAAAAAGAAAATTAAAGTCACAAAATGTCATAAAGAACAACTAATTTAGACTAGACAAATTGTCCAGTTATGCATATATGGTAAAATTAGGCCTTACCTGCTTTTTTCTTTCCTGGAGTCCCTCCAGTCCAGTCATATGGGTTATGCTCATCCACCAGCAGATGGAGACTGAGAACAACCTCAAGACCTCTCAAGTAGTCTGTGCTCCCCTGTAGAGCTAGTATGAACCTCAAAGCAGAACAGAGTCCCAGACCCCTATCATCTTCACCAGCCCAGCAAGAACTCATGCACCACTGCGTTGTGCACAGCCCTTACATCAAAAAAAATTTTTTTTTTGTTAGCCTAAAAAGCGCCAAGGCAAAACATTCCCCAGCCCATAGGATCAAGGTTTGCAATGGGGAGTAAGCAATGCAACAGCACAGCAGAACCCCCAAGATAAAAAAAAAAAATACCCACAAACACACACCACACCACACCACACCACACCACAAGGGGAAAACCAACACAACCAACTGGCCCTAACTTGCCCATTCTAGCGAACATCTTCTTTCAGAACAGGCGCAAGACCAGCACAAAACAGCAGCTAAGTCCCAGACTGGACGGGAAGGACTCCAGAAAAGAAGATTAGCAGGTAAAGCCTAATGTCACCTTCCAGATGGTTCCTCCAGTCCAGACACATGGGATGTAACAAAGCAGTACTATTGTGGGATGGGAACCGAAACACTGGCCTGTATCACCCATGCCCAGAAATCCACCGCCTCTGATGGGCCTGCACATCCAGTCATTAATGACACACAAAGGAACAGAGTGATGACCATGCCACCACCCTGCAAATGTCTTGAGGCGGGACAAGACTGAACTCAGCCCCTGGAGCCCTGGTAGAATGGTCCCGTAAACCTGCAGAACATGCCTCTTCAGCAAATATGCTGATTTGATAGCATCTCAAAACCACAGAGAAATGGTCACCTTGGAAGCTGCCTTGCCCTTCTGAGGCCCACCAAAGAGTACAAAGAGGTGCCCTGAATGCCGAAACCCATCCCTTACCAAGCAGTGCTCCTTGGATTCCACCAAACCAGGAGAACCAAAATGCCAAAACAACCTTCGACAAAAAGGAGGGAACTGGGTGAAGGTGGTGACATTATAATTACCAGTTAACGTCCTTTCCTCGAGCCCTGTTTGATCAGTCCAGACAAATGGGTGGGTGTTCCACTACCAGCAGGTTGGTGGAGACAAAGCCAATGAAAAACACAGGTTTCAATGACATCACTCCTATGCCTCTATTCACCTCAACCACCAGAGGTCTCCTCAGTATTTATCCTGAAGCATATGGGAGAAACATGGCAAGCCTCACACAACCTCCATTGTGGGCAACAATGCACAGAACAGTAGAGAAATATGTACAGGAAAGTATAAACAGAAGGCTGTCAGTAGAAAATGAACCTGCAAAGCAAAGCATAAAAATCATAGTGGACCCAAGGGTACTGCAATAGAAGAACAGAGCAAATACATTTTCAGGGGCAGGCCCTAGACTGGTCTAGCAGGACTCAAGGAAAGGACATTAACTGGTAAGTAAAATGACACCTTCCATATTGTCCCGCTGGACCAGCCCAGAAAAGTGGGATGTACCAAAATCAACCACTGCAATGGGCGGGAAGACAACAGCTTGCAAAACTGTTGAGCCAAGGCTGTGTCCACCCGCATGTGAACATCCAAGCGTGACATGAAGCCCACATTGTTGCTTGACAAGTGTCTTCAGGGGCTACCAAGCTCTGCTCCGCTCATGAGGACACTTGTGCTTGGGTAGAATGGGTGCAAAAACCCTCCTGAACACACTAGCCCTGCAACTGATATGCAAAAGGCCATGGCCTCCTTAATCTAGCGCCCCAAAAGAGACATAGCTGCTGAGTCACCCTTGCACAGACCAAACAGCACAAAGATGATTGGACTTGCAAAAGGAATTAGTAGCCTCCATATACTGGAGAAGCATCCTCCAGGACATCAACAAGGTGGAGATCCTTATCCTTCCAACACTTCCTTCTGGTTCACACGAAAGACAGAAGGCAAGGAGGAAGGCACAGGCCAAATGGAAACAGCTTCCTTTGAAAAGACAGATAAGGATCTCAGCAAGGCAGAGCCTGCAGCCTGGAAATCCACCTTGTGGAATAAAGCATGACCAAGAAAATTGTCTTGAGTGTCAAATCCTTTAAAGTAGCATGCTTCAACGTCTCAAAGAGCATCACTACCAGAGCCCTGCGTACCAAACACAGATCCTAGAAAAGGATCAGACCAGATGGGAGGACACATATGCCGAACCCCCTGGAGAAAGTATGAGACATCTGGGAGCAAGGCCAGAGATGTATCAGTCACTGGACCTCAGAAACAAGCCAAACCTGTCACCTGAATTTTCAGGGAGCTAAGGAAAAAGACCAAACAGAGATGGCACCTTGGCTGCCTTAGGAAACAATTGCCAAGTGACGCACCATTGCTGAAAGAAGCAACAGAGCTATACGTATTGTCATGAGGCTGGTACCAATAAAGATGCAGAGTTGAAAAGAAACTCTGTTTTTCACAGAGCTCTAGGTGTGCAATTACCTCAAAGCACAGCTAGAGGGGGCAGGAGTGATTCTACAGAGGCTAATGAGGCTAGGAGAGCTAACCAGTTGCACCTGGAAATGAGCCTGGGAGATTCAAAGGGAAGATCCCTTTATAAACGGAAGCTTAATGCTAGCAAAGCAGAAGCAGAAGCTGGAGCAGCAGGAAGAGAAGGAACAAGGATTATGGCTGAAGAAGGAAGGAGAGACCTGAAGGAAGGAATCCTCCTTGAGCAAGCCCAAAAGGACAGAATTCACAGAGGTAGAATTCAGAGGGGCCAAGCTACGAGAGCCGCTGTTCAGAGGGAGTCTGCTAAGGAAAGCAGTCAGGCTGGAGGGTATGCCACTCCCTGCTTAAGCAACGTTCCTGAGTCCAAAGCTGAAAGACATATACAGAGAGCCAGGTTTGGAGGAAAGCCTGCAGGCATTCGAGTATGCTGAACAAGCTTTACCAGGTACCCGAGGGAAAGGAGTTTCTAACAAAGCTACTTTGTCACTGAAGCATAGAGCTGGAGAATCCGCACCAGGTTTTATTAAGCTTTCAGGAAGTCCAGCACTGCCCAGAAGCTAACGACAGAAAACCTGTTGTCAGAGACGTGCATGAGAGAGAAGGCTCCAGAGCTTCAAGCTACAGAAACTCAAGGTATGAGTTTTATTCCTGCTAATAAAAGCTTAACTCCTAAAAGCACTGCTAAAACTAAAAAAACTCACTTTATAAGAAGAGGAAAGAAACCAGAGTGGTTTGAAGAACTACCAAAAGACTTAAAAGCACAGTCTTATTGGAGGCAAGATACCAGAGACAGTCCATATAAACCTGTAACTGCCAGGGACAGCGTGTGCTCTGAGGGGAAAAGTAGTGAAGCAGAATTTATGGAAATAGATACCAATACTATTCCCATTCCTCAGGAAGAAGCTATGGATTGTAGTTTGTGTATAGCTTCTAGCCTAGAATCCATAGTGACCTTGTAAATAAGAAGTCCTGTTTAATTGCTTTGCCTTGGAATGAATTGAATTCCTCCCTTTAACCCTTACAACTAATTGTGAAGATATTAACAATTGGTTTTACCTGCTTATTACTGGAACCTTTATGAACAAAGGACATTCTTTGATTTCTAGTGTCTTAATGAACCCTTGCACAGAGGGGAAATAAAAGCCTTGTTTCCCTACACTCGTGGCTTAATTATTGAGTTCTCATAAGGAGCTGAAATGCCTAAGACCAATCTCCATTTTGGCCTTAAAATATCCCACGTTCCTTGAAAATAAAGGTTGTACAGCATGCCCTTACCGCCATTGGCCACTAGGGGATGCCGGCACAACAGTATGCTAACTTGGTAGACCTCCTTCTTAGACACTATGAAGTAAATGGAATATTGGCCTACCCCTCCTTTCCTGCAGTTTCAAACTGTAGAAGACAAATCGAGTGTCAGCCAGACTGCCTGCACCTTGGCACCATAAAGGCATACACGAGAGGCCTGGCAAACTCAGGAGCATACCCCTTGCAAATGACCTCCAGCACCCAAATGTCAGTGGTGATCTGAGCCCAGGTGGGATATGGCCACCTCCCTCTGCTCCCCCCATAAGTCACTGAGAGGCCTTGGCAGCTCCAGGACCATCCAAAGTCCTGGCTCTGCCACCACAATTGCCTTTACAAAAAGGAGCCTCTCAGAAGAAGCCTGGACCTCTGCAGATTTGTACGGATAGAACTTCCATACCTCCCGACCCCAGCCCCTACAAGAGGATCCCCACCCAACACTCTTGGGCTTATCCACCCCAGGTCCTCTCCAACCAGCAACCCCTCCCAAAAGGGAAGTCTGCTCAATCGCGTTTTGGAGGCTACATCCACAGGAGGTGATGAGGAGCCACCATGGTGGCCATCGACTTAGCAGGTGTCCACAAAAAAAATCATAAAGCAGATTAGCCAAAAAGGCAGCACCACACTTCAGTTGGGCTGCTTCCTCATGGGTGGCCACTTCAGCCAGAGCTGTCTCTGGGATCTTCTGTGACCAACGCAAACAGGCCCAACCCACATAAGAGCCACAGGTAACACCCTGTAGGGTTAAAGGCAGAAGCCTCAAAGGCCTGCTTAAGCAAGGCCTCCATCTGCCAATCCTGCAGGCCCTTCAAGGCTGCATCCCCTTCCAGACGGATGGGGGGTCTTTGGTGACTACAGTCACTAATGCATCCACCCAGGGAAGGTGTAAGTGCTCCCTCTCCTCTGGGGGAATGGAGCAAAACGTGACCATATTCCTACCGACCCACAAACTCGCATCAGGAACCTTCCGTTCTTCATCGACCACAGCCTTCACCGTGCGATGGACAGGAAAGGATCTAGATAGTTTGCAGGTCCCTTCAAGAAAGGGATTCTCTGCTTGCTCAGAAGGCTCAGCCAAGGCTCCTCTGCAATCTTTAAGGCTGCCAGTGTTTTCACAATAAGATCAGTCAATTCATCCCAATGAAAAATCCAGACCGCCAACGAGTTCCCCCTCTTTCAACTCCTCCAGGTCTGGATCGTCCAGAAGGCTTGAGGGACCTTCTAGGGGCCCCACCAAAGCATCATCTTCAAAATAGGGAATCTCTCCCTGAGAGGCCACTTACCTGCAGCCAAGACCAACCCCCCCCCCCCCCCTCTCCTGTGAAGAGGGCACAGTCATTAAGGGAGCCCCCTTACCAAGACCCTGCTGAAAAACAAAAGCCTGATATAGAAGCAGGACAAATTCTGTGGAAAAAAGGCTAAAATCAACCCCCCCACCCAAGAACCCCATAGGCGTCCAGGACCATGGGCTGCAACACTGGAGGCTCCACTCTCTCCGAGGTAGACAGACAACAGGGCAGCACTCAACATGGCAACTATTTCCACGAAAACTGTGAAGGTGCCGGTTTCCCTTGTTGAACAACTGCAGCCAGCCACGCCCTCCCCCACCCATGGCTGCCCCTGAGGCTCCCAAATAGTAAACAATTGGTGGTAGCCGCACTCTCCCAGACGCAGCTGTGACAAAGGCCAACATCTAAGAGCAGCGATCGACAGTTGTTACCAGCAGCACACCTGCCATGTTCTGGCACACAGTCATGTGTGCTGCTTAGCAGGAACACTCGTGTGGACTCATCATTCTACCGGCGCCTAAGGCTGGTCGATCTTGGGGGCCATGCTGTGCTGCTGCTGCTTCTCCCTGCTGTAGAGCTTGCCCTTGCAATTTTTTTATTTATTTATTTTTTTAAAAAGCTTTACCTAGCCAGCATAGCACTAGGTTGACCTCTGGCCCCGTTCCAGATGTTGGGGAGGAGGAGAGGAGAAAGCAGCCACCTCCTGCTCACCCAGAGGGTCCCAAGGAGAGGCTAGGGGAGAAGGGGGACCTGGCACCACCGGGTTCTGCACCCCAAAAGGTCTGCGGCTCAGCATTAAAGAAAGTATCCAGCCAGCAAAGGCTATATTCATCCACCTGCTGGAGACTGAGAAAATACTGTCTCTGCAGGGGAGCACAGGCTACTTAAGAGGGGAGTCTCAAGTTTGATCTCAGTCTCCATCTGCTGGTGGATGAGCATAACCCATGCATCTGGACTGGACTGGAGGGATGATCTGGAATCCACCTCTGCATTCCAGATAAGGACTATGCAGAGCAGCTCACAGCAAAGCATAACACAAAATTCACCATTAATCCATATGAATTACAAACAGAAGTATCGTGTCTCATTCAGTGGGCCATATATTCTGGCACACTATACATATAACTAGCACTGTGGTATAAATGCTTTATGCAGCTATCGTACTGCCGCTTCAACATATGATAACACACACACAGGTCTAACTTAACACAGATCTAACATGGGTAGAAGTATTCCAGAGACCAGCTGAATTTCACCACTGATCTGGCCCAATCCTAGCTCTGGCCCTCTTGCTCCTGTACACAGATTTTTACATTCAAGGACATGATACTAAAGTCCACACCAGTAATGCACATATAGGCTGCATTGCCAGCACGGAGCACCCACACTAACCTCAGGAGGCGTGTCTATCTCTCTGCAGTTAGTGTGGTGCAGAGATGCAACACCATACAAGCTGGCACACGGGTGAACTTGCACTCATACTAGCAGCAAGCACAGTTAGCATGAGCTACTAACATACGCATTAACCATGAATTGCCATCAACGCCTGGCCTGCTCCATGCTACTCAGTTAGCATAGGATTGTTAGCTGCAAACTACTTTTTATAGTGCAAGGTTCTTACTGTGCACTAAACCTTGCACTATCGGGTAGTGCACTTTAATAAAAGTTGTGTACAAGCATCAACCATTTTCCAAAAGGCAACATGTAGTCAGTGTCACTGCTGAACTCATGAATCTTTTTGAATATTAGACCCATAATATAGAAGCATCCCAGCTCACAGGCATCAAAAAAGGGTGGGCCACATGGGCCTGGCCCCACCCAAAAAAATTTGCTGCTGTGATCATGACCTTCCCCTTACTTCTGTCCTGGGCACTGTTCCCTCTAAGCTGTGCACGTGCACACACCTCGCCAAGCGAGCACACATACTTTATAACAGAGCGCACAAAAATTATAGTTCTGATTCTGATAGAAAACAACACAGACGTCTTAAAATTTAAAAGTTGTGTATTTACGGTTTTCACAAGTTCTACAATATTTTCTAGTGCAATCAATGTGGTGTACATACTGTATTCTGACGTGTAGTCAAATTTTAAAGCATATAACTCCGAGTGTCGTTATGTGGCGCACAAAAATTTAACCTTCCTTCAAAAGCTGCACAGCTGATATTTTATGTGCACACAGCCTACAGAAAATTAGAGGGAACATTGGTCCTGGGTGATTGTATCCCTGTGGGCAGAAGTAAGAGGAAGGCTGGCGATCATGACCCAGAAGGCTGCACGTCAGGCTCGCATCCCCCCCAGGCCAAAGAGCACAGAGATCACAGAAAAGATTTCTCCCGTCTACCCAAGAGAGATCAGATCCCCACAGACAGGAAGGGAACGCTGGCAATCACAGCCTCATGGAGTTTGGTTGGCCTACGTGTGGCGCTCCCCCCCCGCCCCCCAGGAAAACTGCATTCCACCACCCCTGATCCAGCTTATTTTAGAATAAGAAGCCATAAACCATAGATGTATGTATTACAGCACACGTCATGTACCTTCAGAACAAAGTGAACCACAAGGTGAAATTAGGCCTTACCTGCTAATTTGCTTTCCTCGAGTACTTCCAGTCCAGGCCCGGCATGTGGGTTCTGACACCTCACCAGCAGCTTGGAGATTGATCACACTAACTTCGCTGACCTTACCATACATAGGCAGCTGGCACCACCTACCAGCCTCAGTATCTTATTGACAAAGCAGACTCACAGGCACAATTAAGAAATGAACTTAACACTGCTCTTAACTCCAACCATAATAGTTGGAGTTAAAACTATATGTAAATAGTTACCCCATGTTGTCCAAGTTTTAACACCTGTTCATTGTAAACACAGAGTACCCTAGGAAATGTGTAGTTCTATGTTTATTGTAAACCGCACTGATGTTGAATAGCGCGGTATAGAAGAGACTGGAAATAAATAAAATAAACCAGTTGATGGACCATGCTCTTTCCTCCATCGACCAGTAACCCTGTGCTATCCAGGTCTTGCAATGCGCTTCCCAGCCAATGAAGCTGATGTCCATCATAAGAGGAATCCATTGTGGTGTCTCCAGGGCTATACCCAATAAGAGCTTGTCCGATCATAGCCACCATCGAAGTGCTGCTGTGGCGACTGCCAGGCAGGATAGTGGGCACTTGAGTTGACTCTGCAGAGTACGCATTCTGTCGACCGGTAAGGACACCAGACCGTTGTCCATCTGAAAAATAGGCCCACGTACACTAGATCCTGTACTGGTTGTAGATGGCGCTTGGAAAAATTAAACTACCCATCCGAGTCTCTGCAGGCAAGTGATGACCTTCTCTGTGGCCTGCTCACTCTCAACCTTGGATTTTGCTTGAATCAGCCAGTCGCCCAGGTAGGGATGCACCAGAATTCCCTCCCAATGAAGTGCAGCCGCAACCACCACCACAACCTTGGTGAAGGTGCAGGGAGCGGTTGCCAGCCCCAACAGCAAGGTGCAAAACTAGTATACTACAGATCTGTTAAGCTGAATAAAGTGGAAGGTTCTCTTCTGTCCTCAGGAAACTCCAAACCTGTGTCCCAGCCAGCCTGTGCAGGTGACCACTTTCTGTTGCTGCTTGTCTCTAAAATGTTGGTTTGCCCCTTGAATTGTTTTCTACTTTTTTGTTTTAAATGTACACTCTGGATGCGCACTCAGGGGGCTAAGAACACCACTACATAGGAAGAGACCCCAGCGTCAGAAACTATCCCTACCTTCTCTCCCCTGCTTTCTCACTGCAAGTGAAAATGGTGCCGGTTCCTGCTCTTCCAGCCGCACAATGTGAAGAAAAAACGGACAGTAAACGAGCCCTCCTTCCAAAAAGGTCTAAACTGGCAGGAAGGACCCTCACCACGGGTGTCCCCCCAACAGAAGTGGCCTAGTGGTTGGAGTGGAGGAGTGGCCTAGTGGTTGGGGCAAGGTACTTCAGGCCGGGGGTTCAAATCCCACTAGAGGACAGCAACCTTGGGCCGGAAGGACTGGGGTTTCTAGTCCCACAGGTGATCCTTGTGGTCTTGGGCAAGCCACTTAACCCTCCATAGTCCATGTTCCCTATAAAATAGTTCTCTAAGTTATAATGCCCTGTTCAATGTAATTTCAGTTTGTTCAATGTAAACCGCACTGATGCAGAATAGCGCAGTATATAAGAGAATGTAAATAAACAGAACCCCACAACAAATATCTGCAGCCTGTATTCCTGGACTTCTTACCAGGGTTGGACGTAGTTCATGAGGGGTTGCTACAAGCAGGAAGCTGAATCTGCTAGCGGCTCCTCATCCATTCAAATTGAGAGCTGCTGCCTATTAAATAAACTGAACCAGCCTCAGAGGGATCTTTAAAGCTGTTCCCCCAGTCAGAAAGGTGTACCAGCCAACTTAGATTGCCTCTCCCCCCCCCCTTTTTCCTTACAAAAGCCTTTATTTAAATTTAAAGCTCCAGTGCCTTTTAATCAAAGCAGAAAACAGCAGCAAAAAAATAAAATAAAAACCCTTAATTGTCCCTTCAGCGAGTCCAACTTTGAGAATCACGCCTCTCCAGCTGCTTGGAGACAGATACTGGGGCTGGTAAGCGGTGTCAGGTGCCTATGTATGGCAAGGTCACCAAAGTTAGTGTGATCAGTCTCCAAGCTGCTAGTGAGGCACGAGAACCCACATGTCAGGACTGGACTGGAGAGACAGTAAGGAAAGGGACAAAGAAAAGGGGAAACCCATTTGGTAATAAACCAAAGGGTGTAGACTTATTTCTGCAAAACCATAGGGCATCAGCAAGTTTCTCTAGTACAGCAGGTGACTTGGATTGAAACAGATGTACTGACCTTGTACCGCAACTGCTGAGAGTCATAGATCTTTTTGAGGGGGACAATGTCTGGTGCAAAATAGTGTCCCATCTTGGCCAGGATAACACCATTGCGTAAGCTTTCCTCCAGCTCTGTAGGGGGTGGCAACTCCTCATTCAAGCAGGCCTCCAACCACCTGCCCCCCACCCCCCAAAAAATACAAAACAAAGTAACTTTAGATATCATAGCAAGCATTGTCACTAGAACAATCAACCAAGATTTGTTTCAGCATGGTAAATCAAAAGAATACCGAACCCTGAAATCTCACCGCTTCGCTTCTTCCAGGTGGCAGAGGTACTGATAGGCAACATTCTGCCTCCTCTGGGCATCCATCTCATCAGCAGTGAGGCGCTCATCTAGAGAGAACAATGAATAAAGAAAAGTAAATTCAGCAGCATGGCCACAGCCAAATCAGCTGCACATGGAAACAATCTGCAGTCAAACAAGGTAATAGCCCTGCCCCCACCCCTTCTCTCACTGGTAAAGTTGCTAACTAGCTCCAGATTTGCCCAAGGTTAATGCTGTTCCTCCATACAAAGACTCAACTTGTCCAACATAGTAACATAGAATATGACGTCAGATAAAGACCAGCATGGTCCATCTAGTCTTCCCAGCAAGAGTAAATGCACTTGCCAATCCATACAGGTCACCCCTCCCCATGCTTTTGTTAAGGGATGTACCCACCCCTCTTTGTAGGTCACCCCTATTTGTTCAGATATAAGAGAGAGTTATAGCAACAGGACAAAATCAAAGCAAGCATAAAAGGGATCCACTGTGTCTGTCCCATGCCATTTTGAATTCTGTCACCGTTTGCCTGCACCACTTCCATCGGGAGGGCATTCAAAGTGTCCACCACCCTTTCAGTGAAAATGTATTTCCTGACATTGCCTCTCAGTTTACCCCCCCCCCACCCACCCCCGTGCAACTTCATGTTATGCTCTTTAGTTTTACAGCTTCCTTGTCTTTTCAATATCACATGGATGTGAAAGTTGAACACTAAAAAGAGATAGACAGGAAGAAAATTGATGCCTTTGAATTATGGTGCTGGCAAAGAATACTGTGTATATCATGGACTGCCGGAAGGAAAAAACAGTCAGTACTAGAGGAGATCAAACTTAAGCTTTCATTAGAAGCTCAGATGACAAGACTCCAACTTTCATACTTTGGACACATCATGCGAAGAGAGAGATCATTAGAGACAGATGTCATGCTTAGCAAGGTAGAAGGTCAACAATGATATGGATAGATATAATACGAGCAGCTGTGTGTGTCATTCTGTTAATAAGAGGCAGAATGCAGCAACAGCACTTACCTTTAACAGTATTGCCATGGGGCCTCCCAACATCTTTTTTTCAACAACATTAGCTGAATACCCCCACCCAGAGAAACATTTAAACATATGCTGCTGCCCAGGAGTAATTCCCATAACAGCCACATCTTTTTACAGCTGTTATTGTAAGATCTGGATCCAAGTGGTGACGCTCTCAAGCGCTTCTCCAGCACACTATTATTTAAAAAAAGATGTCAGGAGATCCCATATCATCATTACAGGCAGGGCCAGATTTAAGATGTTAGCATACATAGGCAAGACCGGAAAGCAGTGGAGAGGGAAGGATTATTCACTAGATATAGAGTACTGTCCTAAATCTAGTGGAATCGGATTTCTGTTTAGACCAGGATTTTTGGTGTTTTTGAAGTGTGTCACTCTAGACTGGTACTTAAATCTGGACCTGATTATAGGCGAGTACTCTGATGCTATGCTATGCCATCTCCTACAAGTTTTACAGCTTTGCATGAGGGTGGGGAGCCCTTCATCAAAAATTTTGCTTGGGAGCCCCCAATCTGAACTTACAACACAGAGTTGTCTTTTGCCATCATAGACAGCAGAGTGATGTGGACAACATTTTGCCCAACACAGCATCAGAAACTAGACAGCTTGTGGGGAGGGGGGGCAGCAGGGCCAGAGATCGGTTTGCTCAGCCCCCCCCCCAACCAAAAAGCATGTTCCACTGTCCCAGCCTTGCTTTCCTTAGTGAAAGCAATAGAGAAATCAGAGCTACAAATCCCTGCATGCAACAGAATAAAATCAAAGAATTCATTAAGCCAGTGGTTCTTAAGGACTACTTTTTCAGTCAGGTTTTCAGGATATCTCCCATGAATATGCACCAAATAGGTTTGCTACAGTGGAGGCTGTGCATGCATATTCAAAGTGGTCAGGGCCAGCTCGAAATGATGAGGTGCCCTAGGCACACCTCATTCCTTGCACCCCTTCTCCCCCCTCGGTAGTCCTTTATGGGATGTGCAGCAGAGCAATGGCCGCAAACAGCCCTACGGCACTTAACTTTAAACTTCAGAACTATGGGACCATTTGCTTCTGCCCCCAACTCCAATACCGACTTCCCGAGAGGGGGCAACAGCAGGCAGCAAACGGAGCCTCTAGAGGACTGGTGCTCTAGATGACTGCCTAGTTCACCTGATAGTAGCACCAGCCCTTATTGCGATTATCTTGAAAACCTAGCTAGCCAGGCCCTCTGCAAAGACTGGTTTGAGAACCACTGCACTAGTTCGTCTCTCCCTTTTCATTAATCCAAGTCAGTCTTCAGGGAACATCTAATCAGTCAAGTTTCACAATATCCATAATGAATACGTATGAGATAGTTTGCATGCAAATACATATTCCTTGCAAGAATCCTGAAAGCCGGACTAGCTAAGGTGTGCCCCGAGAAGCACTGCCACAAACCCCTGCAGCTTAAGCACCCCTCCTCGGGAGATACCCACATGCTGAGGCCGCAGGCGGCGACAGTGCCAGTGCCTCCATACTCTTCCACCGTCTTCACCGAACAACCACCAGACTCTCCGCACTCCTAGATCGCTGTCCCAGAATTTGAAAGTCCCGCCTGAGCCGACAACTTCCGGAACAAACTGTCACCCGCCCAGCCTCCCAGTGACGTAATATGAAAGCGCGGAGATGGGGAAGGAACTGCCTCGCGGCCGCTGCTCCCCCGCAGGAGCCCAGCGTTCCCCCTCCGCAGCTCGGCTTCAAGAGGGCGCGCGAAGGGAAACGCTGAGCTTAAACAGAGCGCGCGCGAAGGGAAACGCTGAGCTTGAACAGGGCGCGCGCGAAGGGAAACGCTGAGCTTGAACAGGGCGCGCGCGAAGGGAAACGCTGAGCTTGAACAGGGCGCGCGCGAAGGGAAACGCTGAGCTGCAAAGCTGAACCGCGAAAGGGAAACGCTGGGCTCTTGCGGGTGGGCCGCGGCCGCAGCTTCCAAAGATGGAGTTTTTCTTTTAATTTCCCTGGGGTAATGGGCTATGGTGGCCGGGGGGCTAGGACTGGAAATGGACTGAGATGGGGGGGGGGGTAGGACTGGTAATGTATTTATTTATTTATTTAGACAGATTTGTTATACCACCTTATCCTACAATCATAGCGGTCACATCACAATTGGAGGGTTACATTTAACATGAGGGTAATTAACAACATTGTACAATGAACTCCTAAGTCTAGTTGGGATGAGTGGGTATCGATTTGGCGGAGGTAGTTGCATTACAGTTCAGGTGGAGACTGTTGTCTTTCTGCTCATAGGCTTCTATAAAGAGCAGGGTTTTAAGGGCCTTGCTGAAGTCTGTGATGTCATTTAATACCCTCAGGCTCGTTGGGAGGGAGTTCCAAAGTGTGGAGGCCAGTAGTGAAGGAGCTCTTCTTGAAGTTGTTTGTTTAGTCTTGTGATATCCTGCAGGTGTGCCCATCATGTTGGTCATTCTTGGTCTATCGCTGATATCTCTTGTTATGTTGTCTTGGAGTGTGTCTGTGAGAGATGGTGAATGATTTTAAAGATGATCAGGACTGTTTTGAATTTTGCTCTGGCCATCATTGGGAGCCAGTGCAGTTGCTGTAATACGGGGGTGATGTGCTCAGTTCTTGGAGTATCCGTAATGATGCATGCTGCAGTGTTTTGCACCATTTGGAGTGGGTATAAGGATTGCTGAGGGAGGCCTTGATATAACGAGTTTCCGTAATCAAGCAGAGGTGTGATGAGTGCTTGGCACACTGTGCGGAAGTGGTTCTGGAGGAGTACTGGCTTGATCTTTCTGATGGTCCTCAAACGTTGATAGGCCTTGTTTGCGGTTTTGGTGATGTGGGATTTCAGGTTCAGAGCTCTGTCCATTGTGATGCCCAGGTACTTAACTTCATCTTTGACTACTATGAGTTTGTCTAGCATGGTGATCGTTTGTGGTAATGGGCTGATGGGGGGGGGGGGGGTTTAGAACTGGAAATGGGCTGATCAGGAAGGAGGTTATGACTGGTAATGGGCTATCAGGGGGGCTAGGACTGGAAATGGGCTAATGGGGGAGGGGACGAGAGTGCTGCTGGCCCTGGAAGAAAACTAGCGGCTAGGGCTACAAATGGGCTGATGCAGAGGGATGGTAGAATAGGACTGGAAGGGAGCGGATACTGAGAGGGTCTGCCAGGTGAGGGAGGGGGCTGCAAAGGAGCTGATACCTGGGATGTACTGAAGGGGGACTGGAAGGGAGCTGACACTTGGGGATGGGAGTGGTAGGTGGCTGGGTAATGGGGAGGAGGCTGGAAGGGAGCTGACTGGGGGGTGGCACTGAGAGTGGATCTGAGCTGATACCTGGGATGGTATTTGGAGTAGAAGGGGCTGCACAGTGGGGAAGGACGGGGACTGGAAGGGAATGGACACCAGTGACAGTCGCGGGAATGCAAGGTGGTTGACATTGGAAGGTATTGGAAGGAGAGGACTGGAAAGGGGGCTGATACTGGGGAGGATAACTGGAAATGAGCTGATGGAAGGAAGTGAAGAAAACAAAAGAAGAGATAAGAAATGGCAGATGGACCATAGACCACAGAAAGAGAGCTAAGAGAAGACAGGAAAGCAGAAGCCTCAGATCGGGACCAGCATGATCAGAGAATAAAATGGTCAGACAACAAAGGTAGAAAAAATAATTTTATTGAATTTTAGTGATTGGACTTTGTGCTATTTTTATATTTTGCACAGTACCGCGGAACTGCATATCTTATTTATCTGATGTTGCACTGCATGTGGGCTCTGGCTTCTTGGGGTTTCAGTTTAAATTTAGTCTACATATTTTTATTTTTACTTTAGATTGTGGTTATTTATTCTGTACTTGGTGAGGGTCGGTCGATGTTGTGCGTGTGTGACTGAGGTCAGGTGTTCTGTTAACATGCAGTTTGTATATAAAGATCTATTTTGTACTGCAGTAATTTGACTTGTTCAGCTTTTGAAATAGGTGTATGGATGTTCCAGAGCCCACTGTAGTATTTACAGTGATGCTTTTTTTGGATGTGCTCCTTATGTGAGTTTTGGAAGTTTGTGCTGATATGGTATGGTGTGGTAGGTTTGTTCTTTGTTGTAGGGTTTTGTATTAGACAAGATATATACAAGTTTACAATATTTACAAATTTATATGTTTAGAATGTAACCCTCTAATCAGCCTATACTTAACAATATAATTCAAAACCCTATAATCTATCATGTAAATTATTAATAACACCCTACTTTTCCTTTGTACACTGTGAAGCTAACTGTTTGAATAAGTTACAATGTAATGTTCTAGTTTTGTTCAATGTAAACCGCTTTGATTTTGCTGAAAGGCGGTATATAAAACTGTTCAATAAATAAATGTCCTGGTTCTGCTCTGCACCTAGTGTGGATACAAAATATATGTTGAAAAAGAAAAAGCAAGAACCATAACGCAGTTTATAACAACAAAATAAAAATGAGTTATAATTTAGTTTTATAAACTGTTCTGTTGATTCTTGCTGTCTTTTAGTTCCTTGGTGTGCAAACGGGACTGTACCTAGCCCTGTGCGAGCAGTGCAGCCGCACAGGGCGGAAAGGCTTGGGGTGGGGCATTTTGGCTCTCTGCTGTTGTCCTGCTGCCGCTGGCAGGACAATAGCAGGCAGCCGAAATGCGCCCCAAGCCTCTTTGCAGCACTTTAAGCAGGTCTGGTCCCTCCTCCAACGCAATGTCAGAGCAGGGAGGGACAGATCTGCTTAAAGTGCCGGCACCTTTCAGTTTGGTTGCATGCCCCCCCCCCCCCCTCCTCCTCATCCCCATACCTCTGTCCAGCACTGCCTGCTCTTTACCTGCTGCTGGCACCGCTGTGAAAAAAACAGAGGGCGGTGGCGGCAGCAGCAGGGAAAGAGTAGGCAGCGCTGGGTGGAGATATGGGGCGTGCGCTGGAGCTGCAAGTTGCACAGGGCGCGATTGTAGCATGATACGGCCCTGTGTGCAAACATCTTGCATTCCCTCCATATAATCTAATCGGCTTTTTGGTTTGGTTTGGTCTCTGATTGGATTTCTGAAAAAGCTCCGCCCCCTCTAAGGTGTGGGGCGCCATCTCCTCCTTCGCCTCAGGCAGCAGATTGCCTTGAGCCGCCCCTGAGTTTATCGCTCACCTCCTATGACGCAATGAGGAGGAATGAATGCTGGGAGTTACGCTTTGTAGTTCCGCCCCCAGCAGGAGCTTTTGGGCTGTGGAAGAGCGTTAGCGAGCTGCAGCTTGGAGCCCAGCATCTGATTCCGAACCTGCTGCGCTCAAACATTAAAGAAAATAAAAATCGTTAAACGGGGACAGAATAAATCGACAACTTCTCCGGATCAGCTGAATCATTTTCTCGAGTAACTTTAGGGGCCTGATTTGGAAACCCTTGGAAAGAGCATGCATAAAAACACATAGTGCAAAAAGAAATTATTTGAAATAAATTTCGGGGACCAGGTGTAGCAATAGTCCATTTTTCCTCTTCAACATGAAAGATAAAATGGAGCGGGGTGGGGATGTTTGATCCCCTTAGATTACACTTTATTTATGAGCCCTTTTACTAAATCCCATTAAGGTTGTGCACAGTTAGTGCAAAGCTGCTGCAGTCGCTATTGGCGGCGTGGCTAGCATGTTCTTGACAGTTCATATGCAGATACGTACACTAACGTGCCATACAGTTCACTCCGGCACACCTACCAATATGCGTTGAGGTATTGTCAGGTGCAGAGGCGGCTCAAGGCAATCTGCTGCCTGAGGCGAAGAATGAGATGGTGCCCCCCTCATCACATTAGAGGGGGGCGGGGCTTTTTCAGAACGCCAGTCAGGGACTGAACCAAACCAAAAAGCCAATTAGATTATATGGAGGGAATGCAAGATGTTTGCACACAGGGCCGTATCGAACTGCAATCGTGCCCTGTGCGACTTGCAGCTTGGGCGCGTGCCCCTCCCCCTTCTCCCTCCCATACCTCCGTCCAACGCTGCCTGCTCGCAGGCAGCCCTGGACGGAGGTATGGAGAGGAGGGGCGCCTTTCAGATCTGTCCCTCCCTGCTCTAACATTGCGTTGGAGGAGGGAGGGATCAGACCTGCTTAAAGTGCTGCGAAAAGGCTTGGGTGGGCGCTTTTCGGCTGCCTGCTGTTGTCCTGTTAGTGGTCAACACTAAATCACAAGGGTATTTTTTCCAGAGTGTGCAACAATGCCTAGAAAAATGTGTATACACTCCAAATATCTCACCAGTCTCGTTAAGGATGTCAAAAAATTCACTTCAAATTGGTGCTAAGGCAAGTGATAATGCACTTATGTATTCAAAACCCACAGGTCTCAGATCAAAGGGACAGCGGTGGCCAACACCGACCAACCATACTCCCATAATAACATCAACGACCTGATTTATATAATATCGTGCATAAATCACTTTTCCTTTGCCCACATGAAGACGAATAATGAACTACTTTTCCTAATTCAATAATATAATTACTTTTCTAAATCAAAACTAAACAGTTGTGGTAAATCTGAATGGCTTCTGTTGTTATACAATACAAGCCCGCTGCTCTCACAAAAATAGCTCCACCAGTTTTGATAACGCCAATCTTGACAAATAGCTTCTTTGCTTATTATAGCGCCAGCTTGCTTATGACCCAACGCCGTCCATTGACACTGTCATCGCGTTTCTCCTTGCGGTTCGTCAGGGGTGCCAATTCTCTAGCCGTACTCCCACAATAACAGCTCTGTTCTGAAACATACTACAAAAAGACAAACATGTCACCTTCCCCAACCAAGACTCTAACACCCATATTAACAAAGCTACTTACTAAATATTATCATCTCACTTACAGAATGCTGCCCGCGTTCAGAATCTCATACTTTCTCTGTTGCTTTACCATCAGGCTTAACCGGTGAAAAACGCCGCGCATGCGGAGTAACTCCCATGCCTGCCTTTTAAACGCTATCATCCACTCATAAGGGTACTTCTCAAAACTGTTAGTTCTTTATTAGTTCACACTCGGCTAAAACCTTAGCCCATCTAAATCTTAAACTACTATTTATCCTCTAATCACATCGAAGATGTACTCACTCAGAACTACAGTTCCACTCCTAACAAGAATAACCCATGTGCTTTTATTACTCCTCACCGGCCCATATCTGTAATACAAAACAGGAAAATCAAAACCTTTTGCTCTTAAGGGTTCCTCTCAAAAGAATCACATGTTTCAACATAACTCCTATTCTCCCGTTGAAACACAGTGGTGAAACCACTGTTAACCTACAAATATACCTGAGTAATCAAAACTGACACCTAAGTGAAACTGAAAACCAAAGGGAACCAAATTAGGACATGCATGTATGCCACTCAATCCGTTCATTCAACCCCGCAGGAGTCACCGAGCCAAGCTCAAAAATCCATCGCTGCTCTTGTATAGAAAGCCATTGTTCACGAGTTTTTCCACGTCGGCCTGACCGAACGTGCTCAATACAAAACATCTCATATCTGTGAATGAATGTCCTGCTTGCAAAAAATGATGTACCATGGGGGCTTCCATCACTCTATTTTTTAACCGGCTTTTATGCTCAAGCATGCGAGTCTTAAATTTCCTAACTGTTTTGCCCACATAAACCAACTGGCAAGGACATAACACGATATAAACCACATACATGGATTCACAGTCTAAATGGTAATGCACCTTATGTGTTCTACCACGATAATGAAATGTATGTAATTCTAATGTTATTTCACAAATGGTACAGTGGCCACACTTATAGTGGCCCATACTCTCCCTTAATTCATCTGGTTCTCTCACTTTCTTACGCAAGCGTGATGGACTAAGAAATTCTTTTAGATTTCGTCCACGCTGCCATACACAACAAATCTTTACATCCGCAAAAACTGGAACTACACGTAACACCGATTCATGTTTTCTTAATATTTTTTGGATTGAAGGGCTCAATGGAGAATATGGGGTGATCAAATTAATATGTTGATCTGTCTGTTCCTGAGTCGTTTGTGAAACCGGGTGTAACAATAGATCGCGATTATTAAATAAAGCCCTCTGGTACGCCCGTTTAACTACCAATGGTGGATAACCCCTATCTTGAAAATTCAAAAACAATTGTTTAGACTGAATTTTGTAATCTGAACGTTTCGAGCAATTACGCCGATATCTCAAAAATTGAGAAAAAGGCAACCCAGTTTTTAAACGAGGGGGATGTACGCTCTGAAAATGCAGAAATGTATTTCTATCCACCGGTTTCCGAAAAACCGTAGTGGCCCAACCTTCAATGCATTTATGAACCTGAACATCAAGATAAGTGATCGTATCCATACTGCACTCAAAAGTAAATTGAATATGTGGTTCACAATTATTTAACCAAAGATGAAATTCAACCAGCTCATGGTAAGTGCCCTGCCATATCATGAAAATGTCATCAATAAAACGCTTCCATAATTTAATATGGGTTTTATAAGGAGAGGATTCCAACCATCTCTCCTCAAATCTAGCCATGTAGCCACCCTCTATAATTTGTTCCCAGCGAGCCCCTCTTCCATTAAGATCAAATTGGATCCCTCCTGGTCCCCTTCATCCAGCAGTCACAATTTTTAGAGAGTTAGTTTTACAAGATTTATCTAAGGTAGAAAAAGAAGTTTGGCATTATCATACCATTCTCTCTAAAAAAGAACGTGAAGTTTTGTATGAGCTTAAAAATCGGGATGATATAGTAATTAGGCGGGCTGACAAAGGGGGAGCCATTGTGGTGTTAGACAGATCTTACTATTTGTCAGAGGCTTTACAACAATTAAATGATCCCCTTACATATGAAGTATTGCCCATGGATCCGTCAGAAGTTTTGAAGGCCACCATTCGGGAGATCACCGATTGGGCATTGACAGAACGATTGATCAATAAAAAAGAATGGAATTATTTGAACAAACCAAGTACACAGGGGGCTACCTTTTACACGGTGCCGAAAATTCATAAGAACATGGTGCATCCTCCGGGACGCCCCATAGTCTCGACTAAGGGCTCGATTTTGGAGCCACTATCGACCTATGTAGATTCATATTTACGGCCTTTACTATCACTAGTACCCTCTTACCTAAAAGATACTACAGCTTTCCTTGGACAGCTTCAGATGAATAATCATTGGGTTGATCAGATGGATATTTGGCTAGTAACATTTGATGTCTGTTCCTTATACACTAGCATCCCTCAGACTTTGGCTTTTGAAACTGTGCAGTTTTATTTACAGATGAGAGGTGACCTCAGTGCGGACCAGTTGACCTTTGTGCTTCGACTGGTGAGGCTAGCTATTTTCCAAAATTTTTTTTGGTTTGAGGACGTCATTTATCACCAATTGTCGGGGGTGGCTATGGGAGCTACTTGTGCTCCTTCCATAGCCACCCTCTATATGGCTAGATTTGAGGAGAGATGGTTGGAATCCTCTCCTTATAAAACCCATATTAAATTATGGAAGCGTTTTATTGATGACATTTTCATGATATGGCAGGGCACTTACCATGAGCTGGTTGAATTTCATCTTTGGTTAAATAATTGTGAACCACATATTCAATTTACTTTTGAGTGCAGTATGGATACGATCACTTATCTTGATGTTCAGGTTCATAAATGCATTGAAGGTTGGGCCACTACGGTTTTTCGGAAACCGGTGGATAGAAATACATTTCTGCATTTTCAGAGCGTACATCCCCCTCGTTTAAAAACTGGGTTGCCTTTTTCTCAATTTTTGAGATATCGGCGTAATTGCTCGAAACGTTCAGATTACAAAATTCAGTCTAAACAATTGTTTTTGAATTTTCAAGATAGGGGTTATCCACCATTGGTAGTTAAACGGGCGTACCAGAGGGCTTTATTTAATAATCGCGATCTATTGTTACACCCGGTTTCACAAACGACTCAGGAACAGACAGATCAACATATTAATTTGATCACCCCATATTCTCCATTGAGCCCTTCAATCCAAAAAATATTAAGAAAACATGAATCGGTGTTACGTGTAGTTCCAGTTTTTGCGGATGTAAAGATTTGTTGTGTATGGCAGCGTGGACGAAATCTAAAAGAATTTCTTAGTCCATCACGCTTGCGTAAGAAAGTGAGAGAACCAGATGAATTAAGGGAGAGTATGGGCCACTATAAGTGTGGCCACTGTACCATTTGTGAAATAACATTAGAATTACATACATTTCATTATCGTGGTAGAACACATAAGGTGCATTACCATTTAGACTGTGAATCCATGTATGTGGTTTATATCGTGTTATGTCCTTGCCAGTTGGTTTATGTGGGCAAAACAGTTAGGAAATTTAAGACTCGCATGCTTGAGCATAAAAGCCGGTTAAAAAATAGAGTGATGGAAGCCCCCATGGTACATCATTTTTTGCAAGCAGGACATTCATTCACAGATATGAGATGTTTTTGTATTGAGCACGTTCGGTCAGGCCGACGTGGAAAAACTCGTGAACAATGGCTTTCTATACAAGAGCAGCGATGGATTTTTGAGCTTGGCTCGGTGACTCCTGCGGGGTTGAATGAACGGATTGAGTGGCATACATGCATGTCCTAATTTGGTTCCCTTTGGTTTTCAGTTTCACTTAGGTGTCAGTTTTGATTACTCAGGTATATTTGTAGGTTAACAGTGGTTTCACCACTGTGTTTCAACGGGAGAATAGGAGTTATGTTGAAACATGTGATTCTTTTGAGAGGAACCCTTAAGAGCAAAAGGTTTTGATTTTCCTGTTTTGTATTACAGATATGGGCCGGTGAGGAGTAATAAAAGCACATGGGTTATTCTTGTTAGGAGTGGAACTGTAGTTCTGAGTGAGTACATCTTCGATGTGATTAGAGGATAAATAGTAGTTTAAGATTTAGATGGGCTAAGGTTTTAGCCGAGTGTGAACTAATAAAGAACTAACAGTTTTGAGAAGTACCCTTATGAGTGGATGATAGCGTTTAAAAGGCAGGCATGGGAGTTACTCCGCATGCGCGGCGTTTTTCACCGGTTAAGCCTGATGGTAAAGCAACAGAGAAAGTATGAGATTCTGAACGCGGGCAGCATTCTGTAAGTGAGATGATAATATTTAGTAAGTAGCTTTGTTAATATGGGTGTTAGAGTCTTGGTTGGGGAAGGTGACATGTTTGTCTTTTTGTAGTATGTTTCAGAACAGAGCTGTTATTGTGGGAGTACGGCTAGAGAATTGGCACCCCTGACGAACCGCAAGGAGAAACGCGATGACAGTGTCAATGGACGGCGTTGGGTCATAAGCAAGCTGGCGCTATAATAAGCAAAGAAGCTATTTGTCAAGATTGGCGTTATCAAAACTGGTGGAGCTATTTTTGTGAGAGCAGCGGGCTTGTATTGTATAACAACAGAAGCCATTCAGATTTACCACAACTGTTTAGTTTTGATTTAGAAAAGTAATTATATTATTGAATTAGGAAAAGTAGTTCATTATTCGTCTTCATGTGGGCAAAGGAAAAGTGATTTATGCACGATATTATATAAATCAGGTCGTTGATGTTATTATGGGAGTATGGTTGGTCGGTGTTGGCCACCGCTGTCCCTTTGATCTGAGACCTGTGGGTTTTGAATACATAAGTGCATTATCACTTGCCTTAGCACCAATTTGAAGTGAATTTTTTGACATCCTTAACGAGACTGGTGAGATATTTGGAGTGTATACACATTTTTCTAGGTCCTGTTAGTGGTGGCAGGGCAACAGCAGACAGTCGAAATGCAACCCCAAGCCTTTGCGCCCTGTGCGGCTGTACCACTTGCACAGGGCTAGGTATGGTCCTGTTTGCACACCAAGGAACTAAAAGACAGCAAGAACCAACAGCACAGTTTATAAAACTAAATTATAACTCATTTTTATTTTGTTGTTATAAATTGCATTATGGTTCTTGCTTTTTCTTTTTCAACATATATTTTGCATCCATAGTGGGTGCAAAGCAGAACCAGGACATTCACCCACAGAACTCAATATTAAAAAAAAAATCTGATTCTGATAATCTCACTAACAACCACTATTCTCCAGTACCAGGCATATTGTGAACTAATACAAAACCCTACAACAAAGAGCAAACCTACCACACCATACCATATCAGCACAAACTTCCAAAACTCACGTAAGGAGCCCATCCAAAAAAAGCGTCACTGTAAATACTACAGTGGGCCCTGGAACATCCCTACACCTATTTGAAAAGCTGAACAAGTCAAATTACTACAGCAGTGATGGCTAACCTTTTTGAGCCCGAGTGCCCAAACTGCCGCACAAAACCAAAGAATTTCCTCAAAGTGCCAGCACGTCAATTAAAGCCTCATTTGCATAAATATTTGCATAATGTTACCATACACTAACTTTTAGTAAACATGCCTCTTAATGAGTATATGGATAAAGAAAGACTAAAAGATTTCTACATTACTATAAACCAGTACCAACCGCCAGGCACATTAGGAACTACTACAAACGCTGCCCATTTAGAACCCATAGCAAACCCGCCGTATCCTAACAGCACTACCAGGACTCACAAAGCACCATACCCTAACTATCAAAAGGCAACACTGCAAATATTAAACCAATACATTTCAGAGAACAACAATACATGACCTACTGGGGAAAGAACAAGTGGCAATGTCAAATAGGAATTATATAAACAGAATACAGCTCAGTTACATATGCAGAACAAACCATCACCAAACAAGGAATCACAATTTAGAAACAGGAAGACAATAATTAAACTGGGAACCCCAAAAGCCAAACTGTAGAAATAAAACTATAAATTAATTTCCTCTTGTACTAAACAAAGCGCAAAAATTAATGATGCACATTTCCCAGAGCTGACATATTCCAGTTAATAAATTCAAAATAAAGAGATATTTTTCTACCTTTTGTGCATTTTTTTTCAGTTGCAATTGTTCCAGCCACTTTCTTCTGGTTTCTTCGTGTCTTCTGCTAACTCTCCATCTGCTGTCCATTTGTCCTTTCTTCTGTCTTGTTTTTTTTTTTTCCATTCTCTCTCTACATCTGCTTTAACATACTAATCTTTCTCCTTTTGCTCTTTCCTCATTCCTATTTCATCTACTCAAAATTTACCCCTTCATCCTCAATCCCCACTTATTCTCCCAATACCCGGCCAATTGTAGATTTTTTATCCCTCCCACACAAAATATTTTTCCCCTCTCCATTTTACTCTCCCAGCCCCATCCCATTCTAATCCTCCCCCAACACCAGCTCCCTTCTAGTTCCAGCCTCACCCAGCATCCATTCCCTCCTAGTCCCTGCATCAGCCCATTTCCAGTCCTAGCAGCCCCCCAACCCATTTCCAGTCCTAGCAACCCCCCAACCCAATACCAGTCCTAGCCCCCCCTCATCAACCCACTTCCAGTCCTAACCCCCCATCACCCCATTTTCAGTTTAAGCCCCCCCTATAACCCATTACCAGTCCTAACCCCCATCAGCCCACTTCCAGTCCTAACCCCCCATCAGCCCACTTCCAGTCCTAACCCCCATCAACCCATTTCCAGTCAGCCCCCCATAGCCCATTGCCAGTCCTAACCCCCCCATCAGCCCACAGTCCATTACCAGTCCTAACCCCATCAACCCACCTCAAGTCCTAACCCCTCCCCATCAGCCCATTTCCTGTCCTAGCCCCCCCCCCCATAGTCCATTATCAGTCCTAACCCCCCATAGCCCATTACCAGACAGCCCCCATCAGCCAACAGCCCATTACCAGTCTTAACCCCCCCATAGCCCATTGCCAGTCCTAACCCCCTCCATCAGCCCACAGCCCATTACCAGTCCTAACCCCATCAGCCCACCTCCAGTGTTAACCCCCCATCAGCCCATTTCCAGTCCTAACCCCTCCTCCAGCAGCCCATTTCCAGTTCTAGCCCCCCATAGCCCAATACCAGGCCTAAGCCCCCATCAACCCAATTCCAGTCATAATGCCATCAGCCGATTTATTCTTAGTTCCCCAATCGACCATAGCCCCCCCCCATAGACCATCACAACTCCTAACCTCCCCCAGCCCATCACCACTCCTAACCCCCCCATCAGCCCATTTCCTGTCCTAGCCCCCCATAGCCCAGTACCAGTCCTAGCCCCAACAGCCCACAGCCATTACCACTCCTAACCCCCCCAGCCCATCACCAGTCCTAACCCCCAACAGCCCACAGCCATTACCACTCCTAACCCCCCCACGCCATTACCACTCCTAACCCCCCCAGCCCCTCACCACTCCTAACCCCCCACATCAGCAGATTTCCTGTCCTAGCCCCCCCCAGCCCATCACCAGTCCTAACCCCCCAACAGCCCACAGCCATTACCACTCCTAACCCCCCCCAGCCCATCACCAGTCATAACCCCCCAACACCCCACAGCCATTACCACTCCTAACCCCCCCAGCCCATCACCACTCCTAACCCCCCCCCCCAGCGAAATTTTTTTACAAAGAAAGCTGTCGCTGCCGGGGCCGGGGCCGCCGCGGCAGAATCAAGTGTGCCGCGGGGCCCCCCCGCCCAGCAGAGCCTGCCCTCCGTCCCCGGTATCACCTCTCTGAGCTGCCTCCAGTCACACGCGCCGGCTTTCAGAGTTAACTGAACATGTTAACTGAACACCTGACCTCAGTCACACACTTGCAACATCAACCCTCACCAAGTACAGAATAAGTAAGCATAATCTAAAGTAAAAATAAAAATATGTAGACAAAATTTAAACTGAAACCCCAAGAAGCCAGACTCCGCATGCAGTGCAACATCAGATAAATAAGAGATGCAGTTCCCCAATACTGTGTAAAATATAAAGATAGCACAAAGTCCAATCATGAAAATTAAATAAAATTATTTTTTTCTACCTTTGTTGTCTGGCCATTTTATTCTCTGATCATGCTGGACCTGATCTGAGGCTTCTGCTTTCCTGTCTTCTCTTAGCTCTCTTTCTGTGGTCCATCTGCCATTTCTTATCTCTTCTTTTGTCGTCTTCACTTCTTTCCATCAGCCTATTTCCAGTCCCCATAACCTTTCCCAGTATCAGCCCCTTTCCAGTCCCCCCTCCTGGTACCTTCCAATGTCAACTTGCATTCCCATGACTGCAACTGGTGTCCATTCCCTTCCAGTCCCCCTCCTTCCCCACTGTCCAGCTCCTTCTAGTCCAAATACCATGGCAGCCCCTCTCAACATCCACTCCTTTCCAGTCCCATTCTCCCATCCCCTCGCAGCAGCCCATTTGTAGCCCTAGCCCCCAGTTTTCTTTCAAGGCCAGCAGCTCTGTTCTCCCCTCCATAGAGGCAATGATTTTCTAAACAGTGATCATGGGTTTGATTCCTCGTTGTTCCTTCTTTTCATGCCTGTCCAACTCAGATATTTTGCATGCCTGTAACAGTCATATCTTTGCAGATCCGTGCTGCCAGCCCATATTACCCTCACCACTGTTGCCAACAATCCTTCGGTCCATCTTTCTGCATCTGTCAGCTATGTAGCGTCCTGTCTTCCTGTGCGGGCTGCTACCCCATGTCCTGCGCTGGTACCCTTTCCTGCATTGCACCTCTTCATGCTTGCCTCGCCTGTGCCTGATCTGCATGGCACCACCACTCCTCTGACCACCCATCATTGTAACTATCCTGCCGCCTCCACTGGGGGGACACATTCCCATCGTCTGCCACCAACTGTCTTTCCAGTACTTTACATTGCCAACACCCTGTGCTGTGGTACAGTTGCCCCCACCATGTTTGTCAACAGTACTGGCAGCCACATGGGATGCCCGCAGATATGGCAGGTCTAGCAGCAACCAGCTCTCTCACCTGTTCATTGCCTTTCCTCAGTGCTCTATCTAGTGTTAGGGCTACATCTGTCTGTGCCTCACAGGTCATGCATGTCATCCTGAAGCACCTTACAGCCCTTAGGGCACAGTAACCTAGGGCACCATAACCTTGTTAGGCTACCTTAACCTATGGTTCCATAGCCCAGGGTGCCTTCTACGGTGCCTTGTCCAGGTGTGCCTAATATGGTGCTTAGCCTAAGGAGCCCTATAGGGCGCCTTACAAGGCACCTAACTAGGCACCTTATAAGGCGCCTTGTTTCGTGCGTTAGCTGATAACGGCTTGCTGTTACAATGCACCACCCATGCCTTTATATGGGCATCTGTACCTTTACCGCGGAACCTAACGTGGGTGACATTACCGCAGTTTAATAAACATACCCCTTAGAGTTATATGGCTTCGCAGACAGTGAACATATTCTAAAAGCAAGGTTTGGACAAGTTCTGAAGGAAAGGTCCATAAACCATTATTAAAAGGGACCCGGGATATCACTGTTTCCAGCAGTGGCCAGTCTAGGTCATACGTGCCTAGCAGTTTCCCCAAAAGACACAGATTCCACAATGCTTGTACTGGGTCAAGCATTGATATCCTGGGTCCATTCTTAATAATGGTTTATGGACCTTTCCTCCAGGAACTTGTCCAAACCTTTTTTAAACCCAGCTACACTAACAGCCTTTACTACATCCTCCGGTAACAAATTCCAGAGTTTGATTACACATTGAGTGAAAAAATATTTTCTTTTATTAGTCTTAAATAGTTTACCCTGTAGCTTCATTGCATGTTCCCTAGTCTTTCTATATTCTGATAAGTTAAACAATCGATCTACATTTACCCGTTCCATTCCATTCATTAATTTATAGACTTCTATCATATCTCCCCTCAGCTGTCTCTTTTCCAGGTTAAAGAGCCCTAACCTTTTTAGCTTCTCTTCATAGGAGTATCCTTCCATCCCCTTTACCATTTTTGTGGCTCTTCTTTGTACCTTTTCTAATAATGCTATATCCTTTTTAAGATACGGCGACCAGAATTGCACACAATATTCAAGGTGCGGTCTCACCATGGAATGATATAGAGGCATAATAATATCTTTTGTTTTATTTTCCATTCCTTTCCTTATCATACCTAGCATTCTATTTGCTCTCTTGGCTGCCGCTGCACATTGGGCCGATGGTTTTAACATCTTATCCACAATGACGCTTAAATCTTTTTCCTGGGTGGTGGTTCCTAATATGGAACCTTGCATCGTGTAACCATAGTTTGGGTTGTTCTTCCCTAGGTGCATAACTTTGCACTTGTCCACATTAAATTTCATTGCCATTTTGATGCCCAGTCTTCCAATTTATCAAGATCCTCTTGCAATTTTCCACAATCCTCTTGGGTTTTAATAACTTTAAATAGTTTTGTGTCATCTGCAAATTTGATAACCTCACTCATTATTCCCCTTTCCAGGTCATTTATGAATATGTCAAAAAGCAGCGGACCCAGCACAGATCCCTGGGGTACACCACTATTCACCTTTCTCCATTGGGAAAATTGGCCATTTAGCCTTACCCTCTGCTTTCTATCTTTTAACCAGTTCCTGATCCACAGTAGTACACTGCCTCCTATCCCATGACTCTTTATTTTTGCCAAAAGTCTCTGATGAGGGACCTTGTCAAAGGCTTTCTGAAAGTCCAGATACACTATATCAACTGACTCATCTTTCTCTACCTGTTTATTTACACTTTCAAAAAAACATAACAGATTAGTAAGAGAAGATATTCCTTGTCTAAAACCATGTTGGCTGTCTCCCATTAAGCCATTACTATCTACTTGTTCCCTAAATTTGTTCTCTATGATGTTTTCTACCATTTTTCCGGTACTGACGTCAAGCTCACTGGTCTGTTGTTTCCTGGATCATCTTTGTAACCCCTTTTAAAAATTGGTGTTACATTGGCCATCCTCCAATCTTCTGGTATTACAGATAATTTTAATGATAGTTCACAGATTACTAATAGCAGGTCTGAAATCTCATATTTCAGTACTTTCAACACCCTTGGATGTATACCATCCAGTCCAGGTGATTTGCTACTGCTCAGTTTATCAAATAGTTGTAATACATCTTCCTGGTGTATTGATATTTCTTGCAGTTCTTCCACAGCATCACCTTTAAATATAATTTCAATCATAGGTAACATTCCTACATCTTCCTCAGTAAAGACCAAAGCAAAGAATTCATTCAGTCTCTCCGCTATGGCCTTGTCCCCTCTTAGTGACCCTTTTACCCTTCTATCATCTAATGGTCCAACTGACTCTCTCACAGGTGTTTCTACTTATGTACTTGAAAAGGTCTCTATTACGCATCTTTGCTTCCACAGCAAGCTTCTCAAATTCTCCCTTTGCCTGCCTTATCAATGCCTTGCATCTAACTTGCCAGTGCTTTTGCTCTTTCCAGTTTTCGTCATTTGGCTCTTTTTTTCATTTCCCGAAAGATGTTTTTTTGGCAACAACAGCCTCTCTGACCTCACCTTTAAACCATGCTGGCAGTGTTTTGGACTTCCTTCCACTTTTCTTAAAGCGTTGAATACAGCTGGTCTGGGCTTCCAAGATAGTATTTTTAAACAATACCCAAGCTTGATTTAAAGTTTTTACCTTTGCAACTACTCCTTCTAGTTTTTTCTTAACTATTTTCCTCATTTTATCATAGTCTCCATTTTGAAAGTTAAAATATAGTACTGTGGATTTCCTTACCTTCCTACCTTCCTTCATTTATTAAATCAAACACGATCATGCTTTGATCACTATTACCAAGTGGCCCCAACACCGACTGAAGGCAAGCTCTGTAATGAGGGGACAAAGGATGAATGCGAAAGGGGATAGACTTAGGAGTAATATGCAGAAATATTTCTTTATGGAAAGAGTGATAGATGCATGGAATAGTCTCCCAATGGAGGTTGTAGAGACCAGGACAGTATCTGAATTCAAAAAAGCATGGGACAAACACAGACGATCTCTAAAGGTAAAAGGTACTATTGTAGTTGATATGGAAGGGCAGACTAGATAGACCATGTGATCTTCTGCCATCATGTGTCTATGTTTCTATGTCTATCTTCTAAAATTACAAACTTAAACAGCATTTTCTGTATAAACTGTTATTCAGTGACATGCCCTTTTGAAATTGTGCTAGTGTATTTTTTTAAAAAATGTTTTTAAGGATTATAACTGATGTAATCATATTTTAATAAGGTAAAAATGATTGTTATAATTTCTTTCATTGTCAGAGTGAGGTCAGTATTTTTTTCTGATGCCTGTGTCCTATCAGATTTTAGTAATATCTGTAAAGAGGTTTCAAAGTACCCAGCTCTGCTCAAGTGAAAAATCTAATGGCTCCAAGCTCTTAACACCTGCAGTTTATGATGGAACCCACATTAATTGTATGAAAAGTTGAATTAGACACTGAATTTCTGTGCTTTTAATTCATAGGGGTATGTTTACTAAACTGCAATAGTGACATTATCGCATGATAATGGCCTCGGCAGCGTTAAGGGCCGCAGAAGGTGGAGAGAGGGCGGAGAGAAGGGGTCAATGGGTGGGGAGAGGCTCCTGCTACACTAATGCTGTGAAATGAAGGTCTGAAAATTAATGCTAGTGAAAACCTCACGTTAGAGGCACATTTGCAGGAGAGAGAAACCATTTCATTCAGCAATGTACAGTAAAGACAGGGAAACCAAGAAAAGTGACAGTAGTGCTACATGTGCAGCAGCAGCAGAGTGCCAACGTATGAAAGGGCACTACGGTGAGGCTGCAAATGGGATACAGGGGGCTGCAGACGAGACATGCAGTGGGGCAGCTGGGGCACAGGGTGGACTAGGCAGATGCCTAGGTGGTACATAGGAACACGGAAACTGAAAATCAGCAATACACCAACTGACCAAGGTCAAAAATGCCCACGAGTGTGTGTCCCACAGTGTCCCAGGGGACAGTACCCAGCAGGTACCTCAAAGGGCACATAACATTGGTAGGCGGTGCCGGGGGGAAGCGTGGATGTCTATGTAGGCACCCCTACCCCAGACCATAGGCAGCCGCCTACCGGCACACTGGATGGCCTGGGACTGTGTACTACCAGCACCACCAGCATAAGGGCATGTCAGCATGGTTGTGAAGGGGGCAGTGGCAGCTGCCCACAGCAGACCAAGGCCAAACCCTGTTTAGTTGGGTGGCATGCAGTGCAACAGACAAGGTCTGTCTGAAGAACAGTCATGGTATCCCCAGGGAATGACTTGCCACTGTGGCAACAGTTTGGTGCAGTACACAGAGCCAGTGTGTTCAGAGGCAGAAGGTCACATGTTCAAGTCCCAGCTGTGGCTCCTGCAGATCATATCCCTATATTTTTATTTTATTTATTTTTATTTATTTATCTATTTCTTCTATACCGCCCCTTCCAGAGATCAGGGGCGGTTTACATGGAACAATTGTATACATTCGTATAACATTACATAGAACAAGAACTTTTTAACTTTTTTACATAAAACAGAACAGTAAGTTGTTAAAATTATTTACAGGGTGTATACTTTTGTATGCTACTGGATTTACAGGGGAATGTCAGCGAGCTGACATTGCTATTTATAGATGTTATTTACAAAAGGTTAGGATACATGATTTATGGTGTATAGAATTCACTATTGAAGTGTGTGTGTGGGTGTGTGTGTGTGAGTGTGTGTGTTTGTGCTGGAATTTATTTCCATTTTTTTCGTGGGTTGTTTGGGGTGTCTTTGGGGGGGCTGTTTGAAGAAGGAGTTGTGTGTATTAATTGTGTGTCTGCAGGTTTTTTTGTTTGTGTGCCTGTGGACGCTGTGTGGCTGGACTTGGAGGGTAGGGGATTCCGAAATGCTCAGAGAATAGGTATGTCTTGAGTTCTTTCCTGAATTGGGAGAGGTCCTTTATGATTCGGATGTCTATTGGGAGGTCATTCCAGAGTGTGGGAGCGGTGAATGTGAAGGCTCTGGCACTGGTGGAGTGTTTAGTCCTCGTGAATGTTTTTGGCAGCTCTAGTGAGAGGGTTGCATTTAGTCTGCGGGCTCTTGAATCATTTGGGGCGTGGAGGAGTGTGGATAGATGGGAGGGGGCAATATCGTTTAGTAGTTTGAAGGTTGTTAGTAGTATTTTGTATTTGATTCGGTTATTTATGGGGAGCCAGTGTAGTTCTAGCAGTATAGGGGTTACATGGTCTGCTAGGTGGGCTTTAGTGACTACTTTTGCACAAATGTTTTGTGCTCTTTGTAATAGGTAGATATTCTTTTGTGGGAGGCCGGTTAGGAGACTATTACAATAGTCAAAGTGAGGGGTTATGAGTGCACTTACGACTGATCTAAAGTCATGCGTGTCAAGAAGGAGCCTTAAGTGTTGAATAGTTTTGAGTTTGTAGAATATAGTTTTTACCGTCTGCTTTATGTGTGGTAGCATGGTGAGTGTGTGATCGATTATAACGCCTAGGTATTTTACCTCTTTTTTAACAGGTATTGTTGTGTTATTGATGGAGATAGTTGTTGGGTAGGTATCTTCAGCCACAGGTGCTCTTGAAACAAACATTGCCTCAGTTTTTTGAGATTGATGCTGAGGAAGTTGGTTTCCATCCAGGATGAGGTTTCCGCCATACATTTGGATAGAGTGTTATAATTGGGGTTTTTCGTGGTTATGGGGAGGGCGAGCATGATGTCGTCGGCGTAGATGAAATGACTGATTTTGTGTTTTTTAAATATTTTTGTGATGGGTTGTAGGTACAGGTTGAAAAGGAGAGCAGAAAGGGCTGATCCTTGGGGTATTCCTTGTACTTGGGGGAAGGTTTCTGATGCTTCCTGGTTTAATTGAACTCGCATTAGTCTGTGTGTGATGTAGGACTTGAACCAATTGAGGACAGTCCCGCCTATTCCTAGGTTTTCTAATCTGTTAATCAGTGTAAGGTGATTGATATTATCAAATGCGGCGGAAATGTCTATGAAAAGGAGTAGAAGGCCTTGAGTGTTATCGTCTGTGTGTCTTATGAGGAAGTCCATCAGAGTAATTAAGAGGGTTTCTACCCCATGGAAGGGGCGGAAACCAAATTGGTGGGAGTCAAGGGAGTTGTGCTCGTCTATATGTTCTTGCAGTTGAAGTTGAACAGTTTTTTCTATTATTTTAGCCATGAATGGAATGCTGGCTATCGGTCTATATGAGTTTGGGTCTTTCGGGTCGAGTTTATTGTTTTTTATTATTGGGTGGATTGTTGTGAGTTTTAGGGCATCAGGCATAATTCCTTGGGAGAGGGATTGATTTACTATGTATTGAATGTTTCCAGCTAGTTCTTCCTTAGTACTTTTGATCCATGACACAGGGCATGGATCGAGTGGGGAGGTTGTGGTGTTGATAATTGTTATAATTCTGAGGAGGTGTTTTTGATCTATCGTGTGAAAGGTTGTCCAGTTGTTGTTAGTTTCGGTGTTTGTGTGGATTAGTGTTGGTGTAGTGTTAAGTTTGCATTTCAGTTTTTCTGCAAAGTGGGTTGCTAGGGTTTGGATACTTATTGCTGATTGTTTTGGTTCTGGATTTTTGACTTTTGTCAGTGTTTTTACAATTGCAAATAGTTCTCTCGGACGATTGATAGCTAGGTTAATTACCTTGGAGTGGTAATCCTTTTTTGATTTGTTAATCGCATTCTTGTATTCGTTGAGTATGTTTAAGTATTGGGATTTATTCTCATCAGATTTAGTTTTCCTCCATTTCTTTTCTTGTTTTCTCAGTTGTTTTTTTAGGTTCACTAGTTCTTTCGTGAACCATTTTTCTGTCTTTTTTAACTGTCTATGCGTGGAGTGTGTGGGGGCAGCTGCTTTTTGAACTGTAAGGTTCCAGTGATTTACGGTGGAGTTGATGTCTGGGAGGTTTGTGTTGAGTATGGGTAGTACTTTGTCAAGGAAGGTATCTTTGTTGAAGTGTGCAAAGCGTGATATATGAGGTGTGTGGTGCGTGGAGTTCTGCGTTGCTTGTACTGGGAGGTGGAGTGTAATGAGGTGATGGTCGGACCATGGTACTTCTGTTATTATTGGAGGGGTGTGTTGCTGGTGGTTGATAAAGGAGATGGGGAGAAAGATGAGATCTAGAGTGTTACCTTTTATGTGGGTAGGTGCTTGTACTATCTGCGTATATCCCATTTGGAACATAGTGTCCATGAAGTTGTTTGATTGGGAATCATTCAGAGAAGGGAGGTTTAAGTCACCTAGGATTATGAGCGGTTTGCTTGGTGATGTTGTGCAAGCATGTTCAAGGATGGGAGAGAGGTTTTTTTGATCAGCTGTGGGGGGTCTATATATGAGTGTGAGTGCAAGGGTTCTATTTTCTATGTTGATTATGTCCATTCCGTCTATATTATTTAAACTTGTTAAGGTGTATTGTAGGTCTTTTTTGGTGAGTATGAGAGTACCACCACCTCTCTTTGCATCTCGATGACAGCTGAATATGTCATACTGATGTGTGGTTAGTTGGTTCAGTAGTACGGTGTCTGTGGGAGAGAGCCATGTTTCGGTGATGCATAAGATTTCAGGTTTTTTTTTCTTTTATCATGTCATTGATTATTGGTATTTTGTTTTACCCTACAGAGCACATATAACATAAACATGTGCACCTCCTCGAGCAGAGGTTCCCAACTCCAGTCCTAGAGGGCCAAACACCATTCCAGTTCATACTGCTAGACCAGTCCAGACAAACGGGTTATGCACCCCTGCCAGCAGATCTTGGAGACAGAGAATTCTACCAGAGCTCTGATAGGCTGGAGCCTGGTGATATAATCCTACCCCTAGGAGTCTCCCTCAGTTTTTCTCTGTCTCCAGCAGATCTGGATGCTTTTTTTTTTTTGCTCCTTCAAAAAAATTTAAGATGCTTTATTTCTTTGTGATTTCTCTGGGAGAGATTATACCCTGTAGTTGCCAGTGTACTTATCTGGGCACCAGGATGAATTCCAGCTGAGCTCCTGTGTCCTGCGGGTCACAGTAGAGCTCGCTGATGTGCAGACTTCCCAGCACTAGTCAAGAAGACTATTTAGCTGGATGGTAAGCCTCCTAAAATCCAGTCCCTGGGGCTGATTTTAGTGGTGAGGCAGCTGGCAGTGCTCTCAGCAGCGGTCCGTGGATTCTCTGCACTTTCGGTGCTGTGAGTACAAAACCTGTCTTTCTCCCACTGCTGTCTGCAACTCTGTGGTGACTGGATTTATTTTTCTTGATTTTTCAGCGATTTTAGGCATTTCTCTCATGCCTGCAACCCCCCCCCCCCCCCCACCTTGTCATTTGACTTTTTAAGTTAATTCCTTAGCTTTTGGGGGTTTTAATTCACTCTTTTTGAGGTTTATTTTTGCCGGCGACCATTTTGAATAACTAATGAGCCCTGGTTTTTGGCGGGAAGCCAGATTCCTTCTCTCTTTGCTGGCTTCTAGCACCAAAAAAATAAAATTGCTGTTTAAATTTTTCCACAACACTGGCTAGCTGTGAGTTGTGTGGGGGTTCCTTTTTTCTCTGCCTATGTATTAACATAATGAATAAAAAGTACGGAAGGCATGATTAGAGAACCGGATGCAATTCAGAGCCACAGTACAATGCTAAGACACTGACCACTGGTGCAGGGCTCATGGGTTCCATCCCCCACTGTGCCCAACAAAGAAGGCTGGCTGAGGCATTGCATAGTATGGGGAATATTGTTAAATGCCTGTTCCTCCGGGGCAGAGTTATTTTTTTTTTTTTAGTTCTCCCTATGCCTTATTCAGGTCTACGCTGCATAAGCTGTCAGAAGACACACAGGGACCTCAGAAATCAACTGTGCTCTTCCCCCAGCGTCTTGATTCCCCAGATAAACTTGGGAACTCCTGAGCCTGGCTTCAGTGGAGCTCTCCATTGGCTTTACGCTGCACTGAGTCTTTGCCACGGACATCCCCGGGAAGTTCAGGTATCAATTCCTGAAAGGAAACTGTGAGTAGCCTGGTTTTTTTTCTCACTTGCCTCAGCTACTGCTCCCGGACCGGCTGCCTCTGAGTTTTGAAGTTCCTACTTTAAAATTTTTAATCCACAAACTGCAGCCGGGTTACTTTGTACGTCTTACTGGAATATTGTACCTGTCTTTTTCAATATACCATTTGATTGGAATTTTAAGTCAGTGTTTTGGATCCTGACTGTTTGGGCTCTACCTAATTAAACATACTCACTGTCATCTTCCATACGGCTGGGTTTGAGCTTCTACATCCCTCCCCAGAAACACCTTTCAGCCCCTACCATGGAGGTCTGAGTGGCTGCGGAGGAATCAAACTCTAATTTCCCTACTTTCAGTCACTGTAATGGCCTTACCCTGACTTTGAAAGTTTCTCTGTACCAGCACAGTGAATGACTGACAGTTCCCTTCTCAGCTCAGTGAATACCTGACAGTTTTTCTGTGCCAGCAGCCATTTTGTTTTTCTCTTCAGTGTTTCTTTTTGGAGGGAACAGCTCTAGACAGCAGTTTCCACACATTTAAACATGCTGTGGAGGCACGGAGAGTTTCAAAATCCTTTTCTTTGAAGAGTCTTCGGTTTCCCTGAGCCTACCTTGATTTTTGTTTTAAATGCAAAAAAAAAAAAGGGAAAAAAAGAGGAAAGGTGGTTTAAGTCTCTACAATGCTTGTTTCTCTGGCTGTATTATATGTAATAAGTAATCAGCCGAATGGGGAATTAAGAGATTGCTTGTGTTCCACCTGCACGCTGCATCCCGGAGACTTTTTCCCCATTCCCACTGCGCTGCTAGATGGGTTCATCAGCACCTTATCTCCTCCCTCCTCAGAGCCCCTGCTGCAGGATCTTCCTGCAGGAAACGATTCAGTCAGCTCCCATGTCGCTTCCACAGCAGCCTTGACTGACAGTGCCTTCCTCACAGTCTTCCATCTGGCATGACGCCTGTGACTTTTGGAGTCTTTTGAAATATCTCCTACACCTGCCCAGTAGCAGGCAAGCATATGGCGTGGTCTCGCAAGTGGTCCCATAAGTCCTCAGACCTTAGAGCAGTACGTCCTCCTTGGAGCGTTGCATGTGCCTTGCGGGGTACTATGGATATTCAAGAAGACTTTAAATCTTTGGAGGTCAGCCCTGACTCGTTGGAGTACGGAGATGGGGAATATTCTCTGTCTGTTTTCTTCGCTGACGGTTCTCAGCCTTTTTCGGAAAGAGGAGTTGCCGGCTCTAATCACACAGGTGATGGAGTCGCTCCCCCTGGCCGACACGCCTGATCCTCCGGATTCTCAAATCTGGTTGCAGCCGGATCCCATTTTCCAGGGCATTCGTACGGCACGCGGTATTGATCAGTTATACCCTTGGTCTCCCTTTCACTTGGACCGTTGGCTGACATACCCGACAGTTGATGCATTCTGACCAGGGTCATCAGGCATACCGAGACCGTCGCTGGCTCCGAATTGGGCTCGCGGACCATGGTATGCGGATCTCTTCCGTCTGTCTGGGGCGTGGCTGCTCTGCCTCGAGGCGTTTCTCGGCCTTCTGATTCACGGACCGGTGGAGATGGAAGACCCGGCTCCTTACTCGCTTTCGGCCTGGCTATTAACCGCCGCCGGTTTGCTCGCTACGGCTCTTCACCTAGCGTGGTCGTGGCGCTTCTCACGGCGCGGCGGTCTTCCATGACGCTGACTTACGCTCTGGTTTGGCGTCTCTTGATGGTTAGTGTTCGCGAAATAACCTCACACCCTGGCGTTGCGGTGTTCCGGACATCCTGTCCTTTTTACAGGCCGGAGTGGATAAGGGATTAGCATTCAATTCCTTGTGAGTACAAATGGTCGCTTTAACTTGTTTTCGGGGTCCTATAACGGGGCGATCGATAGCTTCGTATTCGGACGTGTCTCGGTTTCTCCGCGGAGTTGGGCCTTCCGGCCTCCTCTGCGTTCGCCTGTGCCGGCGTGGGCTCTCGTGCTTGTCCTCTGTGCCCTCGTTGCTCCTCCCTTTGAGCCTCTGAGGGCCTGTTCTCTTCTAGATTGGACTCTGAAGGCAGTCTTCTTGGTGGCCATAACTTCGGCACGCCGTGTTTCTGAGCTCCAGGCTCTCTGTGTCGAGATCCCTATCTCTCATTTTCCTCCGAAGGCGTTTCTCTGAGAACTGTCCCTTCCTTTGTTGCCCAAAGTGCTGACGCCGTTCGCTGTTGACCAGCCTCTTTCCTTTCCGTCTTTTCCAAAGACGCAGTGTGACAGTGGTCGGTCTCCGTTGCGGGCGGTGGACCTTAAGAAGGTTCCTTTTCGGTATCTGGGGGTTGCCAGACCCTTCCATATGACTGTTCCTCTTTTGTCTTGTTCGCGGGTTCTCGTTGGGGATCCGCAGCCTCCGAATCTACCATTTCTAGATGGGTTACGGAGGCCATTGAGGCGGCATACCTTCTTCAGGGAGAACAAGCTCCACCGGGACTCCGTGCTCACTCCTCTCGGGCGCAAGCAACTTTGTAGGCCGGGAGGTCTCATGTAGTTCCTCTCGATATTCGCCGGGCGGCAACTTGGTCGTCGCTGTCCACCTTTGTCGGTCATTATAGGTTGGACGTTCATGCCCGTCAGGAAGTCCGTTTTGGAGTTGCTGAGCTGTTGGCGGCCTTGCCCCCCCTTGAAAGCAGGTAGCTTGGGTACTGCCCGTTTGTCTGGACTGGTCTAGCAGTATGAACTGGAAGGAGAAATTTCACTTACCGTTAATTTCCTTTCCTGGAATACTGCTAGACCAGTCCAGGACCCGCCCTGCTGTTGGTTGGAGTGCCGCTGGTGCGGTGCAGCCGCCGACCGCGGTTCTTCTCTTTGCCGGTATGCCTCGCTCTGGGCAGTCCATGGGTTCGTAGGTGGATACTGTTTTCAGCTCTAGGGAGTTCTTCGGCTCCCTTGTATATAGTTCACTTGGGACCCTCTGGGGTGATGTTACAGTTCATGTTGCATTAGCTTGTGGACGTAACTGAGGGAGACCTGTAGGGGTAGGATTATATCACCAGGCTCCAGCCTATCAGAGCTCTGGTAGAATTCTGTCTCCAAGATCTGCTGGCAGGGGTGCATAACCCGTTTGTCTGGACGGGTCTAGCAGTATTCCAGGAAAGGAAATTAACGGTAAGTGAAATTTCTCCTTCAGGTTGTCAGGCTGTCCCTATTAAATATGCATGAGATTCATTTGCATGCACTGCCCCTTGTATGCAAATGTATCTCATGCATATTCATTAGGGACGGCCTGAAAACCTGAATCGTGTTTGGGCCACCAGGACCGGAGTTGGGAACCTCTGCCCTAGAGCATCGGCCAACAGGGGCACAAACACCCACACTCACAGGCTCCACTATCCAAAGGCTCATGGAGAGTCAGGCTGTTTGGCCCTGCACGGAGCAGCATCTCCCAATACTAGCACATGCATACCTTAGCAATACCGTCATAAACATGGAAACACGTTCCATATATACCAAAAGGTTGCTATAATTAATGTCAGATAACAAATCCTAACTTAAACACAATTTGTTAACAGAGATTCATCATAGCAACCTTTCTGATATATGTGGAGTGTGTTTCCTTTTTTTCTGACAGTGTTTACCACCCCGGAGAGTGACCCTAACAGTATTGAGTACATTAGCAATGCCTGCACTGTGCTCAGGACTGGTGTGGCAGGCAGGGCTGCCAACCACCTCTATCTTTGCACAATGATGAAATAGGTGTGGGAGTGTGTGTATGTCTATCCAGTGTTTTGTGGCTGCCTACACCTTACTGAACCCACAATGCTTACACTGTTTCCAGCATTAGCCTGCCAATGTGCATAATGAGGAGCAAGGTATTGTGGGAATGGCCCAAAACTAACCCAGTACAAATCGTGGATAGCGAAGGAAGAATATACTTTATTAATCAACTCCAGCCATTGGCCCGACACAGGCCGTGTTTCGTTGATCCTTCCTCAGGGGCTAAAATGGCTAAAAACACACAATAATAAAAATACAAATAAAAACCATACAATAAGAAATAAATAAACACATTCAAATAAAAGTGTTAAAAAATCAAGATATAAAAGCACACATATATATAAGCAATGTTGTACAGCATATTATAAAAACGGAGAGAAATTCAATAGAATCATAAATATGAAAAATGTTAAACATAATAATATCATTAAAATACATAAAACAATCAAATAATAAAACATAAGTAAATTTGGCGATGTTATTATAAGTGTTTAATGAAACTCGCTAAGGGTGTGACAAAAATATATAAAAAGGCATACCTGTGTATATTTTTATTTGTGTCCTGATTGGACTATAACACTATGGGAAGGAAGATAACAAAGATCATAAGGGAAAAACTGAATAAAAACAACAATGGAATGTGCATATGCAAGGAGGGAATATTATAAGCGCAGAGGGATTTAAAAAATATAATCAGAAGAATATATAATAATATAATAAAAATAACCTTTATCCTTATGTGTTCAATCTATATAACACAATGATGATCTAAACCGGATCAAACAGTAAAATGCAGGGATTAGCTTTCTCAAAGCCAGAGAGAGAGCTTTCACGAAAACTACGTCTATTGTATATTATAAAAATACTAATTTTGTGCATGCTACAAAAGATTCTATATAATCCCAAGGAGAATACTTAATTTAATCAAAAGAGAGAGAAAATATATACCACACGCCAAAATAAACTAAAGTTTGGCATTTTTTAAAAAAACAATTATCTTTAAAAAAACACTGACACTTCAAAAAAGATACTGAGATTTTGATAAAAGATTGCATTGACCATTCTATAACGTGCGGACAAATCAATAGATATATATACATGCCTGTGTTGCGCAGTACTATCTGCTGTCACGGTGTGTAATCTGGTCCAATTGCAAAAGTATGGATACCTCCCTTAGACTATTAATATGAGGGACTATGAACCAACCGGTCTTCAGGAGCCTTTAGCCTGCGATTAGGGGCAAAAAGCAAAAAAAACGAGAAAACAACATTTCAAAAGATGACGTGTGTATATAAAAAACAACCATAAATTCAAGTGTGATCGCTATTGGAAAAAACTGACTCTAGACAAACTACGTCACGTGAGATATACGCTGCAGAAAGGATGCGAGCAAAACAAAACTCTGTTAGTCATAAAGAAAATTAATAATTCTAAAATATAAATTATACAAAGTGTCTCATAAGAACAATCAGGCAGAATCAAAAAAGGGGGAGCAAAACAAACTCTGGTTAAACTAGATCAAAAGTCCCGATGCAGCAGGCAAAAAAGGAAAAACAAGAACTAATTTTAACAGTTTATAAAACAACAAAATAAAACAGGAAGACATCAAATTAAAATACCAACTCAGTAAATCCAAAAGAATTCTTACTTATACGACGTGGAGCCGTATCTATACCATAGAAATGATGCTGCAAACGTAAAATATCTTAAAGCAGAAGATATTAACAAATAGGACAAAAATACTTACGTACAGTCAAAGGAGAAACCACCTTATTCACAGAAGTTTTACGGTATGTTCCACCATAATAACTCCAGCTAAAATCTTCAAAGCATAGAATGTAAAAGACGCCGGCTTCTGCGCTCTCAACCAAAGGTTCCCGCAGAAAGAACGGCATTGATGTCACCAGCGTAATATGTAAATGAATTGAAGGAGAGAATAATAGAGCAGGATCCATTTTTAGGCTCAAACATAAGTTAAATAAAAATAAAACGCTAAAAGTAGAACCGATAAAAAATGAACCGCAAGGGGAATTTATTTTTAACGGAGTGCATAATAAAATCAAGAGCATACATTTCACCATAAACAAATTAGGAAAGTGAATAACAAGCATATAAATAGAGCTTAAATTGGCCTTTTCTACAGCTCATATTTAAAGCTCATAAAAAGGGCAAAAGGATAAAACCAAAGAAAAGGCCCCATGGAAAAGTAAAAACAAATAAATAAGGAGTATTAAAATAATAAACAAATAAAACAATAATAATTGAATAATTAATTTAAAAATTTTGATTAACAAAAAACAGCAAATCTGTAATAGAACACTCTGAACAACCATAATGAAATAATGATATATACCACTGAAAACAGGAGAGTAACAAACACATAGATGTGGATAAAAAGAGGAACATCCATATATTGGAAAGATAACTCCCAAACTGACAAAATATATCCCATAATGCAAAACTTGTACTAAAGAAAAACTGAAAAATCACTTTCCATAGTCAATCAATCAGGGTGTAAAGTGTTGAGGTTAAAAATGTATTGTTCAAGGCATAAAATAGTCTTATCAATGTTACCACCGCGCCAATTTAACTTAACCTTCTTAATTACAAAAAACTTCAATCTGACACTTTGTGATTATATTCCTGCCAATGGGTAACTAAAGGCTTTTCCACTGCACCCCTTGTAATACAACTTTTGTGTTCAATAATTCAATTGCGGACAGGACGTGTGGTTTTGCCCACATATCATTTCTTACAAGAACATAAGATGACATAAATAACATGACTGGTAGTGCAATTAGAAAAATCATCTAGGTAAAATGTGCGGTTACTAATGGGATGTATAAAATGATTTCTGACCAATAATGCATGAATACAGACAGAACAATGTCCGCATTGGAAGTGTCCCTTGTATTTTGAAAGATATTTTCACTCAATGAAGGCCGATGGAATTAACATGTTGCAAAGATTTACATTTCGCTTATGAGCCACCGTAAGGGGAATATCATGGAACCCAGGAATGGCTTGTATGAGATACCAGTGCTTCCTTAAAAGACTACTGATATTATGGGATTGGTGAAAGTAAAGAAGGGTGCACACTACTCCTTCATTAGACTGTTTCTCTCGTGGTTGTAATAACTCTTCACGAGAGGAATCACGAGCCCTATTATATGCTTTATTAGTCTGATGTTGAGGATAACCTCTAGTAGTAAATCTATTTTTCATAACGGAGGCATGCTGCTCAAAGTCCTGGAACAATGTACATATTCTCCTTGTCCTTAAAAATTGACCCACAGAAAGGTTGTTCTTAAGTGCAGAATTATGGAAACTTGTAAAGTGTAACAACTGTTTTTTGTCTGTAGGTTTTCTATATAAAGTCGTGTTCAACCCTTCATTTGTTTTTTTAATAAGTAAATCTAAAAATGGAATCTGGTAGAAATCATACTGTAGGTTAACTGAAAATGTAAATTGTTGTCACAATCATTAATCCATATATTGAATTCTGTCAAAAGATCCAATGAACCTTCCCACAGGACCAAAATGTCGTCAATATATCATATCCATAATTTTATATTAGTCTTGAAAGGATTGTCTTTGATGAACTTCTCTTCAAACTCCGACATGTATAGATTTGCAATATCCGGGACCATCGAAGAGCCCATGGCTACTCCCTTAGTTTGTTTATAAAAAAGGTCGCGAAAGCAAAAATAATTTTCACATAAGGCAAACCGTGCCAAATCAATTAAAAACACTGTGGAGATTCGCTTATGAACCTCTCTTTTATACAGGTATTGTTCAATAATTTGTAAAACCTTCCCCTGGGGAATATTTGTATATAAGGATTCCACATCCAATGTGACTAAAATTATTTCTGAATTCAGATCCTTTATAGATGCCAGAATATTAATGACATGTGAAGAGTCCTGAACATAAGACCACATCTTTTCTACAAAAGGACGTAATAAAATGTCCATAAATTGTGAGATTGTTTCCGCCATTGGCTCCCTTTTGGAACCTATCGGTCTGCCAGGGGGATTTTCTAAGGATTTATGAATCTTGGGGAGAATATATACCGTTGGGATGATTGGAAAATCCACTATAAGAAAATCCCTCTCTTTTGCAGTGAGGTATCCAAATTCAAACGCAGACATTACCAAATTATCAATAGATTTTTTCAAAGCAGGAGTAGCGTCCCCATCCAAACGAGAGTAAAAATTAATATCTTTAAGTTGTCTGAATCTCATTAATATAATCAACCTTATTCAAAACAACTATAGCACCCCCTTTGTCAGCCGGTTTGATAATCTCATTATTATTTTGTAAAGATTTTATCGCTTCCTTTTCCCTAGCAGTTAAATTTTGGTAAGGTGCACAAACTTTACTATTCAATTTATTGACTTCCTTTAATACTACCTTTTCAAAAGCTTCAATTAAAGGGTCAGTGTCAGGTGGCAGGACCCAACAAGACTTTCTCTTTATTATAGATTGGTCGACACCTAGGGATTCTTGATTATTGAAAAACTGTTTTATTCTAATTTTTTGGAAAAATTTAAAAAGATCAATATGTGTTTCAAAAGGGTCATCATTTTTCACAGGCACAAAAGACAACCCTTTCTTTATTTAAAAGCGACTCTTCATCAAAAGTAAGGGTATATTTTGAGATATTAATTCCTCACATGGGTAATAATGTTATTAATATCTCCTCTCTATAGATCTCTCCGACCCCCTGTGTCCCCTCCCTCAACCCCGGCCTCGCCTGTGACCTCTGTTCGGATTGTATTGTACATGCGTCTTTTCCTGGTCCTGGTCTCTGTTCCAATATGAGTCTACTTGATAATTGCGTTGTTGAGAGTGTTCTCGACCTCCCCCTTTCCAAAACGAGTCCATGTTCAAAAAATGCTTATCCTTACTCTTCTTTTTGTATTCACCTTCTCCTATAGTTTTCACTTGATCTCTCTGAGATGAAAATAATGATGCAGAGTCAGCCCCACGGGCTTAAACAGAGCCGCGAGAAAGGGAAACTCTCCCTTCGCAGCTCTGAAAGCCAGCACTTAGGGAGCTGAGGCTGCATGGAGGACTCTGCCGGGCAGGGGGGGCCCCGCGGGACGCTCGATTCTGCCGCTGCCATGGTGGCAGCAGCAGCAAGGGTTTTTTTTTTTTTTTTTAATCTACCTGGGCTATGGGGGGGCTAAGACTGGAAGTGGGCTGATGGGGGGTAGGACTGGTAATGGGCTATGGGGGGGCTAGGACTGGAAATGGGCTGATGAGGGGGCTAGAACTGGTAATGGGCTATGGGGAGGGCTAGGACTGGTAATGAGCTGGGGGGGTTGCTAGGACTGGAAATGGGCTGAGTGGAAGGGGGGCTTGAACTGCAAATAGCTGATGGGGAGGGGGCTTGGAATGGAAATGGGCTGTGAGGGGAGGGAGCTAGCACTGAAAATGGGCTGAGTGGGGGGGGGGAGCTAGGACAGGAAATGGGCTGATGGAGGGGCTAGGATAGGACTGGAAATGGGCTGTTGGGGGGGTGCTAAGATTGGAAATGGGCTGTGGTGGGGGCTTGGATTGAAGTGGACTCATGGAGGAGCTAGAACTGGAAGTAGGCTCATGGGGGGCTTGGAATGGAAATGGGCTGAGTGGAGGGGAGCTAGGATTTGACATCGGCTGATGGTGGGGCTAGGAAAGGACTAGAAATGGGCTGAGGGGGGCTGGGATTAGAAATGAGCTGATGGAGGGACTCGGATAGGACTGGAAATGGATGGGGGAGCTAGGACTGGAGGGCTGATGGTGTGGCTAGGATAGGATTGGAAATGGGCTGATGGGGGGCTAGGACTGGAAATGGGCTGATGCGGGGACTAGAAGGGAGCGGATGCTGGGTGGGGCTGGAACTAGAAGGGAGCTGATGTTGGGGGAGGATTAGAATGGGATGGAGCTGGGAGAGTGAAATGGAGAGGGGAAAACCTTTTTTGTGTGGGAGGGAAGACAAATCTACAATTGGCCGGATATTGGGAGAGTAAGTGTGGATTGAGGATGGAGGGGTAAAATTTGAGTGGATGAAATAGGAATGAGGAAAGAGCAAAAGGAGAAAGATTAGTATGTTAAAGCAGATGTAGACAGAGAATGGAAAAAAAAAACTAGAAGAGAGAAGAAAGGACAAATGGACAACAGACGATGGAGAGTTAGCAGAAGACACGAAGAAACCAAAAGAAAGTGGCTGGAGCAATTACAACTGAAAAAAAGGCACGGTAGAAAAATCTCTATTTTGAATTTATTAACTGGAATATGTCAGCTCTGGGAAATGTGCATCATTAACGTCTGCGCTTTGTTTAGTACAAGAGGAAATTAATTTATAGTTTTATTTCTACAGTGGTGTTGTACATTCCAAGTTTGGCTTTTGGGGTTCCCAGTTTAATTATTGTCTTCCTGTTTCTAAATTGTGATTCCTTGTTTGGTGATGGTCTATGTTCTACATGTGTAACTGAGCTGAGGTATTCTGTTTATGTAATTCCTATTTGACATTGCCACTTGTTCTCTTTCCCCAGTAGGTCATGTATTGTTGTTCTCTGAAATGTATTGGTTTAATATTTGCAGTGTTGCCTTTTGATAGGTAGGGTTTGGTGCTTTATGAGTCCTGATAGTGCTGTTATGATACGGTGGGTTTGCTATGGGCTCTAAATGGGCAGTGTTTGTAGTAGTTCCTAATGTGCCTGGCAGTTGGCACTGGATTATAGTAATGCAGAAATCTTTTAGTCTTTCTTTATCCATACACTCATTAAGAGGCATGTTTACTAAAGGTTAGCGTATGGTAACATTATGCAAATATTTATGCAAATGGAGCCCCTTATGCAAATGAGGCCCCGCACCCAGTCTCCGCACATGGCCCCGCACCCCCCTTGGGCCGCCCCTGGCTCCCTATGCCTGGAACAAACTACCTGACTCTGTGTGCCAGGCTTCACCTCTGCCCTTTTTCAAATCCATGCTAAAAGCTCACCTCTTTGAGGCTGCCTTTGGATCCTGATCCCTTGTTCTTTTGAGTATCTCCTTTCCCTTCCCTATTTGTACCTTTGTTCTCAGCTACTGCATTGTCTGTCTTGATTAGATTGTAAGCTCGTACAAGCAGAGACCGTCTTTTTTGCATTTGTCTGTACGTGTGGTGCGTGTGCCTTATAGTGCTATATAAATGATTAATAGTAGTAGTAATAGCTTCACTAAGTTTTTCCAAATATAGATGCCTGTCTTCCTCTCTCTGTGATCTCTTGTATTTTATGAAAACCACTCTTTTTTTTCACCTATTCAGCTACTTCTTTTGAGAACCATAGCAGCCTCATTTTCCTTTTACATTTATTTACCTTTCTAACCAAAAGGTTTGTTGCCCTTAAAGTATCCCCTTTCAGTTTTGCCCACTGTTTTTCTACATCCAAACAGACAGACCATCGCAACAGGCCAACTACACAATGTAAATACAAACAGTTCCATATACTATTGCACCACCTTTGTATATAGTTAACCATGATATCTCTTGTCAGATAACACACCTTTGTATATAGTTTCCCCTATTTCCCAAGTTTATATCTCCTGTTAAATGTAATTGACCAGACATATGTAAATTGTCGGATGTTTTTTGTTCAATGTAAACCGCGCTGATGTCTAATAGTGCGGTATATAAGAATTGTTAATAAAATAATAAATAAAATAAAATAATAATAAATAAATAATCCTTCAGCTGTTCCCATCCTGCTAACGACTCCCTGATGTATTGGCCCATCTTGGCAATGCTAGTTTTCCTAAAGTCTAAGATCCTCACTTTTGAATGGATTTTAGCAGCCCTAGTCCTAATACTGAACCACACCATCTCCCACTATGACATCAGAAACACTTTCCTCATTGGTAAGCACCAAGTCCAGTATGGCTCCTTACGTGTGGGTTCTGTTACCCGTTGTCGGAATAATTCTCCCTGTAGAGAATCCAGGATCTCCTTTCTTCTAGGTGATACCGCAGCAGGGATGTGCCAGTCGACATCTGGCATATTGAAATTACGTATCAGTAGCACTTCCCCTTTCCTGGCAATGCTGCATATGTCTTCAATTAACTCTCCGTCCACGTCTTCTCCCTGTGAGGTCTGTCTGTATATCACACCAATACAAATGGATTTCCCTTTCCCTCTTTCTAGTTTAACCCACAGTGCCCCCTCACTTGCTTTTAAGCCCTGTAATTCTATAGCTTTAATATTTTTTACATTTAGTGCCACTCCACCTCCCCTTCTTCCTACCCTGTCCTTCCTGAATAAAGTAAAGCCCAGTATAATTACATCCCAGCCATAGTTGTCCGTGCTGAAGGACTGAATGGAAAAGTCTGTCTTTTTGCAGACACAAAAATTTGCAACCCAGTGGACATCTCTGAAGGAGTGGAAAAAATAAGGAAAGATCTACAAAAGCTGGAAGAATGGTCTAATGCTTGGCAGTTAAGATTTAATGTGAAGAAGTGCAGTGTAATGCACTTGAGATGCAGAAATCCAAGGGACTGTATGCGATAGGGGGTAAGAGGTTAGTGTGCATGGACCAGGAGACGTACCTCGGAGTGATTGTTTCTGAGGATCTCAAGGTGGCAAAACAGTGTGACAAAGTGGTGGCAAAAGCCAGAAGGATGCTGAGTTACCAGCAGAAAGGAAGAGGTACTAATGCCACTATGCAAGTCACTGGTGAGGCCTCACTTGGAGTGTTATGTTAAGTTTTGGAGACCATATCTCGCAAAGGATATAAAAAGACTGGAAACAGTTCAGAGGAAGGTGACAAAAATGATTTGGAGCCTGCGTCAGAAGACTTATTAGAAGAGACTTGAAGACCTAAATATATACACTCTGGAGGAGAGGAGGGACAGAGGAGATATGATTCAGATCTTTAAATACTTAAGAGTATTAATGGACAAACAAACCTCCTTCCAAAGACGGGGAAGCTGTAAAACTAGAGGGCATAACATGAAGCTGCAAGGGGGTAAACTGAAAGGCAATGTCAGGAAATACTTTTTCACTGAAAGGGTGGTGGTTGCTTTAAATGCCCTCCCGATGGAAGTGGTGGGGGCAAATAGAGTGACAGAATTCAAAATGGCAGAGTGGATCCCTTTATAGCAACAGGATAAAATCAAAATAAACATAACTATCTCTTATATCTCTGCAAACAGGGGTGCCCTACATGGAGCGGTGGGTTCACCCCTAAACAAAGGCATGGGGAGGGGTGACCTGCACTGAGCGGCAGGCGCACCTACTCTTGCCACCTTGTTGGGCAGACTAGATGGTCCATACTGGTCTTTATCTATACTATGTTACATTTAGTGCCACTCCACACTCCCTTCTTCCTACCCTGTCCTTCCTGAATAAAGTATAGCCCAGTATAATAAATAAATAAATAAATCCCAGTCATGGTTGTCCGTGAACCATGTCTCTGTAATCACCACTAAATCCAAATCAGCCTCTTCCATTAAAGTCTCAGTATCTGGGATCTTATTTCCCTTGCTAAGGGCGTTTATGTACACCACTTTCCAAATGTTGCCCCTTTTACAAATTTCTACAGTTGCATCTCTCCTCCTGCAATTTGACACAGAAGTTCCCACTTATTAAACAGCAAAGTGAAGCTATGATGTGGTATAGGAACAGGAATGGTGACCGATGGGTCATTTCTGCTGAATATTATTTTATGACCAAATAATCACTAATTGATTAGTATAATATTATCATGCTTTTAATTTTTTGTTTATATACTGTGATGAGGAAGCCTCTAGTGAGCATATGGAAGTAGAAGAAAAGAATGATTTTACCTTTAAGAAAAGTGACATCCCTGCAGTACACACATTTCAGCGTTTGCCAAAAGAAAGCAAGCACAGAGAAACTGAAGCTAGGCTGCCACATCCAAGCTCTGCTGACGTAGTAGCAAGCTTGGAACCTAATTACAGACACCTGTCCAGAGAGGCAGAGACACGGCTCAGAGAGCAGGAATATAAACCCTGGCTAGAGAGAGAGTCGGGACGACGAGGAGGCAGGAGGAGAAAGGAAGAACAAGGAAGAGACAGGAGAACATCGACGACAGCACACAAGAGGGAACACAGGAGGAGACACAGCTGGAGAAGTGGAGGTGAAGCAATCAGAGCAGAAGGGGAGAAGAGAAACTTTCAAACCCCAGTGCCGGATAGAAAGGTTCAGAGGTGGGAGCCCAGGACTAGGTCCAAGAGTCTACAAAGCCTAGCCTGGAACAGGGAACCGGGGCAGAGCTCCAGGGAGGAACTCCAACAAGGGAACCAGAGACTGCTTCCCCATAGCTGGAGAGAGATTGCTAAACAGAGCCAGAGAGGAGTCTCCACAACCTCAGGTACCTGTAATCCCTATCACATAGAGCTGTGCTCAAAGGAGACACAGAACCCCTTAGGGAGGAGTTACCCTAAGACGTATGATAGTAGCTTGAAGCAAAACACTGCAGTTCAGGAGTTGGAGGAAATGCAAGTGGACTGTAATGAGAATGATTCATTATCATCTGAAGTACGTATGGACTGTACGTTGTGTTTAGCTGATGACATTGAATCCCTTTGCTAGTGTATATTGGAGAGCTGAGGGAAGACAAAGGAAAAGAAAATATTTTTCTTTGTTGAAGGAAGCTGCTATGTTTTTCTTTATCTGTTAAGCAGTTGCACTTTTGAGTAAAGAGTGTGAAGCTCAGCCAGCATACTTGTGCAAATAACCTTGAGCGAACAACTGAAGAATTATCCTGATGCAATTTGCATAGAACCTTTTGTTTGGGGAATAAAGTTTTGTCATCTTTGCCTTTTATCACTGGTTTCATGACTATTTCTTCTTAGAAGGCAAAAGAACTACCACTCTCAGCAGGCTTAGCTGGAGCAAAAATAGTTTATACCACCTTCTCTAAGGAGAACATAATGGCAACTCTAACCCTCTTAGCCTGAGGCGGAGGGCTAGGGCATGACAATATGTTATTTTTTAGACTTTTCCATTTATTCTGCATTATGTATTTTAATGAAATGGAACCTGTACAACTTGATCTATTGGGGGGTCAGCGAACTGAAATGGACTGGCATCGGGCACGCTGCATCTGATGATCGCAGTTTACCTTGCTGAAAATGAAAGAAAAAGAAGAAATAGTGTTGCATTTATAATTAGAAAGAAACTTGCAAGAACTGTAATGAAATGTTTGTCTATGAGGAATGCCCATCAACACAACTATTATTCAGGTATATGTACCAACAACAGCTGCAGAAGAGGGAGAGGTTGATCAGTTCTATGAATAAGTACAAGCTGAAATTGACAAAACATACAAAAAGATACTCTGATAGTCATGGGCACCTAGGATGCAAAGGATGGGAACAAAGAAGGTAAAGTGGTTGGAAATATGGGCTTATGTTTATGATTACTGAATCTGATATACCACCCTTCACATTTGCAGCAGGGCAGCGTACAAAAACGAAGCTGGAGAAAGACTGATAGAATTCTGCAAGACTATTCATTTCAAACACATTTCAGCAACACAAGCTGTGACTGTACGCATGAACTTTGCTCAATGGATTGTGCAAAAATCAAATTGATTACATCTGTGGAAGTCAATGATGGAAAAGCTCAATAACATCAACAAAGACAAACCTGGAGCTGACTGTGGTACAGATCACCAACTACTAGTATGCAAACTCAGGCTAAAGCTCAAAATGAGCAAGCCACTCATGAACATAGCAAAATATGATCTTGAAAATATGCTACTGGAATTTAAAGACTGCCTGTGAAATTGACTTGCCACTTGGATACCAATGGCGGAGCTCCAGAAGAGTTATGGCATGACATCAAGAAAGTTGTGCTCAAAGAAAGTGGAAAGTCTCTGCAAAAGGTGAAAAAATCAATCACAGAACTCAACAGAGATTTCTAACATGCAGCAAGACGAGATAAGGAAAAGTACTACAATGACACATGCAAGGAAATAGAATCAGAAACTATTAGAGGAAAAACAAGATCAGCTTTCCTAAAGCTGAGAGGTAAAGAAAAAATTCCAGCCTCGAATTGGAATGTTACAAGATGCTGAAGGATCCATGTTGAATGATGCTGGGAAGATCAAAAAAAGGTGGAAAGACTATACAGAATCATTGTGCCATAAAGATCAAGTGGATCAACAGTCATTTCAACCTGTACCTTATGATCAGGAACTATTGGTGATGAAAGAAGTCGAAGCAGCATTGAAAGCCTTATCAAAGAACACAGCACCAGGCAATGATGGCATTTCCCATTGAAGTATTACAGCAATCGGATGCAGTTGTTACCATACTTACAAGGTTCTGCCAGAAAATTTGGAAGACAACATCATGGCCAACTGAATGGAAAAGATCTGTGTTTATACCAATACTGAAGAAAGGTGATCCGACTGACTGTGGAAATTATCACAAAATTGCTCTGATCCCACATACCAGTAAGATTCTACTGAAGATTATTCAAAAGAGACTACAACCATACCTGGAAAGAGAACTACCTGAAGTGTAAGCAGGGTTTAGGAAAGGGTGAGGAACTAGACACATCATCGCAGATGTGAGATGGATCCTTGAAAAGACTAAAGAATACCAAAAGGATATCTATATGTGTTTTATTGACTACAGCAAGGCTTTTGACTGTATAAACTATGAGAAATTCTGGGCCACTTTAAGAAGCATGTTGTGATGGGGTCTATAGAGTGTTGCCCGTCCCTCTGTAGAGGGATTATTAACAGGCCCCTTTAGGACTGCCTGCAGCCTGGAGTTCAAGGCTGGGAGGGCTTGGCTCACAAGGAGAGGTTAGAAACTAGCAGGCTGCAGGAGGGAGAGGCCCGTGGAGCCAGCAATCCTTTCAAGGCAAGCCGTACAAAGGTAGGAACTTTAACGGGGCAAGGAAAGAACTTTAGCTGGACTGGAGGAAAGGCCGAGAGATCAGCTTTGTAAAGGTGTAACAAACTGGGTCTGATCCTACAAGGGGAAAGCATGGAATTCTTGGTTTGTCACTGAAACCTGCTTAAATCAGCAGGTGTGGTTTAAATCAGCAATATATTGATGTTGTCAGGGAGGAAGCAGTCAGAGCCAGCCGCAGGTGAGCGGAGCGGCAGGCTCCTGGCAGGACGGCCCCGACGCCCTCGGGGGCTTTAAAATCAGCTGCGGGTGTGCCGGAGAGGTGGAGGAAGCAGTCAGAGCCAGCCGCAGGTGAGCGGAGCGGCAGGCTCCTGGCAGGACGGCCCCGACGCCCTCGGGGGCTTTAAAATCAGCTGCGGGTGTGCCGGAGAGGTGGAGGAAGCAGTCAGAGCCAGCCGCAGGTGAGCGGAGCGGCAGGCTCCTGGCAGGACGGCCCCGACGCCCTCGGGGGCTTTAAAATCAGCTGCGGGTGTGCCGGAGAGGTGGAGGAAGCAGTCAGAGCCAGCCGCAGGTGAGCGGAGCGGCAGGCTCCTGGCAGGACGGCCCCGACGCCCTCAGGGGCCTTTGTACCTCCATTTAATCGTTGCTACTTGTGTCTGCGCGGGTAGCGCACGCGGGTGGCGCACATCAAAGGGGCGTACTACAAGGGGCTTTTTTTGGCTCCTTGTGAGCTCCTTGGAGCATCGTTGGAGCACCGGAAGAGCTACCAGGTACAGCGTGTGTGTATCCATGGGGAAGCGGAAAAAGAAGGTGGTGTCATCAACAGCGTCAGTAGCAGCCTCATCTCCTGTGGTGAGTGGCCCCATGGATCGACATTTGTTACCTTTGGTAGGTCCTGCCTTGCCTATAGCCGTGGGGTCCTCACCTGAGGGTTCAGGAGGGGCCTCCTTGAGCTCCGTTGACCGTACTCCGCCCCCTCCTCCTCAGGGTTTTATTCCTGCTGCATCTGCATGTAGTTCTCCGTTGGAACGGGACACTCTGCCTTTAGAGATGAGACCACTGATACCGGTCTCTTGGACTCCCCCTCAGGCGGAGGTCAGGGAAATTTTGGATTCCTAGGTTTCCCTGGCTGATGTCTGGAGGGTGGTAACACGGACAGAGCGTACCTTAGTATCTACGGTAACCCAGCTCTGCTCCTTCACTCAAGATGTAGTAGCAGGGCTGGTTCATGTAGAAAAGCGGGTAGAATTACTTTGTAACCAAGTTCCTAAATGTGAATCATTGTGTCAATCCCTGCAGACAGTACAGTCTGCAGTAGTGAAGGATAATATTATGATAAATCGCAAGTTAGAAATGTATGAGAATGCAATGAAATCTAAGAATATTAGATTTCTAAGTTTTCCTTTGTGTCACTTGCTATCTCCGGAGATTTTATTACGTAAATATTTACGGGAAATTTTGAAATTACCAAATGCTGATGTAATGTCTTTTTCTAAACTTTATTACCTTTCAGGACGGGGTAGTTCACCTGGATGGTCTGCTGCTGGCTCTCAGCAGCAGGAACCTCAGGAACTCAATTTAACTGAGTTCCTTGAGGACACTCAGGATAACATCCCGTCTCGTGCTACATTACTTGTTACCTTTCTTTTGGAAAGCGATAAAATCTCTGTATTTAAAGAATATTTTAGAAATCGGAAAGCTATTTTTTGTGGATCCCCCATTCAGTTATTTCCTGATGTGTCCAGACCTACACAGCTACGTAGGAAAGCCTTTTTGGCTTTTAAACCTCGTATCTTGGCCTTGGGCGCCTCTTTTTTTTTGAGATATCCATGTAAATGTTTGGTAGTTCTCCAGGGGGTTAGGTATGGTTTTTTTGATCCACTTCAACTGGAGGCATTCCTGTCTGGTAGGGAGACCATAGATACTGTGGTTCAGGAGGCGGATTGATAGATTGAACTGGCTATGAGTTGGAGTTTATTCTCCTTGTGATTTCCTATATTCATTGTATTATTCCTATTTAGTAGAATCTTCCTCCCTATTGTGGTTTATATATTTTCTGTATTGTTTTTCTATATTAGAATTTTCTTTTGTTATTATAATAGCTTTTGTTTCGTTTGTAACTGATAATATTTGAAAATCAAATAAAAAGAGTTGAAATATTGATGTTGTCAGTGTCTTCCTATATTGCAACTATTCTTTGATTCAACATTATACCAGTTTTGCTTATAGTTTCTAGCAGGGGCGGCCCAAGGGGGGTGCGGGGCCATGTGCGGAGACTCGGTGTGGGGCCTCATTTGCATAAGTGGCCTTATTTGCATAAATATTTGCATAATGTTACCATACACTAACTTTTAGTAAACATGTCTCTTAATGAGTGTATGGATAAAGAAAGACTAAAAGATTTCTACATTACTGTAATCCAGTGCCAACCGCCAGGCACATTAGAAACTACTACAAACGCTGCCCATTACCAGGACTCACAAAACACCATACCCTACCTATCAAAAGGCAACACTGCAAATATTAAACCAATACATTTCAGAGAATACTGGGGAACGAGAACAAGTGGCAATGTCAAATAGGAATTACATAAACAGAATACCTCAGCTCAGTTACACATGCAGAACATAGACCATCACCAAACAAGGAATCACAATTTAGAAACAGGAAGGCAATAATTAAACTGGGAACCCCAAAAGCAAAACTTGGAATGTACAACAACACTGTAGAAATAAAACTATAAATTAATTTCCTCTTGTACCAAACAAAGCACAGACGTTAATGATGCACATTTCCCAGAGCTTTCATGTTCCAGTTAATAAATTCAAAATAAAGAGATATCTTTCTACCTTTTGTGCATTTTTTTTTTCAGTTGCAATTGCTCCAGCCACTTTCTTCTGGTTTCTTCATGTTTACTGCTAACTCTCCATCGTCTGCTGTCCATTTGTCCTTTCTTCTCTCTTCTAGTTTTTTTTCCATTCTCTCTCTCTCTCTACATCTGCTTTAACATACTAATCTTTCTCCTTTTGCTATTTCCTCATTCCTATTTCATCCACACAAATTTTACCCCTCCATCCTCAATCCCCACTTACTCTCCCAATACCCGGCCAATTGTAGATTTTTCATCCCTCCCACACAAAATATTTTTTCCCTCTCCATTTTACTCTCCCAGCCCCATCCCATTCTAATCCTCCCCCAACATCAGCTCCCTTCTAGTTCCAGTCTCACCCAGCATCCATTCCCTTCTAGTCCCTGGATCAGCCCATTTCCAGTCCTAGCTCCCCCATCCATTTCCAGTCCGAGTCCCTTCATCAGCTCATTTCCAATCCTAGCCCCCCATCAGCCCATTTCTAGTCATTTCCTAGCCCCACCATCAGCCCATGTCAAATCCTAGCTCCCCTCCACTCAGCCCAATTCCAGTCCAAGCCCCTCATGAGCCTACTTCCAGTTCTAGCCCCTCCATGAGTCCATTAATTCAAGCCCCCACCACAGCCCATTTCCAATCTTAGCTCCCCCCAACAGCCCATTTCCAGTCCTATCCTAGCTGCTCCATCAGCCCATTTTCAGTCCTAGCTCCCTTCCCTCACAGCCCATTTCCATTTCAAGCCCCCTCCCCATTAACTATTTGCAGTTCAAGCCTCCCCTTCCACTCAGCCCATTTCCAGTCCTAGCAACCCCCCAACCCATTACCAGTCCTAGCACCCCATCAACCCACTTCCAGTCCTAACCCCCATCACCCCATTTTCAGTTTAAGCCCCCCTATAACCCATTACAACCCCCATCAGCCCATTTCCAGTCAGCCCCCATAGCCCATTGCCAGTCCTAACCCCCCCCCCCCACAGCCCATTACCAGTCCTAACCACATCAGCCCACCTCAAGTCCTAACCCCTCCCCATCAGCCCATTTCCTGTCCTAGCCCCCCCATAGCCCATTATCAGTCCTAACCCCCCCATAGCCCATTACCAGTCCTAACCCCCCATCACCCCATTTCCAGACAGCCCCCATCAGTCCACAGCCCATTACCAGTCTTAACCCCCCCAGCCCATTACCAGTCCTAACCCCCCCAACAGCCCACAGCCCACCTCAAGTCAAGTCCTAACCCCCTCCATAGCCCATTACCAGTCCTAAACCCCCCCCATCGGCTCATGGAAAATTAAAAAAAAAAAAAAAGCTGGCCGCTGCCACCGCAGCAGCAGCAGAATGGAGTGTCCTGCGGGGCCCCCTCTGCCCGGCTGAGCTCTCCCAGCCCCGCTGAGCCCCTCTGCGCCAGCTTTCAGATACGCGAAGGGAGAGTGTCTCCCTCGTGTCTCTGTTAAGCCCACAGGGGCAGATGGGAAGCAGGGGCTGATGGGAAATTTCCCATCTGCCCCTGCGGGCTTAACAGAGACGCGAGGGAGACACTCTCTCTTTGTGTATCTGAAAGCCGGCGCAGAGGGGCTCAGCCGGGCAGGGAGAGCTCAGCTGGGCAGAGGGGGTCCCGCGGGACACTCCATTCTGCTGTTGCCGCCGCGGCAGCAGCAGCCAGCTTTTTTTTTTTTTAATTTAATTTTTAAAAAAGCAGAATGTTCTTTGCGCGGGGCCCCCTGAAACGCGGGGCCCTGTGCAAAAAACATTCTTGCTCAATGGACGGGCCGGCCCTGGTTTCTAGACGTACTTTGACTGTATGGTTATCATGTATTTGGTTGCTACATTTTGTACAAAATCTTTCTCCTGCATATCTTTTCAGTGAGTTAAATATTTTTGAGCTGTCCATACAGCTGAGTGTTTTTCTTTTGATCTATATCTAAAATTTAGCATGCTCTTGGACTATCACAGCCTGTTCATGTGATGCTAAGTATTTACTGCTCAGTAATTATTTTTATTCTGGTTATGCATTTGCCCATTCACTGCAATTCCCTTTCAACACTGGACTTGAAGGAGAAATACCAGCATCATGTAAAGAGTTCACAAAGGAGTTTTGGGAAAAAGGGAGGGGGGGGGGGTTGTAGCCAGCATTAATAATTATGAGAGAGGGGGGCACCATTCTATAGGTTGCAGGGAGGCACCAGAAACCCTAGCACCAGCCCTGCCCAGAAGCTTACTGCCAGCGATTCAGAAAAGGGGGCTCCAGATAAAAGAGAGCTCTTGGAGGTTCCTCTATAAATTGAAGGATCTCACATGGAAGTGGCTGTGACTGGAGGGAAAGACTGGGCCAGAGATAGCCAAGATTGTGCTGTTGGAGAAGATTTTGGAGGGCTTGACCACCCTGATGAAACAGTGGGTAAGTCAGCACCCTAAGCTTACACTGGAGAGTGCACTCGAAATAGCCAAAGGGTATTATGAAGCCCAACCAGTAACTGAAGTGGACAGTGAGAAGGGGAAGAAGTCACCCGTCAGCCCAGGAAGCTGGAAAGGAAGCTGGAACAGATGTTGGCTCCCATGTTCCGACCCCCAAAGTCACCTCCTAAGTGAAGGCATGGCCCCAGCCACAATCCCTTCACCTGTTTTAAGTTTGGAGTCCGGGGATCCTTTGCTTTGGAATGTATCCTGGGTGCAGAAGACCTCATGGAGGTCGGCCTAACCACCCTTCACACTTGTGCTTTTGTGGACAGTCCCCACCCAAGGGCATAGAGCTTTGTAATTCCTATGGAGCTCGAGGGCACCCACCTCCAGGCCTTGATAGTCTCCATAAGTGTGCAGACTCTTATTCACCTGGAAACCGTAACCTGTTTCAATTGATTATGCAAAGACGGCAACACTGGCCTGTGTGCATGGAGACTAGAGGCAGTACTCAATGGCACAGCTCTAAATTAAAACTCTAGCAGGCCAAGTCACAGTCGAGGTCGTGCTGCCCTGGCTACCGTATCCAGTGGTGATTAGCCAAGACTACCCAAACTTCAGAGTGATATGAGCCCGACTGATAGAGATCTCCCCCTGGAAGATCCAGATCTATATGTCAAGACTCCCAAGCCTGATAAGTCCCAGAGACAGCATCACCAGGAAAAGCTACGCTACTAACAGAATCTGTGGGCAGCTATGGGGGAAGGATCTGGGGAGGGGGAGTCTAAGGAAGAACGCTTGGGGATAGTTCAGGACTCAGTCAGTGGTAGTGAACATAAGATATGCCATACTGGGTCAGACCAAGGTCCATCAAGCCCAGTATCCTGTTTCCAACAGTGGCCAATCTAGGTCATATGTACCTAGCAGTTTCCCCAAAAGACACAGCTACCACAATGCTTGTATTGAGTCAAGCATTGATATCCTGGATCCCTTCTTAATAATGGTTTATGGACCTTTCCTCCAGGAACTTGTCCAAACCTTTTTTAAACCCAGCTACACTAACAGCCTTTACTACATCCTCCGGTAACAAATTCCAGAGTTTGATTACATGTTGAGTGAAAATATATTTTCTTTTATTAGTCTTAAATAGTTTACCCTGTAGCTTCATTGCATGTCCCCTAGTCTTTCTATATTTTGATAACGTAAACAATCGATCTACGTTTCCAGGCACTGTTCCCTCTAAGCTGTGCGCGTGTGCGCGCGCACACCTCGCCGAGCGAGCGCACATACTTTACAACAGAGCGCACAAAAATTATGTCTCTGGTTCTGATAGAAAACAACACAGATGTCTTAAAATTTAAAAGTTATGATTGTAAATACTATAAATTTCCCGCTTCATTTAGTAATCGTCTATTTTCATTTAATTTGATTAAAATCAATGTGGTGTACATACTGTATTCTGACGTGTAGTCAAGTTTTAAAGTATATAACTCCGAGTGTTATGTGGCGCACAAAAATTTAACCTTCCTTCAAAAGCTGCACACAGGTGATATTTTATGCACACACAGCCTACAGAAAATTAGAGGGAACATTGGTTCCAGGGGTGATCCGGGAAACTACAGACCGGTGAGCATGACTTCAGTACCAGGAAAAATGGTAGAAGCCATCATAAAGAACAAAATTGTTGAACATGTAGATAGTCATGGCTTAATGGGAGACAGACAACATGGCTTTAGACAAGAAAGATCTTGTCTTACTAATCTGTTATGTTTTTTTGAAGGTGTGAATAAACAGGTAGACAAAGTTGAGTCGGTTGATATAGTGTATTTGGACTTTCAGAAAGCCTTTGACAAGGTCTCTCATCAGAGGCTTTTGGCAAAACTGAAGAGTCATGGGATAGGAGGCAGTGTACTATTGTGGATCAGGAACTGGTTAAAAGATAGAAAGCAGAGGGTAGGGCTAAATGGCCAATTTTCCCAATGGAGAAAGGTGAATAGTGGTTTACCCCAGGGATCTGTGATGGGTCCGCTGCTTTTTGACCAGGAAAAGGGAATAACGAGTGAGGTTATCAAATTTGCAGATGACACAAAACTATTTAAAGTTGTTAAAACCCAAGAGGATTGTAGAAAATTGCAAGAGGATCTTGATAAATTGGAAGACTGGGCATAAAAATGGCAGATGAAATTTAATGTGGACAAGTGCAAAGTTATGCACCTAGGGAAGAACAACCCAAACTATGGTTACACGATGCAAGGTTCCACATTAGGAACCACCACGCAGGAAAAAGATTTAGGTGTCATTGTGGATAACATGTTAAAACCCTCCGCCCAGTGTGCAGCGGCGGCCGAGAGAGCAACTAGAATGCTAGGTATCATAAGGAAAGGAATGGAAAATTAAACAAAGGATATTATAATGCCTCTATATCGTTCCATGGTGAGACCACACCTTGAATATTGTGTGCAATTCTGGTCGCCGTATCTTAAAAAAGGATAGAGCGTTATTAGAAAAGGTTCAGAGAAGAGCCACCAAAATGGTAAAGGGGATGGAAGGATACCCCTGTGAAGAAAAGCTAAAAAGGTTAGGGCTCTTTAACCTGGAAAAAAGACGGCTGAGGGGAGATATGATAGAAGTCTATAATTAATGAACGAACGGGTAACCCTTCTTAAAAATTGGCGTTATGTTCGCCATCCTCCAATCTTCTGGTATTACAGATGATTTTAATGATAGTTCACAGATTACTAATAGCACGTCTGCAATCTCATATTTCAGTTCTTTCAACACCCTTGGATGTATACCATCTGGCCCAGATGATTTGCTACTCTTCAGTTTATCTAATAGTTGTAATACATCTTCCCGATGTATCGATATTTCCTTCAATTCTTCCACACCTTTAAATACCACTTCAGTCATGGGTAACATCCTTACATCTTCCTCAGTAAAGACCGAAGCAAAGAATTCATTCAGTCTCTCCGCTATCGCCTTGTCGCCTCTTAGTGCCCCTTTAACCCCTCTATCATCTAATGGACCAACTGACTCTCTCACAGGTTTTTTGCTATGAATGTACTTGAAAAAGTCTTATGCGTTTTTGCTTCCGCAGCAAGCTTCTTCTCAAATTCTCCCTTTGCCTGCCTTATCAATGCCTTGCATTTAACGTGCCAGTCCTTGTGCTGTTTCCAGGTTTCGTTGTTTGGCTCTTTTTTCCATTTCCTGAAAGATGATTCAGGAGGGCCCAGCAAGAGGATGAGTCCCTTTAACATGACCGAGAGCGGGTTTTGGAGCTGGATGGGATTCCAGTAGCTAATGGAGAGTCCCCTGCAAAAACATTTCCCTATTTCATGCTAAAGGGAGATTGATTGTACAGAGTGGCCGAGGGGACCCTAGAGCGGAAAGAGGTAGAAAAACTGATAGTTCCCTGGCTTTAACATCAGCAGTTGTTATCATTGGCTCATAGCCATTTATTAGGACAACTGGGGTGGAGAAAACACTAGAGTCTGATTTCTTTGGCACAGGGTCCATAAACATGTGCAGTTATATTGCTAGTCATGCCCCACCTGCCAACTTCGTAATCCCGCTGGAGTCCGACCTGCCCATCTAGTGCCTATTCCTATCATTGAAACCCCATTCGAAAGAGTGGACATGGACCTGATAGGTCCCTTGGAGCGAACTGCCCGAGGCAACAAGTATATTTTAGTCATACTATATTACATGACCCGCTAACCGGAGGCCATTGCTCTAAGAAATATGAAGACTACTACAATCGCAAATGCCCTCTAGGAAGTGTTCTCATGGGTGGAAATACCCAATGAGATCTTCACAGATCAAGGAGCATCCTTATTTCCAAGGCCATGAAGTAAGTGTGTGCCTTGTTGAAGGTCAAGATGCTGCGAACCTCAGTATATCACCCCCAGATGGATGGTCTTGTTGAGTGATTCAATAAAAGTCTGAAACAGATGTTACAAAAGTTCTTGCAGGAGGACAGGAAGAATTGGGACATTCTTCTACCCTATTTGATGTTTGCCATCCACAAGGTACCTTAGAGTTCCACGGGGTTTTCACCTTTTTAGTTGCTCTTCAGAAGACAACCAAGAGGCATATTAGAAGTGATAAAGGAAACCTGGGAAGAAGAACCCTGTGCCAGGTGTAATTTGGTGGAGTACATTATACAAATGCAAGACCAGCTGAGGAAAGCCAGAGAAGTGGCCAGACTCAGTCTGGAAAATGCTCAAGCCAAGCAGGCCAGGGGCTACAATCGGGCAGCTGTGCACCGCACCTTCCAATCAGGAGACAGAGTTTTAGTCTTCCTGCCCTAATCTGAGAGCAAGTTACTCTGTAAATGGCAGGGATCCTATGAGGGCGAAGAGAAAGTAGGGCCTGTTTACTACAAGATTGGCCAGCCAAATAAATGACAGAAAGACAAAATTTACCATATTAACCTATTGAAAAAGTGGACTCCAGTGATGGTTATGATGGTACACGAAGATGATTTTGGGCCAGAAATTTTAGCCCTGTTGGATCTGGCTCAAGTTCCAATTGGAGACCGGCTCTCTGCTGCCGAGAGAAGAGATCTAGAAGGTTTGATCCACCCACCCAGAACAAACCCACCTCATTTATCATGATATATTTACTGACCCTGGGGTGGTTATCAGGCAGCAACCTTATCGGAATCCCAGAGGCCTGGCAATAGGCCGCCGAGGAGCTGGAAGAGGTGCTTAACTTGGGAGTTATAGAAGAGTCCATGAGGGACTGGTCATTACCTATCGTCCTGGTTTCTAAACCCTTTGGAAACCTTAGATTCTGCATTGACTTCTGGAGGATCAATGCCGCTTCTAAACAAGAAGCGTATTCCATGCCTAGAATAGATGAGCTAATCGAGTGACTCGGTGGAGCACACTTTATATCAACCTTGGACCTGACTAAGGGATACTGGAAGGTACCCTTGACTGGCTGCCAGGGAGAAAATTGCATTTTTGACCCCGGTCTGTTCTAATTTCCAGTGCAACCCTTTGGATTACACAGAGTTCCCACCATTTTTCATCGCCTAGTTGACTGCCTACTGAGACCGCACAAGGAGTATACGGCTGCCTACCTTGATGACATCATCATCTACACCAGAGACTGGACCACCCATCTAACACAAGTAAAAGCCATGTTGATCAACCTTCGGAAGGCTGGGCTGATGGCTAACCCTAAGAAATGTTTTCTGGGAGTCAGGACATTCAATACCTAGGGTATTTAATCAGGAATAGACAAATCTGACCTCAACTGTGGAAGGTGGCTGCCTCTGCCCAGGTCCCCACCCCAAATTTAAAGAAAGAGGTTCATGCCTTTCATGGACTGATTGGCTATTACTGCCAGTTCTTCCCTAATTTTGCAAAGGTGGTGGAACTGTTAACCAGTCTCTTCTGGAAGAGAACTCGCAAGCAGATCCAATGGTCATCGAATCTGTACCTACTTTCTGCTTTTCAAAAAGGCCATGTGCTCTGAATCCATCCTGAGCAGTCCTGATTTCTCTACTATTTATTGTGCATACTGATGCCTCTGAGGTGGGTCTAAGAGCCATTCTGGCCAGGACGTCATGGGTGAAGACCATCCCATAACATTCATCAGCAGGAAACTGCTTCCTCAGGAGAAGCATTATGCAGTGATCAAGAAGGAGGCCCTGTCTATCAAGTGGGTGCTCAAAACCTTTAAATACTACCTGCTTGGCCATTTGTTCATGCTAATAATGGATCACCAACCCCTCAAGTGGCTGGCTTGGCATAAAGAATCCCATGGCCATATTATGTGGTGGTTCTTGAGTCTCCAACCCTACCAGTTCCAGACTCACCTGAACGTGGACTTCCTTTCCCAGGTGGGGGTTCTGATAGAGGCATGTGCTCAATGGGGCATGGATAAGCTGAAAAGGAGGATGCGTGATGGGGTCTATAGAGTGTGGCATGTCCCTTTCCAGCGAGATTATCAACAAGTCCCTTTAAGAGAGCCTGCAGCTTGGAGTTCAAGGCTGGGAGGGCATGATTCACAAGGAGAGGTTAATACCCAGCAGGCTGCAGGAGGGAGAGAGGCCCATGGATCCAGGAATCCTTTCAAGGCAAGCTGTTACAAAGGTAGGAACTTTAACTGGGCTGAAAGAAGGGCCAGGAGACCAGCTTTGTGAAGGTGTAACTGGGTTTGAATAAAAACAAGTTTTGTTTCCCTGAACTGCTCTCTGTTTGGTGTTTGAACAGAAAACCCCCTTCCCACCACACGCCACACTACCTACACATAGGTATACCAAAACATCTGATAGTTCTCTTACACAACCTTTACATTGATCATGAAGCAACAGTTCGATCAGAACAAGGAGAAACAGAATGGTTTAAAATCAGCAAAGGTGTAGGACAAGGCTGCATACTTTCCGCCTACTTCTTTAACTTATATGCAGAACAAATCATCAGAGAAGCAGGACTGTATGAAGACAACAGAGGTGTGAAGATTGGTGGAAGACTCATCAACAACCTTCACTATTCTGATGATACCACATTACTGGCTGAAAGTGAAGATGATTTGAAACATTTGCTTCTCAAGATCAAGGAACATAGTCTTAAAATGGGCTTGCACCTTAACATAGAGAAGACAAAGAACCTGACAACTGGCAAAATCAATAAATTTATCATTGATGGAGAAGAGATTGAAATAGTAGACAACTTCAACCTGCCTTGATCAATAACACAGGTACACTACCAAAAAACTGCCTCCAGTTTTGCAACTGATTCCTATAGATTTTGGGGTGCTGAATCCAGGTAAAATAGCCAAAATGTTCCATCACGTCACGTTTTCTTGCAAAATTAGATTTCTTACCCATATAAGGAATGTTCACATAATTTCTTTTTAGCCGACTGCAGTTTATTTTCTTGGCCCAAAATAGAGGTTGTAATGGTTAACTAACTAGAAACACTCCCTCATGATATTTTAGAGTGTTTTGTATTCATTTTATACATTAACAGGACAATTGGGAGGCGGGGGGCTAAATCCAGTACTCGCGCTGGCACATGTTCTTTCCTGTTCGCCTCGCCTCGTTCGCTCGCTCAAACACGGTGGTTGCGACATGAACGTTCCTGTCAAATTTCAGTTTCTTGCAAGTTCATTATTACCTTTTGTTTGCTCAGTCGTAATCCAGCTTTATTCCGAAGTGGTTCACTACAGTTGTAGTTTGCAGTGCTGTGTATTTGTGATGGCTCACAGAGCCAGAGGTTGCGTCAACTCTCCGGACAGTTTTTGTTTTATTTGTGGGGAATATACCGTGAAAAAGCGGCAGAGGAACATTTCTGCATTTATTAAAAAAGTATATTTCGCCTATTTCGGTTTGAAGTTAGGCGATCAAGACAAACCGTGGGCTCCTCACAAAGTGTGCAAGACATGTGAGGAAGATCTACGCTTATGGATGAAAGGTAAAAAACAAGCATTTCGTTTCGGAATACCTATGATGTGGCGTGAACAAAGAGACCACAGCAGTGACTGCTATTTTTGCTCTTGCATTGTGAAGGGATACAACTTAAAAAATAAGAACGTAATAAGTTACCCCAACCTTCCCTCAGCAATTAGGCCTATGCCTCATAGCAACGAAGTACCTGTGCCTGAACCACCAAAATCTTTGGATCATATTTGTGTGGACGGTTCTGATCATGATGAGACTCATCAGATGGCTTTTCCCGATGAGTCCAGTACTTCCGAGTTTGAAACTGAACCAGATCCGAAACCTGAACTTTTCTCTCAAGCTGAATTGAATGATTTAGTCCGGGATTTAGGACTCCCAAAAGATGCTGCCCAACTGCTAGGTTCTCGGCTTAAACAGAAAAATCTATTGTCACCAGGAACAACTTTTTATTGGTACCGCAACCGCGAGACACAATATTTGAAGTATTTCAGCAAAGAGGAAGATTTGGTATTTTGCAACGATATATACGGAGTGATGGAAAAGTTTAAACTCAAGTATGATCCTGCTGAATGGCGGCTGTTCATTGATTCGTCAAAAGACAGCATAAAAGGTGTTCTTCTTCATAATGGCAACACATTCGCTTCAGTTCCTATTGCTCACTCTGTTATTCTCCAAGAGAAATACGAGAATTTGGCCCTGATTCTTCAGAAGATTCGTTATGATGAGCATAAGTGGATGATTTGTGGAGACTTTAAAATTCTATCCATGCTATTAGGGCAGCAATCCGGTTTCACCAAATATCCCTGCTTCCTTTGCTTGTGGGATAGCCGGGCCCGCGACCTACACTGGGGGAAAAAAGACTGGCCAATTCGGGAGTATTTGAGACCCGGTGAGAAAAATGTTCTTCATGAGAGCTTGGTACCTCGTGATAAAATTCTATTACCACCTCTCCACATTAAGTTGGGTCTCATTAAGCAATTCATCAAGTCCCTTCCAAAAGATGGTGAGTGCTTTCGGTACCTTTGCTCAAAGTTCCCCCGACTTTCTGAAGCAAAGCTAAAGGAAGGAGTGTTTGTTGGCCCTGATATAAGGAAACTCATTTCAGATGGAGCATTCGCTGAAACTATGTCTGAGAAGGAAAAAGAAGCCTGGGATTCCTTCAAGGATGTTGTTCTCAAATTCTTGGGGAACAGGCGGGATGAGAACTATAAGGATATTGTTGCCAGGATGCTCAATGCCTTCAAAGAACAAGGCTGTAACATGAGCCTGAAAGTCCATTTCTTGCACTCCCATGTGAACTACTTTCCCGAAAACTTGGGGGCGTACAGTAAAGAACAAGGTGAAAGGTTTCACCAGGACATCAAGGACGCAGAGAGAAGGTACCAAGGAAGATGGAACACCACTATGATGGCTGATTTCTGCTGGTTGCTGCTGCGGGAAACCCCAGATGAAAAATACGCCAAGCAGCGCACCAAGAGAAGCATTCGGGGGAAGAAGAAACGGGCCCACCAGGAGATTGATTGACCCAAGAATGACTTTAAAATCTAAACCAGGGGTCTCAAACACGCGGCCCGCGAGAGAAGGTTGTGCGGCCCGCGACGGAGGGAAATAAAAAAAGCCTTGCTTCTGCCGTTGCCGCCGTGGCAGCGGCAGAATCGACTGTCAATTTTTTTTTTAAAACGGGCTTCTGCTGCTCAAGCAGCAAAATCAGCTGTGCTGCGGTACCTTCCTCTCTGCCCGGAGATCCTTCATTGTGCTCCATCAGCGTGTGCTTTTCAAGCCGCGAAGAGAGTATTCCCCTCTCGCGAGGCTTGACAAGTGAATAGGCTTAAGCCGCGCGAGAGGGAAATACTCTCTTCGCGGCTTAAGAAGCACACGCTGATGAAGCACAATGAGGGATCTCCGGGCAGAGAGGAAGGGGCCGCGGGACAGCTGATTTTCTGCTGCAGCAGCAGAAGAAGCCAGGTGTTTTTTTTATTTACCCGGGGGGGGGGGGGGGTAGGACGGGAAATGGGCTATTGGCAGGGGGGGGTGTAGGACTGGAAATGGGCTATTGGCAGGGGGGGGGTAGGACTGGAAATGGGCTATTGGCAGGGGGGGGGGTAGGACTGGAAATGGGCTATTGGCAGGGGGGGTGTAGGACTGGAAATGGGCTATTGGCAGGGGGGGTTAAGACAGGAAAAGGGCTATTGGCAGGGGGGGGTGGTGGACTGGAAGAGGGCTATTGGCAGGGGGGGTGTAGGACTGGAAATGGGCTATTGGCAGGGGGGGGATATAACTGGAAATGGGCTATTGGCAGGGGGGGGTTATGACTGGAAATGGGCTATTGGCAGGGGGGGTTATGACTGGAAATGGGCTATTGGCGGGGGGGGGGGGGTTATGACTGGAAATGGGATATTGGGAGGGGGGGTATGACTTGTAATGGGCTATGGTGGGGGCTAGGACTGGAAATGGGCAGGTGGGGGATAGGAAGGACTGGAAGTGGGCTGATGGGGGGAGTTAGGACTGGTAATGAGCTATGGAGGGGCTGACTGAAATGGGGTAATGGGGGTTAGGGCTGGAAGTGGGCTATTGGCAGGGGGGGGTTATGACTGGTAATGGGCTATGGTGGGGGCTAGGACTGGAAATGGGCAGATGGTGGTTAGGACTGGAGGTGGGCTGATTGGAAGGGGGGCTTGAACTGCAAATGGCTGATGGGGAGGGGGCTTGGAATGGAAAGGGGCTGTGAGGGGAGGGAGCTAGGATTGGAAATGGGCTGATGGGGGACTAGGCTTGGACATGGGCTGCTGGGGGCTAGGATTGGAAATGGACTGATGCAGGGACTAGAAGGGAGCGTATGCTGGGTGGGGCTGGAACTAGAAGGGAGCTGATGTTGGGGGAGGATTAGAATGGGATGGAGCTGGGAAAGTGAATAGGAGAGGGGAAAAATATTTTGTCTGGGAGAGAAGACAAATCTACAATTGGCCAGGTATTGGGAGAGTAAGTGGGGATTGAGGATGGAGGGGTAAAATTTGAGTGGATGAAATAGGAATGAGGAAAGAGAAAAAGGAGAAAGATTAGTATGTTAAAGCAGATGTAGAGAGAGAATGGAAAAAAAACTAGGAGAGAAGAAAGGGCAAATGGACAGCAGACGATGGAGAGTTAGCAGAAGACATGAAGAAACCAGAAGAAAGTGGCTGGAACAATTGCAACTGAAAAAAAATGCACAAAAGGTAGAAAAATATCTCTTTATTTTGAATTTATTAACTGGAATATGTCAGCTCTGGGAAATGTGCATCATTAATGTTTGCGCTTTGTTTAGTACAAGAGGAAATTAATTTATAGTTTTATTTCTACAGTGTTGTTGTACATTCCAAGTTTGGCTTTTGGGGTTCCCAGTTTAATTATTGTCTTCCTGTTTCTAAATCTTTTAGTCTTTCTTTATCCATGCACTCATTAAAGAGGCATGTTTACTAAAAGTTAGTGCATGGTAACATTATGCAAATATTTATGCAAATGAGGCCCCTTATGCAAATGAGGCCCCGCGTCTTATGCGGCCCCCGGGTTACTTTACAAGTCCTCATTCGGCCCTCAAAGCAATTTGAGTTTGAGACCCCTGATCTAAACTGTGTTGACAAATATCGTGTTTTTACTAAACTTTGAAATAAAAAGTTGCTAGTTATTACCACAGTGTCTGATCTCATTTATTAGAATTTTATTTTCACACCATCGGGTGTTTGTCTTCATGTATTGCAATGGTGCGGTTTGCGTTTTCTATTCTTACATACATACCTGTACAACATTTCTTGCACATTTCTTTGCTTTGCTTTGTGTCTAACCTCGCTCTTATATGCTCAATGTTTGTGCACATGTATGTGGCTGTTTTAAGTGCAGACAATTTTGCTACCATCACAGTGTGTTTTGTTGACAGTACTCTATTCTTATGTGCTGCCTTGTTACAATTTTCTTTATTCTTATTTGAATAACTACTAAACAATTAGTATAAAGAATTCATCCAAGAAACTTTTATCTCGATCGCACTCAATCTGAAACGTTCACCTCAAACTGCTAACCCAATGTAGCAAAAAATCTGTACGTGATGGAGCAAATTGGTTACCAGATTTGGATTCGGCGCACCAAAAAACGTAAAAATCAATCGAAACATTAGAGGCAGTTTAAAAAAAATTTCTTTTAGTGTACCTGTGTAATCAATAAAGAAATTGCAAGTAGTCAAGAAATCCGACAACACATTGGCAGAATGGCTATGAAGGACCTAGACAAGATTCTCAAGAGCAGAGATGTCTCTCTCCATACAAAGATTCAACTTGTTCACGCCATGTTACTTTCAATAACATCTAATGGATGTAAAAGTTGGATAGTGAAAAAGATAGACAGGAAGAAAACTGATGCCTTTGAATTATATGCTGTTGAAGAATACTGCGTATACCATGGACTGTCCGAAGAACAAACCAGTCAGTAATAGAGGAGATCAAACCTAAGCCTTCTTTAGAAGCTCAAATGACAAGACTTTGACTTTCATACTTTGGACACATCATGTGAAGAGAGAGATCATTAGAGAAAGACATCATGCTTGGCAAGGTTGAAGGTCAATGCAAAAGAGGCAGACCAGCAATGAGATGGTTTAATACAATATCAGCAGCTATGGATGCCATGTTATTAACTACGAGCTGCTTGACTGAAGACCGAACCCAGTTTAAGACAACTATCCAGAGGGTCGCCATGAGTTGACACTGACTCAAAAGCACTTAACAACAATATGTATTTACTAAATGATTATTCTTATTGTAAAATTAATTGTAATATTTATTAAAAAGATTTTTATTATGCCAGATTGCCACATAGAAAAATACATTGGTGTAACATGGAAAATTGGAGTAATGAATAGTACAGAACAGCAAGACAGAAAGAAGCTTGTCAGCCCAAAGAACACACAGCAAAAATATAAAATAAAAAAAAAAATCAAAGGTCAATTAGAAAAAAGTCCAGAATCAACAAGGTGATTTTCCCTGAGTTACTCATGCAGATTGGCTACCGGTAAGGTTAATCCATACAGCAAATAATGAGTTAAAGACACAGAGAAACACTAGCTCAAATGGTTCTTTAGGAGGGTTGCGATAGGAGGCTTGTCCATCCATCAGGGGAGGGCTGGCCTGTGCATTGTTAGTGCTAGTTGCCATAGTGCCCAGTAGACAAATAGTGGAAAGCGATGGAGTGGAATAGGAGGAAACCAAACACCCAAAGCCCATCACAGAGCAGAACCTGTCAGAAATAGAATGTGGCCGCCCCAAAGGACGTTGAGAAGCTCAGAAATTGCACTTTGGGAGCTTGAAGGGGGGCTAAGAACCCACATCTCAGGTAAGTTCCTACAGGGTCTGTCTGGATCCTCTGCCCTTGGTGACTCTGAGTCAGATCCTTTGGGATAGCATTTTTCAAGTCTTCAAATGGTAGCCCGGCACAGTTCCACATCAATAAATGTTTCATATATAACCTAGTTTTATTTTTCCAGAGTTTTTCTCCAGTCGCTAGCTGCACCCCCTCCTTCTAGGATAGAGGCTTAGATAAAAGTAGACCATTTATTGCTTTATTTGCAGCACCTGCATACTCCATTCTGTCTGACATCATTAAAGTAGGGTCTGAGGTCCCTGTACCAAAGAGCTTATGATCCACGTTGGAAGGTCTGATTGCTGATTTTGGTGCCTGGTTTGTAGATTCACTTCCAAACAGAAAGAATAGGATGACTACAGTGGTATTGTATTATCCAACTGCAGTCAAGACACGCTGAGGCATAGGGAGATGAAATGATCTGCTCTGGGTCACACATGAAGTTAGTGGTAGTTGAGTTCAGTCCATATCCTCATAGGTCTTTTGACTTATACTCTGTGCAATAGCGTGATTTTAGAATTCAACAGGGGGATAACAAGATAATTGCATGTAGTCAGGTCTGCTTAAGCTGGACCAGGGTCAGGGTGAGGGGGCAGAGGGATTGAAAGAGCATAGACCTGCTTCTAGCCAGTTCGTGCTTTTTAGTGGGATGTGCTTTCTACTGCGTTATCATGCAAAATTAAAATTAGTGTGGAATGGGCAGTTCTGCAGCATACCAAAGAGGCCTCTTCCGTGCCAGAATTGGGTGCTCAGCTGGCCTTTGGGTGCTTGGCTGAGATCAGAAGACAGGTCAAGCCTCCTTTGCATTTCTCCTCTAGTAACCAATGCTGCCTCAATGATTCTTTTCCAGGTTTATTATCCAGCAACTTGAGCTTCTGATGGCTTCCGGATCCTCCCTGGAACCAGAGCCTCCGCCAACACAGTCAGTGGCCCCTCAGCCTCTCGCCTCCAGGAAGGGAAAAAACAAAAAATGGAAGAAGAAAGAAATAATCCCTGAGGAACCAGAGAAAGCAAAAATGCCCCATGGCAACTCCCCACGGACTCAGGTTGAAATAGAGACCCTAACTTCAACAGGTCACCAGGCTCTAGTGACTGGAGACTTCCAGGAGGCTTTGGCCTCTTTCAAAAAAGCCTTCTTGCTCTCTTTGGAAACCCCAACCAAGAAAGTTCAAAGAGCATGTGCTTTCAACCTTGGGGCAGCCTATGTGGAGACTGGGAAGTTCAAGAAAGGCCTTGAATTCCTACTCAAGTCACAGACCAAGGACAAGGAGGCAGGAGAAAATGTAGGTGACCTTTTTTTCAACATAGGGATCGCATATGAGGGCTTGCAGGACTTCCCAAAGGCTCTCGAATATTTTCGCAAGGCGTCTGGCCACTACCGGCCATCCAAGGTGGGGAGCATAGCTGAGAGTTGCATGAAAATGGGCCACTGTTACTTGGGGATGAAGGACGCCTCCCGGGCTGCCCAATGTTTCCAAGAGGCAGGAGAGGCCTACACAGTAGTTGGGAGACTGGAATCCGCGGCAGTGGCTTTGAACGAAGCTGGATGCTACATGTTACAGAGTCAGCAGTACAGCTCAGAAGAGGTTCTCAGGATGCTTCATGAATGCTATATTTTGTGCGAGAAGCTTCCAAGCAATAGCCTTTTGGGTAAGAAAAGCTTGTTGGGTCCAGATGTTGCTTCTTTAGCATGTTTCATAGAGATGTTGTGTGGTCCCACCCAGCACTAGAAGGGTTCAGTTTGCAGTTGTAAAATTCCACCACTGGTGAAGATATTTATTTATTTAGGTATCTGATTGACCAACATTTGGAGAACATCAACCAAATGTGTGGTAAATGCAGAGGGAGTGTGGTCAGCATGTGCCCTGCATTTACCACATGGTCTCTGGTGCCAGAAATCAACATTAGTGTCTCATAGCGGTGCAAAACTCTCAACACATACCCCTCCCGATCAGCCCCACCCAAAATATCACCCCTCCAAGATCACTGCCATCCTAATGCCCCCCCACCCCCGGTAGAGGTCTCCCAACAAGGACTCACACTCAAGAGATCTCTTCGCACAAGCAAACCACCAAGAGACTTTCCCCCAACCCAGCACCCTCCCTGTTTAAAAACACACTCCAAAAACAATCCCCACCCCGACTCCCCCTCCCTTGGGACATACCTCAGGGTCTCCCTGGTAGTCTAGTGGACCAGGTCAGGAGTGGTCCTCATCTGCTCTCATCCTGGGGCCACCAGGGTTCAAAATGACAGCTATCACTTCTAGCAGTTGCCCTTATATGGTACAGTGACCCTACTGATAGTACCGTGAGACTACTGCTAGGGGTGATGGCCACCATTTTGAACCTTGGTGGTTCTCAGTCAAGAGCAGAGGGGGATCACTCCCCCTCTAGCCCACTATACCAGGGATCACTAAGGTGAATGTTGTGGGAATAATGGGGTGGGAAGGGGGATGTCTGCTGCAGGGATGGTATCTGTTGGGAGTGGATCTTGGGGGGGGGGGGGAATACTATCTGGGGTAGGGGGGTCTTGAATGGGGGGTTTGAATCGAGAGGGGGAGTTGGCCATAAGATTTTTTTTGTAGATCTGCTTTGGGAAGTGGCCGCACTTAACACCACCTCTTGGGTTTTTTTTTAATAATTATAAGATTTTAGGATAAACTCTGGATTGTTTATATTATTATGTTTTAATTCATTAAGTAATTATATATTTTATGTAAAAAGTATGTTTTATTTAGTTGTTGTTTTATGTAATTGTAGATGAATTTGTTTTTTCTTTTCACTTGCTTTTGATTGTTCTTTATATAGGGGCACGTTTACTTACTGTGAGCTAACAGCAAACATTAACATGTGGTAAGTGCACAGGCTGTGCATTAGCTGATGGGGGGGGGGGTGTGCTCCTGTGCCCTTGCAGTTATTGCACTAACAAGTACCTCACCGCACTATAATGTAATTCACAATTAACACACCGCCCATTGAGGTGGCTTTAAATGCACCCTCACTAACTTCAACATGGACAATTAGTGTGTAGAAATTAACTCCACGCTCACCAACTGTGCAGTCAACACACTCTCCACTACAGAAACTGCCTCTTCCTGTTGCGGTCCTATTTTGAGGAATTCTTTGCCACCTTATCTTAGAGGGGAAACAAATTATCCCACATTTAAATCAGCATTAAAAGCAAATTTCTTTACGTTAGCCTTTGGTTCAGCTTCGGATTGGTGTGGTTAATGTTTGATTTTGGCGAATGGATGCCTTCACTGGAAAATTTTCCTTTTTTTCTCTAAAAGATATTGTATCTTTGTTTTCCTTTCTTATCATTTTTATTTTAAACTGTTTTGGAATGGCTCTCCATTCCAAAACAGTTTACAAACTAAACTTTCCACCCCTAACCCGGCCCCTTCACGTGCTAAACAGTTAGCATGGGCTTTTTACCGCACTGGTCGTTTCAGCGCACAGTAGCTGTTACTGTGGTCCCGCATAAACCATTAGTGCGCTTTAGCAAACGTCCTCATAATGTATTAATGCTGGTTTCATTTTAATTATATAATTGTGAACCGCTGTGCGGCAGTATATTAAGAATATAAATAAACATAAGCATTGTCGCAACCCGTGCCCAGGCAACCGCCTATAGGCACGGACCTGCCTTATATTGTCCTTTTAAATAAAGAATGGTTGGAGTCTTCCCAGGGCCGAGGCTTCTGGGAGCTGTAGTTGTGTGGTTTCAAGACAATAATGTTGAGACCCGAGGGGTTTTAAGGCAAACACAGGAATTTATTAGTTCCTTTTCCAGAAAGCATTTAAAGGCTCAACGCATAACAAAAATAGGATTTTTTTTCTCCAAACAAGATTCCAAAGACCTTTTATCCAAAACAAGGCACTGTAAGTGCTTCAATTAGCTTTCAAATACATGTAGCTGTTTTTCCAAAACTTTCAGCATTCAAAATACAGCTTTTCATTCTCTTCACAAAACGCAAAAGCAATGCTCTTTTCTTCAGATAGAACAGGACTCCTAGCAAACTCTAGCTAAGCAACATTATCCCTGTTTCCTCTCTCTGCTTTGTAGAACATTTCTAGGCTTTTAAGACTTTCTCCTTTCAAACCAGGAACTCCTTATTTTGTCTTCTTACATAGAGAACAGTCCATTAATGAATCATCTGACTCCTTGTCAGATTCATAAGGATCTATTTGCATCTCCTCATAACTTGAGTCTGGTAACTCTGATTTCAAGTCACCCTGCAAAAGCTCAGGCTTAATGTCTTCTAAAAGCTTTAACACTTTCCTCCAGTGAGACTTTTCCTTATGCACAGGTTTTTCCCCAAGCACGTGGAGATTCTGTCCCTTCAGTAACTGACACAATGCCTCTAACTGGCTCAAGTTACTTTTAGTTACAGGTTTATTCACGCACCTTTTTGGAGCTGGCAGTTTCCCAGCAGGTTCATAAACTGCTGCTACTGTATCTTGCTCCTCGTCAGCACTCCTCCCAGGTACAGCTTCCCTGTCTCCAGAACCAGATGCAGTTCCCCTGTAGTACTGGCTTCCTTCTGGGTCATGGCTTTCACCTCTGAGAACCCCACTGCTTCCTTCAGCGTTCTCCCTGGTTAAGCCTCTCGTGTGACTCTCTCTCGCAGCCTCCTTCCCAGTATGCAGCCTTCCTGTGTGCTGCTTCCCTCTGGAATCCTCTCTGGTGCTGTCTCTGGTGATTCTCTTTCCTTCCGTCTCCCTGGTGGTTCTCTTTCCTTCTGTTTTCCTGGTGCTCTCTTTTCCTTCTATTCCCTGGGGTTTATAAGAGTGTGCGTGAACTCCCGGGCACTGCCCTTCCCTCAGGTGTTTCTTATTAACTTCCAAGCTTGCCTCTGGATTAGCAGAGCTTGGGCGTGGTCTGCACTCAGCAATTAAGTGTGTTTTTTTCTCTCTGCCTGCAGTTTGAGGGCTCCTGCTTATTTGCCTATCTCTCTCCTTAAAGGTAAATGACTGTTTTTCTTCCCAATCCATAGACTCAGCTACACTCTTGCCATCATAGCATGCAGTAATATACTGCGCAATAGCTGTCAGAACAGGTCATGCCCAATTTCCGCCCAGAACCTACCCCAACCCACGGTAATTACTTATCGCAGGTTTTTTACCAGATGGCAATTTTTACCGCATGGTAATCATTAGTGTGCCCATGTTAAAATTCACATTCTTTACCTCATTTTAGTAAACATGCCCCTTAATTATCTTACATTAATGCCAATCTACAAACCTTAACAACCTGACAAGGCCAGGATTCGGCTAACTAGAAAATTTTATAGAAAAACTTCTAAAAAGCTTTAAAAAAGAATGAAGTCTATGTGCAGCATAAATACAAGGAATTTTGCATATGCGCCAATGTAAAAAAACATTAAAAAACATAAAAAACATAAACATGGATGAACAGGACACAAAAAAGCAAGAAACGGGGTAGGAGGAAAACATTAGAGGAGGATACTTCTGATATTTCTTTTATCAGACATGGTTCTTCAGATAGCTTAAAGAACTTACCAAAACAGTTGTATATCAGAGGCTTACTCTTGCTATAACTGGATTAGAAGCCGAATTATGAGCCTGGCTCTTTAAAGCAGTTGCCGAATTAGGGCCATATTAGTTACTAAGATTCAATACCACATTAGCCTGCATTAAACTAGTGCACACTGTGGCATGTTTACTAAGGTATGCATTGTTAGCATGCATTTGTCCCCCAAAATAGCATGGGGGCCCATTCTATATTTGGGGTGTGTCCACATATCCCCCTGCCATTAGCACATCAGAGCCACACCTAACCGCACTTACTGCTCCTCCCTTTAGGAGGCGGTAATGACGTTGGTGCAAGTTGCGATATGCCATCAATGCCCAGGTTCTACCCCACCCACCCTATTGCGTGCCAGCCGGTTAGCATTGGATTCTTACCATGGTGCCCCATGCTAGCACTTAGCATGGCATGCTTAGCACATGGTAAACCTTGTACTAATGGTTAGTGCAGTTTAGTAAACACACCCCATTATTAATAATTAGGGACTGTGCATTCATAAGCTCACATTCGGAATGTTTGTGCACTAAAAGTGAAAGTGCATAGATCACTTGTCTGCACATATACCTATGAAATAAAACATATCTAATTGATTTGTGCTTTAGACATTTCTAGCGCACGCAAAGAACAAAGAGATGAAATGAACATGAAGAAATGTATGAACATTAGGAAAAAAGTCATTTAAAGCTATCGTGAACCAAACTGTTTTTTTAAACATGAAACTTGTGGTAAAGTAGCACAAATTAACCATGTTAACATAAGCTAACATAACCACAACTTAGTAAAAACAGCTCTTGGTGCGTAGGAAATCAGGTCGAGCTGTTAAACCATAAACATCAAATGTTTGTGACCTGTCATACATGAATGATTGAGGGCTAATATAAAAGCACAAACCAAGTTAAAAATGAAGATAAAATAAAGCTTAACATGCTGAAAGATGCCTGTTCCATTTGCTCAAGTTTAATCTCTGAGTGAGTGTGTCAGTGTGTCATGAAAAAGGTGATAAATGAACATGGCGGTGCTAAAGACGATCTGAGTCAGCAAGTGGAAATGTGTGTATGGGACATGTTTACTAAACTGTGCTACCAGGGTAGTGCAGGGTTAGCACACGGTTTGGGCACCATGCTAAAAAGTAGCACAAGGCCCCATACAAAAACCTCCACTATACCCTGGTGGCGTGCCTCAAGGTGGAGACTGGGCGGGACGAGGTGGATCTTGGACGTTCCAAATGCATCACGGCTAATGTGGGCATTACTGGCCTTCACTAACTGTGCTTGAGGTGGCGTTAGTTTCACTCTTGGCCAGGTCTCTTCAGTATTATACGGTTTGCCTGCACTAACTGCAGGGGGATGGATGAACACCCACCTGCAGTTAATGATGCGCCTCGTCCTGCAGTTAGCGATGAGCACAGCCCACACACGTGTTACCGGCGCGGGGCTTAGTATACTGTATATGTGTAATTTATACATTACATGAGTACAGTATATTCCACGCTGCTCAGACTATGCCCCCAGGAACGTCCATACGCAGATCACGTAAAAGTACATGTGCTCCCACTGATAGGCATAGATGTGCTTATTCAGCTGCGTAGTTTTATAAGAGCCATTTTCTCTGTGTAAAACATGATTCCCATTATGCAAATATGGGTCAGAGCAAGGTGGTCATTAAAAGGGAAATTTTGTAAACCTTTTGCATGTGGAAAACCTCTTCTAAAATTAGGTCACACTGAAGAAAAGTACACACGGTGCTAGCAGGAGCATTCTTAAAGAGTACGTGTGCTAAGCAAAAGATTTTCAGGAGAGTCATGATTTATGCGCATGGAGGCCAATTCCGATCGGGGCATGTCCGGGCCATTTGGATGTTCAAAATCTTGACAGCTTGGATACGCACCCGATTCTGCTTCCGCGGGAGCTAGATGGCCCCACGGGAACAGAATCGTGGCATAGGGCTTGGACGTCCCAGATGTTCCCCGATTCAGGCCCACTAGACATGCTCAAATCCACACAGTTAACCCAGCCGGGTTCCTGCATGGAGCTGCGGTGCCATGGCATCCTGTCACCATGACACCACGACTCTATGCAGGAGCCCCAATCACCCGCACTGCTTGCAAAGGTCTTTTTCCCCACTGCCTAACCCCCGATCGGGCTTTGCGGGGCCAGGATCGGGCTGCTGATCTTGTCCTGGGGTCCCGGCATGGATATCCTCTGCCGTCAGGGGGGGGATCTATTCCACCTCCAAGGTGGAATAAGTCCCCCATCTAAGACATCCAGCCTGGACATACAGGGCCATCACCAGAACGTCCCTGCACGTCAGGGTTGAGCACCTTGCCTTTGCCCGTCCTCTGGCCCACCCCCTCCTGCCCCCATCCGGAGCTCCTTGCACTTCTTGGCTGTACATGTGGGGAGCTCTGCAACCGGCATCGGGCCCAAGTGTTTAGTGGTGATGTACATGCAAACCGGATGTATTTATTTACATTCTCTTATATACCGCGCTATTCTGCATCAGCGCGGTTTACATTGAACAAACTGAAATTACATTGAACAGGTCATTGTAACTTGGAGATAACTATTTTACAGGGAACATGGGCTATGGAGGGTTAAGTGGCTTGCCCAAGACCACAAGGAGCACCTGTGGGACTAGAAACCCCAGTCCTTCCGGCCCAAGGTTGCTGTCCTCTAGTGGGATTTGAACCCCCGACCTTCCGGCCTGAAGTACCTTGCCCCAACCACTAGGCCACTCCTCCACTCTAGACATCCCCTCTAAACGCTACTCAGAATCTACCCCATAATTTATAAAATATGCATGTAAATTATGCACTAATATTTACCCCTCTTGCAGGTATAATGCCCATCTGTTGAGTCTAGGCATTATTTCTGCAGGATTTGTGCCAGTATCTAGTAAGGACACATAGGTGCCCATGTGTTTTTATAAAATAGGCTAAAATTAGGTATCTTCCTTTCCTATTAACCTGGGTGCCCTGTTATAAAATCACCCCCTCCCCCATGTAAATAAACAGGCCTCATGTCTAAGAAATATGAGATAGAGAGGCATGATTCTGTGTACTCGTCTTCCAGGAACAAACTATGCATTAGACAGAAATCAACCAGGAGCCTGATCTCACTATCTTATAATGTTCCAAGCAAGGACCTGGGAATGAAATCCAACCATATGCTGGTGTGGCAGAGGGACTTTGGAAGGCAAATCACAGAGGGGTAATGGGGGACGTAACTCAAAGGCGCATGTTTACCGTGTGTTCAGCTCCAAAAATGAGCACAGGGTAGCACCAGACTTGCACTTACGAATAGGGGCACGCACGATATGTCCCCATGCAGTTAGTGTGGGCCCAGCATCACCCCCACACTCATCCAGTTGCCGTGTGACGCCTGTGCTCACCACCCACATTCTGTCCCTAACCCACCTGTCTCCACTTCATCCATGTTAAACGGTTAACATGAGATTTTGAGCATGGCTGCATTTTTACGGCTAAAGCATACACAGTAAACCCAACGCTAACCATTAGTGCATGTTAGCAAACATGCCCAGAAGAGTTGTCAGTGCATCCGCTTCACTAACGATCAAAGAAAAGACTTATAAACTGTTCTCTAGATAGTTTCTAACGTCACATAACTTCAGTAAAATATATCCAGGTTCCAGTGCTAAATATTGGAGATTTGGATATATTAAGTCTGTCCCTATAACAGTGGTTCCCATACTTGGGGTTGGGACCCCAAATAGGGTTATGTCATTAGTGGATGGGGTCATAGAAACATGGCCATTTCCCCTCCTCTCTGGACTTTCACTGTGACCTATGCCAAGTGGCGGCAATCACCAGTCAGCATGTGGCCTGTGAGCCAGTGGGCATTTATAGGCCCTTGCTCCCCACCTATTAGACGGGAAACCCATGCCGAGTACTGGATCTGTAAGCACACACACCGCACTCTGACACAGGACCCTGGGCTGACTGCCGCTGCTTTTTGCTTTAGATGAATGGAGGGAGGGGAAGGAGGCTGGAGACTTGCTATTAAGATTTCATCATCATCTGGGGTCACGTGAATTTTCAGTTGCTAAAATGGAGTCATATGCGATAAAAGTTTGGAAAACTCTGCCCTATAAGCTTTATAATGAAGACCACTGACCATTTTAGTAGCCACCCTCTGCACCGACTCCATCCTGTTTATATCCTTTTGAAGGTGCGGTCTCCAGAATTGCACACTATACTCCAAATGAGGTCGCACCAAAGACTTATACAGAGGCACTGTCACCTCCTTTCTTCTGCTGGCCATTCCTCTCCGTATGCACCCAAGCATCCTTTTAGCTTTTGCCGTCGCCTTTTCTCATTGTTTAGCCATCCCCGGGTCCTGTTCTTCTATCCTGCACAGAAATACTTCATTCCCTATGGCTGCAGCTCGGAAGAAAAGCAAAATCCTTAGTAGGCAAAGCTGGACAATCTAGAGACTAGAGAAGCCTGCAGTAGCGCGCTATATAAATGAGAAGTTAAAGCAGCTGTAGGGAAGCCCTTTAATAAGGAAAGAGATCTGGTAGGGAAGGGGGAGAGGAGAGGAGAAGCGAGGAAATGTAAGAAAAAGAAAGTTAGTGTCTATTGTTATTACTGTTGTAACCATCTTTTTTCTTGGTATGGAAATTGTTTAAAAGGGACATATCATCTTCTTTTACTAATGATCTATCAGAACCTCTTAGAAATCTAAGAGTCACCTTCTCTGAATACTGGAACTAGTTTTCTTGTTTCTCAGATTCCCTCTTTTTCCTGTTTTTAAAGGGAACTTTTGGGATTTATTTTCAAGATGATAAAATGCCCAAGTCAGAGCTGTAGTAACTCCACTGAGCTCTTTAATATAGCAGTGTGTGGTGAACATTTTGGGGTTTTATTTCTCATTATTTTGACTTTTTATTTTCTTTTTAATTTGTTTCATGTTAGCGCACACTAAAATGATTTAGGCAATACTAAGCCTTTTAGGACCATGTTTAATAAAGGGCCTGCCGATAGCATGCTTTGAGCAGTGACACTAGTGTGGAGACCCGTCCATTCCTCTGCTCTTAGCGCATCACTAAGATGTTGTACCACACTAATCGGCATCTGAATGCATTTACCACTATCCCCTGAGGTGGTGTTAAGTGCGTCCACGCTAACTGCAACATTGACAGCGTGTGCTGATAACAACTACATTAAAACATAGAAACATAGAAACATGATGACAGAAAAAGACCACATGGCCTATCTAGTCTGTCCTTCCATATCAACAACTACAACAGTCCACTTTTTACCTTTAGAGATCCTCTGTGTTTGTCCCATGCTTTTTTGAATTCAGTTACTGTCCTCATCTCTACCACCTCCACTGGGAGACTATTCCACGGATCAACTACTCTTTCTGTAAAGAAATATTTCCGCATATCACTCCTGAATCTATCTCCCTTCACCCTCATCCCATGTCCCCTCGTAGCAGAACTTGCTTTCAATTGAAAGAGGCTCTCTCCCTGAACATTTATGCCACGGAGGTATTTAAACATCTCAATCATATCACCTCTATCCCGCCTTTCCTCTAAGGTGTACATATTAAGATCCTTAAGTCTGTCCTCATATGCTTTATAATGAAGCCCACTAATCATTTTAGTAGCCACCCTCTGCACCGACTCCATCCTGTTCACATCATTTTGAAGGTGCGGTCTCCAGAATTGCACACTATACTCCAAATGAGGTTGCACCAAAGACTTATACAGAGGCATTATCACATCCTTTTTTCTGCTAGCCATTCCTCTCCGTATGCACCCAAGCATCCTTCTAGCTTTTGCCGTCGCCTTTTCTACCTGTTTAGCTACTTTAAGATCATCAGACACAACCACGCCTAGGTCCCGCTCTTCTTTAGTGGACAAAAGTACTTCACCTCCTATACTGTATTGCTCCCTTGGATTGCTGCAGCCCAAATGCATGACCTTACATTTTTTAACATTAAATCCCAGCTGCCAAATTCTAGACCATTCTTCAAGCTTAGCTAGATCCCTCCTCATGTTATCTACACCTTCCTGGGTGTCTACTCTATTGCAGATTTTGGTATCATCTGCAAAGAGGCAAACTTTACCCGACAGCCCTTCTGCTATATCACTAACAAAGATGTTAAAAAGAATCGGACCAAGGACCGATCCCTGGGGCACACCACTGGTAACATCCTTCTCCTCAGAGTGAGCTCCATTTACTTGTACTCTTTGTCGCCTCCCACCCAACCAATTTCTAACCCAAACAGTAACTTTAGGGTCCATCCCTAGGGTGCTCAGTTTGTTTATAAGTCGCCTGTGAGGAACAGTGTCAAAGGCTTTACTTGAAATCTAAATACACCACATCTAGAGCTCTCCCTCGGTCCAACTCCCTGGTCACCCAGTCAAAGAAATCAATCAGATTTGTCTGACAAAACCTGCCTCTGGTGAATCCATGCTGCCTCAGATCCTGTAATCCGCTGGACTCCAGAAACCTCACTATTTTCTCTTTCAGCAGCGTTTCCAATAACACAGGTACACTAAAAAAATTTTTTTTTTAACTGCCTCTAATGTTTCGATTGATTTTTACGTTTTTTGGTGCGCTGAATCCAAATCTGGTAACCAATTTGCTCTATCACGTACAGATTTTTTGCTACATTGGGTTAGCAGTTTGAGGTGAACGTTTCAGATTGAGTGCGATCGAGATAAAAGTTTCTTGGATGAATTCTTTATACTAATTGTTTAGTAGTTATTCAAATAAGAATAAAGAAAATTGTAACAAGGCAGCACATAAGAATAGAGTAATGTCAACAAAACACACTGTGATGGTAGCAAAATTGTCTGCACTTAAAACAGCCACATACATGTGCACAAACATTTAGCATATAAGAGCGAGGTTAGACACAAAGCAAAGCAAAGAAATGTGCAAAAAATGTTGTACAGGTATGTATGTAAGAATAGAAAACGCAAACCGCACTATTGCAATACATGAAGACAAACACCGATGGTGTGAAAATAAAATTCTAATAAATGAGATCCGACACTGTGGTAATAACTAGCAAATTTTTATTTCAAAGTTTAGTAAAAACACGATATTTGTCAACACAGTTTAGATTTTAAAGTCATTCTTGGGTCAATCAATCTCCTGGTGGGCCCGTTTCTTCTTCCCCCGAATGCTTCTCTTGGTGCACTGCTTGGCGTATTTTTCATCTGGGGTTTCCCGCAGCAGCAGCAACCAGCAGAAATCAGCCATCATAGTGGTGTTCCATCTTCCTTGGTACCTTCTCTCTGCGTCCTTGATGTCCTGGTGAAACCTTTCACCTTGTTCTTCACTGTACGCCCCCAAGTTTTCTGGAAAGTAGTTCACATGGGAGTGCAAGAAATGGACTTTCAGGCTCATGTTACAGCCTTGTTCTTTCAAGGCATTGAGCATCCTGGCAACAATATCCTTATAGTTCTCATCCCGCCTGTTCCCCAAGAATTTGAGAACAACATCCTTGAAGGAATCCCAGGCTTCTTTTTCCTTCTCAGACATCGTTTCAGCGAATGCTCCATCTGAAATGAGTTTCCTTATATCAGGGCCAACAAACACTCCTTCCTTTAGCTTTGCTTCAGAAAGTCGGGGGAACTTTGAGCAAAGGTACCGAAAGCACTCACCATCTTTTTTGGTAGGGACTTGATGAATTGCTTAATGAGACCCAACTTAATGTGGAGAGGTGGTAATAGAATTTTATCACGAGGTACCAAGCTCTCATGAAGAACATTTTTCTCACCGGGTCTCAAATACTCCCGAATTGGCCAGTCTTTTTTCCCCCAGTGTAGGTCGCGGGCCCGGCTATCCCACAAGCAAAGGAAGCAGGGATATTTGGTGAAACCGGATTGCTGCCCTAATAGCATGGACAGAATTTTAAAGTCTCCACAAATCATCCACTTATGCTCATCATAACGAATCTTCTGAAGAATCAGGGCCAAATTCCCGTATTTTTCTTGGAGAATAACAGAGTGAGCAATAGGAACTGAAGCGAATGTGTTGCCATTATGAAGAAGAACACCTTTTATGCTGTCTTTTGACGAATCAATGAACAGCCGCCATTCAGCAGGATCATACTTGAGTTTAAACTTTTCCATCACTCCGTATATATCGTTGCAAAATACCAAATCTTCCTCTTTGCTGAAATACTTCAAAAATTGTGTCTCACGGTTGCGGTACCAATAAAAAGTTGTTCCTGGTGACAATAGATTTTTCTGTTTAAGCCGAGAACCTAGCAGTTGGGCAGCATCTTTTGGGAGTCCTAAATCCCGGACTAAATCATTCAATTCAGCTTGAGAGAAAAGTTCAGGTTTCGGATCTGGTTCAGTTTCAAACTCGGAAGTACTGGACTCATCGGGAAAAGCCATCTGATGAGTCTCATCATGATCAGAACCGTCCACACAAATATGATCCAAAGATTTTGGTGGTTCAGGCACAGGTACTTCGTTGCTATGAGGCATAGGCCTAATTGCTGAGGGAAGGTTGGGGTAACTTATTACGTTCTTATTTTGTAAGTTGTATCCCTTCACAATGCAAGAGCAAAAATAGCAGTCACTGCTGTGGTCTCTTTGTTCACGCCACATCATAGGTATTCCGAAACGAAATGCTTGTTTTTTACCTTTCATCCATAAGCGTAGATCTTCCTCACATGTCTTGCACACTTTGTGAGGAGCCCACGGTTTGTCTTGATCGCCTAACTTCAAACCGAAATAGGCGAAATATACTTTTTTAATAAATGCAGAAATGTTCCTCTGCCGCTTTTTCACGGTATATTCCCCACAAATAAAATAAAAACTGTCCGGAGAGTTGACGCAACCTCTGGCTCTGTGAGCCATCACAAATACACAGCACTGCAAACTACAACTGTAGTGAACCACTTCGGAATAAAGCTGGATTACGACTGAGCAAACAAAAGGTAATAATGAACTTGCAAGAAACTGAAATTTGACAGGAACGTTCATGTCGCAACCACCGTGTTTGAGCAAGCGAACGAGGCGAGGCGAACAGGAAAGAACATGTGCCAGCGCGAGTACTGGATTTAGCCCCCCGCCTCCCAATTGTCCTGTTAATGTATAAAATGAATACAAAACACTCTAAAATATCATGAGGGAGTGTTTCTAGTTAGTTAACCATTACAACCTCTATTTTGGGCCAAGAAAATAAACTGCAGTCGGCTAAAAAGAAATTATGTGAACATTCCTTATATGGGTAAGAAATCTAATTTTGCAAGAAAACGTGACGTGATGGAACATTTTGGCTATTTTTCCTGGATTCAGCACCCCAAAATCTATAGGAATCAGTTGCAAAACTGGAGGCAGTTTTTTGGTAGTGTACCTGTGCAATTTACTCACCACCGAAGTTAAACTAACCGGCCTGTAGTTTTCAACCACATCCTTACTTCCGCTTTTGTGTAAAGGCACCACATGAGCCTCTCTCCAGTCCTTTGGCACCACTCCCGACTCCAACGAGGCACTGAAAAGGTCAGTCAGTGGAGTTGCTAGAACGTCCCCAAGTTCCCTCAGTATTCTAGGGTGTATCCCATCCAGTCCCATCGCTTTGTCTACTTTAAGTTGAGCTAGTTTCTCACGAACACAGTCTTCTGAAAATTGTTCAAGATGTCCCTCGCTTCTGTTCCTATTTGTGGGTGTTTTCTGAGGTCCTGCTCCTGGTTCTTCATCTGTGAACACAGAACAAAAATATTTGTTAAGCAATTCCACTTTATCCTTATCCTTAATAGTGATTCACCCCAACCTACCCACCTCGCCCAATCAGTTAGTGAGGGGCCCTGTGCTGTTAGTGCGTCACACAGCAAAGTTTGTGCTAACGAAGAGTACACATTAGTAAACACGACCCTTAGTGCGTACTAAAACAAAACAACAAATTTGTGTGGGGGGGGGGAGTTGTGTATTATTTCAGATTAGAAAGACTCGCAGATGGCTCTAGCAGCTGCAGCAGAGAATGAAATTTTGTGTCTGTATAGTGCTGCATATGTCTTGTACCACTATACAAATGTTCAGTAGTAGTAGTATCAGTAGAATAAGATCAACAAATCTTGTTATGTTTTTAATGTCATTTTTTAAATGGCGAGGGCACAAGAACACAAAGACAGGATTTGTGCAATTCTTTCATGTGTCCACACACAAGGTCAGCCAGAGGAAAATACAACCCTACATGGCCATGTTTCCATGAAACAAATTCCTCAGGGGTGCAAATTAAATTTCAACTCAGTGCAGTCAAGGCTGAATACATCACATCCAGTCTCACGAAAGAATTTATATCAGTACCGCCATGGTATAATGTTCAGGTTTGCAAACTTTTATTGTCTGCAGCTTCCAGAAATCACAGTGTCAAGAATGGGCTGAGTCGAGATTTAATTTACATCCCCAAAGAAGGCCTTTTGTCGAAACATGGCCATGTAGGGTTGTACTTCCTTCCGGCTGACCTTGCATGTGGACGCATTATAGAATAATTACACAAATCGTGTCCATGTGCTCTTGTGCTTTCGCTTTTTTCTGCTACACAATATTGCAAGTGCTACAACCTCTGGTTTGTTTTGTGACTTTTTTTACATGACGGCATAGCTCTAACTTATCATAGCTTTGTATGATTCGCAGAGTACCTCTTATTGTCTAAGGGGGATGTTTGCTAAAGTTACTTAAACAGTTAACCGTGTTTTAATTACTGTAACCATTATTGTGGGCTGATGCTGACAGCTATCTTATGTTAAAAATCACACGCTAAGTGCACTAGCAGCTAATGTGTGGTAGCTCGTCGCACACTGACTGTCACGAATACCGATAGCGCAGATGCACAATACAGTCGCTTTAAAAAATATATAATCCAACCTTTATTGCAGATCACAGAGCCAACCCCCCTCCATGAGTCCTCTATTCCTGATGCAATTGCCTTCCCCTGCTGACAGCCCCCCAATGCCAAAACCCTGAGGTGCCAGACCCTCCCACCTGAAGAGAGATGCCTGAGGAAAGAACACCCATTCCCCCCAATGACACAGCCCCCATGCTATCACCTGACCCTTCCCCTGCACTTACCATGATATTCCTGTTGGTATAGTGAGCAAACCCCGTCTGCTCCCATCCCATTGCCAGCCAGGATAAAAATGGCAACTAGGACCCCTAGTAAACTCGCAGTACTGGTACTAGAGGTCAAATAAAGGCAGTCATTCCTCATTTGGCAGATTGACTGGTAGTCATGGCTGCCATTTCAATCCAGGTGGCAAAGGGCGGGAGCAGAGGGTGCTCCCTCCTGTACCATCAGGGATACCCTTGTAAGTGCCAAGGGGGTGGGGAGGTCATGGGATGGAGGGAGGGTTGGCAATACCTTGGGGCTCTGTCATCAGGAAGGAGTATCATTGAGTGGCTATCTGGCATCAGGGGGGTATCAACCAGAGGGAGCTGTCATCAAGGGGCCGAGTACCAGTGGAAGGGTTGTGCTGCATCTCTGCATCTGTTTTGTTGCTGTTGTTTAAGAGAGCCGGGGCCCATGTTCAGTGCATCCGCAGAAAGCTTGAATGCACTGCACCAACGCAGATCCATGTGGGAGGTTGATGCCCTGTGCACTAACTGCACGGCATTTGCTGTTAGCCCATAGGTTTTGCACTTATTGCTTGTTAATTTCTACACCTAACGCATGATAAGTGCAAACACCTACCACACTGTAGTAAACATCCCCCGAAGGTTGTTACTTAGTTGAGAGGTAGGAACTGTGAGCCCAGACCCAGTCTGAGGCACACTGGCCTTCCTCACCCACTGTGTATGGGGTCCACAGTAAAATCTGTGTCTATTGTCCTCCACAGGGAAACTGTACAACGATATCGGCCTCAGCTACTCACAGTTGAAGATCTTCTCCCTAGCGGCCAAGTGCTTTGAGAAGGCCCTGCCATTCTGCCAGGCCGACAGAATAGACAGACGGAAGGAGGCAGTGGTCCTGCAAAACTTGGGCGCAGTCTATAACACCCTGGAGGAATTTGACACAGCCCTGGCATACCACAGGAAAGCAGCTTCTTTACACGGTCAGTGGCTATGGCAGCATTGGATCCCCAACGATATGAATATACAGTGCACTGATCCCGAAGGGTCAGCAGCCTGCTGGCATGCTTGTGGTTCCAGCAGCAGGATTCCTATTTCGCCACGGGCAAATTATACACTCTGGTAACTGGCATGCACAGTGGGGAAAGCCCAGGGGTTCAGAGTCTTAGACCAGAATCCCCATTTGTGACCAGAAATCATTAGCATTTGAATAGCTTTCGGTTGATCCTGGCTTTCCCCTCACTAGGGATCTTCTGTGCTTGTAGGCCAGACTCTCTCAAATTCTGTTACTGTTCTGTTTCTGACCCCACTGGGAGGCCGTTCCATGCCACCCACCAGGCTTCCCAAGAAGAAATTTCTTGAATGCTGCTCCTGGGTCTACTTCCTTTGAGTTTCATACCGTGACCGCTTGCGCTAGAACATTTATTTATTTATTTTATTTATCTAAAAGGTTTTATATACCGCTTTATCCTGAAATCAAAGTGGATTACCCAGCAAACAAATCAAGTGGCTGGGTGTGTGGGTGTGGGCATGCAGTGATGAATCGAGGCGTGAGTGGTGTGAGGAGGTTGATTGCGTGGTGAGCTATATACAGCATGAGCTATGTACAGGAACTATTTACAATTTTACATTTACGTTTCATTTACATTATTACAATTAGATTGGACAGTTCATGTGATGTCATTGTAGTGTTCTGTGAAGAGCGTAGTTTTTAGCATCTTCCGGATGTCTTTGAGTTCTTTTGTTGCTCTCAGGTTGTCGGGGAGTGAGTTCCAGAGCGCGTGAGCAGCCAGGGATAGTGCTCTTCTTTGAGTGTCTTTTCTTGTTTTAGCAAAGGCACTGGGTATGATGATAGTGTCTGATGTGCCTTTTTCTCTTGAAAAAAGGTTTGCTTCTCATGCACTACCTTTGCAAGATTTGAATGCCTCTATGATATCCCTCCAGCTCTCCTCTTCCCTAGGGGATACGTATTTAGACCTTCCTGTGGCTTTTGCTGCAGACTGTGTGTCTGTTTGGCTGTCCTTCTCTTGATCACCTCTATCTTTTTCTGTCCTTTTGCGGGTATTACCTGCACATTTTGGCACAGTATTCAAACGGAGGTCTCGGCAAAGCATACCTCCTCTGTTTTTCTGCTGTTTATGCTTCTCCTATGTAGCCTGACCCCTTCCTGGCACTGACTGTCACACCGTTTTGCTATATCTTGAGCTCTTCAGACATATATTTATAAATTCATTCCACACTTTAACTGTCCTAACAGCACTCAGGGCGAGTAACACTAAAACATACACGATCAATAAAACAAAGAATAAAACAAAACAGAATAAACTAAAACCAAAACAAACTCTTAAACTTTGTAATATGACTAGTCAAATCTGATCAGAATTAATTGTTTTAAAATGTTTTTCTTTATTCACTCCACCCCACATGACATGAAATGAGAAAAACAAAGGACATGCAGTTCCCCGTTACTATTTGTACCATCCCAGATAAAGCGCCAGCCTTTCCCATGCCTCACATCTCAGATCAAATCTTTCATTACGCATATTTGTGAATTACTCACATTTATTTATTTATTTATTACAGTTTCTTATATACCGCGCTATTTAGAATCAGCGCGGTTTACATCATAACAAAACGACCATTACGACAAACTGTCAGGTTTTACATTGAACAGGAGTACAAACTTGGATAACTGGGTTAACTATATACATCATAACAAACGTAGCGCTTAAAGAGAAAAGCCTTTATCATTCGGCTAAGCTGCATAAGGTCGTCAGCCAACCCATTTGCTGGCGAAGGTTGTTCTACAGCAGTGCGATCGAACAGGAACATGAACGAGCCTTCGCTCTTGAAAGCCGAACTTCATTCCTAGTAGGAAAAGCCAACAAACAGCCCCTTTGTGACCAGAGTTGGCAACTAGGCACATATGGCGATAATTTCTTCAGCAATAGCCAGGCGCCTTATCATCATAGTTCTTAAACGCCCCGGCCAACTACTTAAAATATAATCATTATGGAACAGGAAGCCAATGGAATGATGCAAGGATAGGTGAAATATGTTCTCTCGGGCCAAAATTGGTTAAAATCTTAGCTCCTGAATTCTGAACGTGTCTGGTGCGCTGTCAGTAGCTTCCCTCTCCCTCCATCGCAAGCAGCATGGGAGGGAAACTTGCACTGCTGCTGCTTGAGCCGCACGTGCTCTCTGCAGAAATGCAGGACTTCAGCTTCACAAGCTTAAGGTTACCAGATGTCCCCAGTTTTGTGGGATTTTCCCAGATTTTAGAGCTATGTCCCTGACTACTACCTGCTTGAAGGAGCCTCTCGTCCCTGATTCCAGCTATGGCGGCAGAGGAGGTAGAAAGAAATATATTTTTAATTTAGTGATTGGAATAGGTCTGTTTTTAGAATTTACACCCATTAGCTTTATGTTTTGCATGATATGAGGGAAATGCATCACTGTTTTTATTCCTCTTTCAACTTGTCTGCTTGGAAGTGAAGTTGTTGCTGTAATGGAATGGAGGAGGGCAGGGTAATGACTCCTCTTCCCTCCTCCACACCTTACTGCTCAAACGTGGAACTAAAGTGCCCCTTCTCCACACCCCCCCCAACACACACACAGACGCACACACACCCCAACACACACACCCCAACACACACACACACACCAACACACACACCCCAACACACACACACACACACACCCCAACACACACACACACACACTTTGGATAAGTGTCCCAAATTTGCCTGCAAAAAAACTGGTAACCTTACCCAAGCTGCAACACCAATGCACTGAAAAAAACAATATCTACCCTTTCATGTTTGTCTGCTCCAGCTTCTAGCAGAAGGTTGTTCTAACACGTATGTGGTGTGTGTTTTGCAGGCATGCTGGGGAATCGACAGGCCCAGGGCCAGTGCTTTGGTAACTTGGCTTATGCCTACAGCCAGCTAGGGAATCATGAGGCAGCGGGTGAACAGTACCTACACGCACTCCAGGCCTTCAAAGACTCAGGTAATGGAGCTGGGCCCTTCCTCCACAGCTCAGTGCTGCCCTCATAAGGGCGCTGTGATAAAATCAAACTAGTGCCACCTGGGATATTATACCTTCTACCCCCCATTTGTAACCGTTGAGGACATGAATTTGGTTCCCTTGTGCGCTTTTCATCCCCTCTCCAAAGCAGGTTTCTATTTGCCCCCCCCCCCACCCCATGTCAACTGGCGCTTCCCTGATGATGGCCACCAGATGCCGAGAATGTGTTCCTCTCACAGACAGAACTGTTGAATCGATGAAGTCATGGCAGGCCAGGATGTAACTTAACATGTTTAGCCAGAGAGCATTCTCTTGGTTCTGATGTGAGGTGAGGTACGTCTCACAAGACACATTAACTTACTGGTAATCGCCTATGAATTTACTGTTATAGCTCTTTTACAAATGTGATGTGGTTGCATTACCTCTAGCCCCCTCCCCACGCGACTCCTGCCCTAGTCACTTGTTATCTACAGGTGAGGCGGGAATAAGTTTATATCACTGTGTCTCTCGCAGAAGATATCCATGGCCAGTGGCAGGCCTGTGAAGGGCTTGGAGCTGCCAGATTCTGCATAGGAGACTCTGAAAAGGCTGTGCAGTACTACAAGCAAGCCTTATCCTTAATCTCCAAAGCTCAGGTCAGTTCCTTCATGAGACAAATTACCAACTCCCTCTCTCTTTTCATATTAAACGTACAAAACCATGTGTGCGCTGTTGTAAACGGGCTTTTGAGACATCAGTTCTGTTGTCAAATATTGTGAACCTACATGGTCTTGAAAATTGACACCATCTATGTTCAGCAACACGTTAGGCCAATGGCAGGTATCGTGGCCTGCAAGAAATCTGGTTTTCCTCCATGACCAATCCATCTAGAGACAAGAGGATCAAAAGGCATGATCTGCTAGATGCTTGAGTGGGGGAGGGGGAGGGTCCTTGACCTGGGCCTTTTATTGCATCATCTTATGGTGAGGCCCATGGATTTCCTAGAAAAAAAAAGCCTCTTCTCACTCATCATGCGAGAAAGAGGGAAAATGCTTAGGCTCCATCAGTTTCATGTTCTAGACAGAGCCCTGGGTAAAGTTATCAAAAGAAAACCAACAAACTTCATTGGGCTAGTGAATGTTAATTTTAGGATAACAAGTTTCCTCTGACTGTCAGTCGATCAGAATATAGCTTGTGTATCTGCCTTAATTTGTACCAAAGGACTGGGTGGCCCGGGGATAACCTGCACAGAAATGCATGGCTGCAACCCAAAGCTTGACAAGCACGGATGCGGCCAGATGTTTCTAACAGCAGCCTCCCATAGTTTAAGTGGCTGTCTGGATTATTCCAAATTTTAAGATGTGGGAGGGGGCCTGAGTGTTGGATTAGGTCTGCGAAGAGGAAGACCACAAGGCCTGGCATGGACAATCAGTGGAGGTGGTGGGGGCCAGCGGAGGATAAGCATACAAAGGACACATACAGAGGGTAATGATAGGAACAAGGTTAAGAAGTTGGGTAAAAGACATAGGGAGGGAGCCAGTGTTGGCTTAAGTATGAAAACGTATATGATCATCTGCTCAAAGCAGTAAAGAACCAGAAAGGAAGTCAACTGGGCAGATTGGATGGGCCAATTGATCTTTATCTGCCATTATCTACTGGGTAACAGCTTCATTGACCTACACCTACAAGCCATGAAGATAGCAGATGCCAGCACCTCTAGTTTGTTTCTTAAATTATTTCACAACACCTAAAGAAAATATATTTTGTTCCTTATTCTGTGAAACTTGATTCCTCACACAACTTAAAAATCAAGCTGAGCGAATTAGATAAAAATTACATTAGACACTACCAATAATACTACAAACAATCCTTTATAGATAATCCAGCAACACCCATGAACCTGACATCAGTACTGGACAAAATGACAGAAACCATTCTAAAGAACAAAATTACTGAATATGTAGATAAATAGATGTAGATGAATAAACAGGTAGATAAAGGTGAGTCGGTTGATATAGTGTATCTGGATTTACAGAAAGCCTTTGACAAGGTCCCTCATGAAAGACTCTTGGCGAAACTAAAGAGTCATGGGATAGGAGGCAGTGTACTATTGTGGATCAGGAACTGGTTAAAAGATAGAAAGCAGAGGGTAGGACTAAATGGCCAATTTTCGCACTGGAGAAAGGTGAATAGTGGAGTACCCCAGGGATCTGTGCTTGGTCCACTGTTTTTTAACATATTCATAAATGACCTGGAAATGGGAATAACGAGTGAGGTGACCACATTTTCAAATGACACACAATTATTCAAAGTTGTTAAAACGCAAGAGGATTGTGAAAAACTGCAAGAGGAGCTTAATAAATTGGAAGACTGGATGTTCAAATGGCAAGGGAAATTTAACGTGAACAAATGCAAAGTTATGCACCTAGGAAAGAACAACCCAAACTACAGTTACACAACCATACTGAATGTGAAATAGCGCAGTATATAAAACCAAATAAATAAATAAATAAATGCAAGGTTCCACATTAGGAACCACTACCCAGGAAAAATATTTAGGTGTCATTGTGGATAACATGTTGAAATCCTCCACCCAGTGTGCAGCAGCAGCCAAGAAGGCAAATAGAATACTAGGAATAATAAGGAAAGGAATGGAGAATAAAACCCAGGATAAGATAATCATTCCATAGTGCGACCGCATCTTGAATATTGTATGCAAATCTGGTCCTCATATCTTAAAAAAGGATATAGCGGAATTAAAAAATGTACAGAGAAAAGCCATGGATGGATACCCCTATGAGGAAAGGCTGAAAAGGTTAGGGCTTTTCAATTTGGAAAAGAGAAGGCTGAGGGAGGATATGATAGAGGTCTATAAAATAATGAATGGAGTGGAACTGGGAAACGTAGATCCATTGTTTAATCCTTCAAAAGGTAGAACGACTAGGGGACACTCAATGAAGCTACAATGTAACCCATTTAGGAGTAATAAGAGAAACTATTTTTTCACTCAATGAGTAATCAAACTCTGGAATTTGTTACTGGAGGATGTAGTAAATCTTATTAGTGTAGCTGGATTTAAAAAAGATTTGGACAAGTTCCTGGAGGAAAAGTCCATAAAGCATTATTAAAGAGGACCAGGGAAATCCACTGCTTACCCCGGGATAAGCATTGTGGAATCTATGTACCTTTTTGTGGACCTGCCAGGTACTTGTGATCTGGATTGGCCACTGTTGGAAACAAGATACTGGACTTGATGAACCTTGGTCTGACCCAGTATGGCATTTCTTACCTCAGTCTCTCCATCAGTAGCCCACCAGAGTTAACATATCAAGAGAAGAGTCATAAGAACATAAGTTATGCTATAATTTGGGTCAGACCAAAGGTCTATCAAGTCCAATATCCTGTTTCCAACAGTGGTCAGTCCAGGTCACAAGATATCATGTTCCCTTTCAGACTCCCAAGAGAATTGAATTCCCTAAAAATGGAAGACAATCGAATCACGGTGGGGACAAGATGAAAATTTTAATTTCATTTTTGGTTTGGCTATTTTCTGATTTTCAGGTACTTTTTGGTTCACTTCATACATTTGTTTTAATAAAAAAATATGTTCCTGAGCGGGAGTCCAGTTTAGTCCTCTACATCCGGGTAGTGCACCTCCTGCAGCAAGGAGACTGGACCAATCAACTCTTTAGTACTGTAGCCCGCTTACTGCTGGAACTCCTATCAGCCCACCAGTGTGTCCAGTCTCCTTGCAGCAGGAGGTTGTGTGAGCCTGGTGCTAGGCTCACTGCTAGATTTGTTAGCTATTTCTTTTACCTGTATATGTTAATTTCATTTCCTTTTCCTTTAATTTCTTGGCCTGGGCTCCTTTAAAAGCAAAAACGAAAATAAAAGAAGAGAGACACGCGGACTGCCGTGGTGGAGAGGCTGAACGGCACTGCCCTTCTCCCCCAGTTTCCTGCCGGCAGTTCAGTCAGCTGTGTTTTCTGATCGCTCCCCCAGGACAGTTCGGGGGCAGGGTCTCTGTGCTCGTGGGCTTGACGGGTGCTTCTTGCCCTGTGCACGGCTTTCAGCAGACCGGCTGCGGTCCGGCGCTTCAACTGCCACTCAGAGAGCCAGCTCTCCGCTCAGCCCCGTTTCCGATTTGAGCAGCAGGGCAGTGCTTTCGTTTTGGCGATTTGCCTGGTAAGTGTCTGCTCTTCAAGTTTGAGGGGCTTTGGCCTTTTTCCTTTAATTTCTTTAATTTCCTTTTCCTTTAATTTCTTTTTCGTTTTTGGCGCCTTTTTTTCTTCACCGCGGCTCGGTCACGGCGGCCATTTTGGAGTAGCGTTTTTGGCGGTAAAGGGGATTGCGGGCTGCCTGGCTTGTACATTTGGTGTTTTTTTGCATCCCGATCCAGCCTGCACGTTTCCTGTGGGTGTGTTGAAATTAAAAAAAAAAAAAAAAATACCAATGATCCAGGCCCGTGGCCTCCGTGGAGATCTCTGACTTGGCCCTTTTTTGTTTTGGTGTGGGTTGCCTTTTTTCTGTGGATAATTTCCTGGGCCACGGGTAGTGTAGGCTGTCCCTCATGTCCACCAAACCGCAGTGTGTGGTCTGCGGTGCGCGTAGGCGTTCAGTGACGGCTTCTGGTTTCTGCACAAGCTGCGCTGCTGTCTCCTCTGTGATGGATCATCGTATGGAAAGCAGTTCTCAGGCAGAGCACGTGGAGTCTGCGTTGTCTGCTGACAGTGATGTTTCTCCGGGGTCTCTGTTGCCACCTGTTCCTGCTGGCTCTCAGGGTCCGGGGTCTGGAGTTCCCGGGGATCCAGGTGACACTTCTTCTGCCCTGACGCATTTCTCTCCGGATTTCATGCTGATTATGCATCAGGCGTTCAAATTGGGGCAGTTGGGCAAATGGCCTGAGTCCTTCCCCTCAGCCCCGGTTCCTCTGCCGTCTAACTCGGCCCTGCCGGAACCGGCTTCCAAGCCGGCTAAGAGATCGCGTTCTGTCGACTTAGTGCAGGAGGATTTCGAGGGACAAGACCAGGAGGTGGATGCTGATCTTGAGGGCAGTGTAGATGACCTTGAAGAAGGGGAAATTCCTGACCCCGAGGATCAGGCTAGGATTGTTCGGGTGTTTCATAGGGAGGAATTGGTTCCTCTCATTACGGAAGCACTTCAGACACTTAATCTCACTGTGCCGGCTCCGGGGGAGGCCGATGTGTTGGAGGATCCTCTTATTCAGGCAGTTAGAGACTCCCAGGTGGTGTTTCCAGTACACCGGGTTGTGGCTCAGATGATCCAGACCGAGTGGGATCATCCAGACGCTGGCTTGAAAGGGATCCGGACGATGCATCGTCTCTATCCTTTGGCGGATGGCGATAAGGAGAAGTTTAAGTCGCCTCGGGTAGACGCAGCGGTATCTGCAGTGACAAAGAAAACCACAATCCCAGTGGAAGGGAGTGCTGCCTTGAAGGACATTCAAGACAAGAAAGTGGATGGTTTATTGAAACAGGCATTTGAAACTAATGCCTTGTCACTACAGGCTTCTATCTGTGCGGCCTGGATAGCTAGAGCTTCTTTGCGATGGGCTCAGCGCTTGCGTCAGAATTCTTCCTTAGATCAGCAAGCGTTACTCGAGGTCGCGCGCTTGGAGTCAGGTTCAGCATACCTTGCGGATGTCCATTATGATTTGATCCGTACAATGGCAAATAGTATGGCTTCGTTGGTGGTTGCCCGCAGATCCATTTGGTTGCGTAACTGGGCCGCCGATCCTTCTTCCAAATCTCGTCTCAGCAAGCTTCCCTTTAAAGGCAGATTGTTGTTCGGGGAAGACTTGGATAAGTTGGTGAAGGACTTGGGGGAGTCTAAAGGTGGAAGGCTACCGGAGGACAAGCCCAGGTCAGCTAGAGGCTTTCCAGCACTTCGGGGTTCGTTTCGGGACTTTAGGAGATTTCGGTCGACCTGCCTTTGGAACTCCCAGCGCGGCAGGTTTCCATCTAGGACTCAGTCCTTTCGTGATTTCCGGGGCGCTGGCAGAGGATTTTCGATCGCTTCCTCAGGTGCGTCCCCCTCCTTTAGTCGCAAACCGCAATGAAATGAGGCGGGCTCCGGAGGGAATTCAAGTGATCGGCGGTCGTCTTCGGAACTTTCTTCCCTCTTGGGCCCACATAACTACGGATCGGTGGGTCCTCGAAATTGTCAAAGACGGTTATGCATTGGACTTCGCCGTGCCTCCGCGGGATTCCTTTGTCCTGTCTCCCTGCAAGGGGCCGCAGAAGGAACTAGCCATTCGGGTAACTTTGGAGCGGCTTCTAGCGCTGGGGGCCGTCGTGCCTGTTCTGGCGGGCGAGCACGGCCTCGGTCGTTACTCCATTTATTTCATGGTGCCAAAGAAGGACGGCTCCTTACGTCCTATTTTAGATCTCAAGGGCGTGAACCGCTGTCTAAGGGTGCCTCATTTCCGCATGAAGACTCTCCGCTCCGTCATCGTCGCAGTTCGGCAGGGAGAGTATTTGACTTCTCTAGACCTCTCCGAGGCTTATCTGCATATTCCCATCAGAGCCGCACATCAGAAGTTTCTCCGGTTCGCGTTTCCCTGGGGTCACTTTCAGTTCCAGGCATTGCCTTTCGGCCTGGCCACAGCGCCTCGCATTTTCACCAAGGTGATGGTGGTTGTAGCGGCGGCCTTGCGCAAAGAGGGAGTTCTGGTCCACCCCTATCTCCACGATTGGTTGATAAGAGCGAAGTCAGCGCAAGAGAGCTTGCAGGCTACAGACAGGGTCGTGCGTCTCCTGCAGAGCCTCGGCTGAGTGATCAATGTACAAAAGAGCCACCTAGTGCCAACTCAGCATCTCGAATATCTGGGAGTTTGCTTCGATACGTCCACGGGGGTGGTGTCTCTGCCGGATCGACGGGCACGAGGGTTACGTCAGCTGATACGGTTTTTCCTGGCGATCCCCGCTCCGTCGGCTTGGTGGTATCTCCGATTGCTGGGAACCATGGCATCAACTCTGGAAGTGGTTCCATGGGCCCGGTTCCATATGCGACCTCTCCAGCGTGCTCTGTTACGTCGTTGGTCCAATCAAGCGGATTCTCTCAGTCGCCGATTGTTGTGTCCCAGCCGGGTTCGGATAGCGTTACGATGGTGGCTGCGCCCGCAGTCTCTTCGGACGGGAGCTCCCTTGGAACAACCAATTTGGTTACCGGTCATCACGGATGCGAGCCTCTCCGGCTGGGGAGCCCACTGTCAGGGGCGTTTTGCACAAGGGACGTGGTCGCAACAGGAGGCTTTGTGGTCGATCAACCGTCTCGAACTGCGAGCGGTGCGGCTGGCGCTACGAGCCTTCGAGTCGTCGGTCCGGAGTCGAGCAGTTCGTGTCCTGTCGGACAACGCGGCGGCGGTGGCGTACGTCAACCGGCAAGGGGGAACAGGAAGCGTTGCCATGGAAGTCGAGGCGGATGCGCTGTTCGCTTGGGTGGAGAGGCGTCTTCTGGCCATTTCGGCAGCGCATATCGCAGGAACAGACAATGTGATGGCGGATTTTCTGAGTCGGGTGCGCGTGGACGCCGGAGAGTGGGAGTTGCACCCACAGATTTTTGCTCAGATAGTTCGCCGGTGGGGTCCGCCCATAATGGATCTCATGGCGACTTTCCGATCGGCAAAGACGAGTCGTTTCTTCAGCAGGCGGCGAGAGCGCATGTCCGAAGGCATCGATGCACTTCTCCAGCCGTGGCCCGAGTTTCAGCTTCTGTATGTCTTCCCGCCATGGGCTCTGATCGGAAGGGTAGTTCAATGTATCGAAGCCCACCGCGGGAAGGTCTTGTTGGTGGCGCCGGATTGGCCTCGTCGACCTTGGTACGCGTATCTGGTGCGGCTGCTCGACGGTGTGCCTTGGCGGTTTCCTCCCCTGGTAGATCTTCTGGTGCAGGGGCCCCTGCGCATGCCTCAGGTGGATCGGTTCTCGCTTACGGTATGGCCATTGAAAGGGCTCGGTTGAGAAGGAAAGGGTATGCCCCGGTGGTTATTTCCACACTACTGCGCGTGCGGAAGTCTTCTACATCTCTTACTTATGTTCGCATTTGGCGAATTTTTGAGGACTGGTGCTCCCGGTATGCCGTGCGGGCGGCAACTTCTTCTGTTGCGGTCATTCTTAGTTTTTTGCAGGACGGATTTGACAAGGGCCTGGCCGCCAGTTCTTTGAAGGTTTAGGTTGCGGCTCTGGCGTGCTATAGAGGCCGGATTCAGGACGCCTCTCTTGCGGAGCATGTGGACATTCGGCGGTTTCTGAAGGCTGTGTTCCGGTTATGCCCTTCTCGCAGGGTTGCCTTACCGCCCTGGGATTTGAACCTAGTGCTGCAGGCGTTGGTCCGGAAGCCTTTTGAACCCCTCCGCCAGGCCTCGGTCAAGGATTTGACGTTGAAGACGTTTTTTCTCGTTGCCATTTGCTCGGCGCGGCGTATTTCCGAACTTCAGGCGCTCTCTTGTAGAGCTCCCTTTTTGTCCTTTCTTCGAGATCGGGTGATTTTGCGGACAGTTCCCTCCTTTCTGCCTAAGGTAATTTCCCCTTTTCACGTGAATCAGTCGGTGGTGTTGCCAGTTTTTTCTCCAGAGGCGTCTCAGGGGTCCGATTCTGCTCTCCATAAGTTGGATGTTCGGCGGACTCTGCGTCAGTATCTGAAGGTGTCTGCGGCCTTTCGAAAGTCGGATCGCTTGTTCGTGCTGTTTGGGGGAGCTCGGAAGGGGGAGGCGGCGGCGAAGGCCTCCATTTCTCGGTGGATTAAGGACGCTATCACGTCGGCGTATATTCTGCAGGGGAAAGCTGTTCCCTTGGGGTTGCGAGCTCATTCCACTAGAGCACAAACCACGTCTTGGGCGGAGCGTAGCCTGGTTCCGCCACTGGAGATTTGCAGGGCGGCGATGTGGTCTTCTCTCCATGCCTTTAGTAAACATTACCGTTTGGATGTGGCGGCGGCTCGAGATACTTCTTTTGGGTCGGCGGTCTTGCGCGCCGCGTGCCAAGATCCCCCCCGCTCTAACTGCTCTGGTACATCCCGGATGTAGAGGACTAAACTGGACTCCCGCTCAGGAAATAGAAATTACACTAACCTGGTAATTGAAGTTCCTGGAGGGTCCAGTTTAATCCTCATTCCCGCCTGGAAATTGTTCTATCTACTGTGTCTGGGCGGCGCGCTGCGTCTGTTTTTACAAAGCTGTCGGTTAGTTTCACTTTTTCAGTGCTTACCATTGTAGTAAAGAAAAAAAAAAAAAAAAAAAGGAAACACGAGACAACCATTAGGTCAATGCCCCGGGGGTTTTTCGTTCCTTTGGGTTTGTTCTGGGTCTTGTTATACCTTAGCTTGCTGTGCTGACTGCCGGTTTCGGGACCGGGGACGGAAGCAAGGTGCAGAGTTTCAACCCTCTCGTTTGGGGAGGGGGTCCTGTGACTCACTTTGGGGTGCTTTTGCTGTTTAATGTCTTTTCTTTAATCTGTTCTTTCTTGAGTCTGCTTTGTTACTAGTTCACTGGTGGGCTGATAGGAGTTCCAGCAGTAAGCGGGCTACAGTACTAAAGAGTTGATTGGTCCAGTCTCCTTGCTGCAGGAGGAGGTGCACTACCCGGATGTAGAGGACTAAACTGGACCCTCCAGGAACTTCAATTACCAGGTTAGTGTAATTTCTACTTAGTCTGCCTTAAAACATTTAATGCCTGCTAATCAACTTAACATACATTGAGTTATAGGCTAATGTGTATTAAATCAGTTTAGCTCTCTCTACATTTTTTGAAGGCACACTAACAAACCAAATGCGTGCTAATGAACGCACATCCCTAGGACCAGGAGCTACCTGTAATATCTATTGGGAAGATTGTAAGGATTTAATCTGTACATCACTGGTCAACAAATAAGATATTTAGGATCTGAATAATGTAAACCTTTTGAAATGAGACACAAGATTTTAAAGGAGACCCTTTTATCTGTACTTCTAATCTCTGGAAGGAACTTCTATCGCTTAATGAAGGACCTTAGAAGTCCTTCGATAGTGAGATCATTTGTACTCGATCAATTTGCTGTCTGTGTACTGCACACTGGGCTTCTCTCTCCCCCTGTTCTCCTGCTGTATCCTTGCTTCTCCTCCCAGGTGGTTTCCGACACAGTGCAAGAGCGGATCGTGAACAAGTTGACAGATGCCATTCAGCGCAAATTGTGCACCAAGACTGGCTTATCCCATGGGGGCGGGATAGCATCCACCACGCCACTTGTAAGTACGGAGTAGTGGTCTTCTAATGGCGCAGAGTCAGTGTGATGGGAGCACAGACGCAGGCAAGTGGGGATCCATCAGGAGCTGACGTCATCTGGCCACTCGGATCAATCAATCAAGGTCTGGTGGTCTTAGTTCACACTTGCTTCGTCCATTCCCCCAAGCGCATTATAATGTGAGGGAGCTCTCGGTGTGTAAGCAAATAGACTCTTAAACTTCTAATTGTGTTGCACGCAGCAAATCAAAGTCAAAAAGGGGGAATTTTTCTCTATAGACACATGACGGGAAAAGGTGCTGTGGCCTCTCCCCTGTCCCGCACTTCCACATATTCAAGAGCCGTTCCTCTGTTGCAGAAGCAGCTCCCTGGGAAGCAGAAGATGAATCCAGCTCATTTAGGGAATGCCGGCATCCCCAAGGTGCCCCAACCTGAAAACAATGCGTAAGTAATCAGGATGGAAAAAATAAACTCTTCCACCCCTCATCCTTTACCATAGATATTCATGCTGAAGCTAACGCCCAGGTCAGTCGTTTGTCAGCTGACCAACTCAATGTGGTACCCCTAAGCCTCATCAACCAGGAGGGACAGGGAGGAAATGGGGGAGAGATTTCTTTGAACCAGATGATAAGCTATTTTTAATCCATTATTGAAGGGAGTCATTGGTGTCCAGGGAATGTGTACTTGAGTGAGCCTGGAATCGCAGCTCTGCTCCCTCTTGGAAAGAGGTGTGTGGGGAGGGTGTGTGTGTGTGTGGGGGGGGGGGGGGGCATAGATCCTACTGTCATCTGGATTGGTCAATGAAGGAGATACGATGCTGGTTTCGAAGGACCTTTGGTCTGTCCCAGCATGGCTTATCTTACTTCTTTATGTGAAGAGTCTATCTTGCATGGGGTGTGGGCTCAGGATGGGAGAGGGGAAGGGTAGAATGTATCACTTCATGTTAAAGACCCTTAACCCCCCTCTGGGATCAGTGGAAGCAGCAGAATTTCCTCACCTCTCTGCACCCCTTAAAGCATGTCAGGAGGATGGCACGTCTGACCAACTATGTGCGATCAACAGGTCATCTGTGAGGCAAGCTCCTGTGCCGTGGGCTTCTGGAGACATGTATCTGCCAAGGCAACCTATGTCACTCAACCGGTCTCCTTCTGTGGTGCGCACGGTGGCAGCAGGCGGCTCCCAGGGGATAAACGGACCACCTCAACTGGGGTCAGATGCCAGAACCTTAGGTAAGAGAAGATGTTACCTATACATTCGATGTCCTTCCTGGGGTACGTGGTCTGGAGTTCTGGTTTGGGGCTATGAGAACATCTCAGCTCTCACTTTGATTTTTGATAACTTTGGGGAATGCACATGCGTTCAGTGAATAAGCAGACAATTCAGCCTTGCTGCTCGCCTGTGATTTATTTATTTTATTTATTAACAATTCTTATATACCGCACTATTAGACATCAGCGCGGTTTACATTGAACAAAAAACATCCGACAATTTACATATGTCTGGTCAATTACATTTAACAGGAGATATAAACTTGGGAAATAGGGGAAACTATATACAAAGGTGTGTTATCTGACAAGAGATGAAGTAAGTGTAGGGCCGGGCCGACCACAAAGCAAACCAGGCAATCGCCTAGGGTGGTAGCTTCAGGGGGACAGCAGAAAGCAAGGCATTCAAAGCTAAACAATTGATTCTGAATAGCCAGAAGGGCATAAGGCTTATGGCACCTTGCACCAACTCTGGGGCCAGCACTGATTAGGTGCCATTTTCGAAACCCAGCTGAGATTCCATCTGAAAATGAAATAAGGGTCACATTTTTTTTTGAACAAATATATTTTCAGTAGTTCTGCAATCCTGATCGAGTCAGTGTTTCATCGAAGGACCTCAGGACATGGGTATCAGCTCTGCCCCTTCTTAGTGGGGAATGGGGCTGGCTTACAGTGCTAGATAAGCGAGGTCACCACCAGTGGGTTTTCTGTTTTCAAGGGTCTTTCTGGAGCTGATTTCCCTTCCATAGACTCATGGGAACTGGGGACAGCATCTTTTCCTGCTTGCACTGCACAATAGTCAGCAAAGCACTCCCACCTCCTAGTGTTTCTGTATTCCTTACAGATTCAGGACATGGTGCTGAGCCAGTGAGAGAACAGGAAATCTCAGAGAGACTCACCAACTACTCTGAGGACGGCCACCAGCCTGATATGAATCCCATCTATTACAATCACCAGGCACAAGCCAACAGGTAGGTGGCCGGATTGGGGGGGAGGGGGGGACGGGAAGGGGACAATATTTCAAGAAAAATAAGGCTGTCTTCATAAGATCATCAAAGCCTGTTTACAATCCCACACCATGACGGCTGTAGCATTACCATCCACACAGACTGATCCAGTTCAGGATTTACTCCCAGTGCATCTGAGAATTTGTACTCCCACTTTCCCCAAGAATAAGAACATAAGATATGCCATACTGGGTCAGATCAAGGTCCATCCAGCCCAGTATCCTGTTTCCAGCAGTGGCCAATCTAGGTCATACGTACCTAGCAGTTTCCCCAAAAGACACAGGTTCCACAATGCTTGCACTGGGTCAAGCAGAGATATCCCGGGTCCCTTTTAATAGTGGTTTATGGACCTTTCCTCCAGGAACTTGCCCAAACCTTTTTTAAACCCAGCTACACTAACAGCTTTTACTACATCCTCCGGTAACGAATTCCAGAGTTTGATTACACGTTGAGTGAAAAAATATTTTCTCTAATTAGTCTTAAATAGTTTACCCTGCAGCTTCATTACATGTCCCCTAGTCTTTCTATATTCTGATAACGTAAACAATCGATCTATGTTTACCTGTTCCACTCCGTTCATTAATTTATAGACTTCTATCATATCTCCCCTCAGCTGTCTCTTTTCCAGGTTAAAGAGCCCTAACCTTTTTAGCCTTTCTTCATAGGAGTATCCTTCCATCTCCTTTACCATTTTGGTGGCTCTTCACTGTACATTTTCTAATAACGCTATATCCTTTTTAAGATACGGCGACCAGAATTGCACAAAATATTCAAGGTGCGGTCTCACCATGGAACGATATAGAGGCATTATAATATCTTTTGTTTTATTCTCCATTCCTTTCCTTATGATTCCTAGCATTCTATTTGCTCTCTTGGCCGCCGCTGCACACTGGCAGAGTGTTTCAATGTGTTATCCATGATGACGCCTAAATCGTTTTCCTGGGTGGTGGTTTCCATGTGGAACCTTGCATTGTGTAACCATAGTTTGGGCTGTTCTTTCCTAGTGCATAACTTAGAATAGCAGGGAGTGCAAGATGACATGGAATAGATTACTACTACTCGATGGCAACTGTCCAGGGCTGGTTTAACCATTAGGCAAACTAGGCAGTCGCCTATGGAGGCACCTTATGGGGGCAGCAAGGAGCAGCTGCATTCAGAACGAAACAACACATCCTGAGAGCCGTGCAAATGCAATGAGTCATCAGTACGCACTTTTCCCTTCAGGGAGGATGGGGAGATTTCAGATAGGGCATTTACCTGGATAACTGGCTTTTGGGAGTTACTTGGTGTGCCTGTCTGTCTGTATTTATTTATTTTTGGGAGCTTAATATGCCACCAAAAGCAGAGGCTGTCATAGAGATGCACAATAAAAAATCAAAGTGGAACCACCCAGAAAGGGAAATGAAGAGGGGGGGGGGGGGAGGAGAAGAAAGGTGACGGAGAAGCCGAGTTTCCAAGGAAATTGGAGATAAAGAGTGAAGAGAAAAGGTTAGGAGATAAAAATGGCGGCAGGGCTAAGAGGGTAGGGGTGGCGAAAGGCTTGTTGGAATAACAACGAGAACAAATTGCACTAGCCATTTTACACAGGATTGTTCTCAGAAGGGTGATGTTGAGGTAATCATGATCGTTAAGTTTAATTATCAAAATCGTGGGAAGGGAGGGGCTAGGGACTTGAAAGTTAATGGGGGGTGGGGGGGGGGCAAAGGTGAGAGCGTCTAATACCCTTGACCCAGATCTGCTGCTCCCACTGCTTTCTCCACTCTGTCTGTTTATGTTTATTTTAAAACTTAATATACTGCCCAACAACAGAAAGTATCTGGGCGGTTTACAATACAAGCTAGTAAAATTAAAGTTAAAGATGCTGCAAGAAAAGAAGAAAAGGAACATCATAAAATTTAAAAAAGCAGGACAGAAACAGATGAGAGCAGAGTAAGAAAAGGGCAAAGAGAATAAGAGTCAACAGTGAGGGTAGGGGGTGTTCTGGTAGGAAGGGGCAATAAACAATACATCAGTGGGGAGGGGGGAAGGTCGTAAGCAAGACAGAAGAGGTGTTTTTAATTTGGCTTTAAATGCAATAATAGAGTGTTCTAGTGTCCCTTCTCTCCTGGGAGCTGCTTATGAGGTTTGGAGTGGAAGGCGAGTCTCCTCACGCTGCAAAACTTGATCATGTCAAACCAAAGTTCTCCCCCTCCCACAAAACCTATTTCACACTGGAAGTTTGTAACAGCTGTCTGTAACAGTCAAAAGGGGTCGGTTTCTGGCCAGTTCTTTTAAACAGGGGCTGCTGCAGGCCTCATGTTGATGATGTAGCGCCCTGCCCCTGAGTCCAGCCAGCATCCCACGTTCAGAACCCTTTTCAGCATGTCACTCATGAAATCCTGTGCTGCCTTTTACTCATTTTCCAGCCCTGCCAAATCAGACAGCGTGACCCCCCCCCCCCCTTTCCTCAGAAGCTTCAGAGTCAGGAACTGTCCACCAGGGTTAAGAGAGAGATTAAACTAGCTTGTGGATTTTTTTATAGCAATTTCAACAATACCTATCTTTATCCGGATCCGTTCTACCAGAATTACCTCCGTAGCGGGATGACACAGGACACGCAGCTCAGTAAGTCGCAGAGGTACTGACGTTATAATGGGGTAAAATGGCCTGAAGACTGGTACTTTGGGGGGTTTCATTCTGCCTCTTCAAAGGCTGACAGCATTATTAGCACAGTGAGTCCCTGCCCCAAAGAACTTGCTCTCTAAGCATGTACCAGAGGCATGGAAAAAGTAGGGTTTGACCAAGGTCACAAGGAGTGTTGGGGGAGTGGGGTTTGAACCCTAAATCCCTGGTTCCCAATACATTGCTTTAACAACGAGGTCACTGTCTTTCATTCTGGCATGGATCATGAACTGAGCACCAGCCACTGGGAGCTGTTTTACCTCACTTGACCTTTAATTCCATAAGACGACCTCATTTGACAGAATGGTGGACGTTACCTGTGCCACTAGACAGAGCAAACTGTTCGCATTTTCAGTGCCAAGTTTGTTCATCCCTCTGTAACTAGTGGTACTTTCAAGTTTAAAATATATTTAATATACCACATATTAAAATACCTAAGTGGTTTACAATGCTGCTGTCATCATCCATATCAGAGGAAGGAAGGTGCCACCAAGTGGTCTTGGTGGTGACACCTGGTGGTTCCTTGCAGATCTGCGCTGCATTCAGCTCTGAGGAGAGCTGCACCCTGCTCAGAAAGTCACTCCAGTACTGGCAAAGAACTAGGGAGAAGGGAACAAATAGAACTAGGGAGAAATCGTTGAGAGAGAACAAAGAGGAGAAAAATGTCTCCTTTTCTTTAAAGGTAGTTGCAGAAAAGATAAGATGGCCAGAACATGAGTCAGGCAGTATCTGAGTGGAGGGAGATCTGATTCCAGGTTGGTTTTCTGTTCTGTGCCTGTTACAGGTAATCACATCTATGAAACCCTGAGACTGAGAACACTGGACACCGAGCGGTAGGTTTCAGCAATGCAGAAAGCAAAGAGGTGGCAGTTTTTAATAAATCAGTGTGTGTTTCCTTTTTGCTGCAAAGGTCATGCCTGGGGGAGGGGGTACAAGTACCAGGATTTCAGTGGGTATCACTGACAGCCAGAGTAAAGGGGAAAGTAGTGACCTGGAAGCAGGTGACATGCGCTTTATCAGATGGATTTATGCCTGATGCTCTAAGCATGCAAAATGAACACTGTTCCCTGGTGCCCTTCAGTCTCATCACTTCTGCCAGTGTCCCACAGCCACTTCATAAGTTTCCCCGGGAGCCAGTTCAGCTGATGTGGTCGTATTTTATTATATTTTCTAACAGGATATTTTCATGTCTCCTTTAACCTGTGTTCTTCCAGTATTATTTTTGCTGCATCGATCTATAATTTCCAATTCCTAAACTTTTCAGTGCTTAACCTCACCCTGTGTGGTTTCTTATGGTTCTGTCTCCTCTACCCCTCACCCTTCATAATTTCAGCTCCTCTCTCTCGGTGTCCTGCTCTAGCCCCTTCCACTATAAAGCAAGAAATGTATGGATAAAAGGAGGAGGAAGGGAAAGCAGCCGATACTTCTCTAGTGACCCCTGTAGGCATGGAAATGGAAACAGGGTTGCTCCAGACTGGCAAGGGTGCTGCTGCTGCCTGGGCATGCACCTATGCAACAGAACTGGAACAAAGCATTTAAATTTTCTCCCGAAACACTTCATTCTGACCTTTGCTTCTGCCGGGTGTATTGATGTATTTTCAGCGATGTTTCTGTATTTTACATGGTTTGTAAGCCCTCGGGGGTAGAAACCTGTTGCTGTCTCTGCTCCCATCTTCTCTGTCTCCTTTCCCTCATGCAGTGTTGCAAAGGCTGACAACCTACCAATATTTAACTTTTCCCTTTTTTTTGTTTTGTGCCTGTTCCAGAACAAACGGTGAGCTGTGGGGAAGCAAGCCAGATCCCTCTGTCCAAACAAGGAAGAGGAAATTGGAGTCCCGAATGTGCACAGTCATGTGATTCTGGACATGCACTGAGCTCCTGTTACAGTACAAAGCTGACAAGACTTTTAATGTCTGTCCTTAGGAAGTGCAAGAGACAGTGTCAGATTAAGATCACCAGCCAGGAGCTGTCAGGAGAAACAAATGTGAAGAAAGGCCCTCTAATTCAGAGTTACAAAGTTAGTCCATTCCAAGAGGGAGACTTTTTGGCCAGGACTAAATTTGAACGTACGTCCCAAAAGAGAGTGGTATATGTAGTCCCTGATACTCTAATGAAATCAGTGCTGCAGGTCCCATAATGCAATAGGATGGGGGTGTTAGAAATCCAGAAATGGACTAAAATCTCCCTCCTGGAATTGGGTAAAATAACAACTCCAAATTGATGCGTTTGATATCTGAGCCCAAGGGTAAGTAGACAGAAAAGGTTATGCTGTAGAACGCACAGTACTCATGCAGTGCCTTTAATTGTGTTAAGAACCTGGTCTTCTCCCAGCCCCCGGGCAGGCATTTCCATGTATCCTCTCCCCTCTTGTGGAGAATAAATATTTCTTCATGTTAGTGCTGAGTCCACCAAGCCTTGTCCAGCAGCCCTGTATCACGGCCCCTTCTTCTGAAACCTACCCCTTTGCCTCTAGTTATGCCCTTGTGATATCTAAACGTATTGTAGCTGTTCACCTTCCAATTATTGTATTCTTTGTCTGCAGCGTGTTTGGCCTAGCCTCCCACCCCAGTTCCATGTGCACACCTAATTAGTGTGAATTCTTTTGGGACAGCCATAATGCATGTGCATGAGACAAATCTGCCCATAAAGGCCCTGATATTCGAAAGGGATTTACATGGTTTACAGACCAGTAAACCATGTAAATGCCTTAAATGGGGATATCCAATGGCACTTACATGGTTAGTGCTGTTGAATAGCCCCTCTTAAGTCCCCTAAGTGCCCTCATGCTATCAGGTTAGCATCGGGTCAAGTCAGGGGCGTTCCTGGGCTGGGCAGCAGTGATATTGCCTGCTGCCCGGTTAGCAATCTGCGAGGAAAGCCCTCGCCTGTCTTTAAGGCTCAGGAGCTAACCGGGCAGCAGGTAATATCGCTGACACTGCCTGGTAAGCTATTGCGGCTTCCGGCGCCTGCAGCGATCCCGGAATATTCAATGCTGGGGCAGCATATGACCCTGGCATTGAATATCTGGGGTTAAGGGTCGGCGGGCAGGGCTGTGTGCCGAAGGGGCTCATAGTCTGCCCAACTATGGGGGTTTTCACTATATGTAAATCTCCTTCATGCATATTCATTATGGCTACCCCCAAACCAGAGCAGTTAAGTGTGTCTCCATGAGGTTACTGATAATGTGCCAGACCCCTAACAGGGTCCTGCACGGGGCAGGAAAATCAGTGAAAAAGGATAAATCAGGTCCGGGCAACATTTAAGAAGCAGAAAGCTAACCTGTGAATTTATTTAGACCTGTCATGAATTTATAGCCTATATAATATCCTTAAGTACAAAGATACAGGGACCATCTTAATAATGCCTTCAGCTTTCAGAACTGCTGTATGACTGTTTTAAGGAATACAATTTGCATAAATTCTGAAGGATTGCCCAGGTGTTCATTAGCAGTGCAAATACTGAGAAATGGGGGACAAAAAAAAAAATCTATAGCAAATACATGTAATACCTAAAGTAATCACCAGATGTCACCATTGCATCTCCTGCCCCACCAGGTTATCACCTTCTCCAGTTAATTTTTCCCTTGAAAACCCTGGAGCAGTCACTGAATGAAAAGATTTATTTTTTTGCTTATGAATATAAGTGAGCTGAGTGGCTAGGGTTCTGCCCGTGGTGACTACTCCTACTTAGAAGGCCTGGGACCTTTTGAGTTTTGGTCACCCTAGGATTTCAGGTGCATTAATAGGAAGGGACAAATGTGCATCAATTTTCTGTTCCTCAATCTCCCCTCCCCCAGTCTCTCCAGAACTACACATTTCCTGCATTTAGCAGAGAATCCCACTTTCAGTGGTCATCTTCTGCACTTCCACTGAGGCAGCCCAAACTCCTGGCCACTGACAAAGCCCCACACCTGCAAACATTAACTGTCCAAATTTTGGAGGCACCATGCACTGGCCCAGACTGCTATCCATCCGGCATGATCCCACCATCCCGCGGGGGGCACCTGGGAACCAATAGGGTATACTCTACATTGCAGCTTCAATGCCCCCAAGCGCAATTTTGATAGTTTCCCATTGAATGCTCTACTACAGCACATGCATGCTGGAGGGCAAAACCAGGGAACTGGATCGTTTAAGCTGACGTTTCCAGGGAATAATGACATTGAAAGCAAACCAGTAGTTTGAATCTTGCGCAAATAAAGATGGCACTGGGCCATGAAGCAGAATGATAGAGCACCCACCTAAAACACTGGCAATGGTGGTGAATACCTTGTCCATTACAGACTTGGGGAACCGTGGCCCCACCAAGATGACATTAACATTCTAGGCAGGATACTACAATGGTCTGCCCTAGCCGTCTGAAACCCACGGCACTCGGTTTTCCCTAAGTACTAGGCAGGCCTGTTTCCGCCTAGCATCTGAGACTCAACAAGTTTGGGTTCTTCCAGTTTTGCTAGAGGACACTCTGATAAGATGTAATGACACTTTTTTCTAATTCAGATGCCGTCATCTGCTTGATTTGTACAGCTGTGATGAATTGCTGGAGTTGTGACTGTCTTTATCCTCAGGATCCAACCAAGATGGAGGCCTGGACTCAAGCATAAGCAACACAGGTTACTGGCTGTCTAAAGTACTGAATTCTGAAGGCACCAGATACCTCGAGGGGGGAGGGGGAGAATTAACACCACCTCTTCCAGGGAGACCCCAGTCCCTGTTTTCTAGTCCTCCCTAGAACTGCCAACATCTTAAATCCAACCTTTTTGTTTCTGTCCTACCAAAAAATGAAAATATACAGAGATGACTTGACAAATAGGGGAAGGGAGACGAAAGACCAGAAGGGAAAACGATTATCTTTGTTTTCACTTTCTAATACTTATGAGGAACAATGGAAAGGGGCCGGTTTACTAAACCGCGTTAGCTGCCCACGTGGCAGACAGCGCACGCTACCTGGATGCAGACAGTAGCAGGCAACTGCAGGTAACGCAATGATGTCCTGCGCTATCTGCAGGAGTGGGTGCGATTAGGTTGGAGAGCGGGCATGTCTGCAGCGTGCATTTACCACAGGCCTCAACAGTGCACGGTAACAGTCAGATTTGCAGACAGTACAGGTGACGTTACCTCAACGGGTAGTGTGAGCTGCATCCATGGTTTAGTAAACCAGCCCCAAAATGTTATTTGTAAAGATCTTTACTGTTCTTTTTTTTAAAGCAGTATTTTTTAAGCATATACCTTGCTGTTCTGGAAGTAGCCATACGGAAACAGCCAGTCAAAAATGACATCATACTCACCCAAAGGATCTGATTGGTCCTTGCTGACAAACATGTCACAATGATGTCCTAAATGGCCTAAGAGAGGGTGAAGGAAGGCGGGGGGGGGGGGGGGGCGAGGGGAGGACCTCTAGTACTGCAGAAAAACAGATTCACTTGATATTTTTTTATGACGAGTTGGTATTTAAAATGGCTTATTCTGCTCCTTAAAAATTTTAACCAAAATACTTTCTTTCCAAAAATTATTTCTATTTCTTGCTGTAAATACCAATAAAAGTATATTTTGTAATACTTGGCAATCTGCTGCACAACCATCTCATTAATGGGAAAATATCAGAACAAAAATGCATTTTTAGGGTATGGTTCTAAATTAACAATGAAGTGTGGAAACTATGGAGATGTACAAAAACCTCATACACAGGAGAAACGCTCTGTGGTACAAGGCAAAACATCCCATTCTGGCCTTAAGCTAGCTCAGAATGTATAGCGCTTTTTATCTGCAGTTGGAGAACAAAAATATAAAACATATGTAACCACGGCTGGCACAACCCAATAGGCAAAGTAGTTGGTCATCTAGAACGCCAGCGTTCCCAGGGTAGCCCATTGCCGACGCTGTTCTCCAGGACTTGCAACACAGCGCTTGCCTGAAGCTTCCGACGCTGTCTTGCTGTCCCTGCTCTCTCTGACCTGCTGCTTCAGCCCCCTCTGAGGCAGACTTCCTGTTTGCATGAGGGCGCTTCCGCAGAAATGGCAAGTCAAAGATCGCAGCAACAGCAATGCAGCAGTGGACAGTTTAGGTAAGCGCTACTTTAAATGGCGTTGTTATTACTGCAGGTCCCAGAGAGGGGCGAAGGAATGGGGATGGGGTGGAAGCGGGGGCAGCAGGATGAGGGTTTGCTGAAAGTGCATCATACCCTTGCACCGACTCTGTACAAAACTGGACAATTTTGCAGAACTAAGGCCTTGCTCTGACATGTCTGCAGGGTGCACTGGTTTTGCATAATAAATCTAATGAGCTTCAGACTGGCCCAGGACATAAGCAATGGCAGAGTTACCCCCTTGGATATTATCAGCTTGACTACTTCTCCCCCCGAACTGGTAGAGGGCAATGTTCTTCCTCTGAGACTGTCTGAGAGGATGAGGCAGGGGAAGCGACCCCCCTCCCTTGCAGCCATATGGTAGAATTTATTTCCACTAGCACGGCACAGCCGGGAAGACCCAGGCAGAAGGTGGCCACCCACTCCGATTACTGAGAGGTTCAACACTGGCCGGAAGGGTCACTCTGAGCTACTGCTGCTGCAAGCAGAGATCTGTAAAGAGTAATTAGACCTTACCTGCTAATTAATGTTCCTGAAGGAACTCCAGTCCAGTCCCTTTCCTCTGGGTTGTGCACCCCTTCCAGCAGCTCGGAGGCTGAGCCTATCATCGCTTTGATGATCCTCTGGTATAAATACCACTGGCACCACCCACCAGCACCAGTAATCTATTGAAAAAGCAGACTTAACGGAGAGACAATTAAGTAACCATAATTTACACTTTGTTGAGAAAGTTAACTACAAACTCTAGAACATCCCCTCCCCTCTCCCAGAAGGACTTCACACCCCCCCCCCCCCCGGAAGAAGAAGGAGGAGGCTTACCTGAATCCGCACCAGCCCTTCCTAACACTCCAAAGGGTCCTGCCAGTCCATCCCACCTCGCCACCGGAATCCCTGTGAGGAGCTCTCAGACATCTTCTTCACTCCCTGCACAGACTTTCAGTCCGGCGACTTTCCTTTGGAAATGTAATCCTGAAAAAAATCAACTCTGGTGGGATCAGGGACTGGACTGGAGCTCCTTCAGGAACACTAATTAGCAGGTAAGGTCTAATTACTCCTTCCTTATCGTCTCTCCAGTCCAGTCCCTTTAGTCTGGGATGTAACAGAGCAGTTCAAGCCTGGGAAGGGTTCACCATCCCGGACCGAAGCACCGCACTCCCAAACTCAGCATCCGCTGCCGCCTGAACATCCAACCTGTAATGTTTGGCAAAGTATGCAGAGACGGCCACTCTGCAAATATCCAATGGCGGAACCAAACTATACTCCTCCCATGACGCCACCTGAGCTTGAGTCGAATGCGCTCGAAAACCCACCGGAACTTGCCTCCCCTTCAGGATATAGGCAGACGCAATCACATCTCTGATCCACCTGGAGATGGATGCCTTGGCTGCCACCTCACTTTTACGCTCCCCCCGAACAGAACGAATAACCAATCTGACTTTCGAAAGGGCGCCGTGCGACTCAGATAATGCTTCAGCATTCTGTGCACATCCAGACGGCGTAGCCTCGCAACATCCGCCTCCCGTCCCTCACTAGAAAAGGACGGGAGAGACATGACCTGATTCACATGAAAGGGAGAAATTACCTTAGGTAAAAAGGAAAGAACTGTCTGCAAAACCACCTTCTCTTTGGAGAAAGAAAGAAAGGGCGGAAGCGAAGACAGAGTCTAACGCTCCAAAATATGCTTAGTGGAACAGATAGCTACCAGAAACACTGTTTTTAGGGTTAAATCCTTCAACGAGGCTTTCCCCGCTAGCTCGTAAGGTTCCCTCGCTAAGGCATTCAACACCAGATTGAGATCCCAAGGTGGGATCAATGACCTCCGTTGAGGCCTCAGGCGCCTAACCGCTCGCAGGAACCTACTAATGTCCGCGTGGTCCCCTAAGGCCTTTCCACGGACCTTACCCCTATAACAGGAAATGGCCACCAATTGAACCCGCAAGGAGCTGGCTGCCAGGCCTTTATCGAACCCTGCTTGCAAAAACTCCAGAATCTCTGGCACAGAGACTGCAAGGGGCTTTTTCTTCTGACTCGCACACCATGCCTCAAATATACGCCATACCCTCACATACGAGAGGGAGGTCGAGCGCTTGCGCGCGCTCAACAAGGTCGAAATTACTGCCCCTGAATATCCCTGCTTACAGAGCCGCGCCCTTTCAATAGCCAGGCCGTAAGCGAGAACCGATCCACCTGGGGCATCCGCACCGGTCCCTGCACTAGAAAATCGCCTCTGCAGGGAAGCCGCCACAGATGATCGGCCATTAGTCTCACCAGATCTGCATACCATGGCCGCTGCAGCCAGTCCGGGACTATGAGAATTACAAATCCTTGGTGGGCTTCCACCCGCTTCGGGCAGAGACGGTCTTTCGGCGATTATGGAGCCAATTGCATCACCTGCTGAGTCGGGAGTGTCTTTCACCTTGCAGAGACCTCAGGATTTCACATTGGAGGCCATTTGGAATGCAATTGTTTCCCTGGGTGAGGTTTTGCTGCCTCAAGTTTCTTCTTTGGCTAACAAAGTGAAGGACTCTTTCTATGAGAGCCCAAGGAGGAAAAACGTACAGAAGACCTTCTGAGGGCCACTTCTGGACCAGAGCGTCCAGGCCCTCCGACATCCTTTCCTTTCTGCGGCTGAAAAACCGACTTGCCTTGGCCAACTCCCATCTTGCCATGAGGTCCATGATTGGAGTCCCCCAATGGGCTACCACCTGGTCGAAAACCTCCTGAGCGAGTTCCCACTCTCCGTGGTCTATCTTGCACCTGCTTAGATAATCCGCCATGACTTTGTCTACCCCGGCCCCGTGTTGCGCTGACTGGGCTATTAGATGGGCTTCGGCCCACTGCAACAGGCTGTCCGCTTCCTCCTCCAAAGGAAGACTGCTTGTTCCACCCTGACGGTTGATGTAGGCCACTGTCGTGACGTTGTCGGACAGAACACGGACTGCCCTTTGATGGACCAAAGCCCTGAAAGCTCTAAGCGCTAGAGCCACAGCCCGCATTTCCAGTCTGTTGATGGACCACTGGGCCTCCTCCCCACTCCAGACCCTGGGCAAACTGTCCTTCGCAATGAGTCCCCCAACCGGCTAGACTCGCATCCGTCGTCAACTGCACCCACTGCGGAGGCTCGAGGGGCATTCCGCTTTCTAAGTTCCTTGGGTAGAGCCACCACTGTAAGGCACTCTTGGTCACCTGAGGACAGGGTAACGCCATGTACAACAGCTGACTCTGATGGGACCATCACCGAAGCAAGGCCCGTTGAAGCAGCCACATATGTGCTCTGGCCCACAGCACCAACTCTATTGTCGCCGCCATGGTTCCCAGCACCTGTAAGTAATGTCAGGCCATAGTCTTCTGCCTGTTTAGAGACTGCAACACTAGGCGTCTCAGATCCTCTATCCTCTGAGTCGGCAGGAACACCCTTCCTCTTGCGGTGTCCAACCTTGCTCCAAGGTACTCGAGTTCCTGCGTGGGCACCAACCTGCTCTTTGACCGATTGATAACCCACTCTAATCGTCCCCTTGCGACTCTCTGCTTCTGATTTCACCCTGATCAGCCAGTTGTCCAGGTAAGGACGTACCAAGATTCCCTCCTTGCGCAGCGCTGCGGCCACCACCACCATCACCTTGGTGAAAGTCCGAGGGGTCGTCGCCAGGCTGAAGGGCAGAGCTTGAAACTGAAAATGTCCCCTTGGAACCGCAAATCTGAGAAACTGCTGATGATCTTTCTGAATGGGGATATGCAAATACGCTTCTGTCAGGTCTAGGGAGACATTTCTCGGCTCTCCCACGTTTGGGTTTCTTTTGAGTTAATCACTGCTCCTGAGTTATTGCACCTTCTGTCCTCTTCCAAGAAGACTTTCTGCTCTCTCGATCCTATTCCTTCCTCCTGGCTTCTCACTCCTTCTTTAGGATTTCTTCCTTATATTCTTACTATGTTTAATTCTAGTCTCTCCACTGGGGTCTTTCCTAAACCCTGGAAGCACGCTCTAATACGTCCCATTCTCAAAAACTCTTCACTCGATCCCTCGGTCCCTGCTAGTTATCGTCCTGTTTCTAATCTTTCCTTTCTTTCTAAATTGTTGGAGAAGTTTGTTTTCGCGCAACTTTCCCACCACTTGGATTCCACGGATTTCTTGCACCCTCGCCAATTCGGGTTTCGACAGGGTCACAGTGTGGAGACAATTCTCTTAGCTTTCACAAACGCTTTACATGTAGCACATGAATCTGGTGATATCTCGGTGGCGGTTGCTTTGGATCTCTCAGCTGCTTTTGACTTGGTGGACCATTCTCTTCTTCTTCACCGTCTGCGGGATGCGGGTCTCTGTAGTACAGTTCATCACTGGTTCCACACTTTTCTCTCTTCCCGCTCCTGTGCAGTCATTTCCTCTCTCCCTTCTTCCTCTCCATCAGATTCTCACTCTTCCCTGTGGGGTTCCCCAGGGCTCGGTTCTTGCCCCTCTTCTCTTTAATCTTTTCCTGGCCCCTCTTGCCTCTCTGATCCAGCAATTCGGTATCTCCACGTTTTTCTATGCTGACGATATTCTTCTTCTCTATCATACTTCTCCCTCTTGTCCAGACCTCTCACCCCTTAACACCTGCCTCGCAGCTGTGGCAGACTGGCTGACCCTTAACTGTCTCCACTTGAATCTCACTAAGACTGTGGCTATTTGGTTCTCGCATGGCAGTCCCCCTCCATCACTAGCCCCTTCTTTTTCTGGCACTCCTGTACCCTTGGTTTCCACTTTTCATTACCTGGGGGTGCACTTTGATTCAGACTTATCCTTTCACTCCCATATCTCTCAGGTTACTAAAACCTCTTTCTTCTTTCTTCGCCAGATTCGCTCTGTTCGCCCCTTTCTCTCTCCTTCAGCTCTTGTTACCCTAGTACTCTCTTTAGTTATATCCCGTGTAGATTTTGCCAATTCTCTTTTCACCGGTCTCCCCAAGAATCGTCTATCCCGTCTTCAACGCATTGTCAGACGGCTGCCTAGGGTGAGAACTTACACAATCTTGACGATGCATATATTCATATGATTCTTGCAAGGTATTGTGGGTATTGTAGTTCATTCACTCCCAAACACAGCTGATGACAATAATTTGAGTTGTGAAACCAAGTGGTAAGATCAATAAAATACTTCTTTTATTGATGGGGTTTAATTCACCCAGCACATGTATGCTTGATAGCACTATAAATGAGGTTACTTGCTTGCAGTGTTTAAAATGGATAACAAAAAGTCACAAAGTAAACCAGAAAACAACCTTCAGCTTGTCAGGCAATTAGCTAATGTTTTCTTAGCAAATAATTACCAAATACAAAGGCACAAAGTAAAGAATAAACTTTGCTGGTTAGGTTAACTTCTGCTTATTTTCCACGCCGATCTCAGCAGTGATTCTCCCTTGCTCACACACACAATCAGGTGCAGCCCTAATTACTATCAATGGACCAGCTGAAAGCCTTTAGCTGGCTGGCTGCTACTGTGTGAGCCCAAATCCTGCTTTAAGAGCTGTTTGCAGTGGAAATAAAGAACAAAGTTAGGTTTCTTTGTGATGGCTGATGTGTTTGCTCACAGAAAGCTAGCATTTAGATAGAGAACAGTCCATATAAATAGTTTCATCTGCTGTATCTCCCCCTTCATCAACAATCATAGGGTCAATATCATACATTGGCATAGATGAGTCTTTCATTAAGGCACTATCATGAGAATGCTTATTCCCTTGCTGCCATTCTCTATTATAGATAGGGTCTGGATCAGTGTTCATACCTGAGCCTCTCCTGCTATCATTATTCCTCTCTGTATAGCCTGGCCAATATGTAACCCAATTCTGATGTCCAGCCTTCCAATCTTGATCCCTGGACACTGGATCTCCTCTCACATACCTTCTGGCCTTGGTCTGAAAGTCCCTTCCACATGCAGTCTTCTCTCTTCCAGGTAGCCACTGGTGATTCCTATCTCTGCCAATCCATTCCTCTGGCTGAATCCAGTCCAATGGACTCTGCTGGCATTTGGAATACCTCCCAGTAGGGTACTGCCTTGGAATCTCCCAGACCTTCCAATGGGCTTTCTTCTCTTCCTTCCAGAGAGTTTCCTTCTTTCTCTATCCGCTTGGCTTGGCTTCTGTTTCTCCAGGTGATACTGGTGCTTGAGCTTGTAGCCGTTGCTGTCTCTGTATCTCTTCCTCCCTCTGTAGCAGTTGCTGAAGCTCTCCCTCAAGCCGTTATCTGAAGAAAGCACAGTTACTTACCTGTAACAGGTGATCTCTGGGAACAGCAGGAATTAGTCCTCACATATGGGTACGTCGGTACCGACGGAGCCCGTGCGGGAAAGCTCCCCAGCTTCTTAGAATAGAAGCTTTTGGGACCTCCCACTGCACATGCGCACTGCCTTCCCGCCTTCCTGAACAGCTCTCCTCAGTTTCGAGTTTATAGCTGAGTCAACAGAGAGAGGACAGGAAGATAGATAGATAAAAGATACAACTCCTAGGGGAGGTGGGTGGGTTGTGAGGACTAATTCCTGCTGTTCCCAGAGATCACCTGTTACAGGTAAGTAACTGTGCTATCTCCAGGAACAAGCAGGAATAAGTCCTCACATATGGGGACTCCCTAGCTTAGATGCATGGGATCCCCTGTAAAGGTTCGCCATCTTCGTATGGATCTCAGGCATCCATTCTGGGAAGGTGGGCAGGAGTTGTTTAGGAATGGAACAGGTGCTTGAGGACAGCCTGGCCAAACAAGGCATCCCGGCGGGAGTCCTTGTCCAAACAGTAATGGGCTGTGAAGGTATGAACCGAGGCCCAGGTAGCGGCTCGACAGATCTGATCTATGGAAACAGAGTGCAGATGAGCCATAGAAGTTGCCATGGCCCTCACATTGTGAGCAGTGACATGGCCTTCCAGAGAAATGTTTTTGCTCTGGAAAGCAAAAGAAATACACTGAGCAATCCAATTGGAAAGTGTACGCTTGGAGACTGGAAGTCCCAAATGGGAAGGATCAAAGGCCACAAAAAGTTGAGAAGACTTTCGATGTGGCTGAGTCCTATTAAGGTAAAAAGCGAGAGCTCTTTTACAATCCAGAGTATGAAGGTTCCTCTCTGCATTGGATGCATGAGGAGCTGGAAAAAAGACAGGTAGATATACCTCTTGATTAAGATGAAAAGGCGAGACCACTTTAGGCATAAAGTGGGGATTCGTCCTAAGGACCACCTTATCATGATAAAATCTTGTGTAAGGTGGATTAGCCACTAAAGCCTGCAGCTCACTGATGCGGCGAGCCGAAGTGACTGCAATGAGGAAGATGACCTTCCAGGAAAGAAATTTCAAGGAGGTGGAAAACATTGGCTCAAAAGGTGGCTTCATAAGTTGACCGAGCACTAGATTCAAATCCCATGCGACCGGGGGTGGTCTGATGGGAGGTTTAGTGAGAGTCAGGCCTCTCATGAATCTTGCAACAAGAGGATGAGAGGAGATAGGTTGTCCATTTATATGTTGCAAGGATGCTGCAATAGCACTTAAATGGACTCTTACCGAATTCGTCTTGAGGCCTGCATTGGATAGATGCAGGAGATAATCAAGAAGAGAATTCAAAGGAAGTGCCAGAGGGTCAAGACCCTGCTGAGCACACCAAATGGAAAAACGTTTCCATTTGAAAGCATAGGAACGCCTGGTAGAGGGTTTCCTAGAGGCAGAAAGGATATCTTTCACTGGTTGGGAAAGATGAAAGTCTTGAAGGCTTAAGCCTTCAGTAACCAAGCACTGAGGTGAAGGGATTTGGGGTTTGGGTGCCACAAAGTCCCCTCCTCCTGAGACAGGAGGTCTGGCGCAGCTCCCAGATCCAAGTAGGATCCCTGGGAGAGCTGTAGAAGTAGAGGGAACCACACTTGGCGTGGCCAGCGTGGAGCTATGAGGATCATAGTTCCATGATCCCTCTGGAGTTTGAACAGAGTCTTGGGAATCAAAGGAATGGGTGGAAATGCATATAGGAATGCCTGACTCCAATTCAGGAGAAAGGCGTCCGTAGCCTGAGCTCCCTGACACGGAGTTCTGGAACAGAACCGGGGAAGTTTGGCATTCCACGGACTTGCAAAGAGGTCTATGTCCGGGGTCCCCCATTCCTGAAAGATTCGGTTTATTTGGTCCAAATGTAGGGACCATTCGTGTGGCAGCAGAACTCGACTGAGCCTGTCTGCCCGAGAGTTTTGAACTCCTGGGAGATACACTGCTAGCAGGTGAATCTGATGCTCTCTGGCGAAGGCCCATAGTCTTAGAGCTTCGTTGCAAAGCGACAGAGAGCCCGTCCCTCCTTGTTTGTTTATGTAAAACATGGCCACCTGATTGTCCGTCTGAACTAGGACAGTGAGGTTGGCTAGGAGGGAGTGGAAGACCTTGAGGGCAAGGTAAATTGCTCGCAGTTCCAGAAGATTGATATGAAGGGTGGTCTCTTGTAGAGACCAAGTGCCCTGAGTGGAGAGAGTTTGCAGATGGGCTCCCCACCCTGTTTGGGAGGCATCTGTTGTGAGGGTTGCTTGGGGTAGCAATGGTTGAAATGGAGCCCCCAACAACAGATTCTTGGTGGAAGTCCACCAGTGGAGGGACCAAAACAGACGATCGGAGGTTTGTATTTGGTCTGAGAGCGCTCCTGACGCCTGAGTCCACTGAGTGGCCAGGGTCCATTGAGCTGCTCTCATATGAAGACGAGCATAGGGCACCACATGCACTGTGGAGGCCATATGACCCAGTAGGCGTAGCATTTCCCTGGCTGTCAAGTGAGTGCTGGACTGAGCTTGGGAGGCCAAACTCAGGAGGCGCTGGCCTCGAACATGTGGAAGGTAGGCCCTTGCAGTGATGGTGTCCAACTGGGCCCCTATGAATTCTAGAGATTGAGTAGGGATGAGTTGGGACTTGGGAAGGTTTACTACCAGTCCCAGATACTGCAAAAGGCTCCTTGTGTGGTCCAGGGAAATCTGGGCCTGTGACTGAGTTGGAGCTCGGATGAGCCAGTCGTCCAGATATGGGAAGACAAAGATTCCCATGCCTCTTAGAAATGCGGCTACGACTGCCATGCATTTTGTGAATACTCTTGGAGCAGAGGCTAGACCGAAGGGGAGTACTCTGTATTGGAAATGTTTTCCCTGAAACAGAAAGCGAAGATACTTTCTGTGGGATGGATGGATGAGTATATGTGTATACGCATCCTGTAGGTCTAGAGAACAAAGCCAGTCCTGACCCTGGAGGTAAGGAAGGAGAATGCCGAGAGACAGCATTTTGAATTTCTCCTTGAAGAGAAATTTGTTCAATTCTCTCAGATCTAGGATTGGTCTGAATCCCCCTGTCTTCTTTGGAATGAGAAAATAAGGGGAGTAGAAACCGGACCCTTGTTGAGGAAGAGGAACCTCTTCTATGGCCCCTTGGGCAAGAAGAGAGGAAACCTCTTGACCCAACAGGGTTAGGAGAGATGGGGGAGAATTGAATGGTCTCACCATATGATGGGGAGGAAGGCTGGAGAAATGAAGTTTGTAACCCTCTCGAATGATAGAGAGGGTCCATTGTTCTGTTGTGATTTGTTCCCATCTGGGAGCAAAGTGAACCAACCTTCCGGGTATGGTGAGAGGTTCTGGTTGTGTTAGAACCAGAAGTGGCAAGTTCCCTAGGAGCAAGTCAAAACCCCTGAGGGGTTGGAGCCTGCTGAGCTACAGTAGCTGCTGCAGGCTTAGCTCGTGCTTGTTTGGATTGCTGACGCTTAGCAGTATAGCGAGGTTGAGAAGACTGCTGGCCAGTATTTGAAGCAACTCTGGCCTTCTTATAGTAAGGCCTTTTAAAAGACTTTTTCTTAGTAGGAATTGAAGTGGACTTTGAAAGTCTTTCCAAGGTGGCATTTTCAGCATCCATCTGGGTGGCTTTGATTTGCCACTCTTCCCCAAATAAGTTCTCACCTGTACAGGGCAGATTCCGTAAGCCATCTAGAACCCAAGGTTCCAGATCAGAGGCCTGGAGCCAAGCAAGACGTCGGGCTGCAATAGCAATGCCCGAAGCCCTACTGGCTCCCTCAAAGGAATCATATGCTGCCCTATTAGAGAACTTAGAAACCTCTAAGAGTTGTTTCACTAGGGAAAGGAATCCCTGCTTTTTATCCTCAGGGATAAAGGGGGCAAAATGCCGCACCTTTTTGGCAAGTTCCTCCAGGAACATGCCCATATAGAGACTGTAGGAATTAATCCTGGCTATAAGCATACTAGCCTGGAAAATTTTCCTACCAAAAGAGTCCAAAGTCTTACATTCCCGTCCTGGAGGGGTGGAAGAGTGCCTTTTGGTACTCCTAATCTTCTTCATTGCAGACTTCACCACAATAGAGTGGTGGGGCAATTGAGTCTTTTGGAAACCAGGAGAAGGAGGGACCCTATACATGGTGTCCAACCTACGGGAATAAGGAGACAAAGTCAAAGGATTTTCCCAGAAATCCATCAGTTGTTCTTGAAGGATTTCATGGATAGGCAGGGTAACTGCCTCCTTAGGGGCCTTTGAGTATCCCAAAATATCCAGTTTTTTGGATCTGGGTTCCTTTTCAGAGGATGTGGTAATAGAAAGGGCTGTAGCCATATCTAAAACAAAGTCCTGGAAGGACAAATCCTCTGGAGGGGACATTCTCCTTTTAGGAGAAGAGGGCTCCTCAGGTAAGTTGAGTGAAAACTCAGCAGAATCATCAGAGGAGTGAAAATCCTCAGAGGAATCGGTGCTTTCCTCTAACGCACGATACGCGTACCGATCGGTATCGATATCGGGCGTATCGGGTATGGAACCGGTATGGAGCGAAAGCCCATACGGTACCGACTTGCGTTTAGAGGTGGACGGCCTCGATACCGGCATGGCGGACGATACCGGTATCGGGCCCGGAACCGCTGAAAGCGGAACCGATGGCGTTGCAGCTTTAATGAAAGCCATGACGGCCTGCTGCATGGACTGTACAGTATCGCCCATGGACGCCATAGCTGCCTGGATGTCGGTACCGGAGTGACCCGGTACCCCAGAGCAGGCTAACAGGTGATCTGTCGAGGCCGTAGCATCGATATCAACCTGAGACCCCTGAATTGGCGTTTTTGGAAGTTGGACTTCCCGCCGGGGTTGTTTGGCTGGGGCAGGGTCCTCAAGTTCTAAGCTAAGAGCCTCTCGATGCTTTGAAGGAGATTTGCTCTTTGAGGACTTGCCCACAGAAGGTTTGGTTACCTGAGATCCATCCGGAGAAGAAGACCTGGATGACTGTGATGCTGTATTCTCTGAAGCAAACAGCACATGGAATTTGTTGGCCCGGTTCTGCAGCCCACGTTTAGACATGTGGGAGCAAGATGGGCAGTCCGGTATGGAATGGTCAGGCCCCAAACATTTCAGACACCATTCATGGGTGTCTGTGACTGAAATAACAGCATTACATTTGGTACACTTCTTAAATCCAGGGGCTGGCTTCTCCATGAGGAGAAATTGAGTAGGCCGAGAGGCCTCTCTGAAGTGACCAAAAAGCTAAAAAATAAGAAAAAGAATTATAATTTTTTAAAGAAAGAAAGAAAAGACCGGCGATACCGGTATCGGTATGGGGAAGGCAGGTACGCGGTCTAAAGAAACAAATAAAATAACAATTTCTTCAGCGGTGACAGGAACACGACCTGCTGGCTCCGCGGAAAAAGAGAAACTGAGGAGAGCTGTTCAGGAAGGCGGGAAGGCAGTGCGCATGTGCAGTGGGAGGTCCCAAAAGCTTCTATTCTAAGAAGCTGGGGAGCTTTCCCGCACGGGCTCCGTCGGTACCGACGTACCCATATGTGAGGACTTATTCCTGCTTGTTCCTGGAGATTAATCTCTATTCTTATTCTTTCCTAATGTGTGCTGCTCCCTAACACAGCGCAGCTGTCTTGAATCAGGCCCTGCCCTTTGAGATGAGTGCTTAGGGATTACCTCATAGCTCTCTTGATTGCACACACACTTTCTCACTTCAGCCCCTCTCATGGCTGCTGGAAACCTGGTGCATTCTGGGACTGGTAGTCTTTTATGTGAAAACTCTGTTTTCTTGCTTCTACCAGAACTGACAGGTTGCTTGTTCAGAGTCACATCATCTTTTCTATAGCTCCTACCTGAGCTATGATAAGCTTCCTTATCACAGCATTCAGAACACTGCCGCACGCCTTGTCACTCACTCCTCCCTTCGCGATCATATAACCCCCATATTATTTCACCTCCACTGGTTGCCGGTCTCTTTCCGTGCTATGTTCAAATTACTGACCTTGGTTCACAAAGCCTTTCACGATAGCACTCCACAATACCTCACGGACCTTCTCTTTTTCCACTCCCCTAGACACACTCCCCGCTCATTTCATCTTAATCGTCTTACCCTTCCCTCCCCTTCCCGTGCTCACCTTCAGTCCACCCGCTCTACCGCCTTCTTCTTCGCCGGATCCGCCATTTGGAATGCCCTTCCTTCTTCCCTCCGTTTAGAACCCCAACACTCCACCTTCAAATGAGACTTGAAAACTCATCTGTTCTCTTTAGCTTTTGATGTTCCCTCTCCTTTTGTATGACTCCTACTTTTCCCTTACCTTTTGTTTGCCCTTAGGTCTTCTTCCTTTTCATGTTCCGTCTGTCTCCTTTCCCCTCCATTCTTCTGTCCTATAATATATTGTACATTTCTCCTCTTTTTCCGTTGGCTGTTAGCCTTCTTTTATTGAAATTTTTTTAAAATTGTACACCGCCTTGATTTCTGTAGAAAGGCGTTTTTTATCAAATAATAAACATAAACATAAAAACTCTCCCTGTCGAACGGCCACAATCACCGACTTCAGAGTTTCCATCCGAAAGTGTGGTACTCTGAGACACCGAATGAGCCGCTTTAGGTCGAGTATTGGCCGAAAGGTCCCTTCTTTTTTTCGAACTACAAAATAAATTGAGTATCGACCCGAACCGCATTGGTCTAAAGGAACCGGTACTACTGCCTCCAGCAACAGTAGCCTTGAAAGAGTGTCTTCCACCGCTGCCCTCTTCGCCGGGGAACTACAAGGAGACTGCACAAATGCTGGTCGAACTGGCCTTGCAAACTCGAGAGCATATCCTTCTCGGACCACCTCCAAAACCCATTGATCGGACGTGACCCGGGCCCAGGTGGGAAGAAACTGCCTTAACTGACCTCCCACTGGCAGTACCTCCTCCCAAGCCCCTGTTGTCACATTGTGCTTTCCTAGGGACCACAGTGGAGGAAGAGGCCCCAAAACCTCTTCCCGCCCCTCAAAACCCCCGGAAACTTTGTCCCCTCGAGGGGAAACAACCTCTCTGAAAAGGTGTCGACCTCGCTGGCCGAAACCTCTGAAAATCTCTCGGCTGGCTACTCGTGGGAGCAGGCGACTGACCCTGTTTCAGCCTATCCTCAGGGAGCCTTCCCCCCTTAGTCTCGCCTAGCTCCTTTACTAACTTATCCAAGTCTTCTCCAAAAAGCAACTTCCCCTTAAAGGGGAGTCTACTAAGTCAAGCTTTCGAGGAAGCATCTGCTGCCCAGTTACGTAGCCACAAGTATCACCGAGCTGCTACCACCGAGGCCATATTCTTAGCCAGACTCCTAATGAGGTCATACTGACTATCCGCCAGATAGGCAGCTCCCGACTCCATCCTAGCCGCCTCCCCCTGCGCATTACCGGTAAGGTCACCAGCTAACTGAAGCTGCTGCGACCACCTCAGGCAGGCTCTTGACACCGAAGCCTGCAAGTCAAGGACACTAACATCAAAGGCTTGATTCAGCAACGTATCCAGCTTTCTATCCTGGGCATCTTTATGTATGTGTGTGTGTGCAGAAAGCTAGCGTGGCCTTTAAGAACCCCTAACGCTACGTTTAAGCACACTTTACACACCCTTTCAATGCAGATAACAAACATAAACACTGACAGAAAAACTAGCACCCAATTAATGCCACGCAAATTTAAATGTATTTTTTTTATCTTTGACTGTTTATTAAACATTTCATCTTCCAACAAACATGCTCCACGCAACATTTTCCAACCGTTATTTTGTATTTTAATCAGCTGCTGGTATGCAAATCCTGGCTATGCCTGATGCAGAGGCAGGCGTATAGGATTTCACAACCAGCCATAGCACCAAACTTTTTACTGCAGGTTCTGAGGTGACTTAAACCTCTAATGTGTGCCCCCGACAGTATTTTGATGGTGCCAGGTGCTTTCCCCGATGCCTAGATCATCTTCTTCTCAGATGACAAAAAAAAATCCCTGGTGGCCCAGCAGCCCTGTCCCTCCCTCCCTCCAACAATATTGCATCGAGGATGATCGCTGCGTCGAGAAAAGCCCCCAATGCCATCAAAACACTGTACCTCCCACTAAAAGCAAATAGAACCTGGTGATCTAGTGGCCCCTGTACCTCCCACCCCAAGAAAATAAAAGTCACCTGGTGGTCTAGCAGTCCCTAAATCCAACCCCCACCCCCCATACCTTAAAACAGGCGGGAGTGCTGTCTATGCGTCCCTGCTCTGGTCTGCCATCTTGTAAAATGGCAACACCTGGCCCCATGCGGTGCATCCTGGGATGCACGGGGTGAGGTCAACCTGCCATATAAGACAGACTATGCCTTATATGGCAGTCTAACCCTGCACCGTGCATCCCAGGATCAACCCGCATGGGGCTAGGTGTCACCATTTTACGAGATGGTAGACCAGAGTGGGAGTGTGGATTGGAGTGAGAGGCCGCTAGACCACCAGGTGATTTTTATTTTATTGTATTTTGGGTTGGAGTAGGGGTACATGGGCCACTAGACTACCAGGTTCTATTTTCTTTTAGATTTGGTATAGGGACCACTAGATCACCAGGTGACTTTTCTTTTATTTTAGGTTCGGGTGGGGGTACAGGGGCCACTAAACTACCAGGTTCTATTTTCTTTTAGTAGGAGGGGGGGGGGGGTGAAAAGAGCCGCTAGACCACCAGGGATTGTCTTTTTTGGGCACCAGCCCCTGACTATTTTGATGGCATTGGGGGCTTTCCCCTATGCTGTGATCTTCTGGATGCCATCAAAAATATAGTCGGGGCTGCTATGAAAATTAGCCATGCAGGAAAGCAAACCAAAGTAGCCCAAACTTCTTGTGTGCATGTGTTTGGCTTGCTCTCTCAGTTTAACGCTGCAGTGGCTCATTTGCATGCGTACGGTTAATGCAGCATTCATTTGCATATCCTATCCTTCCTGCATCGCACGCTAAAATGTGTGCATTGTTGGGAACGTAAAAACCGCTTCGGCCCGAGAGAGAGCGAGAGCTATAAGATAATGACATACATGCAACAAGGAGCTTTCAACCCACTGCACGCAACAACCACTACCTGCTGAAACACTAAAGCTTCGCCCATGCTCAGGACTTTCCTTGAGCGAGAGCGGAGAAAGACAGCAATAGATTCCAGTAGCGACGTCACGCCCCTTCCACCCTGCCTCCTGCACATGCGGTATGGGATAGAGAGGGGGCGTGTCCCTGCTGGCCACCGTCCGTGGCGGCTGCTTTTGCCCCTCTCTTAGGTCCATTTCTACTTTTGTAGCCTGCGCGAAAGCGGGGGTGGAATGAGTGTACTGCGGACACTGCTGAGCCTCGGTGTCTTGGCTTCCCCCTCAAGCTCGCGCCCCTTGTTGCCTCTGCTACTGCCTGCCTTCGCGTGGGCACGTGGCGGGGAAAGGCGCGCGGCGACTTTCTGTGTCAACCCCAGCGCGGCCTCCTCCTGGGGTTCTTCTGCCACTATCGTCAGTGCGCCTGCGCGACGGAAGGGTCGGAGCTGCAGTGGCACGCGGAGCGCTTCCGCAGTCATGGCGAGTCCTAGGTACTTGAGGTGAGCGAGGAAAATAATTAAACTCTTGGCGCGTCTGTTCGGTTTTTATTTATTACCAGCGCTGTATGAAGTACTGTGTCAAGAATGCTTCATCCGTATAACAGGGATGTAATTCTAGGCCGGGGTTTGCCCCGTTGCATCTAGGGAACTGTAGTGCTGATACTTTGCTTTCACTGAGAACATCAGAGCTATAAATCCATTAATACAGATGACCCCGTTTTTTGTTTTGTTTGTTCGTTTTTGTGTTGGGTTGGGAATTTGGGGCGGCACGGACTTCAAGCTAGTTTCTTGAAAATGTTGGTTATTGTAAATTCCTCTTTCTTCACGTTCTAATGACGAAAATTTCCCTGCAACAGTAGAAATATTTTCTGGGAAATCTATTGAACTACTTGCTTAATTCATTCAAAAAATTGTCGTTCAAAAAGAAAAAAGCGAACCCTCTCCTGCGTTGAAAGAGCTAATGTCCTCATTATTGGTGGGATTTTTTTTTTCAGGTGTCTCTGGTTGCTGGATATTATTTTGCCTTAAGTTTGCAGTGGTGTGTGTTTGGGGGGGTTTTCGGGACAGTAGTCGTCCTCTGACATTCACCTTCCGGATTTGGTCATTTCAATCATCCACCTCTGGATTGGAATATGTAATAACTTCGTAACACAGCAGGTGATGGTAGAAAAAGACCAATTAGCCTGCACATTTTTCAGTGCATACTGCTGAGGATGCTGCCTGCCACTGGATATAGGGGTACAAAGTAAGGAAGATGCCAGAAAGCTCGACTGCCTAGATAACTAAGTATACAAGATTTCACTCCCTCCCACGCACGTATTATTCATGTTCAGTACCCCTTCCTCCCCATGACTTAATACCTAGCTGTTGACTGAACAGCTTGCTGCTTAGATCTTCTGTGTGGCTTTCCTGACAGGCCAGACTACACGAGCTATTCCACCAGGACTCCTAGTTATTACTGTATTTACAAACTGTCAGGCCCTATTGGTAATCTAATTCTATCACTGTAGCCTAATCTAGAAACCTACCCTCAGCAGGTGGTTACCTGAAAAACTGGCCTCCTAGGTTTTGTGCATATGCTGTGTGGCTTCACTGTTATGTCATTTTATGGTTTTCTCCATTGTTTGAGGATTTTTTGACTCTTTTTTTTGCATATCCAGAAATGTTCTTATACAGTACTAGGAAGCTACGGGAAGGAGTGGCCATTTTTGAGCATGTTTTGCTTAAATGATAGCATCTAATGGGGGTGGTTCTGTACACACCTCTGCATGGCTTCGCTCCACACAAAGAACAGCAGCAAATACTGAAGCAGCAGTGGGAACCCTAGGGCAGGAGGGAGGAGAGATACTGAAGAGTCGGTGGAAGTTCCCTTTCCCACTAGCACAAAAGGAGATAGAGCCACAGGTCCTTCTGTGTGAGGAGGGAGAGAGCCATGCTGAAGAGCATGGTGAATCTCTAGGTCCTGACAGTAAAAATTGGTCTAGAATTGTAGAGAGGTACAAAGAGGAAGAGTGAGCATATAAGGAAGGGAGTGGTAAGGGAGGCAGAGCATAATGGAAGGGGTCGGTTAGATAAAAAGGAGAGGAGGAAGGAGCAGGGCATGAAAGGGAGAAGTGCACAGAGACAAAGTGTAGGGGGCAGGGAAGGTAAGGAGGGAGTGAAAGTAGGTTGCAGGGAAAGTAGACAATGTAAGTTTGGGTGGCAGGGAAGGAAGAAGACTGCAAATGGGGAATAGTGCAAGGAAAAGAAAAGCCTACATGCCCATGGATACATGCACTGGCAGCAAGCTCCCCCCATGATAGGACAGCAGTGTTCTCTCCAGGACCTTTTGAATGCACAGACTATCTGGCTGATTTTACTGACTACCCAGCTGACCTAATCTGATTGATTGATTTATTTATTGAACGGTTTTATATACCGCCTTTCAGAAAAATCAAAGTGGTTTACATAGAACAAAACTTGTTCTATGTAATGATGAACTGACATGGCAAAAATGTGCAGGAATTTAAAAATGATTTAAATGATTTTGTATGCAAATATAATATGAATGAAGTAGATACTTTAAATGAATTTCAAATAGTAGCAAATGCATAGTGTATGGAATTTCCTGAAAGACGTCTAGTTATGTTGTCTGCTGCTGACTGGTTTATAGTGTGGACCACGCGGCTATGCCATGACATTCAGCTGGCAAATATTTCTGAGGAGAACGCTGGAGGGAGTGGTAGGGAAAGGGACTAGCACACGGGGGGGAGGGGGGGAAGAAACTTACATTCATACCCCACACACATACGCCTTCGACACTTACACACATTATCCCACACCCGAACATAAACCCATACATCAACAGCTAAACTTGCTCCATGTAAATAAATAAATACATACATACATCCAACTCATCCTGCTAGACCAGCCTGTACGTCCCACTACCAGCAGATGTTGGAGACAGAGAAAGTACCAATGGCTTCGGCGAGCATGCTCTGGCACATGTAGCTGTACCCTAGGGGTCGCCTTCAGTATTTTCTCTTTCTCCAACAGATGTGTATGCATTTTTTCCTGGCTCCTGACAGTCACCCGGCTGTTCCCTGTCAGCAGTTTTTTATAGGCCTTTTTTCCCAAAGAGTGGATGTCTCTAAACTACACATAAGGTATTTTTCCTGGAGTTTTTTCTGACGGAACAGGATCCAGTTTCTGATCACGAGGCTTGGTGGAGCTGCCTGAGTATAGAAGGGCTCCTGGTCAGGACGACCAGTAGAGCATGTAGCGGGAGCCAACAGTACTCAAAGAAAGAAAGCCAGCTCCTTTGTTTTCCTTTTTAATGAAGTTATTAAATTGTAACTGACAGGAAAGGGGCATTGTTCTGCAGAGGGAGGGCTCATAAATCTGAAGTGCTATACTGTTGTGGGTCTCCTTTTGGCTTCGGTACCGCAGTGAGTGCTCTCTTTTCCCTTACCGCTGCTTCCCGGTGGCCTTCAGAGACTCAAACTACTTTCTGCTATTTTCAGCTGTTTGGGAAGGCTTTGAGCAATTGCGGCGGCCATCTTTAGATGTTCTCACTGGGCCTTTTCAGAGTGCAGCAGCTTCAGGGTGCTTAGTTTTCAATTCCTACAATGCTTTCCATGCTGTCTGGCATGCAGCTGCAAACGCAGGTATTTAGTGGACCGTCTTTGTGCTACATGCCTTGAGGACTCGAAGCAGATGTCATAGAAGCAGCAGGATGTCTCTTCCGTCATGGCGCAAGGCCCTGCCCCCGTGCAGCCGCTTTCGGCCTCGCAAGGGCAGGATACTGTCCTTTCCTCACAACCGGTTGAGCCTCCACCCCTGCTATTGCCACAGCAAGCCTCTCAGCCTTTAGAGGCTTCAGATCAGGCTCTGATCTATTTATGTGGCTCTTCTGTCAAGCGCGGGAGCTTTGGAGATTGGACCCTGCCTCGAGTTCTGCTACCAGAGCGGTTCCATCTTTGGCCAAAGACCGTTCTTCCCAGAAGCTTGTCAGGGAAAAGACGCCCTCTACCCATGCTAAGAAAATCTCCTGGGCCATGGGGGACAGGGCACCCTCGCCCCTGGAGGAGGGGGAGCACTTCTCTTCGGAGCATTCTGCTGGAAGCGCTTCTGACCGGGAGGATGGGGAATGCTTCCCTCCCGAGGACTTATCTGAAGATGCGGAGGAGGCTCAGGATGTTTGCCTCTTCCACAGGAAAGAGCTTTCATACCTCATCACACAAGTTGTGGAAGCCTTGTGGCGTTCGTCATCATCCAGTCCTTTGGTTCCTGCTCCAGATAGGCCTCAAGCTGACCCTACTTTGGTGGGCATACACAAGCCATTGAGGTCCTTTCCTTTCCCGTTGGAACTCCAGCAAATGGTCTCCCTTGAATGGAATTCACCAGATGTGGCCTTACATACAGCTAGGTATTTGGGATGCCAGTACAACTGGTCTGCGGAAGACCTCGACAAGTGGCTCTGGTACCTGAAAGTGGACACCATCATCGCAGCAGTGGCCAAACATACTACTATATCTGTGGAGGGTGGCACGGCCCTCCGTGACCAACAGGACCGTAAAATCGAGGATCTCTTGAAAACTTCTTTTTCGGCGTCCTTCCTCTCCTTGCAGGCCACCTCCGGTGGGGGGGGCTGGCTGCTCGGGCCCTTCTGCGTTGGATTCAGCTGCTGCCTGAGAATCCTGCGGTGGCACAGCTGGAGTCTGTTACAGCCTTTTTGGCAGATACACTTTACAATTTGCTCCGTCTTGCAGCCCGATCAGTCATGGCTCTGGCTGCGTCATTGGTCAGCAGATGTGACATCCTAAGGTTAGACTGACTAGACTTCCCTTTAAGGGTAAGTTACTTTTTGGAGAGAACCTCAAGAAGCTAGTGAAAGAGCTTGGTGAGGTTGCCCCTCCCTGAGGACAGGCCACAACAGGCCTCTCGTCGCTCGGGATCAGGCATAGGCTCTTCCTCTACTTCTCAATCGCATTTTCACAATTCCCATTGCTATCAACCGGGAAAATCCTCCCAGCCCACCTCAACCGGAAGGTCTGGAGCAAAGTCTCAGCCCTTTCATGGCTTCTGCCGCAACAAGGACTCCTACTCCTCTGCAGCTAAGTTCTCTGGAGCCAGTCGGGGCTCCCGGCCCACTCCGGTGTGCTGCCGGTGGGTGGGCAGCTATCCCTTCAGAGAATGGGCCCAGATCATGATTGACCAATTGGTGCTCGATGTTATCCATCAGGGCTACTTCCTCAATTGTGTCAGGCCCATCCCTTCTGGTGTCTCCTTGTGGATCTACCGCAAAGTAAGCAGCAGTACAGTGCCTGTTACAGCTCCAGGCCATTGTACCTGTTCCCGAGTCAGAAAGAGGCACAGGTCGCTACTCCATCTATTTCGTCATCCTGAAAAATGATGGTTCCTTTTGACCTGTTCTCAATCTCAAGGGTGTCAATCATTCTCTTCGTGTCCCATGTTTTCAGATGGAGACTCTTCACTCGGTCATCGAAGCGGTGCGTTTAGGAGAGTTCCTTGCCGAGGCATACTTTTACATTCCCAGCAGCATTTCCTCTGCTTTGCTGTTACTGGTGGTCATTACCAGTCCCATGCCTGCCTTTTGGCCTTGCTACTGCACTTCGCACCTTCTCTAAGGTTAAGAACATAAGAGATGCCATACTGGGTCAGACCAACGTCCATCAAGCCCAGTATCCTGCTTCCAACAGTGGCCAATGTAGGTCATAAGTACTGTACCTAGCAGGTTCCACAATGCTTGTATTGGGGCAAGCAGTGAATATCCCAGGTCCACTTTAATAATAATGGAGCTTTCCTCCAGGAACTTGTCCAACCTTTTTTAAATCCGGCTACACTAACCGCTTTTATTACATCTTCCGGTAACAAATTCCAGAGTTTGATTACACGTTGAGTGAGAAAATATTTTCTCTTATTAGTCTTAAATAGGCTACACTGTGGCTTGATTGCATGTCCCCTAGTCTTTCTATATTTTGATGGCATAAACAAACTATCTACGTTTACCCATTCCACTCCATTCATTAATTTATAGACTTCTATCATATCTCCCCTCAGCCATCTCTTTTCCAGGTTAAAGAGCCCTAACCTTTTTAGCCTCTCTTCATAGGGGTGTCCTTCCATCCCCTTTTTATGGTAGTGGTTGCTGCTGCCTTCTGAAAACGGGATTTGGGTACATCCATATCTGGATGACTGGCTCATTCGGGCAAAGATGCACAAGGAGGCTCTGGAATCCGTCTCCTGCATGGTCAACTTCCTCGAAAAGCTCGGCTGGGTGGTCAAGTCATGCCAAGAGTGTCCTCTAGTTTCTAGGGGTTCTGTTCAGTACGTGGTAGGGAAAGGTCTTCCTCGCTCCAGATCACTTTCAGAAGTTCTTGAGCCAACTCCGGCTCTTTCTGATACAAGTCTGGCTCCGTGCCTGGGACTACCTCCCAGGTGCTGGGGGCCATGGCGGCCACCATCGAGCTTGTGCCATGGGCACAGGCCCACATGCGTCTGCTATAGCGCTCTCTCATGTCTCACAATTAAGACATCTGCCTCCCGCTCTCTTGCCCAGTTCGCTGCGACCTTCGATGATGGCTTTCCCCGACCACACCTCCTACAAGGGATGCCTTTGGACACCCCACATTGGGTCCTTTTCATAACCAACACCAGCCTCTCTGACTGGGGAGCTCACTGCTGCGACTGGACAGCCCAAGGCACATGGAGCTTTCAGGAAACAAGGTGGACCATCAATTGACATGAGGCGTGGGCAGTCCGCCTTGCTTTACTTCAGTTTCTGACTCTGCTCCAAGGACAGGCAGTTTGAGTATTCTGTGACAGTTCCACAACAGTCGCTTATCTCCACCGTCAAGGGGGCACCAAATGTGGCAGAGTTGCCCGGGAGATGGTTATTCTCATGGGTGGTGATCAATTTGCAAGCCTTGTCTGCCCAGCACATCGTGGGCGTGGAAAACATTCAAACAGATTTTCTCAGTCGCCGCTCGACCCCAGTGAATGGGAACTTGCCTCCTGGGCCTTCCAGAGAATTGTGCACCAGTGGGGTCCACCATCTCTCAACCTCATGGCCATAGTCGCATATTCAAAGGCACCTGCCTTCTTCAGTCGCCGCCGAGAAAACTGCTCCAGTGGCCTGGGTGCTCTGGTCCAGCTCTGGCTGTCAACGGCGCTGCTCTATCTATTCCCTTCATGGGTGATGATCAAGCGGTCACGCTGACTGATCCTGGATGAGTTTCGATATGGCATCAGTTTGACCTCGCTGCCTCTGGTACGCCAACCTGATGCGGTTCCTTGTGGCACCACCTCTTCTGCTTGGTACACGCAGGGACCTTCTACATCAAGGTCCCATATAGATGAATGATCCAGCACCTTACTTGCTTATGACTTGGCTCTTCTGCATTAGGCACTTCCGCTCAAGGGTTACTCCCCTCAAGTGGTCCACACCCTTCCCAAGGCCTGTCATCCTTCCACTTCCCTGATGTATGCCCGAGTTTGGCGCCATTTCGAATCTTTGTGTTCTTGGCACACTGTGTTGCCCTGGTGCACACAAAATCCAGACATCTTAGCCTTTTCTGCAGGATGGCTTCAGTAAGGACTTGGCACTTAACTCCTTGCGGGTGCAAGTGGCTGCTTTAACCTGTTTTCATGCGCCCATTGCCGGCTGTTCCATCGTATTCCATGTGGATGTCAGTCAGTTTCACAGTGGTGTCTGGTCCTTACGGCCTCCTCTGTGTTCCTTTGTCCCCTCCTGCAACCTGTGATAAGGAAGCTTATCATAGCTCAGGAAGGAGCTATAGAAAAGGTGAAGTGACTCTAAACAAGCAACCTGTCAGTTCTGGTAGAAATAGGAAAACAGAATTTTCCCATAAAAGACTACCAGTCCCAGAATGCACCAGGTTTCCATTAGAGGAGCTGAAGTGGGGAAACGTGTGTTCAATCAGGAGGGCTATGAGGTAATCCCTAAGCACTCATCTCAAAGGGCAGGGCCTGATTCAGCACAGCTGCGCTGTATTAGGGAGGAGCACTCATCTAAGCAGAATAAGAGTAGAGTTTATTCTACAGATGACCATCTTCATGATCACCTTGGATATCCAGAGAATTATCCTCAGTTTCATCTGAAGGATCATCAGAAGCAGAAGCCAAACTGGACGGACAGAGAGGGAAAGAAACCCTCTGGAAGAAAGAGGAGAAAAGCCTTTGAGAGGTCTAGAAGAGTCCAAAGCAGTACGTATACTGGGAGGTATTCTAAGGGCCAGCATACACCATTGGACTGGGGAAAGCCAGAGGAATGGTGCTGCAGAGCTAGGAATCACCAGAGGGTACCTGTGAGGGGGACGGCTGCATGTGGAAGGGACCCTAAGACCCGTGCCAGAAGGTATGTGAAGAGAGATCCAGTGTCCAGGGATCTGGATTGGAAGGCTGGACATAAGAACTGGACTACATACTGGCCAGGCTATATAGAGAGGAACTCTAGCAGCAATGGAAGCTCAGGTATGAACACTGATCTATGCCCTAGCTATAACCTTGAAAGACAGCAGGGAAACAAGTATTCTCCTGAAAATGCTCCATTGAGAGATTCATCTGTGCCAATCCATGATATTGAACCCATGCTTGTTGAACAAGGGGGAATAATAGCAGATGAGGATCCTGTTTATATGGACTGCTCTCTATCTAAACTCCGTTGGTAGCTTTCTGTTATAAAGTACAGCAACCATCACAAAGAAATACAAATTTGTTCTTTAATCTACCCAGAAAAGCTCCTGAAGCAGGATTTGACCCACACAGTAGAAAGCAAGCCAGCTAAGGGGTTTCAGCTGGATAACTGCTAGCAATTAAGCCTTACCTAATTGCTTGTGAGCTAGGAGAGAATCACTTCTGTATCTATGTGGGAAGTAATCAGAAGTTAACCTGAAAAGAACAGTTTGTTTCTTGCTTTGTGGCTTTTCATTTGTTGTTTTCCTGATTTTGACTTTGTTTTTCCAAGTTAACACTGAAAGCAAGTAACCTAATTTATGTGCTACCAAGCATATCTGTGTTGGGAGAAATAACCCCATAAATAAATATCTTATTGGCTTTACCCAAGAGCACAACTAAATTATTGTCAGCAGCTGTGTCTGGTGTGAATGAACTACATTGCCCACAATACCTTGCAAATCATATAGATATATGCACTTGACAAGACTGTGAAGATTCTCACCCAGGCAGCCGTCTGACAAACCTCACGCTGGTGCTTCGTAACCTGATGAGGTCTCCTTTTGAGCCTCTTAAGAACGTCACTCTTCGGGATATGTCACTTAAAGCAGCCTTCTTGGTGGTCATCACCTCGACTAGGAGGGTGTCCGAATTTCAGGCATTGTCTTGCTGGGCACCTTATCTGAAGTCTTCTAGTGAAGGAATCTCCCTTCGGGCAGTCCCTTCCTTTTTCCAGAAGGTCTTCTCATTTTAACCAGCCAGTTTATCTACTCTCCTTTCCTAAGGTGGTATATGTGGGTATCGATGCAGTCCTCCAGGCAGTTGATGTCCACAGAGTTTTGTGCCAATATCTCTGGCTAACTAAACTGTTCTGCATGACTAATTGTCTTTGTTCTTTTCGCGGGACCCCATCAGGGCAAGGTGGCTTTGAAGGCAACGATTGCCCGTTTTTGGATTAAACATGCTATTGAGTCTGCATACATTTTTGCATGGGCATCCAGTGCCTCTTGACCTCCGGGCCCACTACTTTTGCCTGCCATTTCCGCCTTCATTTCCAGACTTGTGACAGCCAGTTTTGGGGCTCACGTGGTTACGGCGGTTGTATCTTCCCACACAGTGGTTGAGTAGCTTGGGTACTTCTCACTTGTACGGACTGGTCTAGCAGGATGAATTGGAAGGAGAAATTTCACTTACCGTTAATTTCCTTTCCTAGAATCCTGCTAGACCAGTCCACGACTCGCCCTTGCAGCTGCTGCTTCCAAGCCACTGTCCTAGGAGAACAAGTTCGGAAAAAACATGTCTTTCAGAGGAACTATTGTTTAAAACGGTATTGCTGTCCTCTTCCTATAGAGTGCTTCATTGCACTCCCTGTATGTAGTTCACTAGTTTGTGGTTTTAGCATAAGTGTTTTTAATCATGAATTGCAAGGGCAGTTCCTCTGCTTTGTCAAGAGAATACTGAAGGGGACTCCTAGGGGTACAGCTACATGTATGTACATGCTCTCTGAAGTCTTTGGTACTTTCTCTGTCTCCAACATCTGCTGGCAGGGGGACATAACCCACTTGTACAGATTGATCTAGCAGGATTCCAAGAAAGGAAATTAACAGTAAGTGAAATTTTTCCATCATACCACTGATGCTTATGGACCTACTACTACTACTGAACATTTGTATAGTGCTACAAGACATATGCAGTGCTGCACAGACAACATGTAAAGACAGTCCCTGCTCATCAAAGCTTACAGTCTAGTCAAGACAGTCAACACAGTAGCTGTAGACATAAAATACATCTAGGGGGAATGGTAAAGAAATGCAAATGAGTTCAGGTGAGTCAAGAGGAGCAAAGAGGTGAGTTTTCGGCCTGGATTTGAAAAGGGCCAGAGAAGGCACCTGACGTCTCGGGTAGCTTGTTCCAGGCATAAGGAGCAGCAAGGTGAAAGGAGTGAAGTCTGGAATTAGCAATAAAAGCAATTTGCAGGAAGAGCGGAGTTCCCGAGCAGGGGTGTAGGGAGAGAGATACACTACCCTACCAACACTCATATCCCCTGCTGCCTTACTGGACACACTTTTACTATGACTGTTTCAACTGAGTCCTCCACAGAGGCATACCTGAATCTGTGAATGCAGGAAAGGTGGAAACATGCCATTATTTTGTTTAAATTCATTTATTTCATGGCTTTCACAATAAGCAGCCTTTTCATTTAGCTTTCAGCAGTAACATATATATATTTTTTTTGTCAGGAAATCTGTAAGGCTGCCTGCCTAATCTTGTGTGTGACAGTCCTTATATTTTTAAGATAATTTTAAATGTTATTGGCATGCACTCCTTTTGTTACTGTGTATTATTTTACCATAGGTCCTAATGATTAAAATGCAACCTATTTATTAATAATGGGCCCGATTATTCAAAAGAAGATGAGCTCTTAAATTTAGGGACCGGTTTACTAAAGCGTGCTACCAGGATAGCGTGTTGGTAGCATGCATTTTTGGCACCGTGCTACTAGTAGCACAGGGTCCTGCGCTGGGAGAGAGAGGATCTACCTGCTGGGATTGCATCTGAGCATTCCAGGCTGAATCTTTGTGCCGAAAGATCCTAGGTAGCAGAACTAGTGCTGCTGGTAAGCCACATCCCTTGATGGTTGTCATTGTCTCACTGGTATTTTAAAGCTTGGCATGATGCCGTGCAGCTGCGGGCACGTGGGTGCCCCTTTGGGGATACTCCTGATGGTCTTGGCAGCTGGGGGTCATACCCAAAGTAGCTAGTAAATGTAAAGGGAAGAGTGCTAAGAATGGAGCTACGGCTTCGATGCCTAAGGGCTTGGCAAAAGGTCCGATGGACAAACATCTTGTGGCCAGAGCTTGTTGCAAGTCAAGTCGGGAAGTTACAGATTCTGGAAGTTTCCCTCTCTACATCGGTGGGCTAGTTTGAGCCCCATTGAAAGGACTCTCCTCACTTCTTCCAGGAGAGTATCTGAGGATGATTGGAGAGTTGGCTGAACTTCACCAACATCTCCTGTTGGGGAAGTAGTCAACTCCCTGGTATGCTTGCCTTGCAAGTAGTACTGTTTCAGATGTGGAGGTGATGATGCCTAAACCATTGTGTTTTGGCGATTATAATTAAAGCTTCGTGGAAGCCCCTTCCTCCCAGGACATTTCTCTTGTGGATATTTGGTGAATTCCACTAACATTGAAAGGAGCAACGTTACAATTGCAGACATTTTTCATAAGAGACTGTAAATTGTCAACTAGATGGTAATGGTAGTTTTTGCAGCAGAAGGTTGAGGTGTATAATAATCAATTGAGAGGGTTACATGAAGCTAATTAGTTGTGATTAAAGACTGGAATCATTGCAGGAAGAAATTTGTAACCATTTATTTAACAAGTTTTTCCTTATCGTCCCTCCAGTCCAGTCCCACACTTCTTCCAGCAGCTTGGAGATTGAGCGTGTCATCTTTTTGATGACACTAGTGTACATATGCAGCTGGCACCAGCCCCAGTAAGCTCAGTCTCCAAGCAGCTGGATGAGGTTGTGAGCCAGGGTGCTGGACTCACTGAAGATACAACTAAGGAGATAAGTTTAGTTAGTTTGCTTTTATTTCCCCTGTTAAGGTGCAGGTTTCTTTGTGTTGTTGTTTAAAGGCAGAAGTGTAAAAAAAAAAAAAAATCAAGGAACAGAGAAAACACGGGTGACAACAGGGCTGAGGGGAGGATATTCCTCCTTCCCCCACCCCCTATCCCCCCCAGGATTTTTTTGGGGGGAGGGGTTCTGTGGGGGCCTTCCTCAGTCCGAGACTTCTGGCTGCTCCTGAACCCGTTATCGGGTGAGGAGACGCTGCAGGGGCTGCAGTTGCTTGACAGGAGTGAAAGCTGGCAGCCCCGAGTCACCCTCCTCAGCACCGAAGCCAGGAAGGAAGGCTGAGTGCGAGGGGTAGAAAAGCCATGTGGCAAAGAGGCTCCAAGGTAAGAGTGGTGGGGGGAGGACAGCAGGAACCCATAGACACTGCCAGAACACGAGGAGACAGAGTGGCTTGCACTGCATGTTTGGGAGCCTGCAGCAGTATGGGAAACTCCCCCTGCTGCATTTAGGCGTGATTTCTTCTTCTTCAGGCCCGCATGTGTTTAAACCCCTGCTGTGTTTTGGGTGCCTGGGAGAGGCAGCCACTGGAGAATAAAGCAGGACAGAGCAGCCGCTTTCTAGGGGGCCATTTGCAGTTTCTTTTTAATTTCAGTTTAATTAGATTTTGGTTTGGTTTTTATTTTATTGTAGTTCAAGTACTCTAATGCTCTGTGCCTGAGCCTGTGGAGGTGCACTGTGCTGGGGATCCTTTTACCTACCCAGATACAAATTGAGGGCATTCCTGGGGAGTGCCCCCAGCCCTTCCCAACATGCCGGCCAGACTGCAGTGCCTGGTATAGGATGGTATCAAGGGGCGTGAACCCCACTTAATCCTTCAGCATTCCTTGTGTTATACAGCTCAAAACTGATTCAGTGCATAATGACTTGATGCAGATGTGTGGGAAAGGCCGAATCAGATAGGCCATTGTTGTTGCTGGGTGGATTTTCAGAGGACTGTTGTGCTGGGTCAGGTGATGTAACTGGCACTTGGTTGAAACGTTATTTTTTCCTGAGAAGGGTCTGATAAAAAGTCAGAGACAGAAATAAAGATAGGTGTTTAAAAAAAAAAAAAAAAGGAGCTGCATATAAGTTTGTAGCAGCTACAGCTCTGGAAAACAGGAAGTACCTGCATACAAGAAATGTATGTCATTTTTGAAAGATAGTCAGTGGATTGGATGTAAATGAAATCCTTCCATCTGTCTATTGTCAGTGAGTAACCTGACATGATCATTTCTTGTCGCTTAGCCCAGATTATGTACCTATTAAATCTGTAATATTGCTTGTAAGGGAAGCTGTACTCCCTTATAGCCATTTGCAGTAGTAAAAAAACCCGTAAACTTTACTTGGAGAACGTGTCAGTTTAACTGAATCAGGGCAAGGTCCATTTCATATCTTTAAGATACAACACTGCAGCGCAATCTAAAAATCCTCAAGATATGCAGTCCCCGGTGTGGTGTGGTCTCGGAGGCAGGCGTCTGCCTAAACTGCACGCAAAATGCTGTCATGGGAGCTGGACCTGCAGGATGAGATGAGGCAGGAGACTCCCTCCTGGTTGCAAGAGACCCTGGGGCCGGGGCGCCATGTTACCTTCAATGGATCCGGCCCCTGGTCCCTGCACAATGCCCGGACCATCCACCCCTTGAGCCCAGGGAGCAGTAGGGCTCCTGGGGGAGTTCTCACCGGAGCTTTTCTTACTTTTGCAGAAGGCATTTTGCCTACCAAGTGGCTCCTCAGCCTCAGAACACAGGGCTAAGAGGATGTTGGGCACAAAAGAGCACGAGTCAGGAGCAGTGAGGTCTAAGCGGGCTAGAGGCTTAGAGGAGTGGCAACAATTGCCATTGTCGGAGGGGTTGGATGGGGAAGACCTTGACATGGAGCTAGATCTGCAGAAGGAGTTGGAAGATGGAGAGAGCCTAGAACAGAAGATCAGGCGTGGATTGTTTGGGTTTTCTGCCGGGAGGAGCTACCAGTGCTTATCTTTATGCTTATGTTTATGCACTTTCTCGATATACTGCCCAGGCAGAAGGCTATTAGGGCGGTTTACAATCACTACAAGCGGGTACTGATACAATTCCTCGTCCCCAAAGAGCTCACATTCTATGTGTACCTTGGAGACCCTCAAGGCCCTGAATATGCTTGCTAACTTCCTGGCAGAGGAAGAGGCGCTGTAGGATCCACTGTTCCAGTGGTACTGAAATCACAGAAAGTCTTACCAGTAAATGGAGCAGTAGGACAGATGATCCAGGATGAGTGAGATCTGCCAGAGGTTGGTCTTAAAGTGGTGCAATCCATGATGTGCCTATACCTGCTGCCGGAGCAAGAATGAGCTCTGATCACCCAAAGTGGGAGCAGCGGTGTTGGCAGCAGTCAGAGACCTTGACTTGTCTCCTGCAGCTGAGAGCCGTGGAACTGGTTCTGCAAAACCAGTACGTCAGCAGTCGATGCTTCATGTGTTTCATGGTGCCCAAATGGAAGGTTCCTTTCGCCCAATTCTTGACTTTGAGGGCATGAACTACGGTCTCCAGGTACCGCATTTTCACAGTAATAATGGCGGTAGGAAGCGGAGATTTTGGGCGACTCTCGATCTCGCAGAGGCGTATCTGCACGTTCCCATCCATCCAGAACGGCAGTTTCTCCGCTTTGCGTTGCCGTTCGGTCTGCCAACCACCCCCCCATACCTTTACCAAGGTCTTGGTGGTGGTAGCTCTCCACAAGGAAGGGGTTCTCATCCACCCGTACCTAGGCATTTGGCTGGTCCAGGCGAAGTCCAGGGACAATAACGAAAAGAGCAACAGCGCGTGTGGGAGATTTCCTTCAAAGTCTCGGCTGGGATCAACCTAGCCAAGAGGCAGTTACGGCCGGCCCAGGAGCTAGAGTATTTGAGAGCATGCTTTGATACCTGCATGGGCAGGATTTTCCTGCCTGTTCGCCGGGCGCAGGAGCTATGACAGTGGTTATGGCAGGTCCTGAAGATGGCAAGGACCATCAGAGTGGAGGCATCTGCAGGTTCTGGGGACCATGGCGGCCACTCTCAAGAGTCCCATGGGCAAGGGTGCACATGCAACCACTGCAGAGGGCTCTGCTCAGTCGAAGGTCCCATCAGAGTCAACCCCTGTCCCAAGTACTCCCCTGCCTGTGGAGCACCAGGAGAGCCCTCAGTTGATGGCTGCATGTGAAGAGCCTGGAAGGAGTCCCTAGTGTGTGTGTTCCTCTGATGACCGATACCAGCCTGTCTGGTTGGAGAGCCCATTGCGAAGGATGCTCTGTTCAGGAAGAAGAGTCCACAGGATGCCCTGTGGTTGATTAACAGGCTCGAGATGCGAGCGGTGACCTTGGTGCTTGAAAGTTTCGAGCCATGGTTGCAGGGGAAGGTTGTCCAAGTCCTCTTAGACAATGGGACCACGGTGGCTAACATCATCCGGCAAGGAGGAGGAGGTCGAAAAGCTGTTTGGATGGGCAGCGATTCGTCTCCAGGTGTTATCGGTGGTGCACATAGCAGGAGTTGACAGTGTGATGGCAGCCTACCTCAGCCAAATGCGCATAGACCCGAGAGTTGCAGCTCAATCAGGAGGTGTTCGAACAGGTGGTCCGCCAATGGGGCACACTGGTCATGGACCTAATGACAATGTTCGAGTTGGCCAAGGCCTGCAGGTTTTTCAGCAGAAGAAGAGAGGAAGTCCAAGGGCCTGGATGCTCTAATTCAGCAGTGGCTCGAAGAGGGTCTTCTCTGTTTTTCCCCTTGGGTGTTCATAGGCCAGTTAGTGCAATGGCTAGAGGTACACTGGGGATTTGTAATTCTGGTGACACCAGACTAGCCTAGCCGAGGTGCCAGTGGTATGCTGACCTGATTCAGATACTGGCGGATTGACTGTAGTGGTTTCTGGTTGGAAGGACCTCTTGACACAGGAACCACTTTGTATGCCCCAGGTGAATCAATTATCGCTTACGGCATGACTCTTGAAAGGGTGAAGTTGAAAGGATAATCAGGCTCGGGGATAGTGACCTTTACTACAGGCCCAGAGGTGGTCTACGAATCTGGCATGCATCTGTGTAGGGCACATCTTTGAATAATGGTGTGGAGAGAGGCAGGCGCGCCCTTCCACTGCCTCCGTCCCGGACATCTTGGCGTTCTTGCAATCCGGTTTTGATAAGGGTCTATCTGCCGGTTCCATGAGGGTGCAACTGGCGGTGATTTCCGGTTATCATGGGGAAAGTCCACAGGGTGCCGTTGGGTACACACCCAGACGGGCTTTGCTTTCTAGGGGGATGACCCACCTCCGTCTGTCAAAGAGGGCAGTGGTACCGCTTTGGAATCTCAATCTGGTGCTGTCTGGGGAACACTTTGAGCCATTGAGTCAAGCTTTCCTGAAGGATTTGACTCTGAAAATGGTATTCCTGGTGGCAATTTGCTTGGCACGCAGGATTTCGGAGCTTCAGACCCTGTCATGCCAGAAGCCATTCCTTTCCTTCTTCAAGGAGAAAGAAAGTGGTCCTGCGCCCGGTACCTTCATTTTTGCCCAAGGTGGTGTGAACATTTCATGTAAATCAGGCTGTTTCCTTACCGGCTCTGGCGAACTCAGATGTGGGCAAGAGTGGATATGGGCTCTGCCAATCCACAGCTGTGCCACTTGGAGGCAAAGGTATGTGAAAAGGGCTTTGTCTTTTTGGAGATCGGATCGTCTGTTGGTTCTGTTTGGCAGGTTGTGCAAAAGTGAGGCGGCAGCTAAGCCTCCATTTCCAGATGGATCAGTGAGGCAATCACGCCTACAAACATCTTGAAGGGTAGAGCAGTGCCGGCGGGGTTGCAGACGCATTCCACGAGGGCTCAGGCAGCCTCGTGAGCAGAGTATAGTTTAGTTCCACCGGTAGAGATCTGTAGAGTGGCATACTTTATTTGAACATTTTCGCCTGGATGTCCAGGCGTCGGGACGCTTGTTTCGGCTCGGCAGTGCTTCAGACTGGTTGTGCGGGTCCTTCCAATTAGTAGATACATCCCAGAGGTTTGGGACTCAACTGGAGGGACGATAAGGAAAGAGAAATTAGACTTAACTGCTAATTGTTGTTCCTTGAACTCCAGTCCCGGAACCCTCTTTTTCTAGTCCTTCAGTCTTGAAGGACTAGAAAAGGGGACTGCTACTTCTGGAGAGATATCTGCAATTGTGAATTTATACTTCTGGGAGTTTTTCTGAAGGGACTTCTTTGGATTAAAGCTGATTAATCTGTGAACCCACTGTATTTGTTAAATCAGTCAGGGCCTAGTAGCAGCAGTTTAAGTTTAAATTTAAAACACAGAAGAGAGCTTTCTGGTTAAATTTAGAACCCAGCAGAGAGCTTGTAGTTTAAATTTCATAATAAGTCAGAGCCTAGCAGCAGCAAAGAGCTTTAATTTAAATAAAATCAGAATATAACTTAGCATAAAAGGCAAAACAGGGTCAGTATTCTTTGAGCAACAAATAGTCTTCTAGGGACCTTTACAAAGAGGACTTCTACCTAGGGGGCAAGAGACCTATGAAACCTTTTCAATAGATGTTAACGCCAGGTGGCAGGTCAAAAGGCCATTTTGAAAGGCTCCTTCTATCCAAGCAAGGCCTGTTAATCACCCAGGAAGTTGGTCACAGCTTACCTCAGAAGCACAGGACAGGATACTGTGTAGCAGCCCTCTTTTTAATAAGTGGTGTTTCCCTCCCTCCCTCCCCAACATCCACCCACCCCTGAGATAATTGTAGCTTTATAGGTACTTACACATCTTAAAGGAGGTGCTCTCAGGTGCAGCTCGTTATCCAAATCAGTCATACACTAAGGACCTAAGATTAAGCTTCAGGTGAACAAGGTATATTAAACGTATTAGGTAAATTTTATTAGTATAAGTATCCATAGCAACCCTTAGTAAGTAAATAACTTAAAGATCTAAATACAAGCTTAAAACTAAGATGCAGACAGCAATCCAGCAGCAAGATGGGGGCTTTCCAGTCTTTTGCATTGAGTGTCACATGTATGATTTTTCTCCCAGTTGGTGAGAGGTCTTACGTGTGCACTAAGTGCAAGGAGCTCTCTGCTCTCAGGGAACGAGTCTGTTCTCTAGAGGCTAGAGTAGCAGACTTGGAATACATAAGAAAGACAGAGGTACATAGACAAGACCTACAGGGATATAGTCCTGAAGTCCCACCTCCAGTCTGGCAGCATCCCTGTTGCCATGGAGGAGAGAGGTCACGTGACAGGAGAGCATCACCCTGGTGTGGCAGAAAGTGATCATGTACCTCGGACCTGTCCTCCAGGTGATGTAAAACCCTCTCGCACCGAGGAAATTTCTCCAGGGCCATGTTCCCATGAGGGAAGGGTTAGGACAGCCGTTATAGTTGATGATTCGATCATTAGGCATGTAGATAGCTGGGTGGCTGGTGGACATGAGGATCGCCTGGCAATATGCCTGCCTGGCGTGAAGGTAGCAGACCTCACGCGCCACCTAGATAGGTTCTTAGATAGTGCTGGGGAGGAGTCTGGTACATGTCTTGGTACATGTCGGTACCAATGACATAGGAAAATGTGGTAGGGAGGTTCTGGAGGTTAAATTTAGGCTTTTATGTAGGAAGTTGAAATCCAGAACTTCCAGGGTAGCGTTCTCCGAAACGCTTCCTGTTCCATGTGCAAGACCCAAAAGGCAGGCAGAGCTCCAGAGTCTCAATGCATGGATGAGACAATGGTGCAAGGATGAGGGTTTTGGATTTGTTAGGAACTGGGGAACATTCTGGGGAAAGGAGGGGCTCTTCCGAAGGGATGGGCTTCACCTTAACTGGGATGGAACTAGGCTGTTGGCATTAACCTTTAAAAAGGAGAGAGAGCAGCTTTTAAACTAGATAATACGGGAAAGCCGACAGTCGCACAAGAGCGCATGGTTCGGAAGGATACTACCAAAAGCAGAGAGGTTCCAAAAAAGAGTAAAGTAGCCCAAATGCCCTCGAGTATGGAGCAGACAGAGCTTAAAGATCCCACATTACCTATGCATGCCAATAGCCAAATTAATATGAATAAAATAGTCTCTAAAATGCTTGTATGCAAATGCTAGAAATCTAAAAAATAAGATGGGAGAGTTAGAATATATAGCACTAAATGAGAGGTTAGATATGATTGGAATCTGAGACATGGTGGAAGGAGGACAACCAGTGGGACACTGATACCTGGGTACAAACTATATCGTAATGATAGAGCTGATCAAATTGGTAGAGGAGTTGTGCTCTGTTACAGAGGGCATTGAGTCAAAGGATTAAAGTTTTGCAGGAAAAACAAATTTGCTGTATAATCTCTATGGATTGAAATTCCATGTAAAAAGGGGAAGGCGATGGCAGTGTCTGTGTACTATCGCTTGCCTGGCCAGAATGAACAAATGGATGATGAAATGCTCAAAGAAATCAAGGAAGCTAACAAAACTTACAGCACAGTAATAATTATGGGTGATTTCAATTACCCCGGTATCGACTGGGTCAGTGTCATGGCAGGACATGCTAGGGAGATAAAGTTCCTAGATGAAATAAATGACTGCTTCTTGGAGTAGCTGGTTCATGAACCGACCAGAGGGGAAGCCATATTGGACTTAGTCCTTAGTGGAACACCAGATCTGGTGCAAGAAATAAGGGTGTTGGGGCCACTTGGCAATAGTGATCATAGCATGATTGCGTTTGATTTAATTAGTGGAGGAGGGATAGTAAGGAAATCCACAGGACTACCTTTTAACTTTCAAAAGTGAGACTATGATAAAATGAGGAAAATAGTTAAGAAAAAACTAAAAGGAGCAGTTGCAAAGGTTAAAGACTTATATCAAGCTTGAGTGTTGTTGAAAAATACTATCTTGGAAGCCCAGAACAGCTGTATTCCACGCTTTAAGAAAAGTGGAAGGAAGTCCAAAAACTGCCAGCATGGTTTAAAGTGAGGTCAGAGAGGCTGTTGCCAAAAAAAAGCATCTTTCAGGAAATGGAAAAAAAGAACCAAACGACGAAACCTGAAAACAATACAAGCACTGGCAAGTTAATTGCAAGGCATTGATAAGGCAGGCAAAGGGAGAATATGAGAAGAAGCTTGCTGCGGAAGCAAAAACATGTAATAAAGACTTTTTCAAGTACATTCGTAGCAAAAACCCTGTGAGAGTCAGTTGGTTCATTAGATGATAGAGGGGTTAAAGGGGCACTAAGACGACAAGGCGATAGCAGAGAGACTGAATTCTTTGCTTCAGTCTTTACTGAGGAAGATATAGCGATGTTACCCATGACTGAAGTGGTATTCAAAGGTGCGGAAGAATTGAAGGAAATATCGATACATCGGGAAGATGTATTACAACTATTAGATAAACTGAAGAATAGCAAATCATCTGGGCCGGATGGTATACATCCAAGGGTGTTGAAAGAACTGAAATGTGAGATTGCAGGTCTGCTATTAGTTATCTGTGAACTATCATTAAAATCGTCTGTAATACCTGAAGATTGGAAGATGGCTTACGTAACACCAATTTTTGAAAAGGGTTCCAGGGGTGATCCGGGAAACTACAGACTGGTGAGCCTGACGTCAGTACCGGGAAAAATGGTAGAAACCATCATAAAGAACAAAATTGCTGAACATGTAGATAGTCTTGGCTTAATGGGAGACAGCCAACATGGCTTTAGACAAGGAAGATCTTGTCTTACTAATCTGTTACTTTTTTTTTTTTTTTGAAGGTGTGAATAAACAGGTAGACAAAGGTGAGTCAGTTGATATTTGGACTTTCAGAAAGCCTTTGACAAGGTCCCTCATCAGAGATTTTTGGCAAAACTAAAGAGTCATGGGATAGGAGGCAGTGTACTATTGTGGTTCAGGAAATGGTTAAAAGATAGAAAGCAAGAGGGTAGGGTTAAATGGCCATTTTTGCCAATGGAGAAAGGTAAATAGTGGTGTACCCCAGGGATCTGTGCTAGGTCTGCTGCTTTTTGACATACTCATAAATGACCTGGAAAAGGGAATAATGAGTGAGGTTATCAAATTTGCAGATGACACAAAACTATTTAAAGTTGTTAAAACCCAAAAGGATAGTGGAAAATTGCAAGAGGATCTTGATAAATTGGAAGACTGGGCATGAAAATGGCAGATGAAATTTACTGTAGCAAGTGCAAAGTTATGCACCTAGGGAAGAACAACCCAAACTATGGTTACACGATGCGAGGTTCCACATTAAGAACCACCACCCAGGAAAAAGATTTAGGCATCATTGTGTGGCAGGCTTGTGGATACCATGTTAAAACCCTCGGCCCAGTGTGCAGCGGCGGCCAAGAGAGCAAATAGAATGTTACATCATAAGGAAAGGAATGGAAAATAAAACTAAGGATATTATAATGCCTCTATATCGTTCCATGGTGAGATCGCACCTTGAATATTGTATGCAATTCTGGTCACTGTATCTTAAAAAGGATATAGCATTATTAGAAAAGGTTCAGAGAAGAGCCATCAAAATGGTAATGGGGATGGAAGGATACCCCTATGAAGAAAGGCTAAAAAGGTTAGGGCTCTTTAAGCTGGAAAAGAGACGGCTGAGGGGAGATGATAGAAGTCTATAAATGAACAGAGTGGAACGGGTAAACGTAGATCGATTGTTTACGTTATCAGAATATAGAAAGACTAGGGGACATGCAATGAAGCTACAGGGTAAACTATTTAAGACTAATAAAATATTTTTTCACTCAACGTGTAATCAAACTCTGGAATTTGTTAGCGGAGGATGTAGTAAAGGCTGTTAGTGTAGCTGGGTTTAAAAAAGGTTTGGACAAGTTCCTGGAGGAAAGGTCCATAAACCATTATTAAGAAGGGACCCAGGATATCAATGCTTGACCCAATTACAAGCATTGTGGAAACTGCTAGGTCCGTATGACCTAGATTGGCCACTGTTGGAAACAGGATACTGGAGTTGATTGACCTTGATCTGACCCAGTATGGCATATCTTATGTTCTCCCTGAGTACTTTCTGTGATAATCTAGGCACACCCTGGTCCTGAAGCTGGTTCCCTTGGTGGAGGAAGTGGCCAGGAGAAGCTGGGGAGGGGTGTGTAATCGGTGTTTGGGGAGGGGCGGACCAGAAGAGCTGTCAGTTGCTCGCTTCCCGCTGATTGGAGTTGCTCAAGCGCTCAACAGGTAGGCCTCCCCATCCTGGAGGAGAGGTCAGGGTTTCTTTTCCAGGGGATGGGGGGGGTACTAGTTAGACGTAGAAGTGTTTGTTGCATGTTTAACTACTTATTTGTTGCTCCTCTGAGTCTGCTTTGTCAATAGGTACTGGGGCTGGTGGGCGGTGCCAGCTGCATATGTATACTAGAGTCATCAAAAAGATGACACGCTCAGTCTCCAAGCTGCTGGAGGAGGTGCACTACCCAGAGGTACGGGACTGGGCTGGAGTTCAAGGAACAACAATTAGCAGGTAAGTCTAATTTCTCTTTATATACCGCCCCTTCCAGAGCTCAGGGGCAGTTTACATAGAACGATTGAAAACTCTTAGTTTTCTGTAAGATGTGCGACACTCCTTCCCTGGGCCCGAGAGCTTACAGGCAGGAGTGACCTTGTAATATCCCTGAGGAATAAAGCTTGTACTGGTCCCTGGGAATTCTGGGACTCGTAGTGTACTTGTATTTCCTTCAGGATTAAATTGTAGTCGTGACACGAATGGTATTGCTGCAAGAAATTTATTGTTGTGGGGATATTTTCCAGCGCATCAAAATTCAATGGTACATAACGCAAAAGGTGCAACTTCAACCCAAACAGCTGAAACCAGGAACATAGGAAGTACAACTGAATTGTTAGCTTCTACTTGGCTCTTCACAATCACAGCAGCTTTAACTCAGCAGTGCCTCATGTGGTCTTTCAGAATTATTGCAGCACCAAACAAACAGCTGTTCCTTCCACAGCGTGGCTTCTCAAAACAACAAATGAAAACAATTTGTAAACCTTTTAGCTTGGCAGCAAGTACAGCAAACTCCCTGTATTCTTTTCATACAGTGTTCAAGGGTTTCTTACATTGCTGTCCTCTTTGAGGCAGATTGAGCAATCCATTGGAGAAGGGTCCCCTTCTAAGGTAGGCAGGTAATTATCCACTTGCATGCATTCATCAGAGCTAAGGCTATCGCTGTCTCTGTCAGGCTGCTAAGCTTCCCTGACCTCCGTTCCAGAAACTCTTGAAACTGTTTTAAAAGCAATTCAGCCTGTAAGTGCTCTTTATCCGTGTGAAAGTCTTTGGTAAGGGTAACACCCTTCCCCCACTTGCTATCAGCTTCTGCAGCTGGGTTTACCTTGTGAAGGTTAGCACAAATAAAAGGTTTCTCTAGTAAAGCATTAAAAGTAGAAAAGTCAGCTTTACCTTTAGCAGGGTTTGAATAAGAACTGGCACCTTTCCTCCAGAAGTCTCTCTGGTTCAAAAACTCAGCAGCCTTATTGCTATTTCCTCTGCTCTGTGAATTTCTCTTTGAAAAGCTTTCTTCCTGCTTCACTTCCTGGCTTCTGTAGCCTTGTTTGCTACCAGACCAGATACCTTCTTTCCATGTGCTGAATTTGCTAGCCTTCCCACGCCCAGGCTCTACCTTGTAGTAAGGTTCTTTCTTAGTGTGCTTGGCTCCAAGGTTTACTGCTCCAAGGTTCTGCCTTGCTCCAGGGTTCTAGCGTTTTCCTCCGTCCTTTCCCTCTTTCTCTCTTTCCTCCTTTTCTCTTTTCCTCCTCTCCTCTTCCCTCTCTGCTTGGGGATTTAAAAGGGCTTCATTTCCCGGCACACCCTGACCTTCCCCTGAGCATGCCCAATCAGTGCAGAAGCCTGTCTCCTCCCTTGAGCTTGGGCGTGTCCTGCACTCAGCAGAGAGCTGTGTTTTTTTCAACTCTGCATTGGAAATCCTTTGTGCTAGTGCTGTTTCATTACTTCTACCAGGAGTTTCCCCTATCTCCATCTCTTCTGGAGGGCATTTCTCACCACAGATGTTATGTTCAATGTAAACATATAGAACTATGTACAATGTTCAACTATGTGTAATTTTGCAATTAGCTGTGGCCTTCATAATGATAGAATTGATCTAGGTGTGCTTATGTATCTGGAGGTTGGGCCATATTATGTGATTTTCCATAATACTCACCGAACAGATGTGTCTTTAGCTCTTTTCTGAACTGTAGGAGATCTTTAACTATTCTCAGTTTATCAGGTAGGGCATTCCATAGAGTAGGGGCCACATATGAGAAGGCTCTGGTGCTGGTAGAGTGATTGGTGTTACGGATGTAGTTTGGTATAATGTATATGTTTTGTGAACAATTTCTTCGAAGTCTTGATTCCATGGGGGGATATTAGTAGGGAAGGCAGGGGAGTTATGGATATTTTGTTATGGTGCTTGAATATGGTCATCAAATACTTATATTTCATCCTAGCTCCAATTGGTAGTCAATGAAAGTTGTAGAGGATTGGGGTGATGTGATCCGTGCGGTGAGCCTTATATAGGATGCATGCTGCCAAGTTCTTGGCCAGTTGTAGCTGGTAAATAGATTTCTTTGGTAGGCTTTTGATTACTGCAACTTCATTCTGCATGTGGAGGGTTATGAGTGCTTGTAGGATTGTTCTAAAGTCATGTTCTTCTAGGAATGGCCTTAGGTGTTGGATCATGCGGAGCTTGTAGTACACATTTTGTGATTGATTTTATGTGGGAGATCATGTTTAGTGTCTAGTCGAGGATTATGCCTAGGTATTTTACTTCCTCCTTGACTTCATGTTCAACTTCTTGAAACAGAATTTTGTTAGGTAGAGTGAAGGTCGGATTCCTATAGACGAATAGTACTTCTGTTTTTTTATAGTTGATTTTCAGTTTGTGTGCAGCTAGCCAATCCGTTATCGGTTAGGCATGTGGTTATCTGTGAATAGTCTGGGTTGGATGTGTCTATGGGATGATACATCATATCTGCATAGAGATGATATAGTATGTTGTGTTTTTCTAAAGATGTTGCATATTGACTGTATATACAGATTAAATAGTAAGGCAGATAAGGAGGATCCTTGAGGGATGCCATGTTTTTGTTTGAAAATGGTAGATGATTTCTGGCCAATCAGGACCTGTTGGGAGCGGTTTGACAGGTAGGACTCAAACCATTGAATGACCATACCCCGCAAGCCTATCTGTTTTATTCTTCTGATGAGTATTTTTAATGGTCATTGCTGATCATATCCCCAGTCTAGTCCCAGACCTCTGAGTTGTCCACCTCAGTCAGCAGCTTGGAGACTGAGGAACCTCCTTCTTTTCCATGATGTCATCCATATATACCTCTCGGATCCGCCTTCCTCCATCAGTTACCTCAGTCTCCAAGCAGCTGAATAGGTCGAGCCCGGGGGTCCGGGCTCACTGGAGGAACAATTAAGGCAGTTTGTGCAAAGTAGTAGGGTATTAGTTTATATATAAAATATATATATATATATATATATATATATATTATATATATATATATATATATATATATATATATATATATATATATATATACATATATATACATACTGGGAGCTGTGCCTTATCGGTGCCTCAGGCTCTCCTCTCATTTCTACTTCGGGGTAGCCCGGTTATATAACTGAAGAGGGTTGGTTAGTCCCCGGTGGGTAGCAGTGGAGCTGAACCGGGAGGGGAGGCAGAGCTGCTCAGCCAAGCGCTAAACAGAAGACCTGCCTGTGAGCGCGCCTCTGGCTGTTAGCGGAGGTTTCCGGGGTCGGACCTCCACGCTGTGCTCAGGACAGAATTGGAACCTTCTTGTCGTCCTCTGGCAGCGGAGAGCGTGGCCCGCCAGCGGATTCCTGCTGCAGGAGCAGCAGAGGTAAGGGGGTGGGCCGGTGACCGCTTTTCTGCGGCGCGAAGGAGCACCTTCTTTAGTGCAGGCCTGGCCACGTGGCAGTAACGCGGGAGCACAGGGCCGGCTCAGGAGTTAGCTGCCGTTTTTTTCCCGGCTTCTAAAGCCGTGGTTTAGAGGCCCGTGGGCTGCAATCAGGCGGGGCAGCTACAGGGCTCCGTTTTTTGGAGTGTGAGATAAGAAAAAAAATAATTGAGTAAAGGCACATAGTCGGATAGGAGTGTTTTTAAGGGGCTGCAGGCTCCCGGGGTTCCCCTTGGGTGATAGGCAGATTGTGAGTAGCGTGCCCAAGGGGGAGGGGGTGGCTCTAAGGGGTTATGCCTTCAAAAGCCCAGTGTGTTCTTTGTGGGTCTAAGAGGAGTACTCTTCTGGACTCAGGAGTGTGCAGGGGCTGCTCCAAGGAGGCCGCAGCCATGGACCCTTCCGGAGAGGATGTGGGGGAGCGGGCTGGGACTGAGGCAGGATCCCTGGATGCTTCCATGGTCGGGTTACCCCTTGGGGAGCCGGTAGCTGGGCCATCCGCTCCGGATCGGCCCGTGTCTCTGGCAACCTGGCCAAAAGGGCTCGAGTCCATTTTTACAGCTGAGTTCGTGGCCCTCTTGCAGCAGGCGGTGGGAGGTTTGCCGCCTAAGCAGGCGATGGGCACTCCCAAAGGGGGCGGAGTGAAGCGGGCCGTACAAGCTCTCCCCGCAGAGGTCCAGGAAGGAGGAAAGAGACTCTGGCTGGATGCGGAGGCCGAGGCGCCATCTGTGGCTTCGGAGAGGCAGCTATCGGAGGAGGAAGGAGAGAGTGTGCTCCCCAAGGAGGAATTAGAGGAAGGTGAGCTTGAGGACAAGGAAGAACAGGCCAGAGTGGTGTGGGTATTTTGGAGGGATGAGCTGCCAGCTCTCATTTCAGAGACATTGAGAACCCTAAACATGCCGGCGGAGGATGAGACTCTGGAGGATCTGTTGTTGCAGGTCTTCCGAAAGTCTCAGAGGGCCTTTCCGGTACACCGGGTGTTTCAGGAGTTGATTCAGGAAGAGTGGAACGTACCGGAGGCTGCACTCAAGGGTTCCAGAGTTTTTTGAGCCGGTTATACCCGCTGGTAGATCAGGACAGGGAGGTTTTCAAGCCTCCCAAGGTGGACGTGGCCGTGGCGGCAGTGATAAAGACCACCATCCCGGTGGAGGGCAGCACGGCTCTTAAGGATGCGCAAGACAGGAAGCTGGACGCCTTATTGAGGCAGGTTTTTGACACCAATGCTCTGTCTCTCCAGGCGGCTATCTGTGGGGCCTGGGTGGCCAGGGCCTGTCTTCGGTGGTCACAACAGGCCCAATCAGGGCAGGTAGACGACAAGTCCAGCGAGGCCGCCCGGCTGGAATCGGGGGCGGCCTATTTGTCGGACATTCATTATGACCTTATGCGGGGATTGTCAAAGAGCATGGCAACGGCGGTGGCGGCGGCCAGGCGGTACCTGTGGCTCTGTAATTGGGCAGCGGATTCTTCGTCCAAAGCCAGGTTGAGTAAGCTCCCGTTCAAGGGGCGCCTCCTGTTCGGTGAAGACCTGGAGAAGTTGGTCAAAGACTTGGGCGAGTCAAAGGGAGGCAAGCTACCAGAGGACAAGCCCAAGCAGGACCGAGGAGCTACGGCGGGCAAGAGTCTGCAACAGGACTTGCGCAGGTTTCGTTTCCAAAGGTTCGGTTCGGGACAAAGAGGCAGATTTCCCATTAGAAACCTCTAATCTTAGAAAGGCACAATGAGATCAGGCGGACCCAGGGGCCCCTAGTTCCCATGGGAGGTCGGTTGCAGGAGTTCTATGCCGCCTGGGTCCAGATTACTTCAGATCAGTGGGCACTAGAGGTCATCCGAGAGGGCTACGCGCTAGAATTGCAGCAGCCAGTGCGCGATGCCTTCGTGCTGTTTCCATGCAAGGTACCGGTCAAGTGCGAGGCGGTGCGGGAGACCGTACAAAGGCTACTAGACCTCCAGGCAATAGAACCGGTGCCCCGAAACCAACAAGGTTGCGGTCGATACTCGATACATTTCGTGGTTCCAAAGAAGGACTGAGGCTTCCGGCCTATTCTGGATCTCAAGGGAGTGAATCGGTGTCTTCGCGTGGCCCACTTTTCACATGGAAACCCTGTGTTCAGCGATTGCGGCAGTTCGGAGGGGAGAATTTCTCACCTCCTTGGACTTGTCAGAAGCCTATCTTCACATTCCCATTCGACAGGAGCATCACAAATTCCTCCGCTTTGTGGTTCCCTTCAGCCATTACCAGTTCCGAGTGTTGCCGTTTGGCCTGGCAATGGCGCCGTGCACATTCACAAAGGTTATGGTGGTGGTTGCGGCGGCCTTGAAAAGGGAAGGCATCCTGGTGCATCCTTACCTAAACGATTGGTTGATCCGAGCAAAGTCCAGGAGCAAGAGCGAACAAGCTACTTCCAGGGTAGTGAGTTTTCTAGAGAGCCTAGGTTGGGTAGTCAGCTGGGCGAAGAGCAAGTTAGTGCCCTCTCAGGGTATAGAATATTTAGGGGCTCGGTTTGACACGGAGACTGGGTAGGTGTTTCTTCCACAGCAAAGGGCGCGAAGGTTACGGACGTTAGTCCGGAGGTTCCTAAGGAGAAAGGAGCCCACTGCGTGGCAGTACCTGCAGCTTCTAGGCACCATGGCGGCGATCATAGAATTGGGGCCGTGGGCGAGAGCTCACATGAGGTCCTTGCAAAGGGCACTACTCCGGCGCTGGTCTCATCAGCAGGACCCGCTGTCACAGAAGCTCGCCTGCCCAGACGAAACTATAGCGCTTCGCTGGTGGTTGGTCCCCAATTCCTTGCAGAGAGGGAGGCCCCTGGAGGTACCCGCTTGGATTGCCTTAACGACGGATGCCAGCCTCCTGGGTTGGGGGGCCCACTGCCAGGGCCAGTTCGCGCAGGGGCTGTGGAATGCTCAGGAGAAAAACTTGGTTGATCAACAGATTGGAGTTGAGAGCTGTGTCCCTGGCGCTGCTGAGCTTTCAGATGTGCCTCGTCGGTGCAGCAGTGCGAGTGTTTTCAGACAACGCCACCGCGGTGGCATATATCAATCGTCAAGAGGGGAACCAGCAGTATGGCGCTGGAGGCGGAGGCAGAGAGTCTGTTCGACTGGGCCGACGAGAATCTCCTGGCAGTGTCGGCAGCACACGTAGCGGGAGTGGACAACGTGGAAGCCGACTTCCTCAGTCGAGTGAAGGTGGACCCCGGGGAGTGGGTCCTCCATCAAGAGGTGTTCGACATGCTAGTGTGCCGTTGGGGCACACCGGTGATGGATCTCATGGTGACATTTCGCTTGGCAAAGGCCAGTCTCTTCTACAGCAGTAGGAGAGAACAGATGTCGGAAGGCCTTGATGCTCTCATTCAGTCATGACTGGAGGGCCAGCTCCTGTACATCTTTCGGCCATGGGTGCTCATAGGCAGGGTGGTCCAGCGGATAGAGAGCTTCAGGGGGCAGGTGATCTTGATCGCGCCAGACTGGCCACGTTGCCCTTGGTATGCGGATCTGTTAAGGCTCCCGGTAGCGCGGCCGTGGCGGCTCCCAGTCCGGCCGGATCTGTTGTCGCAGGGTCCTCTGCTCATGCCTCACGTGGATCGGTTCTCGCTTACGGCTTGGCTATTGAAAGGCTCGATTGAGGTCGAGAGGTTATTCCACAGCGGTGATCTCCATGCTGTTGAGAGCCAGGAAGAGGTCTACGTCTTTAGCGTATGTCCGGGTGTGGAGAGTTTGAGGCGTGGTGTAGAGAGAGGGACTCTGAGGCGCTCAGAGCGTCCATTTCTCAGATTTTAGAATTTCTGCAGGATGGTTTCGACAAAGGCTTAGCTGCTGCTTCGCTTAGGGTGCAGGTTGCGGCCCTGTCGTGTTACCGAGGTAGGATTGCTGGTCGTTCCATCGGGAACCATCTGGATGTCAGGCGTTTTTTTGAGGGCGGTATCGGTATTGGGCCACCTAGGGGGGCGCCTGGTACCCAAATGGCAGCTTCCGCTGGTGCTGGAGGCGCTGGAGCGGGAGCCGTTTGAGCCGCTCAGCACGGCTTCGGTGAAGGACCTCACCTTGAAGGTCGTGTTCCTGGTGGCTATTTGCTCGGCCAGACGGATCTCGGAGCTGCAAGCGGCGTCCTGTAAGGAACCTTATCTCTCCTTTTTTGACAAAGGTGGTATTGAGACCGTTTCTGGCGTTCTTGCCCAAGGTTGTGTCGGCGTTTCACTTGAATCAGGACATTTCCTTGCCAGTGTTCAGGGCAGACTCGACAGGTTCGGTGTCGAAGTTGGATGTCTGGCGGGCGCTGAAAAAGTATCTTCGGCGTTCTGCTCTGAGAGATTGTTTGTCCTTTTCGCAGGGCCTCGACAGGGAGAGGTGGCATCTATCGCAAGGTGGATTAAGGAGGTGATTGCGTCTGCTTACTTGCTGAAGGGCAAACCGGTTCCGGAAGGGCTGAGAGCCCATTCCACCAGAGCCCAGGTGACGTCCTGGGCAGAAGTCCGTTCAGTGCCGCCGGTGGAAATTTGTAAGGCGGCCACGTGGTCTTCCTTGAATTTGTTTATAAAACACTACAGGTTGGACTACAGTCGGCACAGGATGCCTGTTTTGGTGCGGCAGTGCTGCAGGCTGGTGTAGCGGGGCCCTCCCGTTAAATTTATTGCTCTGGTACTTACTCAGAGGTCTGGGACTAGACTGGGGGATACGATCAGGAAGGTGAAATTAGACTTACCTGCTAATTGTTGTTGTTCCTGGAGTAGACCCAGTCTAGTCCCGAGTCCCACCCCGGTATTGAAGGGGTATGCAGCACTGTCTAAATTTCTCGAAGATGACAGGTAAGCGTGGTGTAGGGGATTGTGTTCCCGGGGGAACTGGATGTCATCTTTGGGGTTGGTGTTCGGGCAGGTGAGAGGGAAGTCTCGGCACCTTTTAGTGGTTAACAGTTCGTTAGTTGATTTTTTTTTTTGTTATACAGTTACCTTTTTTGGGTGTGTTTAAGAGCTGGGAAGTTGAACCTTACGGGGGGTAAGTGAGGTCATGACTGACTTGTTGCTCTGGTGAGTCTGCTTTGTCAGTGGGGTACTAATGGAGGAAGGCGGATCTCAGAAGTATATACAGATGACATCATGGAAAAGGAGGAGGTTCCTCAGTCTCCAAGCTGCTGAATGAGGTGGACAATTCAGAGGTCCAGGACTAGACTGGGTCTACTCCAGGAACAACAATTAGCAGGTAAGTCTAATTTCACCATACTGTCAAAGGCAGATACAATGTCTATAAAAATGAGTATGAATGTCTGTCTAGCTGAGTTCAAAGCACGTATAAGTTTGTCTATGAGAGATAGCATCAGGGTCTCAACACTATGTTGGGGATGAAATCCATACTGTTGTTCGAGGGGCGAGTTTAGCTCAATATAAAATATAATTTTTACTAGGAATGGCATGCTTGTGATGGGTCTATATGAACTAGGATGGTATTTGTCAGCAGATGTAGATTTTAGAAATGGTCGTAGTGATGCTTGCTTTAAAAGTGATGGCATGTAACCTTGTTGTAAAGATTGGTTAAACATCTCCAGGATGATTGGAGTAAATTCATCTTTAGATGCTTTGAGCCAGCTAACTGGGCAGGGGTCGTTGGGGGATGTGGTGGTGTTAATAGTAGTAATTATGTTCTTGAGGTGTTTTCTATCGCTATAATGGAAAGTTGACCAAGAAGTTTGTAACCATGCTACTCTAGTGGTTACCTTCTTAACCACTTTTTTATCCAATAAATTTATGTCACGTTATTTTAAGAAAAAGGAGGTATCCTTTTGTGGTCAACGGGTTACCATTTTTCACAATGTTTTCTCGTCTTACTCAGTCTCATCGGAAATTGTTTTTGACTTTGAAATCTAGAGTATTGGCTGAAAGGGCCATTTTTTTTTAAATTTGTGCTTTCCCTGCAAATGTAAGTGACGTTCCAGGGTAAGCGCTATATGGGTCATTCTGTCCTGCTCTTCGTCCACCTGCTGGCCCCATCAATACCCTCCCCGCACCTACAGCAGGTTTGTATGGGGAGGCCTAGAAGGGGGAGCGGGAGGGGGTGTCTCGGAGGTGGAGTATGAGCGGGCCTTGACTCCAGACATACAGGGCTGAATCAGAGGTCTGCCTTGTTTGTTCAGGGCCTCTAATCTAGACAGTGGACTTATTCCATCTGTTATGTCATATCTTATGTATATAGTTGTATGGACTCCTCATCCATTCTGTTATGTCAATATGTAAATAGTTACTCATGTTCTCCAAGTTCTATTCCCTGTTATGATGTAAATTAAATCAGTCTACTCTGATCTGAATACTCTTTGTTGAATGTAAACCGCACTGATAACAAATAGCGCGGTATATAAGAATTGTTAAATAAATAAATAAAATTCCACCTCAAAGGTGAAATACTCCCCCTGGGTGGAGGGGGATCGCGGCATGGGACCTAGGGACACAGATGAGGGGGCGGAGTGGGTTCCCTGCAGCCCTACCCAGGCCTTGGAAGGCTGGATTGGCAGTTGGGCTGCGGGGAACAGACATCCAGGTTTGGCAGGCCAGGTCTGTGGCTCAGGAATGGAGCCGTGATGCCATGGCAACAGAACACCATGGCACTGCGGCTCCACTCATGGGAATGGCTGAGCTAGCTGGGTAGTTGCTGAGACATGGTCAGACAGATTCAGGCCTAGGCCTGCATGTTCAGTGCTAGACCAGATTCTGATCCCGGGGGGCTGTGGGATAAGAATCTGATATAAATTTACATGCCTGATTCTGCCCACCTGTACAGGGGCTGGATGTACATGAATGGAATTGGCCTCTATATGTTTACTGACCCAACTAAATGAGAAGCTTTTTCTCCGGGAACAAGCAGGAAGTCAGTCCTCACATATGGGTGACGTTGGCACCAACGGAGCCCGTGCGGAGCAAATCCCCAGCTTTTCAAAGAAAACCTTTTGGGTTTGCTACCACGCATGCGTGGTCCCCTTCCCGCCCAAGGGTGCCATCTTGCTCAGCCTCCTTTTTTTTTTTTTTCCACAGTGCCCACCAGACGTTGTCTGTTTTCTCCCGGAAAAAGTTGATTTTTCTTGGGTTTCTTACTCGTCTCCGGTTTTGCACCAGTACCTTTCCTGCCCGCCGACCTCGGTGCCTCGGTATCAGGGTCAACTCCATTTTTTACTTAAGTTTTGATTTTCTTGGCGTCTTTGCACCTTTTTATCTGCTGGCAGCCCAAAGGGTCTTCAACCTTGCTGGGTTTCTTTTCCCCCCCCCCCCCCCCATGGCGACCAACAGCTTTAAAAAATGTGATCGGTTCGCTAAAATGTCCCTGACCGACACACGTGACTGCTGCCTCCGGTGCCTTGGTGCAAGAAGATGTCTTCCAAGACTTTAAAGAGCTGCCAACATGACACAATTTTTCCAGACGTCCCGATGCCTCCGAGAGCCAGGACCTCGTCTGAGGCCTCGACACCTCGGGAGGAACACTTCGAGCCCGTGCGTCGTCATGGGTCTTTGGAGAGGGGGTCTTCCTCGAGGGAACCGAAGAGGAGGAAGAAGTCCTTGAAGATGGCATCCTCGGGTGGCTCTGACCAACCGGGGTCCTCCCGGTTGCCCGCTCGAGCTGTCAGAGGGAGCGGCTGGCCAAGGTCCAGCCTCGCCAACTAGACACAGTCCTCGTTGAGGATTCCCCTCCAGGGGAGCTGGTGTCGGGCCTGCGTCCCTTGGTGCTCGTGCCAAAGGTTGTGGAGCCACCTGGACTGGAGTCCAGGATGGCGGTCTTGGAGCGCAGTGTAACTGCCTTCTTGGACCAGCAGCGGGCGCTGATGTCCAGCACATCTGGTTCTTCCTCGACATCGAAGACGTCCCCGGAGGCCGAGCCGATCCTCGGCCATGCAGGCCCAAGTAGATTCGAGTTTGTGCTCGGTCTCCTGCATGTCAGGGCAGAGGTCGTCCCTGATGAGCCCTCCATGGTCAGGTTGCACAGCGCTGGGCCCCTCGAGGCCCAAGGAACAGCATCCCTTCGAGTCCTCCTCTGAGTATTCCGACTGGGAGACCGAGGACAAGGAGTCCCCGGACACCCATTGGCACCGAGATGTCCCCTCAGATTCCCCAGTCGTTGAACCTCAGAGAAGGTCCACACCAGAGGACATAGGCTTCTTGGACTTTGTCAAAGACATGTCCAAGGCCTTGGCGTTTCCCACCAAGTCCAAGGAAGATCCTCGTGCCGACAAACTCGAGATCCTCCAATACAAGGCTCCCCCACGGGAATCGTTCACGGTGTCCATTCCTCCCATTCTGGAGCGGCTCATGTTCCATATGTGGGAGACACCGGCGTCGGTGCCAGTGGTCAGCAAGCAGCTCGACTCGATGTACCAAGTCTGCCGGAGCCCTGGCTTTCAAAAGTCACAGCTGCCGCACAACTCCATGGTGGTGGAATCGGCCATGTGTCAGCTGAAGAGCCAGAAGACACACTCCTTGGTGCTCCCCGACAGGGAGACTCACACTTTGGATGCCCTCGGCAAAAAGTGCTACCAGGGCTCTGCTGAATTGCCGGATCTAGGCCTACCAGCTGTACATGGGCAGGTACCTGAGGGACTTGGCAAAGGAACTCGCTGGGTACTCAGCTGGCCTCTCCGAGGAGCCTTTGCAGCATTTCAAGAGCCTGTCCAAAGCAGTCTGTGAGTGCTCCAAATTTATGTCTCTGGCGGCCTATGATGGTTTTGAGTCAGCGGCCTGGGTACCCGTGGTGGGAATTGGTGCAGGCTGCCAGGCTTGGCTCCAGTCATCCGACCTCGAGCAATGGGTACAGGACAAGTTGGTTGATGTCCCTTGCCAGGGAGAGAACCTCTTTGGCAGACCCATGACCAACAAGGCTGCAGAGCTGGAGACTGAGTTCATGACGAGGACTAAGCTCTCCAAGAAGACCACTGCCCCTTCCCGACAGAAGGGCTCGGGTAAAAAAAAACCCTTTTACCCGAGGAAATCATCTGCTTACTGAAACTACCCACCTTACCAGGCCTCGCCAGCTCCCCAGCAAGGGCAGCAGGCCAAGGGACAAGGGCACAGCCTGTGTAAGCAGAAGGCTCCCAAGCCCCCCAGCTCCAGCCCAGTCAGGAGGGAGCTTTTGACTCCTACAGCATAGCCCCTCCCCCTCATGGGGATCAACAGCCTACAGGGGGCTGCCTCACCCTTTATGTCCACAGGTGGGAGGCTATAACCACAACGACTCGGCACTAAGGGTGGTCAGGGAGGGTTACCTCATCCATCTGAGCCAAACACCTCACCCCATTTTCCCAGGAGATCCCCTTCAGGTCTCCCCTCCACCGGGACCACCTTCTAAAGGAGTTGGCAGGGCTTCTCAAGGACAGAGCGGTGGAACCAGTCCCCATCACCTCAAGGGCAAGGGGTTCTACTCCAGGTACTTCTCGTGCCAAAGAGGACAGGGGGCCTAAGGCCCATCCTCGACCTGTGCAACCTCAAATTCCTGGTGAGGGAAAAGTTCAAGATGCTGTCCCTTGGAACATTGCTGCCATACCTCCAGCAGGGAGACTGGCTATGCTCCTTAGACCTAAAGGATGCCTATACACACATCCTAATCCACCCAAACCACAGGCAATACCTATGCTTTGTGGTAGGAGGCAATCATTTCCAATACAGGGTGCTAACCTTTGGCCTAGCCTCAGCCCCCAGGGTATTCACAAAGTGTCTGGCAGTTGTCGCTACCTTTCTCAGGCTCCAGGGAGTCTGTCTTCCCCTACCTCAACCACTGGCTCATCAGGGACTCCATGGCCCCTGAGGTGCAGCAGGCAATGGCACGCACCACCCAGATTCTGCAACACTTGGGTTTCGTTATAAACTACCCCAAGTTGAACCTTCGTCCGACACGGGCTGGAGTTCAGCGGGGCAAGACTCGATACCCTCCGGGTGAAGGCCGCCTTGCCTGCGGATTGGGCAGCCCAACTCAGGTCTCTGGCCCGGGACATGCAGCACCGTATCTTGCTGTCTGACAGGTGTCTGCTGCGCCTTCTCGGGCACATGGCCTCCACAGTCCACGTCACTCCAGATGCCTGCCTCCACATGCGGATAGCACAGTGGCGCCTCTAGGCCTTGGGCCATCTCTATGACGGGATCCAAATGAGCTGCCAGTTGGTAAAGTCTGGTCTGGTGGCAGTTGCCCTGACACTCGAAGGCGGGCATGCCCTTCCAGACCCCCAACCACTTGAGGATCCTCACCACGGATGTCTCCCTGCTGGGCTGGGGAGCCCATTGCGGGGGCTTCCGCACCCAGGGCACTTGGTCCCTGGATGAGAGTGCTCAGCAGATCAACCTCCTGGAACTGCAAGCCATTCATCTTGCCCTGAAGGCCTTTCTTCATCACCTATGTCACTGGTCAGTCCTAGTCCAGGTGGCCATGTTCTATGTGAACAAGCAGGTAGGCACAGGATCCCGGGCCCTCTGTCAAGAGGCGCTAGATCTGTGCTCTTTGGCAATCCAACAGGGCATCCTCCTCAGAGTGGTGTATCTGCCAGGCCAAGACAACTTGATGGCCGACAGGCTCAGCAGGATTCTCCAGCCGCACCAGTAGCAGCTGGACCCTGGAGTAGCCAGCAGGTTTTCCAAACCTGGGGGGAACCAGTGATGGATCTGTTTACAAGCCCGGACAATCACCAGTTGCCCCGCTTCTGTTCCCGGCAGCCTCACCCCGCCAGGCTGGCCGCTGATGCCTTCCTGGTCTCATGGTCGGAGGGACTTCTGTATGCTTTCCCTCCTATGCCACTGATTGCTAAGACTCTGTTCAAGACCCTCCACGACAGGGCCTCGGTTATCTTGGCAGCTCCATAGTGGCCCAGGCAGCCGTGGTTTCTGCTGCTTCTGCAGTTGGCAGTGGAGGACCCCATATCTCTGGGGTCTGCTCCCCGACTCCTTTCCCAGGAGGGGGGCACTCTCCTGCATCCCAACCTGGGATCTCTTTCACTGACAGCTTGGCTGCTGAGAGGGTAACTCTAGCCCCACTCCACCTCCCCAGAGAGGTGGAGGATGTTTTGCTGTGCTCACGCAAGGCATCTACCAGATTGGCTTATGCCTTTTAAGTGGTGCAGATTCTCACTTTGGTGCACTGAGCGGGGGGCTGACCCCTTCTTTTGCCCGGTGGTAATGGTATTGCAGTACCTGCTCCACCTCTCTCATTCGGGGCTCGTCTAATTCTTTTAGGGTACACCTTAGTGTTCTAGCAGCGAACCACTACCAGGTGGACGGGAAGCCCCTCACAGCCCATCTAGTGGTGGTCTGTTTCCTACGGGGCCTTCTCCTGTCTAAGCCCCCGGTTCTTCCTCCGGCGACTGAATGGGATCTCAATGTGGTGTTGGGACAGCTTACTCAACCATCATTCGAGCCCTTGGCTACTTGCCACTTTCACTACCTCTCCTGGAAGGTGGTCTTTATGGTCACGCTCACTTCTGCACGCAGGGTAAGCGAGCTCCAGGCCCTAGTGGCGGAAGCGCCTTACACCAGGTTTTACAAGAATAGGGTGGTGCTTCACACGCACCCTAAATCCCTTCCGAAGGTGGTGTCCTCTTTCCACCTCAACCAAGAGGTGGTCCTCTCTACCTTCTTTCTCGGACCGCATGCCATTCAGGCAGAGACGGTCCTCCATACCTTGGACTGTAAGAGGGCCTTGTCCTTCTGTATCCAGCGCACTCAGGGCCATCATAGTCTCTCGGCTTTTCGTTTCATAGGACCCCAGTAAGCTGGGAGAGGCGGTGACCAAGCATACGCTGTCCACATGGGTGGCAGATTGTACTGCCCTTGCCTATGAGGAGGCGAGGCTTCCGTTTGAAGGCTGGGTCACGGCGCACCGGGTCAGGGCTATGGCGACCTCAGTAGCTAACCTACGTTTGGTCCCACTAGCAGACATCTGCTGGGCCGCCACCTGGTCTTCAGTTTATACCTTCGCAGCTCATTACTGCCTGGAAGGCGAATCCTGATGGAAGACTGTGCTCCGTAACCTTTTTGGAGTCTAGGCAACTCCTACCCTCCGACCCTTCTGTGTTCAGGCTACCGGAATACTGGTTTTATCGGACACAGGGGTCCTGTTCGTCTGTCTATATAGATGCAATTGCTGCTGCTTGTGGCTCTCCATGAGGGAGCCCTGTTTTTTTGCTATGTGTTTTGGTAGCCTGTAGCTGGAGAGTCCTATATGTGAGGACTGACTTCCTGCTTGTTCCCGGAGAAAGCATAGTTACTCACCTGTAACAGGTGTTCTCCGGGGACAGCAGGAATCAGTCCTCGTAACCCTCCCTGCTCCCCTTGGAGTTTGCAGCTGTACCATCTTTTATTTGTTTTTGCCGTCTTTTAGCTATGTCATCTGACTGAGCAAGATGGCACCCTTGGGCGGGAAGGGGACCATGCATGCGTGGTAGCATTCCCAAAGGCTTTCTTTGAAAGCTGGGGATTTGCTCCACGCGGGCTCCATTGGTGCCAATGTCACCCATATGTGAGGACCGATTCCTGCTGTCTCCAGAGAACACCTGTTACAGGTGAGTAACTATGCTTTTGAATCAGTGACTATTGTAATTCATCTGCAGTGTGTAACTGCTCTCCTTATGTTTTTCTCTTTGTTGTTGGATATGTGTTAGTGAGGTTCTCCTTTGTGGGATTATTGTTGGTCCCGTAGGATGTTGAATCCCTTTTTCTCCCCCTTAATCTGGGCTAGGAAACCTAAATATGTTTTGTTTATATATTGTTTTCCTTTTATGAGTTGATTTTCAAATATGTGTGTGTTCTTACATATTTTTCAATGAAAGTGTCGTTGCTCACCTGTAACAGGTGTTCTCTAGGGACAGCAGGAATCGGTCCTCACATATGGGTGACATCGGTGCTGACTGAGCCCATGCGGAGCATTTCCCCAGCTTTCAAAGAAAGCCTTTGGGACATGCTACCACGCATGCATGGTACCCTTCCCGCCCAAGGGTGCCATCTTGCTCAGTCTGATGACATAGCTAGGACGGCAGTAAAAAAACAAAACAAGGTAGGGAGGCAACTCCCAGGTGAGGAGCGAGGTTATGAGGACTGATTCCTGCTGTCCCTGGGCAACACCTGTTACAGGTAAGTAATTTTATGCTTTCTCCAGATACAAGCAGGAAGTTAGTACTTGCTTATGGGACTACCTAGCTCCAGGCTGCCAAGGACCGAACCACAATAGCACGAACAGCGACCAATCAGATAGCTGTGAGTTGCTGAAGATGAGTCCCCACTGAGAGATTCTGCAAGACCCTAGCATCCAGCGACACTATCATTCAGGTAGCCTGACCACAGAAGGGTCGGAGAGCAGGAGTTGTCTTCACTCCAAGAATATTACGGAGTACTACCTGGCCAAAGGCACTCTCCCTGCAGGACTTGCTCTCCAGGCAGTAGGGATCGGCAAACATATGAATTTAAAGACCATGTGTCAGTCTTGCAGATTTCCATTACCGGCACTGAGCGGAGTTGGCCACCAATGTGGCCATCGCTCTCACGCGATGCGCTGTGATTTGGTGCTCGAGGGAGAGGCCAGTTCCTTGATAGGGCAAGGGCAATATGGTCTGCCACCCAAGTGGATGGCTTTCGCTTAGTCATGGGGAGCCCCAGTCTGCTGGGGTCATAAGACACGAAAAGCTGAGGAGTTTTTCGATGGGTCCGAGTCTGCAAACAGGCCCTGTCCTATTTACAGCAATCTAGTGTATGACGTACTAGTTCCTCCTTGCTGGTGTGAGGCTGTGGGAAGAAGGTGGGGAGGACCACTTCTTGGTTGAGGTAGAAAGGAGACACCACCTTCGGGAGGAATTTGGGGTGTGTGCGGAGCACTATCCTGTTCTTGTAGAATCTTGTATATATGGTGGATCTGACACCAGGGCCTGGAGTTCGTTCACCCTTAGAGGATGTGAGGGCCATCAGAAAAAAACACTTTCCATGACAGGTACCGCAGTTGGCAAGTTGCCGGGGGTTCGAACGGTGGTTCATGGCAGTCTGAGAGCACCACGTAGAGGTCCCACTCTGCCGCTGGAGGGTGGAGGGTAGGCTTGCAAGAACCTGGAGACCACGGTCTGACTTGAGAGGGGTTTTCTCTCGACGGGATGGTGGTGAGCAGCTATGTCACTCAAATGGAGTGGAGGAGTGGCCTAGTGGTTGAGGCAAGGTACTTCAGGCCGGAAGGTCGGGGGTTCAAATCCCACTAGAGGACAGCAACCTTGGGCCGGAAGGACTGGGGTTTCTAGTCCCACAGGTGCTCCTTGTGGTCTTGGGCAAGCCACTTAACCCTCCATAGCCCATGTTCCCTGTAAAATAGCTATCTCCAAGTTATAATGCCCTGTTCAATGTAATTTCAGTTTGTTCAATGTAAACCGCACTGATGCAGAATAGCGCGGTATATAAGAGAATTAAAATAAAATAAATGTACTCTCACAGAGTTAGATTTCAGCCTGGTGTGTGATAGGTGCAGTAGATATTGCAGCACTAGTTGCACCTGGCAGGAGAAGGGATTCTCCTCCTTTTCCACACACCAGGCGGAGAACCTTCTCCACTTAAAGGCATAAGCCCGTCTGGTGGAGGATTTTCAGGAGGCCAGTAGGATCTCCTCGATTTCTCCTGGAAGACTGAAAGGGGACCAACACTACCCATTCAGCAGTCCACACTGTTAGCGTTAATGACCCCAGATTGGGGTGCAGGAGAAAGCCTTCCTCCTGGGACAGGAGGTCCGGGGCTCAGTCCAGAGGGACTGGGAGCACCACAGACATGGAAAGCAGCAGAGAGAACAAAGGTTGCCTGGGCCACCTGGGGGCAATCAGTATAACTGATGCCCTTTCGCTCTGAACCTTGAAGAGGGTCCTGGCAACCAGGAGGGTCAGTGGGAATGCATAGAGTAGGCTTTTGGACCACGAGATCAGGAACACATCTGCTGCCACTCTCTCCAGGTGCGGCTGACGGGAGCAGAAGCAGGATTGCTGCGGGTTGTCTGGAGAGGCGAATAAGTCCATCCTGGGCCTGCTAGGGTTCAAGTGCCATTCATGTGGATGAAGGACTCTGCTCAGCCTGTCTGCTAGGCAGTTGCCCTAGCCCAGGAGGTACACTGCTCACAGAAGCATGTTGCGTACTGCGAAGGAGAGGAGGGCCACCACCTTCTGGCAGAGGGAGTATGAACCCGTGCCCCCCTGCTTATTGATATAAAACATGGCGACCTGGTTGTCCGTCTGGATCAGTACAGGCCGGTGCCGGAGGAGGTGGCGGAACTCTCGTAGGGCCAAGAAGATTGCCCTGAGCTCTAGGAGCTTGATCTGTAAGAGCTACTCCTGAGACCAGCTGCCCTGTGTGCAGCGGTCTCCACAATATGCCCCCCCCCCAAATCCAGGAGGGAGGCATCTGTGGTCAGGGTCCTCTGCAGTGTGGGTGCCTGGAAGGACGTTCCTGCTTGGAGGTGGCACAGGTTTTGCCACCAGTTGGACTGCCAATTGGTGGGTAACCCTGACTCTGTCCCATAGCCTGCCTGTGGTCTGAGTCCACTGAGCATAGGCACCACTGGGCTTGTCCGCATGTGCAAGCGAGCTGAAGGCATGACATGGAGCGCTGAGGGGATATGACCCAGTAAGCAGAAGAAGAGATGAGCCAGCACTGACTGGCGGCATTGTACCTCTCCTGCCACTTACCTGAGGTGTTCTGCCCTTTTTCTTGAGAGGACGGCCTTGACCTTAATGTATCCAACTGGGCACTTATGAATTCCAGACTTTGGGCTGGAGAGAGATGGGATTTGGGGTAGTTGATAAACCCCAGGTGCTGCAAAAGAAGGGTTGCACGTTCTGTGGCCTGACTGATCTCTGAGGCCGTATCGCCCCTGATGAACCAGTCCAGATAGGGCAGATGAAAACACCTTGTAGGCACAGGTAGGCGGCTACCACTGCCAGGCATTTAGTAAAGACTCTTGATGAGGAGACCAGGCCGAAGGGTAGCACCTTGTATTGATAGTGCCCTCCTCCCACCACAAACCGTAGGTACTGCCTGTGGTAGGGATGGATCAGGATGTGCATGTACACATCCTTTAGCTCCAAAGAGCACAGCTAATCTCCCTGGTGGAGATATCTTGAACTTCTTCCTCACTAGAAACTTGTTTAAGTTTCTCAGGTCTAGTATGGGCCTGAGGCCTCCAGTTCTCTTTGGGACAAGGAAGAATCTGCAGTAGAAGCCTTTTCCCCATAGATGTTCAGGTACAGGTACAGCCTTTTCCCCATAGATGTTCAGGTACAGTTCCCCATAGATGTTCAGGTACAGTTCCCCATAGATGTTCAGGTACAGTTCTCTTTGGGACAAGGAAGAATCTGCAGTAGAAGCCTTTTCCCCATAGATGTTCAGGTACAGGTACAGCCTTTTCCCCATAGATGTTCAGGTACAGGTACCCTGTGTTGTCCTGAGCAGACCTGAGAGCTCTGAGCAGAAGGGTCTGGTAAAGGAAAGTTTACACTGCCTCTCCTGGAAAGAACCTGGGTGGTACCTGCTGTAGGTGGAGGAGGTATCCCTCCCTTACCACCTGCAGTACCCACTGGTCTGAGGTGACACTGGCCCGCTTGTGGGTGAAGAGTGCCAGGCAGCCCCCTGTGGGCTGGTGAAGGTCTCCAAGGGGAGGGGGAGGACATGCCCGGGAGTCAAAAGCTCCCTCTGGGCTTGGTCATGTCCTCCGGAGGAGAATAGTGCCAGGAGAGATGGGTCCGAGAGGATTTTTGGTGCTGTCTGGTTTCCGGGGATGTCTCGTTGTTGGTCTCCCACTCAGTCAAGGAGTGACGATAAATTCAAGGCTCTGTGACTCCTTGCCTTGAGGCCAATGCCAAGGGGCCTTGGGCCTCCGGAGGACCTGGAGTCGTGGAAACTGGCCAGGGAGGATCATTCCCGAGGAACTATACAGAGACAAGTGGCGCTCGGAGCTTGGTTCGACGATTGGGAACTCCCCCACAGTTGGAGGGCTGGTCATCGGGGCAAATGATGCAGACAAACCAGCCATCATTGCCTGCTGTAGGGCTGCCATTCTGGTTTCCAAGCTAGAAGGCTCTGCAGCTTTTGGCACGGGCATAGGATCTCGGGCTCGGTGCCAGCACTCTCGCGAGTGTGTCCTTGATGAGGACTACGGTCTCGAGGAACCTTGCACTGTCTCCACCAACCAAAGATTCCTTTTTGAGGACCTCGGTAGGGTGCTTCTCGGAGCTGCCTGAGTCCCTCAGAGGTTTTACCGAGTTTCTCCAGTGGAACCCCGATGGACTTTGAGGATTTTTTTTTCTTGTTTCTCTTGGTGTCTGGTGTCTTCTCAGATGAGCTGTCGCCGCCGTGGGACTCTGAAGACACTCGGGCCTCACGGGAAGTGCTGGACTTGGAGCTTGGCGTTGGGGAAGCCGGTTCCAAGTCAGACCTTGAACAGCTTCTCCTGCAACTCCAACCTCTCTTTATTGGTCTTAGACAGCGTGACCTGGCACAGATCGCAGGAGGAGCTGCCATGGTCCGGTCCCAGGCAGCAGTCATGGGTGTCTGTTACTGACATGGTTTCACATTTTTTGAGCCCACCAGGAGACATGGTGGGAAACACCTAGCTGGGGTTGACAACCTCCAGGCGAAAAAAGGCATGAACGCTGATCGAGGCAAGCCTCAATTGAAAAAGGGGGGGAAAAAAAAAGTTGAGAACAGCGCAGAGTCTGGCACCTGCTCGAGGCAGGAAGAGGAACTGGTACGCAAAACGGGAAAAGCTAACTTTTAAGGATATAGCAAGGATTCTTTTCCCGGGAAATGGGATAGACGTCCGTTGGGCTCCACAGAGAACAGGAGACTGAGCAAGATGGCACCCTTGGGCAGGAAGGAGATCACACATGCATGGTAGCTTGTCCCAAAGGCTTTCTTTGCGCGGGCTCCATTGGTGCCAATGTCACCCATATGTAAGGACTGACTTCCTGCTTGTTCTTGGAGAAGAGTAAATTTTAAAAAAAATCCTGCACTACCCGGGTACTGCATGAGCATTCCTGCCATAGCGCCTTTAGTGTGGGCACTAAAAGCCCATGATGCCTGTGCTCGGTGGGGAGCAACTATCACTACTGCAGAGCGCTGCGCCAAATTAAGGGACCGCTGTCCCCACCCCCTGCATCTAGTGCAGTGCCTCTCACGTGGGGTTTAGTAAACCTGGCCCCTTTAGGCTCCTAAATTTATTTGTTATTTTCAGCCGAACTTAGGGTCCTACATTTTCAGCTGAAAATTCATCCTAATTTAGGAGCTTAAAATGTTTTCCCTCCATTTGCCTAGATCTGAGCTTAATTTATGTGCCTAGTGGTGAGCGTTTAACTCTTTTTGCCCTGCCCTAAATCCACCCGTTGCCACCCACTTTTTATGCTTCTAAATTTAGGAGTTTAGTGAAATTTTTAAGTAAAAATTTAGGCACTAGGTCTTCGAAAATTTTATCAAGGTTAGGAGCATAAATCCTTTGACTATTGGGTCTAATGTGCGCTAACATGGCAGCGCATGTTACCTAATCTAGCCCTAAATATCCATCCCATTTTCTTGCCTTCAAAAAATATATTCAGTTTGAAGTATTGCTGAGATTTCTTTTTCTCGTACCCCATGTCTCTCTAGTTCGCTTTGAAGTTCTGGTGGTGTGTTTTTCTTCATAAAATTAGTCCCCTGGGAAAGAGGTTTGATTGCTTTGGTGCTTCTAAAGTACTGCCCACAACGGGGATGAAGAGTATATATAAAATGCAGCAATGTTATTTCTCCATCAGTCAGGAAGAAGCCCAGGCTGTGGACGAGGAGCTTTTCAATGAGTACAAGTTCAGTGTGGACCAGCTCATGGAACTGGCAGGCCTCAGCTGTGCCACAGCCATTGCAAAGGTGTGTACTTGATCGAGCTTTGGTGATGCCAGGATTTGACCCCACCCCACCCATTTAGCTAGATTGCTTGCATGGGTTAGGACGAGGTGTAGTCTAATGGTTAAAGCAGCAGGCTGAGAATCTGCAAAAGCTGTGTTCAGATCCCACTGCTGCTCACTTAATCCTCCATTACCTCTGGAACAAACTTAGACTGTACTTTCAGGAACAGGAAAATACTTACAGTACCTGAATGTAGCTTGCCTTGAACTACTCCTGAAAGGCATTGGTGAAATTCAGAATTCTTCCCCTTTGCTAAAGGCTTGCCTGGTCCGAGTTAAAAAGAGTGTTGCAGTTCCTGTAGGCACTGGCCAGCAATGTGGGTTGGACAGTAGTAGTCTATCAGCTGGATTTAAACTCGCTTTTGATCCTACAAAACTTGACATTCCCTGTGATACTTAATAACCATCAGCGCTAGAACCCTTAGGGAATCTTTTAGGAGGAGGACTGGTAAAATTAAAACGCTTTGTTCTTCCTTTTTCCTAAAAAGGCCTACCCCGCAGACTCCTTTACCAGAAATGTACCCGCAGTCCTGGTTGTGTGTGGGCCTGGGAACAATGGAGGTGATGGGCTGGTGTGTGCAAGACACTTGAAGTTGTTTGTGAGTAATTTTTTTCTTTTGTTTTTAATTGACTTTTTTAAAGAAAACAATGTGTTTAAATCCCTTATTGTGGCTGTTTACATCTGAGAAGAGGGAATGAACATCACATTTGAGTTGGTTCACCTCATTGATGAATTTTCATCCCGGAGTCATGATGCACCAGGTGTGAGAGGCGGTCGGAGTGCTGATTGAAGAGCTAGAGGGGCTGTGGTTTAGTTTGTTTAGAATTTTGCTATACTGCCTTTCAATCATGCACAGCAAAGTGGTTTACAAAAAACAAACTAGTATACATCCACTCGGTGTTCCCATTGCCGCCCTCTTCTGCTGGAGTTTCAAGGCAATAACATCCAGAGGACATCATCAATGGTTTCCCCACAGCCAAGCAGGGAGATATAGGCACACTTCCAAGGTGACATCGGCAACTGAGCCAGAGCACCAGAGTTCTCCCCTATCTCAGGGTTCTGCACATGCATCAATGGTTCCGCTTCCACTAAGACTCCTTTCTCTATCCAGTCTATTTCATGTGCAGCTAGCAGCTGCCGTTGCTCTCTAGTACTACAAACCATTGTAGAAAACCACAGCCCTCCCGATTTACTGTGGTACACTGCAAGACAGTTCCGCCTTCACTCGACATGTTCAGCTTCAGTTACTGCCTTGAGATCAACAGATCTTCTTACAGGTTCCTCCATAATGGCAGCACCTCGGCCACGACAGGTACTAGCAAACTTCCCCTCCCCATCGGGCCCAGACAAGGGTCCTTCTGAAGTCTACACAAAACAGCCGTGCTGCAAGAAGCGGACTGCTCCCGAGAGCACATGCCTGCAGACCTGGAACCATTGCTCCTCCCCCTCTCTCACACCCTACTCACCCCACTCAGTTTCACTACAAAATGGTGGTCCTCATCAGCACAGAATCCTCCACCCTCCAGGAATGGATCCAAGCAGGGAAGTAAACAAGCCAATCTGCCTCACCTCTTGCAGCTCAGCATGTACCAGAAGATTGCACTAGCCTGCAGAAAGGTAAGGAATTGCTTCCCTCTAAGGTTTCTTTACACCTCACAACGTACTGATACTGTTGAATCCACATTGGCAACGGGGCCTCATCAAAACTGACAAGGTGTTCTGCAGCCTCTTGGAATCCCAGAGGCACCCTCGCCTCCTCTGCAGACAGCTGCTAATAGCCATAGCAACTCCCCCCTCAAGAATTTTGATGAAAGATAACAGCATTATCTTACAAGTCACAAACAATAAGATCCCACCTCTCATGGGACCCGTGTCTTGTTTTTTGGGGGGAAATCCAGGCTGGCTCTTATGCCTCTCTAGTTAAAGGAGTGGCAGCTCAGTGGTTGGAATAGGTTACCTCAGGCCAAAGGGCTGGGGGTTCAATTCCCACATAGGGACAAGTAACCTCAAGCCAGAGAGCCTGGGGTCTCTGGTCCCATGGCCATGCCACTTAACCCTCTGTTGCCTCAAGTATGCTTAGACTGTGAGCCCTTTGGGGACAAGGGAATAAAAGATGCCTGTTAGAATATCTGTAAACCATTCTGATACACACAGTAAAGGGTGGTATATCAAGTGCCTAAACCATAACCATAAACCATAGTCGTCCACTTGTTTGGACTGTATTTCATCCTCTCATCTGCAGCCTCATATTAAAAGAAGACACATTAAGAACATAAAAAAATACCATACTGTGTCAGACCAAGGTCCATCAAACCTAATATCCTGTTTCCAAAAGTGGCCAATTCAGGTCACAAGTACCTGGTAGGTTCCCAAAAAGGTACATAGATTTCACAATGCTTGTCCCAGGGTAAGCAGTGGATTTCCCAGGTCCTCCAAAATAATGGTTTATGGATCTTTCCTCCAGGAACTTATCTAGACCTTTTTATTTTTTTAAACCCAGTTACACTAACAGCTTTTACTACATCCTCCTGTAATGAATTCCAGAATTTGATTACGTGTTGAGTGAAAAAATATGTTCTCTTATTACTCAAATGGGCTACATTGTTAATTTGTGTCCCCTAGTCTTTCTACTTTTTGAAGGAGTAAACAACTGATCTGCGTTTACCCAATTCACTCCATTCATTATTCTATAGACCTCTATCATATCTCCCATCAGCCGTCTCTTTTCCTAGTTGAAGAGTCCTAATCTTTTAAGCCTCTCCTCATAGGGGTATCCTTCCATCCCCTTTACCATTTTTTGTGGATGTTCATTGTACCTTTTCTAATTCTGCTATATCCTTTTAAGATATGGCGACCAGAATTGCACACAATATTCAAGGTGCGGTTTCATCATGGAATGATGCAGAAGCATTATAACATCCTTGGTTTTATTCTCGATTCCTAGCCGCCTTTGCTTTCTTGGCTGCTGCTCCACACTGGGTGGAGGGTTTCAAAGTATTATCCACAATAACACCTAAATGATGGTTCCTAATTTGGAACACTGAATCATGTAATGCTAGTTTGGGTTGTTCTTTCCTAGGTGCAAAACTTTGCACTTGTCGGCATTAAATTTCATCTGCCATTTGAACATCTAGTCTTCCAAACTGTCAGGGTCCTCTTGTAATTTTTCACAATCCTTGTGTTTTAACAACTTTGAATAATTTTGTGTCATCTACAGATTTGATCACCTCAATCGTTATTCCCATTTCCAGGTCATTTTTGAATATGTTAAAAAGCAGCGGGCCCAGCACATATCCCCTGTTGTACTCCACTATTCACCTTTCTCCATTGAGAAAATTTGGCCATTTACCTCCACTCTTAAGCTTCCGTTTCTCCCACTCCTTGGACCATATCAGCTTGGTCCTAATGGTTCCTTGACATACTTTACCCATGAAACACTGGAGGAACTCTTAGAGGACGACTCTAACCCCAAATTCTTGCAGAAGGTATCAAAAGCACTTGAACTCCGTGACCCCAAATACCTAACACCAAGAGATTTACAGTCTATCCTCAACACTTGCAATGCTCCCAAGGAAGTCTTAGCCCTTCCAAAACACCAGCTCCTGCAGGATCTCTAGATTTCCGTATGGAAAATCCTCTCAACTGTGCCTGAAGCCTCAAGCTCAAGTATGTAGTTCTTGCAGCCCTATCCCGATCCACAAGCAGCTGCCCCATCACTCTGTAGCATCTAAGGCAGCCCTTAAAAATCAAAGGGCTCATAGTCGTAAGCTCACACCCTTACCAGATAAAGAACATAAGATGCTTGACATCATGGGCAAGAAGGTCTACCAGAATGGTTATTGCTCACCAGCTGCTGATCCTGTATTATCACAATCTCCTCCAGCAACTGGATGAACCATGCGGCTCCCAGTGCTGCAAGGACTGGGCACAGATAGAGCTTAACCTTCAGGAATCTGCATACTATTTTATCTGGCTATCTTATACCTATAATACGGTTGCTCGGTGCACTGCCACAAAAGTGCCAGAAGGACAGACAGAGTGAAGGCTATGGGCCTCCAAGAAGACCTTCACTAGTGATTAGGACAGGCCCTGATAAATTTTGTTTGGCTTTAGGAGCCAGGCCAAAATCCTGGGCACCGATGGCTGTGATCTCCATAGTGAACCCAGCAGTTCCCCATACTTGAGCAGGAGATCAACTTCCTCATGTGCAGCAAAGCAATCACTGAAGTCCCTCAGGACCACCTCAAATGTTTTTATTCCATATTCTTCCTCATTCCCAAGAAAATAGGCAGACTATGGCCAATTCTTAACCTTTGCCTTCTTAAAGTGCATGTCAAAAGGGAAAAGTTTATTTTGAACTCCTTGTCTACCATATTTCCAATATTAAGGCACAACGATTAGCATGCTTGTCTGGATTTGAAGGATGCCTAAACTCACATACCTATATATCCTCATCCTCTGAGATTCCTTTGCTTCACTTTAAGATCAACATTTCCAATACGCAGAGTGTCTTGCAGTACCTGCTGCGCATCTATAGCACAGTTGCCACTGTACGTAACCCTCCCTTGACTGGCTCATCTCAGTTGCCTCCACACAAACTGCATCTCGCACAGTGCACAAAACCTACAGAGCCTTGACTTCATCTTAAACGGAGACAAATCCAAACTCTGTCCTCGAGGGGTACTGCAGTTCATAGGAGCATGCATGAATACTTGGACAGCCAATGCTTTCTTAATGGAAGACAAACCCAACACTCATTCATCTCACCACCAGACTGTCACATAACGTTAATTTCCACTCATACTGTCCTCATACTCCTGGGGCACATGGCGACTTTGGTACATCTGATACCTTTTGCTGCCATCTGCAATAGCATCCATTGTAATGGAGCTGGTCTCTGTTTAGCTTGAGGTGCTATTAGCCCCTGTGCAAGAAGATTCCATCAAGAGGGACCAATATCAGTCTGCTACACTACTCCCTGCAGTGGTAGCACAACCAGCTCAATCTCGCCAAAAGGCTGACCTTTTCAAGTAAGGATCCATCAGTTAACGCTTAATTAACCTTCCTCACAGACACATCCATACATGGAGTATTCACCTTCCCCTATCCATACATGGTTTGCCAAAAGACATCCACTTCACATCAATGTTCTCAAACTCTAAGCAGTTTATTACAGTCTCAGAAATTTCCAAATCTGGGTCAAAGGATAGATATTCAAGCCAAGATGTTTTACATAACCAAACAAGGAGTTTGAAGGATTCCAATCCTATGTCGAGAGACTGTGAGACTTGTGGTACATATTCCTCTTCCTGGGAACCATTATCCTGGCTACCTCGTATGGAGTTGGAAACTGCCATATTCATTTCCTCAGTTCCTGATGATTACCCATGTTTTACTCAATGTTACAACAAAACTCAATATGCTCTTGGTGGCATCCCATTTGGCACCAACAGGTCTGGTACCCACACTTGCTCGCCCTGACAGCAGAACCTCCAATCCTGTTGGAAGGTCGCCACATGCTTCTGACTCAAAATCGGGGTCCCTTCTATATCCCAACTTCAGCAGTCTCTGCCTCGCATCCTAGAATGTGAAGCGTTTCTGATACAAGATATACTACTTCAAAGGCATGAGAAGACTGTCTTGGCCTCTTGTAAACATACCAATGAAGTCTTATCACTGGAAATGGCTGCGTTTTACCCACTGGGCTACTTCCCATAGTTACCCATCCTCATGCTTCGTGGGATACATTCTGTCTTATTTAACATGTTTTATATTCCGCTTTTTTTAAATCAAAGTGGTTTACATTGAACAATGGAAAACATAACTCAACTTAGGGTATGTACAATTTGGAGTTAACGGGGGGGGGGGGGGAGGGTAGCAACTTACGGAGCATTTGGTAATGTGACCTAAGGGACCTAATATTATATGTTTGTGTCTGGTCCATAGTGTTCTATAAAGTAGTACATTTTGAGTCTTTGTAGTCCAGAGTTGGATAGATGCAAACTTCTTCAGGTGTTAGGTATTATCTATGATTGCCACGTACCATCACCAGGTGGATGGCAAACCTCTCGATAAACTCCATAGTGGCCAAATTCATAAGGGGCCTCGTCGATACAAAGCCTCTGCACCGGGTCCCATCCCCAGCATGGAACCACAGTCTCTCCATACTCTAGAAAGATTGTCGAGAGCTCTTCTGTATTATCTTCAAGCTACCAAAGACCGGCACAAGGTTTCCCAGTTTTGTCACCTTTTAACTGAAACAATCTGGGAAAGCCCATCTCTAACCAAACTCTTTCCACTTGGGTGTCAGACTGTATCTCATTTCAGTACAATCAAGTGGATATGTAACCTTTCGGCCATATTGGCTCCCACCAATTCCATGCACAAGCAATGGCCATAGCTAGTCATAATGCAGTTCCCATTGTTGACCTTTGCAAAGCTGTACACATCTTCACCAGACACACTTGCTTAGACCATTCCTATGTGCAAGATCTTGCATTTGGGTAAGCGATTCTGCACAACCTATTCACCTCTAACCTGTTTTCTTCACCACTGCCCCTTTAATGCCCGGGCTACTATACAATGGACTGCAACACAGGCAGCTGTCAGCTCCACTTGCACCGTGGAAGTGTGCCTGCATCCCACCGTTTGTCTGCAGAGAAAGCAAAGTTGCTTGCTTATTTATTTGAGAACTTTTCTATACCGCCCCTTCCAGAGATCAAGGGCAGCTTACAATTAAGAAGAGATACATTGAACTTTAAGCATGGGTATAACAAACGAACTGCTTATAACATTTACAGTAATGGGGGTTCTCTATAGACAGTAAGGGGATGTAGCCACATTTTATCCTCCTGCCATCCCTGCACACACCCAAAACTTTTTTTTTTTTTTTTTAAACGACATCAAATTCAACACCAGCTTTGTGATCTTCTGGATAGAGGCGGGGTCTCAGTGGAGGCGGAACACCAGCCCATACTCGGAGGGATCAAATAGATTCTTCTGCTCTAGGGGAGAACTCTGGTTCCATTGATGTCACTGTGGACGTGTTGCTGCAAATTCACTTTCCAGGAACAAGTGGAGATCCTTGCTTTGTCACCCTACAGTAACGTTTCCACAGCCTGGCAGTAGCACTGTGCAGGTCATTCAAGCCCTACTTTTAACTGCATTAGGAAGCCTGTTCATGAACTGAATTCTTGTTTGCCATCTGTTTTGACAGGGGTATGAACCAACCATATTTTACCCCAAGCGATCCAATAAACCTCTGTTTGACAATTTAACCACTCAGTGCCAGAAGATGGACATCCCTATTCTGACAGAGTTTCCTTCAGAGGTATGTTGTATGTTCCTTGGTTACTGCTCTGTTAGACTCCCCACACATCATTTCAAACCATATTCTGGTATCACAGGCTATCAGACTGTAAGTGCACTTGTGGCCTGGATCATGTTGATGGTTGAAAGCGCTTAATGCTGTCAGACAAACTTTGTGCGGATTTAGGAGCCAAGCCAAAATCTTAAGAGCCAGTGCTTGCAACTTCCTCATGCCCACCCAACCTCACCTCCAGTTGTCTCGCACGATGGTCTCATGAGACCAGTGCTAGCAGTTTCTACACTGCACATCTTCAGATGGCTAATGTCTATGTGGGTGTATGCTGCAGTGGTGGCATGTCTGTCTGTGCATGGGATGTGGGTGGGGTGCAGTGCACATGTGCTGCAGATCTGGGGAGCCTGTGTGTGTGGGGTGCAGAGGTAAGGTGCCTGAGAGAGTGTGTGCATGCATAGTGAGGACAGGGATCCATGTCTGCCCTACGGAGGTGGGGTGCTTTGGGGGGGGGGGTGTTTTTGTCCCCATTATTTCATCTCTTTAACATCCAATATCTTGTGTTCTTCTTCCCCCACCCCTCTGTTCCCCTTCAAGACACTCTGCACTTCTCTCTCTCTCCCCCTGCCCTACGCTCTCCCATTGTTTTTTACTTTTGTTTGTTTCTGTCTCTTTAAGCTTATTGCGGTTCCTTATCGTTCCTCCAGTTTAGTCCTCCACATCTGGGTAGTGCACCTCCTCCTGCAGCTTGGAGACTGGGCATGTCAAACTCGTGACATCACTGGATGTAGCCTGCTGGAATCTCCCATCAGCCCCAGTGTGTCCAGTCTCCATGCAGCAGGAGGACGTAGTGAACCTAGGTGCTGGGCTCACTAGAGAAACTAATAAGGAGCAAGTTAGAGATTAAATTCTTAGATCTGGGATACCTTTCATTTAATTTGATTTTGTCCCTTTAAATTTGTTTTCTTTATAGAGGGTGATATTCCTTAAAAAAAAAAAAAAAACAGGGGTTAAGGAGGCGATTGTTACCTTTCCCTGCCAGACCAAGACGTCTCTCTCTGTCTTGTCTGGATTTCTGTCCCTTGTAGGCACGGGGGAGAGCTCCTGAAGTGGTGCATTTGTAGACTGGTTCCCGCAGAGCGGCAGCTCGCGGCTCCGGGAGCTGCACTGGAGAGCGTGTGCAGCTAAAGCTGAGGCCCTCGCAGCAGACATCGCTCCGATTGCCGCTGAGCGCCACCACGGCTTGCAGGATCTCCGGGACCAGATAAGCTGTTTATGGCCTTGCTTGCAACGGTCCAGGTGAGTTCCTTGACTGGGGGTGAGTTTCCCCGTGTGCCAAAATCTTTTCCTCAGCACCCACGGCCATCTTGAAAACACGTTTTTTGCCACGTGTCAGCCTGTCGGGCCGGCAATGTGGGCCCAGGGTACAGCCTCGGGGGGGGAATTTGGTAGAGAGCAATTGTTTAAGCCTCACAATGTAGTTAATTTTTTTGTTAGTTATTTTATTCAGTTTCTTCACTTTACTTGGCCTTGATTAATTTTTTCCTTTGATTGGGTTTGTTACATTGCCAGTTTAAGGCAGGGCTCCTTGGGGTTACCCTTGGGGGGCTTGTATCACGCATTTAGCAGTCCCTAAGATACAGTTCTACTTTTTTTTTTTTTAAATTGAGACCTTTTATTGAGTACATAAGAAATGTCATACTGGGTCAGACCAAGGTCCATCAAGCCCAGCATCCTGTTTCCAACAGTGGCCAATCTAGGTAATACGTACCTAGCAGTTTCCCCAAAAGAGACAGGTTCTGCAATGCTTGTACTGGGTCAAGCATTGATATCCTGGGTCCCTTCTTAATAATGGTTTATGGACCTTTCCTCCAGGAACTTGTCCAAACCTTTTTTAAACCCAGCTACACTAACAGCCTTTACTACATCCTCTGGTAACAAATTCCAGAGTTTGATTACATGTTGAGTGAAAAAATATATTCTTTTATTAGTCTTAAATAGTTTACCCTGTAGCTTCATTGCATGTCCCCTAGTCTTTCTAAATTCTGATAACGTAAACAATCAATCTACGTTTACCCGTTCCACTCCGTTCATTAATTTATAGACTTCTATCATATCTCCCCTCAGCCGTCTCTTTTCCAGGTTAAAGAGCCCTAACCTTTTTAGCCTTTCATCATAGGAGTATCCTTCCATCCCCTTTACCATTTTGGTGGCTCTTCTCTGAACCTTTTCTAATAACACTATATTCCTTAGCGTCCCTCTAGTCCAGTCCCGGAAAGATAGAGTTGTCAACCTCCACTAGCAGCTTTGGAGACTGAAAGATGTCATCGTCGTGATGTCACTGGTACAAATAGGCTCGCTCCGCCCCCTTTCACCAGTACTTTCAGTCTCCAAGCAGCTTGGAGGTTCTGAGCCCAGGACTGGGCTCAGAGGGACAAATAAGCAGAGCTTAATCTTTTTCTTTAGTTTATCTTTTGTTTTTAAATTTAGATTTTCTGGCTCTTTGGGTGCCTGCTGCTGCTATAGAGATCTGTTCTGCTGAGACTGTTTTCTCCTTTCTCTGCTCCCTAACCCCCTCCCCCCCCCCCTCCCTGCCTCAGCATTGAAACAAGCATTGCAGTAGCACAGGAGTGTGCCTGCTTTTGCCTCCCTGCCCCCGAACCCACTTGGAAGGGTGAGGAGCAGGTAGAAGGCTATATAGAGACTCCCAGCAGCAGGCAGTGGTTATTACCACAGGATTTTGAGTCTCTCCAGGAGCTGATGCTGCTTTGAAAGCTGTGCTTCTGAGGGGTCCAGCGCTGCCCTTCTCTCTCTCCTGAGGTCTGGTGAGTACTCTGGACTTTGGGGTTTACCTGGGGGAGGTATTTGGGGGTTAGTTGAGGTGTTTTGGCAGCTCCTTAGGAGTCAGGGAGGCCTAGCCGCGTGATTTTTCGTGCCGAAAAAGTGGTGGCGGCCATTTTGAATTTTGAATTTTTCCATTTTCAAAGTCATTTTTTTAGGGTTTAACAGCTTCGTTTTGAAAAAAGGTGGTTAGGGGGCAGCTAGTTACATCTTGCTTGATTGATCACTGCCAAAAAGTAAAAAAAAAAAAACGCGTTTAAATTGGAGCTTGTCTTGTGGCTGTGCAAGGCTCTGTGCAAGGCTCTTTTACTGGCATTGAAGCGCTGTTACTTACCATGCCTGCCAAACCACGCTGCTTGGTCTGTGGGGTGCGGCGTGGGGAGCTTCTGGACACTGGCGTTTGTAAAACATGCTCTTTAGAGGCCATGGGCATGGAGAAGTCCTTGGGGGAAGGTTCTCAGGACCACGAGACCGCGTCTCAGAATGGCAGGGGTTCTGACCCTCCTTCCTTGCCTGCTTCGGAACCGGTAGCAGGGTCTGTCGTCCGCTTCCAGTGTTCCCTTGGTGCCAGAAGGATCCCAGGGGTCTGGGATTCCAGGTCTCCCTTCCGAATTCCTCTCCTTGATGCAGAAGGCGTTTGCCTTGCTGCAGACGGACAGGGGGGTTCAGTCTCCCGGTCCTTCTAGCAGGAAAAGGAGTCGAGCTGCCGGTCTTCAGGAAGGGGAGATGGCGCTACCCAAGAGGCGACGGGATGATTTGGAACCGCAGTCGCCTGCCCTTCTAGAGGAGGACCAGGGGATGCCGGACCTTGATGATGAGGTCTCGGATGACGACTTGGAAGATGGTGAGTTGTTGGAGGAGGAGCAACAGAGCAGGGTGGTCCGTGTTTTTCGGCGAGAGGAGCTCCCTGCCTTAATTTCCGAGACACTCAAAGTTTTAAATATGCCTGTGGGGTCCGCACCCTCAGAAGAGGCGTTGGAGGATCCGCTGTTGCAGGCTGTGCGCACCTCGCAGCGGGTGTTCCCTATCCATAGAGTCTTTCGGAATATGATTCAGGAGGAATGGGATGCGCCGGAGTCGGCGTTGCGCGGAACCCGGGCTTTGGACCGCTTGTAGCCGCTCTCGGAACAGGATAAGTTGATATTTCGGTCTCCAAGGGTTGATGCCGCGGTGGCTGCTGTCACAAAGAAGACCACCATTCCGGTGGAAGGAGCGGCGGCATTGAAGGATGGCCAGGATAGGAGGTTGGATACCTTGCTGAAGCAGGTGTTCGACATGAGTGCCCTTTCCCTGCAGGCCTCCATAGCGGGGGCGTGGGTGGCGAGAGGCTGTTTACGCTGGTCTCAACGTCTTCAGGGCTCCCTCTCAGATGACCAGATGGCGGATACGTCTCGGCTGGAGTCTGGCACTGCGTACCTGTCCGATGTTCATTATGATCTAATTCGTGGCCTAGCTAAATGTATGGCTTCTGTAGTCGCGGCTCGCCGTTCTTTGTGGCTCCGAAACTGGTCGGCGGATAGTTCGTCCAAGGCTCGGCTCAGTAAGCTTCCCTTCCGGGGCAAGCTCCTCTTTGGAGAGGATCTTGAGAAGTTGGTTAAGGACCTCGGGGAGTCCAAAGGGGGGCGTCTCCCTGAAGATAGACCAAAACAGACTCGAGGAGGATCGGCATCTAGAGGCCTCTCGAGGGATTTTCGCAAGTTTCGCACATCTCGCTTTCAACAATCGCAGCGGAGCAGGTTTCCAGCGCGGAGTCAGTCCTTTCGAGGGTTTCGGGGGGCAGGCAGGGGTTTTGGTCCCTACCAGTCTTCCGGTGCGAACAAGAAATCACAATGAGATGAGGCGGGCCCAGGTAGTGGAGGTGCCCGTGGGAGGCAGGTTGCGGGAGTTCTACCCTGCCTGGGTCCAGATTACATCAGACCGGTGGGTCTTAGAAGTCATTCGGGACGGCTATGCTCTAGAGTTTCAGCGTCCAGTGCGAGATTCCTTTGTTCGTTTCCCCTGCAAGGCGCCTCGGAAGCGCCGAGCGGTCGCGGACACCTTGAGACGTCTCCAACGGCTCGGGGCAGTCGTACCCGTTCCGATCGACCAGTGCGGCGCAGGACGATACTCCATTTATTTCGTGGTCCCCAAAAAGGGAGATACGTTTCGGCCAATTCTCGATCTCAAGAGGGTGAATCGTTGTCTCCGAGTGTCCCACTTCCGCATGGAGACCTTGCGCTCCGTCATTGCGGCCGTTCGCGAGGGCGAATTTCTTACGTCCTTGGATCTGACGGAGGCTTATCTTCACATTCCCGTGCGGAGGGAGCATCAACGTTTTCTGCGCTTTGCTGTACCGATGGGACACTTTCAGTTCCGGGCGTTGCCTTTTGGTCTGGCGACGGCTCCTCGGACATTCACAAAGATTATGGTGGTTGTAGCGGCCGCGCTGCGCAGAGAAGGGATCCTGGTGCACCCGTACCTGGACGACTGGTTGATTCTGGCAAAGTCCAGGGAGGAAAGCGTGGGGGCCACCGCTCGAGTAGTGGAGTTCTTGGAGAGCCTCGGTTGGGTAGTGAACGGGGCAAAGAGTCAGCTGTCCCCCTCGCAGAGCCTAGATTACCTGGGGGCGCGCTTCGAGACTTGACAAGGTCGGGTCTTTCTTCCCAGCTCAAGGGCGCAGGCCTTGCGCGACCTGGTGCGGCGGTTTCTGGGGCTTCGAGCGCCGATGGCTTGGCAGTACCTACAGTTACTGGGGACCATGGCGGCTACAATAGACTTAGTGTTGTGGGCCAGAGCTCACATGCGGCCGTTGCAGAGTGCTCTCCTCAGGCGCTGGTCTCATCAGAGAGATGCGTTGTCGCAGTCTCTGCCCTGTCCGGCGGCGGTGAAGGGCAGCCTACTTTGGTGGTTGCATCCCGACAGCCTGACGCAGGGCGTCCCCCTGGAGCCTCCGTGCTGGCGGTTGCTCACGACGGATGCGAGTCTCGCAGGATGGGGGGCTCATCTCGAAGGCTCGTTTGCGCAAGGAACGTGGTCAAAGGAGGAACGTCTATGGTCCATAAACCGTCTGGAAATGCGCGCAGTGTTTCAGGCTCTTCTGGCTTTTCAGCAGAAACTGCAGCAGGCGGCGGTGCACGTGCTGTCGGACAACGCGACCACGGTGGCGTATATAAATCGGCAGGGCGGCACGGGCAGTGCGGCCCTAGAGGAAGAGGCGAGTGTGCTGCTGGCTTGGGCGGAAAGGAATTTACTGGCCCTGTCGGCTCAGCACGTCGCCGGAGTCGCCAACGTCGAGGCGGATTATCTGAGTTGGTGCCGCGTGGATCCGGGGGAGTGGGCTCTGCACCCGGACATTTTCGCGATGATTGTGCGCCGTTGGGGGCTTCCGGTGATGGATCTCATGGCCACCTTGCGGTCGGCAAAGGTGGAGAGATTCTTCAGCAGGCGGAAAGAGTGGATGGCGGAGGGCCTGGATGCCTTGGCACAGCCGTGGCCGGTGGGGGGCCTACTGTATGTGTTCCCTCCCTGGGCGCTGATTGGCAAGGTGGTTCAGCGCATCGAGCGACACAAGGGCCAGGTGGTCCTGATAGCGCCCGATTGGCCGAGGAGACCGTGGTATGCGGATTTGGTTCGTCTGTTGGCCGACGTTCCGTGGAGGTTACCTCTTCGGGAGGACCTGTTGCTTCAGGGTCCCTTGCGCATGCCTCAGGTGGGTCGGTTCTCGCTTACGGCTTGGCTCTTGAGCGGGCGCGGTTGATGGCCCGTGGATACTCGGCGGCGGTTATAGACACTCTCCTGCGGTCGTGTCGGAGGTCGACTTCCCTGGCTTATATCCGAGTTTGGCGTGTCTTTGAGAACTGGTGTTCCGATCTCTCTCTCAATCCCTTACGAGCTTCGGTGTCCGATGTTCTTTCCTTTTTGCAGGCTGGATTGGATAAGGGCCTCTCGGCCAGCTCCTTGCGGGTGCAGTTGGCGGCTCTCTCCTGTTTTCGTGGAAAGATTCAAGGGCAGGTAATCGCAGCGCATGGCGATATTCGTCGGTTCTTGCGGGCGGTGTTGTTGCTCAGACCGCCGATGCGGACTGTTCTTCCTCCGTGGGATCTTAATTTGGTCCTGAACGCCTTGGTTGGGGAACCCTTCGAGCCATTAGGACGGGCTTCGCTCAAGGATTTGACGCTCAAGACGGTGTTTCTCGTGGCGATATGTTCCGCCAGGAGGATTTCCGAGTTGCAAGCGCTCTCTTGCCGGGAGCCTTTTTTGACTTTCTCTGCGGGCAAGGTGGTCTTGCGTACGGTACCCGCCTTTTTGCCAAAGGTGGTGTCCGCTTTTCATGTTAATCAAGTGGTGGCGCTCCCGGTGTTTTCAGTGGAGCAGGGAGCTCAGGCAGGTGGACGTTTGCACCGGTTGGATGTGCGGAGAGTGCTCAACAGGTATCTTGGTCGTACGGCGTCGTTTCGGAAGTCGGACAGGCTTTTTGTCGCGTTCGGTGGCCCGCGAAAGGGAGAAGCGGCGGCAAAGTCTTCCATTTCTCGGTGGCTGAAGGAGGCGATTGCTTCGGCCTACATTTTGAGAGGCAGAGCAGTGCCGGTAGGGTTGCGGGCGCATTCCACGAGAGCGCAGGCAGCCTCGTGGGCGGAAGTCAGCCTAGTGCCGGCGGCCGATATTTGTAGGGCGGCGACCTGGTCCTCATTGCATTCCTTTGCTCGGCATTATCGCTTGGATGTGCAGGCGCGCGGGGATAGTTGTTTTGGTTCAGCCGTCCTTCAGGCTGGGCTCTCGGGCCCCTCCCGTTGAGATTTACTGCTTTGTTACATCCTCTATCTTTCCGGGACTGGACTAGAGGGACGCTAAGGAAGAGTAAATTAGACTTACCTGCTAATTGTTGTTCCTTAAGGAACTCTAGTCCAGTCCCGGATCCCTCCCGTTCAGTGGGTATTCGCCAGCCTGAAGTGTCCACAGGCGGGGGAGAGTGAGATTGACAGCTGCTGTACCCGTACAGCGGGGGAACACAGGAAGTAAATGTTAAAGTATAAAATGAGAAAACAACCAAAATGCTTTTAAGGGCGCTCTGGGGGTAGCAGAGATGGGAAGCGCTCTCAGAGGGGATCTCTGTGGTGTTGGCGGCGGGCGGCTGGGGCGCAGAGGAACCGGGCTACCGCCCTTCCGTTCCACGTCCGTTTATCTGTACATAATTACATAATTGTTTTGTATACGTTTTTGAAATAGCTACTTATTTGTTGCTCTGCTGAGTCTGCTTTGTCAATAGGTGCTGGTGAAAGGGGGCGGAGCGAGCCTATTTGTACCAGTGACATCACGACGATGACATCTTTCAGTCTCCAAAGCTGCTAGTGGAGGTTGACAACTCTATCTTTCCGGGACTGGACTAGAGTTCCTTAAGGAACAACAATTAGCAGGTAAGTCTAATTTACTCTCCTTTTTAAGATACGGCGACCAAAATTGCACACAATATTCAAGGTGCGGTCTCACCATGGAACGATATAGAGCCATTATAATATTTTTTGTTTTAATTTCCATTCCTTTCCTTATGATACCTAGCATTCTATTTGCTCTCTTGGCTGCCGCTGCACACTGGGCCGAGGGTTTTAACATGTTATCCACAATGACGCCTAAATCTTTTTCCTGGGTGGTGGTTCCTAATGTGGAACCTTGCATCATGTAACCATAGTTTGGGTTGTTCTTCCCTAGGTGCATAACTTTGTACTTGTCCACATTAAATTTCATCTGCCATTTTGATGCCCAGTCTTCCAATTTATCAAGATCCTCTTGCAATTTTCCACAATCCTCTTGGGTTTTAACAACTTTAAATAGTTTTGTCTCATCTGCAAATGTGATAACCTCATTCGTTATTCCACTTTCCATGTCATTTATGAATATGTCAAAAAGCAGCAGACCCAGCACAGATCCCTGGGGTACACCACTATTCACCTTTCTCCATTGGGAAAATTGGCTATTTAGCCCAACCTTCTGCTTTCTATCTTTTAACCAGTTCCTGATCCACAGTAGTACACTGCCTCCTATCCCATGACTCTTTAGTTTTGCCAAAAGTCTCTGATGAGGGACTTTGTCAAAGGCTTTCTGAAAGTCCAGATACACTATATCAATCGACTCACCTTTTGTCCACCTGTTTATTCACACTTTCAAAAAAACATAACAGATTAGTAGGACAAGATCTTCCTTGTCTAAAGCCATGTTGGCTGTCTCCCATTAGACCATGACTATCTACATGCTGAGTAATTTTATTCTTTATGATGGTTTCTACCATTTTTCCCGGTACTGACGTGAGGCTCACCGGTCTGTATTTTCCTGGATCACCCCTGGAACCCTTTTTAAAAATTGGTGTTACATTGGCGATCCTCCAATCTTCAGGTATTAGAGATGATTTTAATGATAGTTCACAGATTACTAATAGCAGGTCTGCAATCTCATATTTCAGTTCTTTCAACAGTGACCCAGTCGATACCGGGGTAATTGACTTTATTTGCTGCTCAAAGAGTACTGACCCTGTTTTGCCTTTTGTGCTAATCTATATTCTTATTTGATTTTAAATTATAGCTCTTTGCTGCTGCCAGGCTCTAACTTATTATGAAATTTAAACTACAAGCTCTCTGCTGGGTTCTAAATTTAACCAGAAAGTCTCTTCTGTGTTTTAAATTTAAACTAAAAGTACTTTGCTGATACTAGGCCCTGAGTGACTATTACATTTAAACTACAGCTCTCTGCTGGGTTCCAAATTTAACCAGAAAGTTCTCTTCTGTGTTTTAAATTTAACCTTAAACTGCTGCTACTAGGCCCTGACTGATTTAACAAAAAATAGTGGGTTCACAGATTAAATAGCTTTAATAGAAAGAATTCCTTTCAGAAAATTCCCGGAAGTATATACTTACATCTCCAGGAACAAGCAGGAATGAGTCTTCACATATGGGTACGTCGGTACCGACGGAGCCTGCGTGCTGCCTTCCCGCCCTCAGCGCCTGCGTGCTGCCTTCCCGCCTTTCCAACTGTCTCTCCTCAGTTTTCGTTTTTCCGCGGAGCCGGCAGGACGTCGTCCTGTCACCGCAGAAACTTTTTTCTTTAATTCTTGTTTTCTCGTGGTCGCGGCTGTTTTCCCGGTACCGCCGGTGGGTTTTTTCTTTTCTTTTTCTCAAACTCAGGGAGAGTTTTTCCCTCAGTTTCTGTCTTAAAATTTTTTGGGCCTGTAAGGCCTCTCCATCATGGAGCCGCCTTCTCCTAAGAAGTGCCTTAACTGTGGAAATAGTTTTCTTTTTAGACTCCAATGACTGGTGTCTAACCTGTTTGGGTCCTGACCCTTTTTCCCTTGAACCATCAGGCTACAATACTGTGAGAAGAGATTCTCTATTTCGAGTTTCCCTCAATACCGTTTTCCCTCCCTGTGTGAGGGCACCGGCCATTTCTTCTCTACAGGATCAGGTAACCCACAAACAGTCTGTTAAGACTAGCCAATCCTTGAGTGGTAGGTTTCATGCCAAGCATGCTGACGGCCCCGGCCTTGCCCTCAAGACCCCATTGGCATTCAAACCCCGGCGGGAGTCTTCGGGCTCCAAAGCATTTCAGGGGTTTCAGGTTGTTCCTGGGGTTCACCCCTCACAGAACATACCTGAGCCATGCTCGGTGGTGGCATCCGCTTCGAGCGGTACCGATACCCTGGCATCGGCACCGGTGTTGAGTGATCCGCTCTTCACCAAGGATCGTCATCTGGCATTCTCGGTACCTTCGGGACCGACCGATATGTCCCAGATTGACTTTCCAGTATGGGCAGTACCGCCACCGACGTCGGTACCCTCTAGGCATGCATCGATAGACTCGCTTCCTTCGATGCCGAGTCTAGAATCGATATCTAGTCTAGAAGACTGGGTACCGGCGCGTCTCGGAACCGACGTTTACTGATTCCGCATGCACGGTACCGAGGATAATCACCAAGGGTTTTTGGTTACCTCGGTACCGCTTGAGCAGCCTCCGATGACTGCTTCTGTGTCGGTTTCGCCTTCGATTCCGGCACAGCTACCGGTATCGGTATCGATGCCGGTACCTTCAGTATCATCGGGACCAGCTCTTTCCATGCTTTTTTCACCTGGATCGCTCCTCTCTATACCTAGTTTGGAGTCGATACCTGGCATGCATGATGCACCACTGACTGTCTCAACTCATACCTGCCAGTTCCAGTGTCCATCCATTAGAGATCCTGTTCTGCACCGGACAGGTACATCCTCCGGTGCCCAGGCTACTTTTTCAAATTTAGCCTGTCCAGGGATGGTTCCCATCAGAGATCCTTTTCAGACATTTCTCCTTGACATGGCAACCTTCCTTAATATTCCTATCCCTGGCTATGAGTCTTCTCAAGGTTTTTCTGCGGAAAAGGAAAATATAATGCTTCCTTTACATCACTCTTTGCAGCATCTTCTTCTGAGAGTATGGGAAAACCCTTTAAGGGTTTCTTCACCTCCTACAGCAACTGATCTTCTGTATCAGGTGCCCCCCTCTCCAGGATTTCAAAAGCCTCAACTTCCCCATCATTCCATTGTAGTGGAATCAGCAATGAGGAAGATAAAAAGCAAGAAAAAACATTCTTCTTTCCCGCCAGGCCGTGCATCTAGAACACTGGATGCCTTTGGATGTCAAACCTTCCAGACATCCATGCTGGCAACAAGGATTCTCTCATATATTTTCTATATGAGTCTATCCCTTCAGGAGATCACAAAGAAATGATCTCTTTTGACTCCTTTTCTATCAGAGCCCAAGGCTGCAGACTATTCCTTACTTCTTAGTCATAGCCAAAATATCTCTTGGTTTCTTTCTCGTGCTTCCCTAGACTCTTTTGAGTCTGTTAGCAGAACTTCTGCTATAGCCATAGGAGCACGTCGTAAAGCCTGGCCCCAAGCATCAGACTTGAATAGATGGGCACAACAAAGACTGGGTAATACTCCTTGTACTGGAGAAAATCTCTTCAATAAGGAGTCCTTACGTCAGGTTGCTCATTGCTCCACTGACTTTCCTGTTTCTGAGGGCCATCCTAAGCCCTCTCCTTCCTCAGCAGGTAGGAAATGCCCTACCAAACCTCCTTTCCCTAAAAGAAAGAGGTTTTCCTCTTCTCCTGCCCATCATTCAGATGTTCCCAAGCAGGGGAAGTCTCGCCCTGGTCTGAAGAATCCAAACTCTAGCCAGGCTGAATAAACGCAGTAACCATAGGTTTCTGATGATCTTTTTATAACTACAGTTAACTTCTTTTCAGCAGAGGTTTTTCACTGTTTTTCCATTCAAAACTCTGCTCAGGGATTCCTATTCTCAGGAAATCCATTTACTCTTCAGTTTGCTGAACTGTCAGGATTTTCATGTCTATAAGTTACAGGGTCTTCCACCTCTTCCTGACTAGAAGAGAGGTTTAACAACTATCACATGATAGTTTCTCTGTACCAGCATGAATTTTTTCCTTCCAGGAACTTATCGTGCGGTAAGTCCTTCTTCAGTTTCTATCTCTACCCTCTTCTCCAGGGTTTCCCCTGTAAGAGTGGTACCATACCATTGAAAGACTTTTCTTGTCTTTCTTTTCACTGTAGAGTTTCTTCTCCTGAGTAAACTCCCTTCTTTATTTGGGCAGCTCTGCAGACAGACAGCTTTCTCTGTTGTCCTATTCAGTAGCTGCCCATGCAGGACTTCCAGTAATTGACTATTGGTACTTTTCCACAAGTCCCAGTCTTGTCTTCCACCACTTTGTCTGGCCTCAGTAGTGATTCCAAGAAAGTTTTCTACATCTTTCTTGGATAATCTTTCTCACTACAGGCTTCTTACACTATCTTCTACCCTTGCCATCTCCAATCTCTGGGTTTGGCAACGTAGTGGACTTGGCTGTGAGTTTTCTCCATCAGCCAGTTCTCCATCCCAGTTCTCCTGCATAATGCTCTCTGCAATCCTACTGAGAAGCTTTCCACTATGGGCCCTTGCTAGAGAGCATACAGTTTCTCTAATGGCTATCCATCATGGTTGAAAAAGGCTTCCTCAGTCATCCCCCATGACTGTGAGGGTTCTTCACACCCTACTATCTCCTTTAAAAAAAAAAAAAAAAAAAAAGAGGGAACAGGACACGTGAAAGTCTAGGAGTTATCCCATTCCTACAGGGAATATACTTTTTTTTTTTTTTTTTTTTTCTTGCAGCTTGTCCTCATGGTATCCTAATCCTTCAAGGACAGGACATATTAATCTGGAAAACGCCCGATACCTCCTTTGTCCCTCATGTAGGTCAACCTGGTATCTCATTCTATGCGTTTCTGTCCTTTTACCATGCTGGAGTTCCACAGGACTCCGGACTTGCTGTTTACAGACATATTATCCTCTGTTTTTTCACGTAACCATCCTGATTATTCACTGGATAGCATTCCTTTACCATCATCTCTGGGGGAATAGATTCTCTATATATCTTCTCAAGTAGGTTTCACCTCCTTGTTCTTAGATGAATCTTTTCCCTTCACATCTCCATGTGAATGTCCTGATATGCATAGCTCTGTCTGCTTAGTTGCAGGCATCTATCTTTTGACCTATATAGTCAGGTAGATCTATATAGATCGAGATATATATAGACAGATGTATCTGTCAGCTAAGTGTGCATATGCTATGCCCTTTAGATCTCTTTATAGATCTATATACCAATATATATATATATATATATATCTGTCCAGATACTTCTTATAGGTAGATATGTATTCCATACTTATCTCTCTAATTAAGGTTTTTACCTTCCTGTATGTTCCTGACAGTGGGCTTGCACAGCTTCATACTGTTCCACAGTATGTTTCGGATATTTTACACACAACCACTGCTGTGGTACTGACAGCCCTACCGTATCCTAGGTTTACGTATCCCTGAAGCTCCATGCCCCAATGTCTTCCTACCTCTCACCAGTTAGGAAAGACATGGTGGATTTCAGATTCAATTCCTCAAACATCTGTCCTTTCTGGGAGTATGGGGTTCTCTCATACCCTTTCCTCCCTCAAGGACTAGGTCTGTTTGTCCAGATCGGTCAGTCTTCCTCTTTTGCTCCTACCTCTGAATACTTCTGTAGCCAAAAGAGTTTTCAGCTTTCTATGAAGCTTCCCACTGAAGACCTGCCGTTTTTGTGCTACCCCAATTGAATCCTGGGGTCACCTCTCACTTCCAGATATTGACCTCCACCTTCACTCCAGTGAGGTCACCTTGAACATTATTCTACTGGATCCCAGTAGACTCCATCAGCCTCTCTACTTCCTGCAATCCAGTAGGTGAGCGTCATATGGTGATTGTTAATTTCAATATATTTTATGATAATGATCATACATACAAGGACTCCTTGTTGGTAGTCCTTTCTTAGGTTAGCTGTTTTTCTACAGCTCCTCTCTTTTCATCTCCTACCCTCCATCCTCAGGATGCCTGGCCATATGAGGTGTAGCATGTTTTAATCTCCAACATGTTAGGGCTCCAGGCATCTTAGCTTGGGAGTCCCCATATGTGAAGACTCATTCCTGCTTGTTCCTGGAGATAGCACAGTTACTTACCTGTAACAGGTGATCTCTGGGAACAGCAGGAATAAGAATTCACAACCCACCCACCTCCCCTAGGAGTTGTATTTCTCTATCTATCTTTCCTCTTTCTCTCTCTTTGTCTCAGCTATGAAACTCAACTGAGGAGAGACAGTTGGAGAGGCGGGAAGGCAGCACACGCAGGTGCTGAGGGATGCTCCCAAAAGCTTTCTGATTGGACGCTGGGGAGCGTTCCCGCGCATGCTCCATCGGTACCGACGTACCCATATGTGAAGACTTATTCCTGCTGTTCCCAGAGATCACCTGTTACAGGTAAGTAACTGTGCTTTCTGGAGAGAGATCTGCAATTGTAACAGTCCCCTTTTTTTTAGTCCTTCAAGAGTAAATAGGTAATTACCTTCCTATCATCGGAGGGGGCTGCGAGGAGGCAAACAGCTCATGTCAGCCCACCTGCAGTGTGTCGTCTGCGGCACCCATAGAGGCACGGTCGCGTACACCGGCATCTGTTGTGGCTGTGCGGCTGTATCGGCCAGTGTGGAGCAACAGATGGAGAATTCCATTGTCCCCGCTTCCCAGGGGTCCCACAGCAGGAGCGGAGGGGGAGACATGGGTAGTGGTCCCATCCACGTCCGGCCCGGAGACTTTGGCTACGGGTCCTGGTGCGTTACAAGGGCTTGACTCCGATTCACAGCTGGGGGATTTTTGTCCAGACTTCGTCTTGATCATGCATCAGGTGTTCTGTCTAAGACGCCAGGGTAAGTTGCCAGGGCCCTTGTCTCTCCTCTTAGCTGTTCCGCAATCCGGGATGGCGAAAGCCTTGCACCTAAACCCCCCAAGAGACCTCGCCCACTGGAGCACTCCACCTCAAAGTTGGGGTGGCAGAAGGTAGAGGCGGCAGAGTTAGAAATGGAGGCAGACATGGAAGAGTGGGAGGAGGGGGAGATCCCAGAACCTGAGGATCATCTGGGTGTTCCGGAAGGATGAGTTGATGGCCCTTATTATGGAGTCCTTGCAGACCCTCAAACCGGCTACTGCGCAGCCGACCGAGGAAGAGGATGGAGAAGATCCTATTATTCAGGCGGTGCGTCAGACACGAGTGGTATTCCCGGGTCCACAAGGTGGTGAATCGGATGATCCAAGATGAGTGGGATCAACCCAAAGCGGGGCTCAGAGGACTAAAGACTATGAACAGGCTCTATCCCTTGGTGGATAAGGACAAAGAGAAATTCCGTTGTCCGAGAATTGATGCAGTGGTGTCAGCGATGACTAAAAAGACCACTATACCAGTTGAAGATAGTGCAGCTTTAAAGGATGCGCAGGACAGAAAAGTGGATGGTTTGTTAAAAGAATCCTTCGAAGGAGATGTGGTGTCCTTGCAGGCCTCCATCTGTGGAGCTTGGGTGGCGAGGGCCTTCCTCCGGTGGGCTCAGCACTTACACTGTCCTGCTCCAGAGAAGCCGACTGCCGTAAGAGAGCTAGAGCGTTTAGAGTCAGGATCGGCAGATGTGCACTACGACCTGATCAGGGCTTTAGCAAATAGTATGACTTCTTTGGTGGCCACCCGGAGATCCCTGTGGCTAAGGAATTGGTCGGCCGACGGTTCATCTAAGTCATGACTCAGTAAGCTGCTGTTTAAAGGGAAGCTGTTGTTTGGCGAAGACCTTGACAAGCTGGTTAAGGATTTAGGGGAGTCCAAGGGTGGAAGGCTTCCGGAGGACAAGCCCAAGCAACGAAAAGTCGAGACGGCCTTTCAGGGTCAATTTTAAAGATTTCAGGAGATTTTGCACTCCCCGTTTTGGGGGTTTCTAACGGGGAAGATTTGCTTCTCGGGCCCAAGGGTTTCGAGGGTTTTGTGGAGCAAGTAGAGGATTTGCAGCGGCGTCCACAGGAGCCACTCGAAAACCGCAATGAAAGGCGGCGGGTCCCGGCAGAAAGTCTACCGATCGGAGGTCGACTTCGGGGATTCCTTTCTGCCGGGACCCAAATAACGTCTGATCAGTGGATGCTGGAGATCATTCACAAAGGTTATGCGCTGGATTTGGTGAAGCCGGTTTTGGACTATTTTGTAATGTCGCCCTGCAGAGGTCAACCAAAGAGCTTGGCGGTACGACAAACCCTGGACCAGCTCTTGCAGCTGGGGTCCGTTGTCCCTGTGCCGGTGGCGGATTACAGTGTGGGGCGGTACTCCATTTATTTCGTGGTGCCAAAGAAAGACAGGTCCCTTCGTCCAATTTTGGATCTCAAAGGGGTAAATCGCTGTCTTGAGTGCCACATTTCCGAATGGAAACGCTGCGGTCCATCATTGTGGCAGTTAGTCAGGGAGAGTATCTGACGTCTCTCGATCTCACAGAGGCGTAGTCAGAGCTGCTCATCAAAAGTTCTTGCGGTTCGCTCTCCCTTGGGGGCAGTATCAATTTCAAGCGTTGCCCTTCGGTCTCGCGACAGCTCCGCGTGTGTTCACCAAGATCATGGTAGTTGTCGCAGCGGCCCCTTTGAAAGGAAGAGGTCTTGGTTCATCCATACCTCGATGATTGGTTGATTCGAGCAAAGTCAAAACCTGAATGTGAACGAGCCACGGAAAAGATGGTGTCCTTTTCTGCAGGGACTTGGCTGGGTAGTCAATCCAACCAAGAGCCAGTTGATTCCGTCTCAGGTCCTCGAGTATCTGGGAGTACAGTTCGACACTCAGGGGCAGTATTTCTGACTGAGTGGAGAGCCCAAGCACTTCGAAAGCTGGTGCGCAGCTTCAGGGCTGCTCCAGTGCCCACGGCATGGAGTTACCTTCGGGTGCTAGGGACAATGGCGGCAACCTTGGAGGTCGTTCCGTGGGCCATATTCCATATGAGGCCGTTACAGCAGTCGTTGCTTCGCCACTGGTCGAACCAGTCCGACTCGTTGGGCAAACGTCTCCCATGCCCTCTGCGGGTCAGGCAGTCTCTGCAGTGGTGGCTCCTACACACGTCCCTGCAGGCAGGAATGCCTCTGGAACAGCTGGAGTGGATCACGCTACTAACGGATGCCAGTCTCGCAGGCTCGGGAGCACATTGCAGAGAGGACTTTGTGCAAGGCATTTAGTCGGTGGAAGAGAGCAGATGGGTCTATCAACCAGCTGGAGTTGAAAGCAGTGTTTCTGGCCCTACAATGCTTAGAAACCACGGTGACGGGGCGTGCGGTTCGAGTACTGTCTGACAATGCCACAACGGTGGCCTACATAAATTGGCAGGGTGGTACCAGAAGTGTGGCCATGGAGGAGGAGGCGGCAGGGCTGTTCTCTTGGATAGAGCCTTGCTTACAAGCGATATCTGCGGCCCACATTGCGGGAATGGACAACGTAATGGCAGATTTTCTCAGCAGAGTCGGAGTAGATGCAGGAGAATGGGAATTGCATCCGGACGTCTTCGCTCAAATAGTTCGCAGGTGGGGAACTCCAGTCATGGATCTGATGGCAACCTTCCAGTCAGCGAAGTCAAGTCATTTCTACAGCAGGCAAAAAGAGACCATGTCGGAAGGGATCGACGCTTTGATACAGCCTTGGCCGTCGACGGGTCTCTTTTTATGTCTTCCCACCGTGGGCACTCATCAGTTGTGTGATTCAGCATATCTAAGCACATCAGGGACAGGTACTATTAGGGCCCCAGACTGGCCCAGGCGCCCATGGTATGCCGATCTAGTGAGGTTACTCGACGGGGTTCTGTGGAGACTTCCGGATTCACAGGAGCTGCTGAGGCAGGGCCCACTTCAGATGCCATGGGTGGATCGGTTCTCGCTTATGGCCTGGCCACCGAAAGGGCAAGGCTAAAAAAGAGAGGTTACTCCAGATCAGTTATTTCAACATTACTTCAGGCACGGAAACGGTCAATGTCGTTGGCTTATGTGCGCATCTGGCGAGTCTTTGAAGACTGGTGCTCGAGGGATCAAGTCTGCACTGCTACGGCGTCCATACCTTTGGTATTAAGTTTTCTGCAGGACGGATTTGAGAAAGGGCTGGCCGCCAGTTCCTTGAAAGTTCAATTAGCAGCCCTAGCATGTGTTAGAGGTAAAGTCCAAGGATTGTCGCTAGGAGCTCACATTGATGTGGTACGTTTTCTTAAAGAAGTTACCAGAATGCGTCCCTCGCGTAGAGTTGCAGTTCCCCCGTGGAACCTCAACTTGGTTTTATGAGTGCTCGTTGTAGGGGTAAGATTCCCTAGGCCTGGAGGCTATGAACAGGGATAACCCCATAACAATTACTTATAACGTACGGAAGAAACGTATCCCTACACTTGTAAAGAACCCTTTTGAGCCCTTAAGTCAAGCGTCCATCAAGGATTTGACTTTAAAAACTGTTTTCTTGGTAGCCATTTGTTTGGTGCGGCGCATTTCGGAATTGCAGGCCCTGTCATGTAGAGAGCCTTTTTTTTTGTGCTTTTCCAGAGAAAAGGTGGTTCTGCGGCCAGTTACATCCTTCTTGCCAAAGGTGTCCTCTCAGTTTCATTTAAATCATACGGTTTCTTTACCAGTCTTGCAGACGGAGGTAGGACATGTCTCCGATCAAGGTTTGCATCGCGTGGATGTAAAGACGGTGTTGTGTCTATTTGGTGGTATCTGAATCTTTCTGCAAGTCGGATCATCTGTTTGTGGTGGTCGGAGGCCCAAGGAAAGGGGAGGCGGCAGCGAAAGCTTCCATTTCCAGATGGATTAAGGAGGCGATAGGCTGAGACAATGTTTTACAGGGTCGTCCGGCATCTGAGAGCACATTCCACTAGAGCGCAAGTGGCTTCCTGGGCGGAGCACAGCCTCGTTCCGCCGGTGGAGATTTGTAGAGCGGCCACCTGGTCTTCTCTTCATACCTTCAGTAAACACTACCGCCTTGATGTTCTAGCGGCGAATGATGCCTGTTTCGGGTCGGTGGTGGTGTGTGCCAGCTGGAAGGGTCCCTCCCGTTAGTACTGCTGTTGCATCCCAGACGTGGAGGACTAAACTGGAGGAACGATAAGGAAATTGAAATTACACTTACCTGGTAATTGTAGTTCCTTGTGTGATGACAGTTTAGACCCTGGGTGGGAATGAGGACTAATTTTGTTAACAGGGCAAGTTTTATGGAGCGAAATACAGATTTACAGGTGAGTGTCGCCTTAAGGTGCTTTGCTTATTCTTACTACTTCGACCTGTCTCCCCTTTCTCTTCCTAGTCTCTGGTTCGGTAGGGGGGGAGAGGAATAAATGGGTACATCTCACCCTTTCCTTGTAAAGGCGAGGTTAGTGGTTTATTGTTTAATCACATTTAATATACCGCTCCCCATAACATCGGAGCGGTTTACAAACAATAAAATTAATTGTTGAAAAGGAAAAAGGAAAGGAAATTACAATAGCCAGTAGAGAAAGAAAAGAGACACAAGCATAAAAAAAAAACACGCAAAGCAACAAAGAAAGGACAAAGAGGAAAATTCAAGGTGGGAAAGCTAGAGAAAATAGATGAGTTTTTAGGAGAGAACGGAACCTTAGATAGGATTCTTCTGTGCGGAGGTTGGTTGGCAGGGAGTTTGATAAGTTTTTCGGTTAGGTCTTTCATTTGAGATAATCTTATCGTTAAGATGTTAGCTACTTGTTTGCTCTTTTGAGTCTGCTTTGTCAGTAGTTCACTGGGGCTGATGGGAAATTCCAGCAGGCTACATCCAGTGATGTTAAGAGTTTGACATGCCCAGTCTCCAAGCTGCAGGAGGAGGTGCACTACCCAGATGTGGAGGACTAAACTGTCGTCACTCAAGGAACTACAATTACCAGGTAAGCATAATTTCAATTTTTACTCCCCCCTCCAGTCTCTGTTTTTTTTTTTAAATTGCTGCCCCACCAGCTCCCTAATTCCGCCTTGCGGGCCGTGTCCCGCACGCAGAAGAGAAGGGGATGGCTGCGATTGCGGGGCTGATGCAAGCTGTCTGCCTGTGAGAGATCAGATCCCTGCAGGCAGACAGCTTGCATTGGGGCTGCCATCACAGCTGTCCCCTTCTCTTCTCCTTAAGGCAGACAGAAGGGTTCTTGTCCTGTGATTGCGATCTGTTTTTGAGGGGCCAAATCACAGATGCCAGATACAAATTTCCTGGCGCCTAGGATTTGTTGAGATCTCTGCAGTTCCTCTCTCATCCCCAATCTATGTTAAAGCAGAATTGCAGTTTGACCTGCTTTCCTCCTCACTGTGTAGGGGTATCTGGTAGTGTCATGCCTTGTAGTGCTTCATAGAGAAGACCAGACAATGCTGTAAATCCCCATTTGCCCATGCTGGGTCATGTGATATGAGTGATACTTCTGTAAAAGCGAGGAACTCGAGACAGGAAACATTTTAATCAAAATGGTACTATGCCCTTGTTTTAAAATGCTACCCGCTGCACCTAATTGCATTTGTATTGCAAATGGCAGTAACTTTTTAACCCGATTCCTTTTGACATTCTGTTGGAGTAGTTTACATGCTTAATCCATTTATTCAGGCTGCGCTGATCGATGAGGGATACGGGCTGGTGGTAGATGCTATTTTTGGATTCAGCTTTAAAGGGGCTGTGCGTGAACCATTCGGAAGTATTCTGCGTACCTTGAAGCAAGTTACTGTACCTATTGCCAGCATTGATATTCCATCGGGTAGGTAAAAGCAACCTTTTTCATTGTTTTGGATGCAGCAAAACATAGCCTTAATTGGGGATGTAACGTGGGACTAGCATCTAGAACTTTTATCTAAAAGTCTACTACCTTAAGAGTAGTTGGGGGGGGGGGGGAAGGTGGTAGTGGTACTCAGCAAAACAAACAGTCCATATAATATATACTTTAAGAATTTGTTTTTTATCTCTGTGCATTAATTGCTTTTCTTTTAATTTTCTTTTTTACAGGCTGGGATGTTGAGAAGGGAAGCCCAGAAGGTATTCAACCAGATATGCTCATTTCTCTAACGGCTCCTAAAATATCTGCCCATCACTTTTCAGGACGGTACCATTTCTTGGGGGGACGGTTTGTGCCCATGGCCCTGGAGAAGAAGTATAAGCTGAACCTGCCACCATACCCAGACACAGATTGCATCATGCGGTTAGGTCCTTAAACGCTGTTGAGTGGGTCTGTGCTCTACAAGGGACTGCAGAGAGGGATCTGTGTGCTAAAGGAAGGGGTGGGGGCATCCCAGCATAATCCTAATTGTGCATTCTAAAGTACAAATATGCAAGAGCCAAATCTATCCATTTCTGCACTAGAAACAATGCCTCAAAATATTAAATTGTGTTGCCTTTTCATGCCAAGGGACAAAGCCAATGATTCTGTGAATGGTGAAGTCTGGAAAGACAACAGCTTTGAATCCATCTTGTGTTTCAAGTTGTGGAGTCGGCCTAACTCCAAAGAGCCTTGTTATAGGTCCTATATCACCCTTTTCCAATGACCAGCCTTTTCTCTGTTATAGAGAAAATGTAGAGCTTTTAGGGTAGGATAACAGTGCTTCAGTAATGGTGGAAGGAGATGAACTTTCTTTTCTAAATGCTAGCTGCCTGTTCTTAGGTTGTAAAAAATGAAATATGATGCTTATAGGGGGACCTAATCATATTACTTTAACAGTCTAAAATGTGGAATTCATTTTTAGTAATCCAGTTCCACAACCCTGGGCTCTACTGGAAGGTGGTAGAGTCTAAGACACATTCACTCTCCAGCTCCTGAAACTATAGGGTTTTTTTTGCTGTGTTGGGGCAAGACAATACGATGCAAGGGGGGGGGGGGGGATGTGCCTTTTTCTAATCATGAGTTGGATATGTTTAACATTCACAAGTACAGGGCCTGGTAAAATAAATTTTACCATTATAAAGTATTTGTATTGAGAAGTTTAAAAATACAGTTTAAATTGATCTTGCACTGCATTTTGAGGTATTCTCAGTTTCATGATGTACAATCTTAGTGATTTTCTCTCCATGTTAACTTTTGTCTAGGGGAAAGTTCAGATTCTATTTGGGTAGAATAAAAGGTTGATCTTTGTAGCACCTCTGAATTGTCCTGTTTTTCATCTGATTTGCTCTCATCTACCTTAGTAACCACTCTCAGCTAGTAAGAACTCCTTTTTAAAAAAAAAAAAAAAGGAAAATAAGTGCTGTGTAAGAGGCAAACTGAACATTTGAAGACATTTAAAAGATTTCCTTAACAGAACTGAATAAAATAGTTTTTAACACAGTGGATCCCTTTACAGCAACAGGATAAAATCAAAATAAAGTTAACTAATTTCTCAACATACAGGGGTGTCTTACACGGAGCAGTGGGTTCACCCCTTAAACAAAAACATGGGGCAGGGTGGCCTGCACGGAGCGGCAGGTGCACCTACTTTTGCCAGCTTACTGGGCAGATATAGGCAGACTAGATGGACCATACTGGTCTTTATCTGCCGTCATTTATTATGTTACTATGTTAACTGAAAGCTTGTATACAAATACCCATAACGGATATGTTTCTGACTTTCAGACACCTCTGACTACCACACCCAAGCTCACCTGGCATCATTCCTTAATATACATTTCTCTCTCTCTTCTACAGCTTTGTTATCATAACAGTACATGGAAACAGAATAATTCTTTCATATTAATGCTGCTCTCAAGACGGTATAAAAAAGATGTATGTTAAACATGTTGGTCTGCAGTGGATTTTCCTAGAGCGCAGCATAGCACAGGCCCTTCCTTCATGTCATTGAGGGGCTGATTTGTTTAAACTAACCAAAAATACAGCTGGAGAACTAGTAGACGTATACTTTAAAACTAGGCCCACCCAATGAGGGTAAATGCTGCTCTCATTTGAGAGGTTGGGGCAACTAACTGCAGTGGCATCTGTCACTTTACAAAATACTGGGCAGCCATGAGATGGTTCACAGCCCATTCTGGAAAGGGCCGTTGTACCTATTCTTACTCTGGACCCAGCCCATGCATGAGGACAGAAACCGTTTCTGCATTAGACTACTGGTGAAATTAGTCCTTATCTACTAATTGTCTTTCCTCTAGTCCCTCCAATCCAGCTCCCCCTTTACCCCCGAGTTTGTGCTGCTTCTCCAGCAGGCGTTTTGCTGATTTGATTGTGCCATGTTGGTTTTTTTTAATAGACTTTACTGCCCAAAGGCTCAACCCTGGTCTTCCTTCCAATCATGAGGGGATGGGAGGGAGTTCCTGAGAGCCTGCTCCCAAAGGAAATAGTTCTGGCATTAAGAGAACCTCTATCACAGGCAGCAGGAATAGGTCCTCCACTGTCCAGACAGCCAAAGCCACCAGCACCACTAGGTCAGAATGAGCCTCCTATGTTCCACAAATGGCTGTGCGCAATGCCAAGGCTGAAACCTCAAAAGACTGTTTCAACAACAGCTCCATATGATGATCCTGTGGGTCCTTCAAGGCCACATCACTCTCCAGGGGAATGGTTGTCTTCCTTGTGACTGCCGCAGCTAAACACACTCACTTGAGACAGGCACAACCTTGCCCTCTTTTCCAGAGGAATAGGATAGAGCTTAGCCAGGGTTCCTGCCCACCCACGACACAGAATATGCTGTAATCGTCATCTATAGCCCTGTGAAAAGAAAAAGATGTAAGAGGCTTCTGGATACCCTCCAAGAGTAGGTACTCCACTGGTTCTGAGCACTCTTCTAAATATGGAGGGCTGCTAATGTCTGCAAGACAAGGGATGGCAACTCAATCACTCTGAAAAAATCTTAAACCACAGTAGGGTCCTCACCTTCTGGAAGTTCTCTTGCCTTCAGTTCTTCTTGCTATGTGCCACACAAATGATCCAAGGGGCCCTCCAGTGGATCCACAGAGGTTGTATCCTCCACCTCTTACGCTGGACCCTTGCATGAGTGCTTTATAGTAGGAGTACCACCTCTGGAAAAACACAGTGCAATCAACTGGACTTTTCACCAAGCCCTGCTTCAAGCTAAAGAGAAATTTTACTTACCATTAATTTCCTTTCCTGGAATCCTGCTAGACCAGTCTAGACAAGTGGGTTATATCCCCTGCCAGCAGATGTTGGAGATAAAGTACCAAAAGGCTTCAATGAGCATGCCCTGGCATCTATGTGCTTCCCCCTAGGTGTCGCCTTCAGTATACCCCAGGCAATGCAGAGAGTCATCAGGTTTAGCTGACAAGCTCAAACAACAAAAGAAAGCGCATCTAAAAGCATAGCGCAACCAGCGCCCAGCCATGTGGACTGAGCACACAGAATGTAACTATGTACAGGTTGTTGAGGGCAGCCGCCTGATGTAAAGCTCTACTGCGATGGCTGTCCAAGGAACAAATGAGTCAGTGAGGGCGAGCCCTGAACTGGTCTACAGGATTCCAGGAAAGGAAATCAACGGTGTGAAAGTTTCTCCTTCCAAACATCCTGCTCAACCAGTCCAGACAAGTGGGCAGTACCATAGCTACCCCAGGTCAAAGCAGCCGCAGCCACAACACTGGCCCCAAAGGCTGCTGTATCCTGAGCTTGGATATCAAGGTGGTAATGGCAAACAAAGGTAGAAATGGAGGACCAGGTTGCAGCCTGACAAATGTCCACTGGGTCCACACATGACTGCTGTGCCCAAGAAGTAACAAAGTTCCCCAAAGTTGAATCCCAGCGCCTGTTACATGTAAACTCACAATAGCCTGTTGCTTGCTATGAGTACTCCTGTTCAATGTAAACCGCGCTGATGAAAAAGAGTGCGGTATAAAAGAACTATAAATAAATAAATAAATAAAAATAATTGCTGGAATGGGCTTGAGGCCCAGTGGCACAGGCTTGCCATGCAAGATATATGTGGATTCAATGGTTTTCTTGATCCATCGGGCAATGGTCGCTTTAGAAGTGGTGAGACCCTTGTGGGGTCTGGTGAAAAGGACAAAGAAGCGATCAGACTTCTGAAAGGAATTGGTCGCCCTCAGGTAATGGTGGAGGACTGTGCTATCATCTATCGCCTGGAGATTATGGTTGGTTTCCATGCGGTGTTCACTAGAAAAGACAGGAAGCAGAATGGGCTGGTGAAGGTGGAAGGCTGAAACCACCTTCGGTAAGAAGGAGGGGACCAGGCAGACAGACTCCTGACGAAACGTTCAGGAAGATCTTGACATGAGAGCGCCTGAAATTCGGACACACACCGAGCAGAAGTAATTGCTACCAGAAAAGCAGCCTTAAAGAATGAATCAGAGAGTGGCTCAAAGGGAGGCTTCTGTAGGTTCTGTAATACAAGGGGAAGATCCCACAGTGGGATAGCAGGTCGGAGCTGGGGGTAGGGTGCAGAGATCTGACACCCTGGAGAGGAAGTGGCTGACATTGCCATGCAAGGCTACTGAGTGACCGGAAGCATGCGAGGGTGGCTACTTGTACTTCAAGGAATTAAGTACGAGACCCTTGTCATATACCCATCATGCAAAAAAGCTAGGATATCAGGAATCTGTACTTGCCAAGGCGAGAGGTGGTTGCGAGTACACCAGGTCTCGAAGAGGCACCATGGCCAGAAATAGGCTAAGGAAGTAGAAGAATGACGAGTGTGGAGGAGTGTTGACACGACACGTTTTGAATACCCCTTCTGTGCTAGATGTTGCCTTTCAAAGGCCAAGCTGTAAAACGAGTAAGGAGCAGGATTGTTCATACAGATGGGTCTCTGATTGGGCATGCCACTTAGGAGGGCTGGGGGTTGTGGAGAAATGCAGGCTGACTAACAGTAGTAGGACAACTGCTTGCTCAGATAGTTAAAGGCACTGTTGTTCCTGTGGCAAGGCTGGGGGCTAAGCTAAGCTAGAAGCACTGAAGGCTGTTTCCCCTCCCTCCCGATACAGACTGATGTCAGCCTCTTGATCAGACGTCTGTCCCCTTTAGCAGATGACAAGCTGCCCTGATACTCGTGATCAGTGGCTGCCCCAGGAAATTTCATGCTGACATGTGGGCAACTCCATAGCTGTATCTGTGTACCCTAGAGATCTCCACAGATAAACAAAATAAGACTTGGCTAACACTTACCAACTGAAACGTTTGGAGCAAGAGGAGAAACGTCCATCTTCTGAAGACAGAGAAATACTGAAGGCGACACCTAGGGGAAGCACATAGGTGCCAGGGCATACTCAGTGAAGCCTTTGGTACTTTCTCTGTCTTCAACATCTGCTGGCAGGTGGATATAACTCACTTGTCTGGGCTGGTCTAGCAGGATGTTTGGAAAGGCTTGATAAAAAAGCAGCATGAACTCTGGGTGGGGTAAAGGGAGAGCTTCCTCCTGAAGCACTACATGCCTGGACTGGCGGGACAATGAGGAAAAATGGTATTTATATTCCTGTCTCTCAAACCTAAACAACACAAAAGCAGCTATCTTGATTGTGCTATGGCTCCTTTAGAGGGGGAAAAAGTTACTTATATTTTCCAAGTTGATTATAAATTATTATACATAAGACTGAGGACTGACAACTATGATTTTTGCCCCCCCCTGCTGCAGTTTGAGCCCTAGCTGAGGACCACTACTCTGCTGAATTAGAGGGGGTGTAAAAAAAAAAAGGCAGGGGAAAATCCTTACTGTAGTTGCAAATGAAGCTCATAGTCTCATAAGCCCAGTTTAGACCTGTTTCCATTGAGCTGGAAGGTAAAACTAAGCAGACGATAACTTAAAAAAATAATTCCTTGCTGCTGTCTAGAATCAGAAGTGCAAATGGCTGGGCCTTCTACACAAAGCAGTGCCAGCCGCTGGCCATAGAACAATACACTGATAATAGGGCAACATTTTATTTTAGCTTTGGTTCCATACACCTCTGCCTGAAGCTTGGCCAGTTCATGTCTCTTCCTGCTTGCTTTTCTTTTTCTTCTTTTTGCGGTTCTTTCCTGTCTTACTCTCTTCCTGCTCTTCTAGTCTCTCTCTGTCCTTGGCTTTTTTCTTCTTTTTGCTGGTCTTCTCGTTCTCCTCTCTCGCCTCGTCCAGCTCTGCAGGCCATCGCTTGCTCTCGCTGCAAGCAGCCTTGCTCGGTCCTTCATTCTCTCTCCTCCTCTTGACTGCCTCCTCTTGTCTTTGGCATTCCCTCTTCTCAGGGTTTTCTGTGCTATGATCTTTGCTTTTGGATTTCTTCTGTTTTTTTTCCTGCTTGTGCCTTTTAGTGTTTGCGGTGAAGCTTTCTTCCCTCCGCTGCGTGTTGCTCTCCTCTTCCTTCTGTTTTTTCTCCTTGTACTGGGCTAAGAATGCTCTCTCCTGCTCCTCCAGCCGAGCAAGTTTGGCACTCATGCATACACCATGGCGTGCCCCCCTGTAACAGATACATTAATAAAAGGATCAATGCCCACCTCCCGGAAACACAACAATGCCCATACTCTATACCCACCCAAAGTCAACCTTTCCATGCATCGGGCATCCCCCATCATTCCCGCACACACCATCTTTAGCACAATGTTACACAATTTTAACATGCTCGGGTGTTGGGGCAGAATATGTCATAGGCTTAGTAAATTACACATGGCGATGGAGGTGCTTGCAAAGCATTTATAAGTGTCCAGGCAATGAGTTTAAATGGTGGTCATCTACACTGACAAATCTAAACATTACAGAAAAAGCTTTGTGGGGAAGATATGTAGCAAAGTTGCATGGACTTGAATTCTCACACACAACAGCTAAAGCATCCACCACCAGTCTCTAGTAAAGCAAGTCCTCAAGTACCTTTGTGGATAGACATGGGAATGAAGGGTTGCTTGGGTGAACCAATGGGGAGATCTTCTGTACCCAAGGGGATAAGGTGCGATGTTAATCAGATAGCCATGCTCTAAGGCTGACACCTGGTATTTATCCCTAGTAAAGTAAGCATGACAGAAGGGCTGATCATCTGATCTTTCTCTTCTCTTGTACTGCATTGCTATGTTAACCCCGAGCTAATCTAGTTTTCATGATGGCTATGAGATAAATTGCATATAGTAATAAGCGTGCATCAAGTTTCTCTCCTGCAGTTTCAGTACAGATATTTTGAAAACCAGATTGACTGACTAGGAGGCACTTGAGGACCAGCTTGAGAAAAACTAGGCAAGAGCTTAGACAAAGGACCTACAAGCAGGCACTAAGATTTCAGTTCCATCTGTAGCACCAGATAGAAAAAGTGGAAGCCCCGGCAACCTTGCAGCCCCCAATCCCAGCCTCTTAAGGTCTTTTTGTTTGTTGAAACCTACTTGTGTGCAGTGCGACCGCCACAGGCTTTCATCAGCTCCTCGTCAGTCAGCCTGTTGGAACATACAGTAATTTCATATATAGGGCAGTGACGCAGACGATATGCTCTGGGAGACAGGGAGGATACATGGGAGCATGAGAAACAGACTACTAGGCCCTCTGGAAATGTCGATGAGAATAGGGGGAGTGGAGATGAGCTTTCAGAGGGCTTGCAAATATTGAGGGAGAGGGAAGGCAGCGGAGGCGTTGGCTTTCACTGGGCTTGCAGCAGAGCAGAGTGCATGTGCACAGAGGGCGAGCAAGCTCTGGCAATGTGCTGACCCAGCGTAAGATTAATTAGCTTGAAACTTTCTCCCTGTCAAAAATAAGGTCCCTTTAAGCATATGAACGGCTTTGTTCTCACTTGTTAGCTGACGACAAATCTAGTTTTTCTTCGTCGTCCTCGCTGCTTTCAGACAGTTCTGCTTTCATCTCTTCCCCTGACATCAGAGTCGCTGCCTTCAGGAAAAAAACAGCCAGAAGAAAGTATATTTTTACCAACCCTAGCGGTAGTTCATAGGGTTCTAACAAGGATCCAGCCTTACAAGCGTAAAGCATTTGGGATCTAACATCAAAACTTTAGAGTCTAGCCTTACTGGGTACCAGCTTACGACAACTGAACGAGAGAGAGAGAAAACAGGGTTCCAATGCCACTTATCCTAGAACCAGCTCTGACAAGACTCAAAGCAGGTGAGGGTTGGGAGCCGAGAGACATGTCAATATCGGTGACTACCTTAGTGCTGCTCCCAGAAAACTAGGCTAGAAAGGCCTCAGAAGCTAATGCAGTCTCCACTGATCATAACCTGGTCCAGCTAGAGAAATACTTTCAGTGGTCTGGACCTTTTTACGGTTAAATATTCCCTTGGATGTCCATGTTGTTGTTCATTGACCATTCAAAAACACATCCTGCAAATTAACCATAGCTCTTTACCTTAACAAATTGACCATACAACATAGTGTGGCCATAGAGTCCTTTCCGTGGCTTTTTGTTGCAGATCTGGCCACTTTCTTCTGCGAGTCGTTTCATCCGAATGCCATCCTAGAAAAAACACCAAAATGAACATATTCCCATTCATACAGGAAATTAAGACGGGTTCACAAGTTCCCTTGAAGCCCACCCCACCCTGCCTGCCTGTGAGGTTCCAAAGCTTAGGTTAAGTTTTCTTCAGTGGCTTATTGCACGGCAGAAAGGCCTGGCAATCTACATCCGGTTACAGCTTGCCAAGAAATAGCCACAACTATCCACTAGGGAGCTAGCATTGACTTGACGGCATACAGTGACAAAACAACTTGCCAAGAATCATGGTTCTGGCACAGGCTCAAGAGGCATTGAAAGAGATGTTTTGTACTCAACCATTAGTTGTGATATTCAAGATGCTGTGTGTTTTTGTAAAGAGGCAAATGTAGTGCAGTTACATAAGTTTCCAAGTGTTTGAAACAGCGTTATGTCATCCACTACCTTTAAGATAAGCAAACAGCCTTTTTTTTTTTACCTTGCCTGTCTCAATGGTGATATTTGAAGCACTCTTGTTGAAAATATGATCCCACCAGTGAAATGTGAACTGCTCAGCAGAATTGTGGCCCACCTGTATTTTAACAAGACACATTTTTTTCTTCAAAAACAAGAGATTTAGCCTAAATGTTCTTAGAGGACAATCCTTATTTAACAGCAGTGCAAGATTTGCCATACTTCAGAAAAATACTTAATTTTGTGCCAGTCTGTAATCTCAAATTCAAATCCCAGCATGATTAGATCAGTTTTCTGTCCTCCTGAGGCAGACAGAATGGCTGGATGAGAATATTTCATTATAGCAATGGTTCCAACCTACTATCTGTGAGACCTTTGCAGAGGGTGCACAGGATACAGAAAAGAGGGAGAGATTGAGAGACAGGTGGGGAGGAGGGAAGAGAGACTAGTAACATAGTAAATGAGGGCAGATAAAGACCAGTATGGTCAATCTAGTCTGCCCAGCAATATGGCAGGAGCAGGTGCACCCCTCCCCATGTCTTCACTTTGTTTAGGGGTGAACCCACCGCTCCTCCCCCCATCGCTCCATGTAGGACACCCCTATTTGTTGAGAAATTAGATGGTTCAGTTTATTTTGATTTAATCTTGTTGCTGTAAAGTGATCCACTGTGTCTGTCCCAGGCCACTTTGAATTCCGTCACTGTGTCTGCCCCCACCACCTCCATCGGGAGGACATTCCAAGCATCCACCACCCTTTTAGTAAAAAAGTATTTCCTGACATTGCCTTTCAATTTACCACCTTGCAGCTTCATGTCACGGCCTCTAGTTTTACAGCTTTCCTGTCTCTGGAAAAGGTTTGTTCATTATTTCTCTTTAAGTATTTAAAGGTCTGAATCATATCTCCCCTATCCCTCCTCTCCTCCAAAGTGTACATATTTAGGTCTTCACGTCTCTCCTCATAAGGCTTCTGACGCAGGCGTCTCCCATACAAGCAGCATCCGCTAGCCGTTCATATGTGTCCACGTAGAGACAGGTTTGGTGCTAAGAGGAGAGGAGCTCCTGGAAGAGTGATTTGGGATGAATTGGGGGCCACACAACCAAAACGGTTGGGAACCCTCCTGCATTACAGCAATCTAAGAACAAGTCAACATATTGATCTGGTCTCATATCTGTATCTTATGAACTAATACGAATGTGGAGAGATGTGTGCTCAAGCTAATCGCAAAGCAATTTATAAGATTCATTTAAAGAATAGTACATATTCTGTATCAACTGTGTGATCCATCTCATAGGATCCTGGGAATCTCACCACATTTTGATTCCCCCTTATGCCCCTTTATAGGCTGGGAAGCTCTTTCAGGAAGGGAGGATAGGATAGCAGAACAATAATCTGAGGATGTACAGCCACATTCTCATGGACAAGGCTGCCACTTACCCCAGCTGTACCACATTTCACTTTCACTGTGATGGCTTCTGAAATGCCATTCTCTTTCCTCCCCAGGCCCTGACCTATGGCAAAGGACAGACATAAAAAGTGTATAATAGATCCAATAATTTATTAAAAAAAAAAAAAAAAGAGATAAGTGCTTATGGTTCTGAAAAGAAGTTCTTTGTTTTCTTTAGAATCTAAGATGTACCATGCCAAGTCAGGCTAATAGAGGATCAAGCCCAGCATTCTGTCTCAGATAAGGATAAAGTAAAATATAATTATTTGGAATTAAAATCATCCAGGCGAATTGGAGAAGATAATGATAAATAATACAAATAAACTGACAATACCCAGTGTCAATAACATTTGCTATCATAAGTGGATTATTTGCAAGATGGTTTTGGCCAACATGAATATGACTGGAAAAAGAGGAGCGGAGAAGAACCAGGGCCACAAAAAGCCCCCTATCTGCATACTTTATTGAAGACCGACTTGGCCAAGTTTCAGCAACTGTGCCTGCATCAAGGGGTCTAGAGCAGGGGTCTCAAACTCAAATTGCTTTGAGGGCCGAATGAGGACTTGTAAAGTAACCCGGGGGCCGCATAAGACACGGGCCTCATTTGCATAAGGGGCCTCATTTGCATAAATATTTGCATAATGTTGCATAATGAGTGCATGGATAAAGAAAGACTAGAAAATTTCTATATTACTATAATCCAGTGCCAACCGCCAGGCACATTAGGAACTACTACTAACACTGCCCATTTGGAACCCATAGCAAACCCCCCGTATCATAACAGCACTACCAGGACTCACAAAGCACCAGACCCTACCTATCAAAAGGCAACACTGCAAATATTAAATCAATACATTTCAGAGAACAATACATGACCTACTGGGAAAAGAGAACAAGTAGCAATGTCAAATAGGAATTACACAGAATACCTCAGCACTGTAGAAATAAAACTATAAATAATTTCTTGTACCAAAGCACAGACATTAATGATGCACATTTCCCAGAGCTGACATATTCCAGTTAATAAATTCAAAATAAAGAGATATTTTTCTACCTTTTGTGCATTTTTTTTTCAGTTGCAATTGCTCCAGCCACTTCTGGTTTCTTCGTGTCTTCTGCTATCTCCATCGTCTGCTGTCCATTTGTCCTTTCTTCTCTCTTCTAGTTTTTTTCCATTCTCTCTCTCTACATCTGCTTTAACATACTAATCTTTCTCCTTTTGCTCTTTCCTCATTCCTATTTCATCCACTCAAATTTTACCCCTCCATCCTCAATCCCCACTTACTCTCCCAATACCTGGCCAATTGTAGATTTGTCTTCTCTTCCAGACAAAATATTTTTCCCCTCTCCATTTCACTTTCCCAGCTCCATCCCATTCTAATCCTCCCCCAACATCAGCTCCCTTCTAGTTCCAGCCCCACCCAGCATCTGCTCCTTTCTAGTCCCTGCATCAGTCCATTTCCAGTCCTATCCTAGCCTCAACATCAGCCCATTTCCAATCCTAGCCCCCCATCAGCCCATTTCCAATCCTAGCTCCCTCCCCTCACAGCCCATTTCCATTCCAAGCCCCCCTCCCCATCAGCCATTTGCAGTTCAAGCCCCCCTTCCACTCAGCCCATTTCCAGTCCTAGCAACCCCCCCAGCCCATTACCAGTCCTAGACCCCCCATAGCCCATAACCAGTCCTAACCTCCCCATAGCGCACTTCCAGTCTTACCCCCCATCACCCCATTTTCAGTCTTAACCCCCCATAGCCCATTACCAGTCCTAGTCCCCCCCATAGCCCACTTGCAGTCGTATCCCCCATCACCCCATTTTCAGTCCTAGCCCCCACCATAGCCCATTACCAGTCATAACCCCCCCCTGCCAATAGCCCACTTCCAGTCCTAACCCCCATCTGCCCATTTCCAGTCCTAGCCCCCACCATAGCCCATTACTAGTTATAACCCCCCCAGCCCATTACCAGTCATAACCCCCCCTGCCAATAGCCCACTTCCAGTCCTAACCCCCATCTGCCCATTTCCAGTCCTAGCCCCCACCATAGCCCATTACTAGTTATAACCCCCCCCAGCCCATTACCAGTCATAACCCCCACTGCCAATAGCCCACTTCCAGTCCAAACCCCCATCTGCCCATTTCCAGTCCTAGCCCCCACCATAGCCCATTACTAGTTATAAGCCCCCCAGACCATGTCCAGTCATAACCCCCCCTGCCAATAGCCCACTTCCAGTCCTAACCCCCATCTGCCCATTTCCAGTCCTAGCCCCCACCATAGCCCATTACTAGTTATAACCCCCCCCAGCCCATTACCAGTCATAACCCCCCCCTGCCAATAGCCCACTTCCAGTCCTAACCCCCATCTGCCCATTTCCAGTCCTAGCCCCCACCATAGCCCATTACTCGTTATAACCCCCCCCAGCCCATTAACAGTAATAACCCCCCATGACAATTGCCCACTTCCAGTCCTAACCCCCATCTGGCCATTTCCAGTCCTAGCCCCCACCATAGCCCATTACCAGTTATAACCCCCCCCCCCCAGCCCATTACCAGTCATAACCCCCCCCCCTCACCCCTCTGCCAATAGCCCACTTCCAGTTCAGTCAGCCCCTCCATAGCTCATTACCGGCCAACAAAAAATCCCCCAAAACCCTGGCTTCTGCTGCTGCCGTGGCAGCAGCAGAATCAATTGTTAAATTTAAAAAAAAAAAACTGACTTCTGCTGCTCAAGCAGCTGTCCTGCGGCCCCTTTCCCTCTGCCCGGAGATCCGACTCTGCTCTCAGCGGCGTGCTTTTCAAGCCGCGAAGAGAGTATTCCCCTCTCGCGCGGCTTGAAAAACCGCGCGAGAGGGGAATACTCTCGTCGCGGCTTGAAAAGCACGCCGCTGAGAGCAGAGTCGGATCTCCGGGCAGAGGGAAAGGGGCCGCAGGACAGCTGCTTGAGCAGCAGAAGTCAGGTTTTTTTTTAAATTTAACAATTGATTCTGCTGCTGCCACGGCAGCAACGGCAGCAGCAGAAGCCAGGGTTTTGGGGGATTTTTGGTTTTCCGCCGTCGCGGGCCGCACAAAGTTGTCTCGCGGGCCGCGTGTTTGAGACCCCTGGTCTAGAGTAATATAACCATAAACAATGATAAACACACAACATGTAAACTAAAAACTATTCATAAGTACTTAAACATGCAGTAAAATACTGAAAACATTTCAAATATACACACACAGATGATTTTTAGTTTTAATATAAATATATATATATTTTTTTTTATTGATTAATTTTATTTTTGTGTTTAGGTTATGTTTTAAGGTTGTATTTTCTATACACACACAAAATAATGAAAAATAAAACATGCAACCTTAAACACAAAAATAAACATTGTTTTAACACATAATACAGCTGACACAATATTAAATTTTAAAAAAGCATCAAAATCAGTAACCTAAAACTACAGAAAGCAAAATCAAGAACTATATTAAAAATATAAAACACAGATGTATATGAATGTAAAAAAAAACAACCATGAAAACCACATGACCAGGAGCAATGCACAACAATCATCACTAGAGTTCCTGAAAAAATATATTTAAAAACCTTGATACAAAAATCTCTTAATAAATTTGCATCTTGTTAACCTTAAGAGGGAGTCGAAGCGGGAAAAAAAATCTGCTAGAAAAGAAGGATGGAAAAAGGGAGGTCTTCAATAAAGTGTGCAGATAGAAGACTCTTTTTTTGTGTGGCCGGAGGGGTTTTTTTTCCCTCTCCTTGTGGTGCTTGCTGGTTGTGGCGGTTGTCTTTTTGTTTTCCAATGTAAACATGAACCAGATGAGGAGGTAGGTGAACCTTCAATGTCAGACATTTGATGAAGGAGCATGTGGGATCTCAAACGAAATTGAAATTACACTAACCTGGTAATTGTAGTTCCTGGAGGGTCCAGTTTAGTCCTCCACAATCGGGTAGTGCCCCTCCTCCTGCAGCCGGGAGACTGGACCAATCAAATCTTCTGTAGTATATATGCAGACGGAGCTCCCAGAAGCCCCCAGTGTACTAGTAACAAAGCATACTTAACGAAGCAACACATTAGATTAATATACAAAATGACATAATTAAAGAACAATTTGTTCCCCCCCAAGAAATATCCAACCCCCTCCCCAAACGAAGTCAGAACACTGCATTGCGCCGGTACCGATGCCCCAGAAATCAAAACACCGCTCCCCACCAGAATCTCAGGAGCTGCCTGAACCCCCGAGACAGGGAAGAGCCTCTGCAAAAAACGCGGCTGCAACAGAGGGACCGAACGGCAAGAGGAACCGTCTTATGAGCAACCGTTCGGAAAGCGCGCCGCATAATCATATCAGACCGTCGGGAGGGAAGGAGGACTAAACTGGACCCTCCAGGAACTACAATTACCAGGTTAGTGTAATTTCCATTTCCTGTTCGGTAATCCAGTTTAGTCCTCCACAATCGGGATGTAACAGAGCAGTTAAGACCGGGCGGGACCTTGCCATCCGGCGCGCAGAACCGCCGAACCAAAACAGGAATCCCGAGCCGCTGACACATCTAAGCGATAGTGTCTACTGAAAGCATGCAGAGACGACCAAGTGGCCGCCCTACAGATATCTGCCGGCGGAACCAGGCTATACGCCGCCCAAGAGGTCGCCTGAGCCCTAGTGGAATGAGCCCTCAGACCCTCCGGAATAGACCGCTGTTGCAACAGATACGCGGACGCGATCGCCTCTTTGAGCCATCTAGCAATGGAGGCTTTAGCCGCCTCTTCCCCTTTACGCGCACCCCCGAAGAGCACGAAAAGCCGGTCAGATTTCCGAAAAGACTCGGTAACCTTTAAATAACGATGGAGCGTATGACCCACATCGAGCCGGAGAAGACCTTTGTCCGTTGACCCGACAGATTGCGAAGAAAGCACTGGAAGAAACACTGCCTGATTCATGTGAAGGGAGACACCACCTTTGGCAGAAAGGAAGGAACCGGACGGAGAACGATCCGATCCGCGGAAAAAGACAAGAAAGGCTCTCGACAGGACAATGCATGCAGATCCGAAATGCGCCATGCCGAACAGATGGCTACAAGAAAAAACCGCCTTCAGCGGGAGATCTTTCAGAGACGCCCTGCGCAGCGGCTCAAAAGGTTCACGAACCAGGGCCCTCAGAACTAAATTCAAGTCCCAAGGAGGAACGAAAACTCTGCGGGAGGGCCGCAAATGAAAAACAGCCGTAAGAAATCGGCGTACATCCGGATGAGCCCCGAGCAGACGACCCAAAACCTTGCCACGATAACACGAGATCGCCGCCAACTGGACTTTTAGGGAACTAGCCGCAAGGCCCTTATCGAAACCATCCTAAAGAAAACTTAAAACGACAGGCACGGAAACCGTCGCCGCCCGGACTCCCCGCCGGGAGCACCAGTCTTCAAAAATCCTCCAAATCCGAACGTAAGTAAGAGAAGTGGACATTTTCCTCGCCCGCAGAAGGGTAGAAATCACCGCGGGGGAGTAGCCCTTCCTTTTCAGCCGAGCCCTCTCAATGGCCAAACCGTAAGCGAGAATCGATCCACTTGGGGCATCCGCAAGGGACCCTGAAGAAGAAGATCCGGTAGCGCGGGCAGGAGCCAAGGAACGCCGTCGTGCAGCCGGACCAGATCGGCATACCAGGGCCTCCTGGGCCACCAGTAACACACGACCCCTATGGCTCTCGATACGTTGCACGACCCGGCCGATCAGAGCCCACGGAGGAAAGACATAAAGAAGACCGGACGTTGGCCACGGCTGAATGAGAGCGTCGAGCCCTTCGCCTGCTGAAGAAGCGCCCTGTCTTGGCTGATTGAAAGGTCGCCATGAGATCCATGATGGGTGGACCCCACCGCCGGGCGATTTGCGTGTAAACCTGTGGGTTTAGCTCCCATTCTCCGGGCTCCACCCGCACTCTGCTGAGAAAATCGGCCTGGACATTGTCTATGCCTGCAATGTGTGCCGCCGAGATTGCCGGAAGGCGAGTTTGCACCCAATTGAACAAGGCCGCTGCTTCTGCCTCCAGGGTCACGCTGCCGGTACCCCCTTGGTGATTGATGTAAGCTACGGTGGATGCATTGTCCGACAGGACTCGCACCGGCCGGCCGAGAACCAGGGCTAGCCGGACTGCCCGCATTTCGAGACGGTTGATCGACCAAGAGGCCTCCAGGGGAGACCATTCCCCCTGTGCAAAGCGGGACTCGCAGTGAGCCCCCCAGCCGGTTAAGCTCTCATCCGTCGTGAACGGAACCCACAATGGAGGCTCCAAGGGAATCCCCCGCGTCAGGTTATCGGCGGAGAGCCACCACCGGAGGGATCGGCGAACCGTCTTTGGGCAAGGCAATCTCTTGTTCAACGAGTCGAACTGGTTGGACCAACGTCGCAGAAGAGCACTCTGCAGCGGACGCATGTGGAAGCGCGCCCAAGGCACCACCTCCAAAGTCGCCGCCATCGTTCCGAGGAGCCGCAGGTACCACCATGCCGACGGAGCTGGCATCCCCCGGAAGAGACGGACCAGAGCCCGCAACGCCAGCACGCGTCGCTCCGGAAGGCACACCAAGCCCCGTGCTGTGTCGAAGCGAACTCCCAGATACTCGAGATCCTGTGTCGGAGACAGACAACTCTTGCATTCGTTCACCACCCATCCGAGGGACCGAAGGAGATCCACCACCCTGCTCGTGACTTGCACACACTCCCGACTGGACTTTGCTCGAATCAACCAGTTGTCGAGATACGGATGGACCAGGATGCCCTCCTTGCGCAACGCCGCCGCGACTACAACCATCACCTTTGTGAAGGTGCGGGGGGCCGTGGCGAGTCCGAACGGCATGGCCCGGAATTGGAAATGGCCCCACGGAAGCGCAAAGCGGAGAAACCGTTGATGGGAGGGCCGGATGGGAATGTGTAAATAGGCCTCGGTAAGATCGAGGGACGTTAAAAATTCCCCTTGACGCACCGCTACGATGACTGACCGCAGGGTCTCCATGTGGAAGTGCGGCACCCTGAGAGCGCGATTCACGCCTTTGAGATCCAAGATCGGACGAAGAGAACCGCCCTTTTTGGGAACCACAAAATAGATGGAGTAGCGACCTGCGCCTCTTTCCAAAGGCGGGACCACAACCACAACCACAACCACAACCACAACCAGAGAGAGCAGCCGATCCAGGGTCACGTGGATGTCCCGCGCCTTTTGAGCTCCCTTGCTGGGAGACAGAACAAACGAATCCGGAAGTGGGTGCGCAAACTCCAGGGCATAACCACCTTCTATAATCTGCAGCACCCACCGATCTGACGTAATTTGGGCCCAAGAAGGAAGAAAGTCGCACAAACGACCCCCGATAACCGGGTCTCCCTCTAGAGCCCGCCTCGTTTCATTGCGGCTTGCGATTAAAGGAAGAGGCCGAGGAAGAGGCGGCTCCGGAGAAGCCCCTTCCCGTTCCTCTGAAACCACGAAACCCTTGATGACGGGTTCCAAAACGACCGCGCTGTGATGTCCACAGCCGGGAAGAACGAAATCTGCGAACATCCCGAAACTGGCCGCGCGCTGAGGTGGACGACCTATTAAGCTTAGGCTTATCCTCCGGAAGCCGACCACCCTTAGACTCACCGAGATCCTTCACCAACTTATCCAGAGCCTCACCAAATAACAACCTGCCCTTAAAGGGCAGTTTACTGAGGCGAGACTTGGAAGAACCGTCGGCTGCCCAGTTGCGCAACCAGATGGACCATCGTGCCGCTACGATGGAGGCCATACTATTAGCTAGGGAGCGGATTAAATCATAAAACAGATCCGCCAAGTAGGCTGATCCCGACTCCACGTGGGTAAGGTCCAACAGCCCCTGTTGGTCCATACCGGACCCCGAGCGCAGGTGCTGCGACCACCGCAAACAAGCCCGAGCTACCCACGCCCCACATATAGAAGCTTGCAATGATATGGCGTTGGTCTCGAAAGCTTGCTTCAACAAATTATCAACCTTTTTGTCCTGAACATCCTTCAGGGCCGCGGCCCCTTCAACCGGGATGGTGGTTTTCTTGGTCACTGCCGAAATGGCAGCATCCACCCGTGGAGACTTAAACAAGTCCCTGTCCTTGTCGGCAAGGGGGTAAAGACGATTCATGGTCCGAATCCCTTCCAAACCGGATTCCGGTTGCTCCCATTCCGCATGGATCATCTGCTCAACCACGTGGTGCACAGGAAAAACTACCTGGGCATCCCTGACCGCCTGAATGAGAGGATCCTCGAGACCCTCCTCCTCCAGCGGCCGCACCGCAGAGAGGTTAAGCGCTTGGAGAGACTCCGTGACCAAAGGGACCAGCTCGTCCCTTCGAAACACCCGAATGATTCGAGCCTGATCTTCCGGCTCCGGGAGCTCCCCGTCTTCTAACTCCTCTGCCTCAGTCTCAGGATCCCCCTCAGCCTCGGAATCCGGAAGACAAAGGGTGTCCTGATCCTGGTCCCCCAACCTGGGTCGCTTGACAGCGGGTTGGGAAGACCGCTGAACCCCCCCCTGCGGATCCTGGGGGGAGAGAGGCGGCCCAAGCCTCTGGCAAGTGACCGGACCGGCTTAAGCGGAAGGCCTGATGCATGAGAAGAACAAAATCTGGGGAAAAGTCTATAGGCGACGCTACTACAGCCGCCTGCTGGAGCTCAGGGACCGACGTATTAGACGCCGGGCCCAAACCAGAAGGGAGGATGCTCGGTGAAGGGACACTGTCCCCCGAAAGAGAAGGTTCCCCGGGCACATGCTGTTCCTTAACTTCAATAGGAAGCTCCAGGTCTGAAGAAACTGCAGCACAGCTCTTGCAGATTCCAGAGTCAGTCAATGTACCTCTGCGGGACCCACAAATTACACACTGAGGTTTGGCAGCCATGCTAAGGCAACCTGCTCTCAGGGAGAAAGAAGGCAACAGGAACAGGGAAACCCACACCAAGGGTACTAACCTTATTCAAATCAGTACAGCTTTAAATTTAAAACTTTTTTTTTACAGAAAACAAAACACTCCCCAGTATCCTAGGGGTGCCCTGAGCAAAATCGCCAGGAAAATAAACCCCAAAAACACCAGGGGAACCTGTGCACAAGTGTTAAAAAGTGCCCTTAAAAAGCACACTTTAGAAAGCCAAAATGGCCGCCGCACTTTTTCACCTGCGGTAAAAAACGGTGCGAAAATACAAAGGTAACCAAATAATATGGAAAAGAAAGAAAACGACCCTCTAATACAGGGCAAGCGAAAAAAATCAGGAAAAAGTGCAATTTGGAAGCCAGGGGAGCCGACAGAGCCTCTGACAATGCACAGAACAGAGAGCTGAAAAGTTAAAGCAAGGAAAATTCCTACCAGCTCAGGGAACAGCAAGGAACTCAGCCCACTTCTCTAAGTGACAGGCAATGTTGCAGCCGGTATGGCTCTTCCCCGTACAGCCTTGGGGAGAGCTCAACCCAGGCTTCAGAGATTCCCAGGCAGGAAGGCAGGAGCCCAAGGCAGGTCTGGCTTCCCCCAGGATGTCCCCTGTGGCTTTTTTTTTTTAAAGATACAGCTACCTAGCAAAGAAATAGAAAATAAAGGACCAGAAAGAAACCCCAAAAGAACAAACTAACTAGTGTTGCTCCTTCAAGTGTCACTTAGCGTGCCCAGAAAGGGCACAGAAGTCCTCCAGCTGCAAGGAGACTGGACACACTGGGGGCTTCTGGGAGCTCTGTCTGCATATATACTACAGAAGATTTGATTGGTCCAGTCTCCCGGCTGCAGGAGGAGGGGCACTACCCGATTGTGGAGGACTAAACTGGATTACCGAACAGGAACATCTGTATTATCGCTGGTGAACTTTCAGGTACTTCTAACAAGTGAGGCTGACTAGTTAAAAATCCAGTTTTATCTCAGAACCAAGCTGTCTATTTGTGCACCTGGCATAAGACACAGATATCCCCACCCTGTTTCCAGCCATGTCTTTGTAATTGCCTTTCAGCAAACTTCATCCCACTGGTCTTGGGCTCTGGAGGGGCACTCATGATGGCAGATGTTAGCTAGAGCGTAGCCAATCCTAAGACGTTTTCTCAGCAAGGAATCTCATTCAGGTTCAATGTCGATCTTAAATTAAAGCAGAGGGAATATTAATCCAATTGAGGTCCCCAAATCTCTTCCTTCTTATTTATGGTTTGAACAGTTTTAGATACAAAGCAATATGAGATTTTCTAAGATAATACCATATGCATATATTCAGTGCTCAGATTTCTCTGGCTACAAAATCCCTTTCCATAAAAATCTTATTCTAAATGACAGTATATATATTTAAGTCACTGGCATGCTCAACCTTGTTAAGTCTCACACAAGTTCTGGAACCTGCAATCTCTAAACTAGAGCATTGGTACTCAAGCTAGTCCTCTGGGCACACCCTGCAGTCTGGTTTTCAAAATAGTATACTGAATATGCAAGAAACAGAGGAATCTTATATATTCATTGTGGGGATCCTGAAAACCCAACTGGCTAGGTATGCGTGAGGACTCGGTTGAGAACTATTGCTCTAGTGAATCGGGTTAACAATTGACTCCTGTGTTAGGAATCGACCGATCTGCACTGCATAGTTCAAATTTTCTTCTATTAAAAGCACTCACTGGGGAAAGGGATCAGGCTTTTTTTTTTTTTTTTTAATGGGAGGAGTGGGTGGGAGAAGGGAGAAACAGCCAGGTCACTAATCCTATACCAATGGAACATGCAATGGGGAATTACGTGTTGCCCTTGAAAATCCACCTACCACTACTAAACAGGGTGTAGGCAGCTCTGTACTGACGTATAGAAGAGCCGGTCCCCTCTCAGTGGAGCTTGCTAAAGGCGAGAACAGAGGGATTGTTGTAAGCCCAGGAAATGGATCATTTGCTTCTGCTAGTTAAGGTGAGCTGCATGAAATCATGTCACATCATCCCCAGCAGCAAAATTCCCGACAAAAGGCAAAGAGAAACCCTTCTACTTACGAGACCCTCAAAATTATGTGCAGACATAATTAGTTTATTTAAAAAAAAAACAAACAGCAACTCTCTAATTTTCTTTAGTAACTGAGATTGTGAGTTCCAAAACACAAAAGAACAGTAAAAGTTAGAATACGGTAATATTTTTAATTGTTTGCAAGTTAGATTAAAAAACAAAACCAAATCTAAGCAAACTATGGGTGTTTCCCAGTTTCGCGCACACACAAAAAATTAAGTTACAGCGTAACGCAGAATCCCTGAACAGGCCTCGCCACTTACCATTAAATGAAAAAGAGCCAGCCGGCTTAAAGCATGCATATCAGGCCGCAAGCTGCCATCTTAACGCCCTTCAACCTTTCACCCCAATGTCATAACCATAGAGACGAAACCTGCAGGGCAGAACGGGAACCACAGAGATGAGCACACGGGGCAGAAAGGACATGCACAAATTTGCCATGAGAATAAACTACTGTAACTTGTTTCTGCAGGTTCACATGGCCCTTTGCAAAAAAAGAAGAAAAAACAGTAATAAATACACGGGGATGCCAACTGAATCCAGGACAGCCAAATAGATGAATCTAGTCCCGGCTGTGACCCCAATGTCTGGTAGATCTGACTCCCGGGAGACAAAACATAACTACGGCTACATGCATGGAATATGGCAAAAACCTAGATGGGGTCAACCTATTTGGTTGACATGGGGGTATAGTGGCACCCCTAGGTATTTACTGATTTTTTTTTTAAATCTTGTTTGTTTTTGACAGTAGCCATATGAATTTGCACATTGGCATTATACTTTGTACATGCTCAGAGACTAAGAGGATTACGCTTTATTTATGTGCATTTAGCTTTTTGGAAGCTCAGTGAGTTCTGGCTGGTTCCCATTGCATTCCTCATCTCGTTCCAGTTTCACCCCATTGCATCTATTGGGAATGGAGTTCTTTCTCCACCCTCTCCCAAAGAAAAGTAATTACTGCATCCCTTTGCTTCAAATGAGATCAGAGTAAAATCAGAATGAGGGGAGGGGTGGGGGTAATCTTGAATGCATACCTCAGTACATGGTGGGATTTGTAGACCTCTTTTCTGCCATTTCACATCAGCTACAGCTATGAGCCCTGACTGCAGGTTTTGGACTGCACAAAGACTGTGAGATGTCAAAATCCAGGACTGGCCCTGCAAACTGTGGAACAGCAGAGTTGCCAAGTTACCCATTTCCAGGAGTGAGATTTTATTTTAACCAATTCTGGGTTTAAATTTGCCGTGCAGTGCAGTATGGAATGTGTAAACCCTGATTTTACCCACTGGAACCAGTGCTGCAGGTCCCATAATGCAACATGATGAGATTGTTAGAAATCCAGGACTGGCTTAAAATTGCATTCCTGGAACTGGGTAACTCGACAGCTCTGAGCTAGCCAGCTAGCGTCAGGACATTCTGGGGCAGCGGCAGTTACCCGAGGATAACCAGCCAGCGTCAATATATATATTCAGTCACTAGCTGATTATCCCAAAGTGGCAAAATGTAGGTACCTGAAAGGCTTGCCTAGGTAGCTAATCAGGCAGCCGCTGAATATGGCTGCTGTCAGCTGCGACACTATCAGGCCAATCCGTGTATTCAATGCCGGTGGCTAGATATGGCCCTGGCATGGAATATCCAGGTTCACAGTTCAGTAGCACTAGCCGCTGCTGCTGAATATCCCCCGCCCCCACCTCCCCTCCATGGGTTTAGATTTATCACTCTTTCATCATTTTTAGTGAATTTTATGACAGCATTAAAGAAATAACACAAATTGAGAGAAAAAAAAAAGAAAGAACTGCAACACACAAACCAATGCATGAATATACAAAGGAATAATAACATTATTAACATCATTAGCTAAAGCAAAACAGTTATACAATTAACATGGATTATGGATCTTAATACTATGTGGAGACACAATTATGAAAAATAAGAGTATCTAGTAATGAATTAGGAGAAAGCAAATACATTGAATAATACTGTAAATTTCATATGCAAGTTAGTCATAATATAAAATCATGATATAATTGCAAGGGCATGAATGAGATAGTCATTATAATAGGAGAGAGGAGATGGGTTCCCACAGCTTCTTAACCTTGGATACCTTGTTAGTCTTTTCAGCAGCTTTAATTTCAAATGTTTAAATTTGTCCTAGGGTATTTTATTTTATTTTTATTTATTTATTTAATTTTCTTATATACCGCGCTCTTTATCAGTGCGGTTTACATACAACATAACTCTGCAGTGCAGGGTGTCTGCACTGTACCTACAAAATAACAATATAACAGGGGGTTATGTACAGGTTTGAGCAGGGTACTATATACAAATAGGTTAAGAACATTTTGGTAAAGAATAGATCAATTAATTACGTGTTGGCTTAAGTAGGTACATGTAGTCGTTGGGGTGATTAAGTATCTACTTGTCGGGGGGATCGGGGTCTGGTCGACATGGATTCAGGCTTAAGTAGTTGTTGCTTGGGTGTTGTATGTGAGGGCTACAGGTCATGGCTGGCTGTAGAAGGCATTCTTGGGAATTATAGTGCTGTAGAAAAAGGTGATGTTTCAGCGCCTTCCTGAATTGGGAGATGTCCTTGATGGCCCTGATAGCAGGGGGTAGGGCATTCCAGCAACTAGGCGTATAAAGCGCGAATGCTCTGCTCCTGGCTGCTTGTGAGCATTTCATGATCTGTCTCGGAAGGGTCAAGGTGTTGATAGCTGCTGATCTTCTTGCCCTGTTGGTGGGTGTGGTCTGAATAAGATCTGTGAGTGATGTGGAAGAGCACTTATTAATGGCTTTATACGTTAGCGTCAGCACCTTTATTTATTTTATTTTATTTATTTATTTAGCGTACATTTATATCCCGCTGCTTCCAGTGATCAGCAGCGGTTGTAACACATGGTGAGGGTGGCTGTACTGGCCAGAAATTAGGTTGAATACACTCTGATTGGGGGGGGGGGGGCACAATAAAATACAAGTTACAGGCTTATAGTTGATTGTTATATACATATTCACAATTGATTGTTATACACCTTTGAAGGCGATCCTACTTTGTACTGGGAGCCAGTGTAGATTTTTTAGGATTGGTGTTATATGGTCCCTCCTTGATGCTCCGTGTAGGAATCTGGCAGCTGCGTTCATAGCTAGTTGCAGAGGGTATGCCACCAAAAGGTAATACTCAAATTAGATGAATCTTTCCAACTGTGAAGAATCATTTGAATTGATAGAGAATTTAAAATATTATAATTTTTTTGGGACTTGGGATTGTCAATTTGTAAAGACAGAGGATTTCAGAATAACATAGCTTGCAGTTAAGGGTATATCAAAGTGAAACAACTTTTGAATATACTTCCAAACCTTTTGCCAAAAATTATTAATCACCTTACATTCAAATAGCACATGAAGAAGAGTACCTTCATAGGTATCACAGTGCCAACAGTTATTGGTGGCCGATAAGCCAACTTTATATTTTTAGTGGGGGTCCAAAGAGCACAATGAGAAATAAAATATAATGACTGAAGTAAACTAGCCGATAATGTGGAACGATTAGCATGTAGTCAGACGTGATGCCAGTCTATAGTAACATCTTCAGGTAAATGAAGATCATTCCCTTAAAACCTTATGTTTATGTTTATTACATTTGATACACCGCTCAGGCCAAAGCATCAGAGCGGTTTACAATAATACATAAATGTTACTGAAAATATGAAAAGAACGCCATTTATAAGATAGGACAGAATAAGAGATACAGTGATAGTCAAGGAAATAGAAGAGACAAGAGGAAGAGAGCAGAAGACATGGAAGAAGGTTTAGTTAGTACTTTATAAAAGGAAGAGGCAATATGACCTTTGCTGAAAATTTTATCTAAGAGAATATAGAGAGACGGCGTGGGAACTAGTGTATCAAGTTTAATAGAGCTTTTTTAAGAATATGCGTTAAACATTGAAGCCAAGCAAAAAATTGATCAGGTTGTAATTTGTATTGGGACATTAAGGTATGAAAAGGAGACAAGATTCGAACCATGAAGCAGATGCACAAGGCACCATACACCTAATGACTGCCATTTCGACCAGGATAAGATTTTGTGATCTATTTTAAATTTGGGGTTATGCCATAAGGAAATTTCATGGGAATGCCAAATAGAGATATCAGGCTTTTTATCGAATTGAAGAAGAGCAAATTGTGTATCTAAAGTAACTTTGTTATTTAAAGTACTGTTATGTAAATCAGTAGGCAAAATATATTTTAGGGGGATAAGTGATATTAGATCTAGTTCAACATCATACCACAATGGCAACAGTTCCTTAGGTGGATCAGAAAGAAGCCAGAATGAACCAAAGCGAACCAGGAAGGCCGTACAATATAGCTGGAAATCAGGGAAGGCGAGGCCTCCAGTGCTTTGGGGTAATTTGAGGCTTTTCAAAGCGATTGTAGGTGGTTTGCATAGTAACATAGTATATGATGGCATATAAAGACCAGCATGGTCCATCTAGTCTGCCCAGCAAGGCGACGAGTAGGTGCACCTGCCGCAATATGCAGGTCACCCCTCCCTATACCTTTGTTTAGGGGTGTACCCACTGCTCCATGCAGGTCACCCCTATTTGTTGAGTTATAAGAGAGAGTTAAGTTTATCTTGATTTTATCCTGTTGCTATAAAGGGATCCACTGTGTCTGTCCCATGCCATTTTGAATTCTGTCACTGTATTTGCCCCCCACCACTTCCATCGGCAGGGCATTCCAAGCATCCATCACCCTTTCAGTGAAAAAGTATTTCCTGACGTTGCCTTTGTTTTCCCCCTTGCAGTTTCATGTTATGCCCTCTAGTTTTACAGCTTCCCCGTCTTTGAAAAATGTGTGTTTCTTCATTAATACTTTTTAAGAATTTTAAAGGTCTGTATCATCATAGAGTGGAGGAGTGGCCTAGTGGTTGGGGCAAGGTACTTCAGGCCGGAAGGTCGGGGGTTCAAATCCCACTAGAGGACAGCAACCGTGGGCCGGAAGGACTGGGGTTTCTAGTCCCACAGGTGCTCCTTGTGGTCTTGGGCAAGCCACTTAACCCTCCATAGCCCATGTTCCCTGTAACATAGTTATCTCCAAGTTATAATGCCCTGTTCAATGTAATTTCAGTTTGTTCAATGTAAACCGCACTGATGCAGAATAGCGCAGTATATAAAAGAATGTAAATAAATAAATGTCTCCCCTGTCCCTCATCTCCTCTTGTATATGCATATTTATGTCTTCAAGTCTCTTCTCATACATCTTCTGGTGCAGGCTCCAAATCATTTTGGTCGCCTTCCTCTGAACCGTTTCCAGTCTTTTTATATGCTTTGTAAGATATGGTCTCCAAAACCGAACACAGTATTCCAAGTGAGGCCTCACCAGCGACTTGTACAGTGGCTTTAGTATCTCTTCCTTTCTGCTGATAATTCCTCTATGTATGCAACACAGCATCTTTCTGACTTTGGCCACCACCTTGTCACACTGTTTCACCACCCTGAGATCATCAGAAGCAATCACGCCAAGGTCCTTCTCGTGGTCCGTGCACACCAACCTCTCGTTCCCTGTTGCATACAATTCCCTTGAATTTCTGCTTCCCAAGTGCATGATACTGCACTTCTTCACATTTAAATCTTAACTGCCAAGCATTAGACCATTCTTCCAGCTTTTGTAGATCCTTCCTCATGTTATCCACTCCCTCAGGGGAGTCCACTCTGTTGCAAATTTTTGTGTCATCTGCAAAAAGGCAGACTTTTCCATTCAGTCCTTCAGCAATATCACTCACAAATACATTGAACAGTACCAGTCCCAGGATCAATCCCTGGGGAACACCACTAATCACCTTCCTTTCATCCGAGTGAGTTCCGTTTACCATCACCTTCTGTTGTCTGTTAGTCAACCAATTTCTGATCTAGTTCACCATCTTGTGACCCATCCCCAGGCTGTTCAGTTTATTGATAAGCCTCCTATGAGGAACAGTATCAAAGGCTTTTCTGAAATCTAGGTAGATCACATCCATCGCATGCCCTTGGTCTAGTTTTCTGGTCACCCAGTCAAAGAACTCAAATCAGATTTGTTTGACAAGATCGTCCTTTGGTGAAACCATGTTGCTTTGGATTATTCAACCTGTTGGTTTCGAAGAAGTCCACTATTCGCTCTTTCAGGAGCACCTCCATTACTTTTTCCACCTTACTGTCCTGTAGATTGTCACTTCTTCCCTACTGCCACATTTGTGAAGAGGTACCACATCAGCCCTTCTCCAGTCTTGTGGAACTTCTCCTATTTCCAAGGATCTATTAAAAACATCATTTAAAGTCCTTGCAAGAACCTCTCTGAGCTCTTTCAGTATCCTGGGATGTATCCCATCCAGTCCCATGGCCTTGTCCACTTTCGGTTTTGCAAGCTGTTCTAACACATCTTCTGTGAATGGTGTGGTATCTCTGCATTCCCATTTGTATATTTGTCAGTCACAGGTGGTCCTTCCCCAGGATTTTCTTTATTAAAAAAATAAATATTTGTTTAGCATTTTTGCTTTTTCAATGTCACTTTCCACGAATCCATTCTCGGCACTTCTGAGTCTTGCATTTCCAGCTCTGATCTTCCTCGTCTCCTGAATATACCTGAAAATGTTTTGCCTCCATGCTTCAGATCTTCAGCCATCTTTTCTTCCGTCTTTGCTTTTGCTATCCTTATTTCTCTTTTGATCTTTTTGTTTTAGTTTTATTTTGTTCTGTGTTCCTCTGTTTGCAAACTTCTGAATTATATGAAAGCTGTGGTTTTTGCCTTTCCTCCTCATCTCTCCGGGCCAGTCCAGGAACCTTAGGGTTGTCAATCTCCTTCAGCAGCTGAGGACTGAAAGCTGAAAGTTTTGCTGACAGCCTATACCACTCCCCCCCGGTGTCAGTGACTCAGACTTTCAGTCCTCAGCAGCTGAACAGGACGTGGGGCTGACAGGCTCCCTGGAGAGAAGAGAAGGAAAGGATTAGTTAGGCGAGGTTATTAAGGAGGTTTGGCTCTGGCTGGGCTCTAACTCCGGTATATTTCCCTTGTTGAAATAAAGTATTAAAAAAAAACAACGGGACGGGCCTTAGCTGCGGACATTGACAGCAGCTTGAAGGGGCAGAGCCTGTCTTGTTTCTGAGGACCCGTCCATTTTGAGGGGGAAAGGACCTGGGAGCCCCAGAATCCGCCCACCTCTCTTAGGGGTCGCGATCTCCATCTCCCGCTAGCAGCGGGGAAGCGGGGAGTCATCGGCTCAGTGTGCTGCGCTCAGGTGGGTGTTTGTTTTTCATTGCTCTAGGGGTTTCAGTGCTAGTAAGGACTGGCAGCGTTCAGCTGAGCGTGCACGCCGTAGCAGGAGCAGGTTGTGAGGCAGTCGGGAGTGTCAGACATTTGCTGCATATTCAGGGGGTCCGGCGATCTGCCGTTCTGTGGGTCGGTGTTTTTGCGCGTGATCGAAAGGAGCAGAATGGAAGGCAAGTCAGCTTCGGGGGAGTTAGATAGGCCACAGGGCTCGTTGGAAAAGGCGGGAACGGCAGCCATTTTGGTGAAGGCAGCCCTTTTTCCCATGCGGCAGCACAAGCAGGGTAAAAGGAAGATGAAGTCCAATAAGGAGGCTTCTTCTGAAATTAAGGCACAGCCTGAGGCTCAGGAGGGCTTCTCATCCTTGTTCTCCCCAGATTTCATTTTAGCGTTGCATAAGGCCTATACTTTAAAGGTGTCTCAGACTGTCAGCAGTTCCGCGGGTCCCAACCTCTTTGAGGGGGAGAAACCTGAGTTGAGCGGGATGGACCCTAGAGAGGGCTCTTCCCAAAAGAGTGCGGGCACAAGGACAGGCTTCGATGGCTTCGAGCCACAGATCCCAGCACTTCAGGTGGTGGAGGAGGGGGAAATCCTCTCTGAGGCGGACATTGATCCTTGATCTGGGGAATTAGAAGGAGAGATTGCACCGGGCGAGGACCCAAATGTGTTTCGGGTCTTTCGCAAGGAGGAGCTGGGTGCGCTTATTACTCAGTCCTTGGCTGCGCTAAATATTCTTTGGCCATTGGTGCCGCAGGAGCCGCTTGAAGATCCTTTGTTGCAAGGCTTTAAGGCGGAGCAGCGCTGTTTTCCCATACACTGAGTAATTAAGCAGATGATAGAATCTGAATGGGAATTCCCGGAGGCTACCCTGCGGGGTAGCCATGCCATTGGTCGCCTCTATCCTGTTCCACAGGACGAGAGGGAGTTGTTGAGAATGCCTAAGGTGGATGCGTTGGTTTCGGCAGTGACAAAGAAGACAACGATTCCGGTGGAAGGGGGAGCAGCACTTAAAGATCTGCAGGATCGTAAGCTGGAAGTGCTTCTCAAGCAGGCCTTTGATTCTAGTGCACTTTTTCTGCAGGCATCCATTTATGGAGCGTATGTGTCTAGGGCTTCTATCCGTTGGCTCCAAGGGGACGCCAGTTCGGATGGAGGACAAGGTTCTGCCGCAGAGGGAGCAAAGTTGGAGTCAGCGGCAGCTTACCCGGCGGACGCCTTCTATGATTTGGTTAGGATTTCTGCAAAGTCCATGGCATCAGTAATTGCCGCCAGATGGTGCCTTTGGCTGCGGAATTGGGCAGCGGACTCATCCTCGAAGTCTAGGCTCAGTAAGCTCCCCTATAAGGGCAAGCTGCTCTTTGGGGAGGCCTTAGAGAAGATTGTAAAGGATTTGGGTGATTCCAAGGGAGGCCATTTACCAGAGGATCGGCCTAAGGCACCCAGACCAGGAACTTTGCAACAAGGGCAAGGTAGAGATTTTCGCAGGTTCCGAGGGGCTTATTTTGCTCCCTATCAAAGGGGCTGCTTTGTGGCTCGGGGTCAGCCCTTTCGAGGGGCTAGAGGGTTCAGCAGGGGCTATTTCAACGCCCAGCAGAACTCTGCAAAAAAAGCACAATGAAGGTCGGCTGGTCCAGGCAGAGATCCCAGTAGGAGGCCGCTTGCAGGACTTTCTGCCTGCCTGGACCGCGATAACTACGGACAGATGGGTGCTGGAGATCATCCGAGACGGGTATGCGCTGGAGTTCTCACCCATTGGTGGAAGCCTTCGTTTTGTCTCCACGTGGACCGGGGACAAAAAGACAAGCGATAGACGACACGCTTCAGCGTTTGTTGCAGCTGCAGGCGGTAGTGCTGGTGCCTCAAGACCAGTGCGGATTAGGTCGATACTCAATTTATTTTGTGGTTCCCAAAAAAGAAGGGTCTTTTTGACCGATTCTGGACCTCAAGCATGTGACCTGGTCGTTGCGGGTGCCGCATTTTCGGATGGAGACGCTGCAGCCAGTTATTGGAGCGGTAAGGCCAGGAGAGGTGCTCTCGTCCATAGATCTCATGGAGGCTTATCTGCACATTCCTATCAGAGCAGATCATTAACGTTTTTTTGCGGATTGCCGTTCCCAGGGGGCATTTTTAGTTTCGGGCATTACCGTTCGCCCTGGCGACGGCACCACGTACTTTCACAAAGGTAATGGTGGTGGTCGCAGCAAGTGCATCCTTATCTGGACGATTGGTTGATCCGGGAAGGTTCTCTGCCGGAGTCGGTCGCAGCAACCTCACGAGTAGTACAGGTCCTGGAGCAGCTTGGGTGGGTCATCAACCGAGCAAAGAGTCAATTGGAGCCGGTGAGGCGGCTTACTTACCTCGGGGCCTTGTTCGACACGGAAGTGTGTTCCTGCCCGAAAACAGAGTGCTAAAGATCTTGGATCAGGTGCAAGAGTTCTTGCGGCTGCAGGCGCCATAGGTGTGGAGATACTTGCAGCTGTTGGGGTCCATGGCAGCTGCCTTGGACCTGGTTCCGTGGGCCAGGATGCATATGCGCCCTCTGCATTGCTTTCCAGATGGTCTCCGCAGCATCATCCTCTCTCGCAAAGGTTGGTCTGTCCGGAGGTAGTGCGCAACAGTCTGCTCTGGTGGTTGGACACAAATCATCTTCAGGCAGGAGTCCCCTTGGAGCACCCAGAATGGGTGTTGGGCACCACGGATGCCAGTTTATCGAGCTGGGGAGCCCATTGTCAGACTCGCGTGGCCCAGGGGGTCTGGTCCTCGGAGGAGAGCACTTGGTCGATCAATCGATTGGAGCTCAGAGCGGTGCGTCTCGCGCTTCAGCAATTCGGAACTCTGCTCGCAGGGAGAGCGGTGCGCGTCTTCTCCGACAATGTGGTGACGGTATCATATATCAACAGACAGGGAGGCACGGGCAGTGCTCTCTTGCTGGAGGAGAGCCAGGAGTTGATGCTGTGGGTGGAAGATCATCTTTTGGCTTTGTCGGTGGCACATGTAGCAGGAAAGGACAATGTGCAGGCCGACTATCTCAGTCGAAATGTTCTCGATCCCGGGGAATGGGAACTGAACGCGGCTGTCTTTCACGACCTTACGAAGCGCTGGGGGCAGCCGGTGATGGATCTGATGGCTACGCTTGGCAATGCCAAAGCGTCTCGTTTTTACAGCAGATGCAGGGAACACATGTCAGGGGCTCGATGGGCTGGTGCAACCCTGGCCAGTGGGCGATCTTCTGTAAGTGTTTCCTCCTTGGCCTATGATCGGCTGGGTCATTCGGCGAATAGCGGGGCACAAGGGGAAGGGGAAGCCTTGGTATGCAGATCTGATACGCCTTTTAGTGGATTTCCCTTGGAGGCTACCAGATCGACTCAATCTGTTGAGTCAGGGACCCATTCTAATGCCGCAAGTGGATCGGTTCTTGCTTACGTCTTGGCTCTTGAAAGGGAACGGTTGAGACGTAGGGGATATTCTGCATCGGTGGTGGCCACGATGTTGCAGTCTAAGAGAAAGTTGACTTCCTTAGCGTACGTTCGAGTATGGCGTGTTTTTGAGACTTGGTGTGCGGAGCGTGGTATTAGACCTTTTTCGGCGGCGTTACCGGAGATTTTGTCATTCCTTCAGGAAGGACTGGATAAGGAGTTAGCTCTCAGCACCCTCAAGGTTCATCTGGCTGCCATGGCTTGCTATAGAGGAGCAGTGCAAAGAAGGAGGTTGACAGCGCATTTGGATGTGCAACGGTTTCTTCGGGTGGCCAAGAATATCAGGCCGCCGGTAAAACAGGTAGTGCCAGCATGGGATTTGAACGTGGTGCTGGAAGCGTTAACGCAGCCGCCTTTTCAGCCAGTGTCATCGGTGAGCTTGAGAGAACTGTCGTGGAAGACCGCTTTCCTTGTGGCGTTGTGTTCGGCTTGAAGGATTTCGGATCTGCAGGCTCTATCTTGTAGGGAGCCGTACCTTCAGTTTTTGGCAGAGAAAGTGGTGTTGCGGCCGGTGCCCTCTTTTCTGCCTAAGGTGGTATCATCTTTTCATGTAAATCAGTCAGTTGCACTTCTGATTTTTTTCAGGGCTAAAAGGTTCTCGAGTGGATCGATCGCTGCGGAAGTTGGATCTGGGATGAGTGTTGAGAAGGTACCTCAAGAGAACAGTCCTTTGAAGGTCAGATAGGTTGTTCGTGCTTTTCAGGGGACCACGTAAAGGAAAGGCGGCTACCAAAGCTTTGATTGGCCGGTGGGTGAAACAGGCTATTGGGGCGGCGTATGAAGCCGGGGGAAAGTCACCACCTGACAGACTCAGAGCTCATTCTACTCGAGGTCAAACGACGTCTTGGGCTGAGTTTGCTTTGGTTCCTCCGGTGGATATTTGTAGAGCCGCAACCTGGTCATCACTGCATACTTTCACGAGGCACTATAGGTTGGATGTTCATGCCAGGGGAGGATGCGAAAGTAGGGGCCTCGGCCATTGTGGCAGGGTTCGCGGGTCCCTCCCGATTTTAGGTACTGCTTTGGTACTGCCCTAAGGTTCCTGGACTGGCCCGGAGAGACGAGGAGGAAGGAGAAATTAGGTCTTACCTGTTAATTGCCTTTCCTTGAGTTTTCTCCGGGCCAGTCCAGGGCCTACCCAGTTTGTCGGAGTAGTGTTTTGAGAGGCTGACCATAGCGCAAGAGGTGTTAGAAAGTTGTATTCTGGTTGGTGTGGATTTTGGGGCTTCCTCGGGGAAAACGGGGGGCGCTCTGTAGGTGACAGGTAAAAAAAAAAAAAAAACGGAGTTGATGCAAATGAAGACATCCTCAAAGGAAGTATACGTAGCTATCAGCACGGTTGAGAGAAAAATTAAGGCAAAGAGGCAGGACAGAAAACCGGAAGTTCACAATGTGCAAGTGGTTAGGTTTTCTTGTTTTTTTGGTTATGTCTCCTAGGTTAGTGTTAGAATTAGGCTGCTTTGACAATAGGAGACTGAGTCACTGACACCAGGGGGAGTGGTATAGGCTGTTAGCAAAACTTTCAGTTTTTAGTCAGCTGCTGAAGGAGATTGACAACCCTAAGGTTCCTGGACTGGCCTGGAGAGAACTCAAGGAAAGACAATTAGCAGGTAAGGCCTAATTTCTCCTTATTTGTGCAGCCACTTCTTCAAAGAATCAAATAGGATCTGTTGCCCCTTGTATTGATTCCTTTAGTTTAGCTCACTGCAATTCCATTTCCCTTACTACCCTGCCAACTCCTCCTCCTTGGTCATTTTACTGAAGTCAGCATTTTTGAAGTCTAGGACTTTGAGCTTGCTATGATTGAACTCTGCCTTGGCTTTTATCTCAAATCACACTGTATGAGGATTGCTGCTGCTCACATGGACATTCGACACACTATCTCCGTTGGTGAGTACTAAATCCAGCATCAAACTTTCCCTAGTCAGTTCCATCCTCATTTGTCTAAGCAACGCATCTTGAAAGGCACCCACAATTTTTTTTTACTTCTTTCCATATTTACAGAAGGAATACTCCAGTCCACATCGGGTAGATAAAAGAAACCCAATATGATCACTTCCCCCTTCATGGATACCTTTGCAATATCAATAATCAAGAGTCTATCCATTTCTTCAGTTTGAGTTGGAGGCCTGTAGACCTACTTGACATAGCATGCACCCACACTGCTAAGGACAAACCCTTTATAATGCTGGGTGACTTCAATCTCAACTCGGCTCCAAAAGCACAAGTCTATCTGTTCCTCGAAGCTATGGACTTCACACAAATCATCAACATACCCACGCATAGGAGAGGAAACACCCTAGATCTACTGTTCATTCCAAACAATATCCAATCAGCCACGCACCACATCTCTTGCCAAGTGACACCCGTTCTATGGTCAGTCTACCACACAATCACCTTCAATCTACCACTGCTCAACTACAACGCCTCAAAACACATTCAAGCTCAAACACTTCGAAGGTTTAAGGAATTCAACAAACAGGAGCTGCTAAATCACATCATACCAAAACTAGACTTAGACACAACAGACCTCACATCACTCGCTGACAGATGGAACAATATCAGGGCTGGCCCGTCCATTGAGCGAGAATGTTTTTTTGCACAGGGCCCCGCATTTCAGGGGGCCTCGCGCAAAGAACATTCTGCTTTAAAAATAAATTAAATTTAAAAAAAAAAAGCTGTCGGCTGCCGTGAATCGAGTGTCCCGCAGGGCCCCCCTTGCCCGGCTGAGCCTCTCAGCGATGGCTTTCAGATCCGCGAAGGGAGAGTGTCTCCCTCGCGGCTCTGTTAAGCCCGCAGGGGCTGATGGGAAATTCGGCTCTGTTAAGTCTGCAGGGGCAGATGGGAAATTTCTCATCAGCCCCTGCAGGCTTGAGGGAGACGCTGTCCCTTCGCAGATCTGAAAGCCATCGCGGAGAGGCTCAGCCGGGCAGGGAGGGCCGCGTGGGACACTCGATTCTGATGCGGCGGTGGCAGCAGCCAGCTTTTTTTTTTTTTTAAATTTTCCCTGGGCTGAGAGGGGTTAGGACTGGTAATGGGCTGTGGGCTGATGGGGGGGTTAGGACTGGTAATGGGCTGTGGGCTGATGGGGGGGGGGGGTTAGGACTGGTAATGGGCTATGGAGGGGGTTAGGACTGGAAATGGGCTGTTGGGGGGGTTAGGACGGGAGGTGGGCTGATGGGGAGTTAGGACTGTTAATGGGCTGTGGGCTGATGGGGGGTTAGGACTGGTAATGGGCTGTGGGCTGATGGGGGATTAGGACTGGTAATGGGCTATGGGGGGCTAGGACTGGAAATGGGCTGATGGGGGGTTAGGACTGGAGATGGGCTGATGGGGTTAGGACTGGTAATGGGCTGTGGGCTGATGGGGTTAGGACTGGTAATGGGCTATGGGGGGCTGTCTGGAAATGGGCTGATGGGGTTAGGATGAAGTGGGCTGATGGGTTAGGACTGGTAATGGGCTATTGGGGAGGTTAGGACTGAAAGTGGGTTGATGGGGGGCTAGGACTGGTAATGGGTTGGGGGGTTGCTAGGACTGGAAATGGGCTGAGTGGAAGGGGAGGCTTGAACTACAAATAGCTGATGGGGACGAGGACTTGGAATGGAAATGGGCTGAGTGGAAGGGGGGCTTGAACTGCAAATAGCTGATGGGGAGAGGGGCTTAGAATGGAAATGGGCTGTGAGGGGAGGGAGCTAGGACTGGAAATGGGCTGATGGAGCAGCTAGGATAGGACTGGAAATGGGCTGTTGGGGGGAGCTAAGATTGGAAATGGGCTGTGTTGGGGGCTTGGATTGAAATGGACTCATGGAGGGGCTAGAACTGGAAGTAGGCTCATGGGGGGCTTGGATTGGAATTGGGCTGAGTGGAGGGGAGCTAGGATTTGACATGGGCTGATGGTGGGGCTAGGGAATGACTAAAAATGGGCTGATGGGGGGGGCTGGGATTGGAAATGAGCTGATGGAGGGACGGATAGGACTGGAAATGGATGGGGGAGCTAGGACTGGAAATGGCTGATGGGGGGGCTAAGACTGGTAATGGGCTGATGCAGGGACTAGAAGGGAGAGGATTCTGGGTGAGGCTGGAACTAGAAGGGAGCTGATGCTGGTGGAGGATTAGAATGGGATGGGGCTGGGAGAGTGAAATGGAGAGGGGAAAAATATTTTGTGTGGGAGGGATGAAAAATCTACAATTGGCCGGGTATTGGGGGAGTAAGTGGGGATTGAGGATGGAGGGGTAAAATTTGAGTGAATGAAATAGGAATGAGGAAAGAGCAAAAGGAGAAAGATTAGTATGTTAAAGCAGATGTAGAGAGAGAGAATGGGAAAAAAAACCTAGAAGGACAAACGGACAGCAGACGATGGAGAGTTAGCAGAAGACACAAAGAAACCAGAATAAAGTGGCTGGAGCAATTGCAACTGAAAAAATACACAAAAGGTAGAAAGATATCTCTTTATTTTCAATATATTAACTGGAATATGTCAGCTCTGGGAAATGTGCATCATTAACGTCTGCGCTTTGTTTAGTACAAGAGGAAATTTAATTTATAGTTTTATTTCTACAGTGTTGTTGTAAATTCCAAGTTTGGCTTTTGGGGTTCCCAGTTTAATTATTGCCTTCCTGTTTCTAACTTGTGTTTCCTTGTTTGGTGATGGTTTATGTTCTGCATGTGTAACTGAGCTGAGGTATTCTGTTTATGTAATTCCTATTTGACATTGCCACTTGTTTTCTTTCCCCAGTAGGTCATTTATTATTGTTCTCTGAAATGTATTGGTTTAATATTTGCAGTGTTGCCTTTTGATAGGTAGGGTATGATGTTTTATGAGTCCTGGTAGTGCTGTTAGGATACGGCAGGTTTGCTATGGGTTCTAAATGGGCAGCGTTTGTAGTAGTTCCTAATGTGCCTAGCAGTTGGCACTGGATTATAGTAATGTAGAAATCTTTTAGTCTTTCTTTATCCATACACTCATTAAGAGGCATGTTTACTAAAAGTTAGTGTATAGTAACATTATGCAAATATTTATGCAAATGAGGCCACTTATGCAAATGAGGCCCCGCACCGAGTCTCCGCACATGGCCTCGCACCCCCCTTGGGCCGCCCCTGAACAATATCATCACGCCATACGCAACCATCCCACAGAGAAAAGGCCTGTTAGATGTATTTCAGCCCCCTGGTACTCCAGTGAAATCAAAAAGGCCAAACATGAACTATGACAGATTGAATGTTGTTGGAGGAAGACAAAGAAAACATCACACCTGATTGAATACTCATCAAAGCAAGATGAATACAATAAGCTAATTCACAAACAGAAAAGGGACAATCACGCAAACCTGATCCTTAAGTCATTAAACAAACCCAGAGAATTGTTCACCATAATAAAATCCTTCACACGTGCATAGGCCATCCAACCTCAAATTGAGATGCAACCAGCACACCTCCAGAACAAGCTAACTCCCTGCAAAAGCCACAGCAGTAAAGACCAGTCCCCCTCTCCCCACCAATCTCAGAACACAATGCTGGAAAACATTCACGCCTGTATCATCAAAACTGCTTGATCAAATAATCTCAATGCTCAATACCACAACGTCACCACTTGACCCTTACTCCGTCTCCTGGATAAAGATGACCAGAAAGGAGCTCCTCAAAATACTAAACCTCTCACTTTCCCACAGAATCATGCCTGCAGAACTTAAGACAGCATCCATAAGACCTATCCTGAAAAGCTCCACTGCGCTTATTAACCTACCCAGCTCATATAGACCCATATCCAGCATCCCCTTCCTTGCAAAGATATCAAAAAAGATGTTCAGTTACAGCTACAAGACTTTGTAGAAGCTTCTGCTCCACTGGACTTGCAACAGCACGGGTTTAGAACCAACCACTGGGCGGAAACATTAACCAAGTAGCTGGACCCGGTGCTCTCTCCTTCCCACCATCACCCCCCCTCTTTTCCTTCCAACTACCCCACCCCCGGTCCCACAAACCTCAGACAACTGCTCTTGGAAGCAACTGGTCGCAGCTTTATTACCAATTAACATATTGAACATTATGAACAAGGATAAACATCAAACTAACCCCAGCGGAGCGTTCAGTCACCAGCCGTGCAATTAGCAAGGTGACCTTGCCTCCACCCTTACTGCGGTCAAGCCACCGGCAAAGTTCCTACCACCCCTATCCGACTTCACCATATCACTAGCAAAATTCTTCCAAGGGTTATCCGGGTCGTGGGCCCCCCGCCCCAAGTAGCCTAAGGCTCCGGACCCCAGACACCTCTGGGATCCCGCTCTCCCCCCAAGCTGCGACACCCCTAATCCCCCCCCCAAACCTCCCCATGATATATCATGTGGGAGGGTGGGAAGCTCCACAGCAACCTCCCTCACATTTATTTATTTATTTACATTCTCTTATATACCGCGCTATTCTGCATCAGTGCGGTTTACATTGAACAAACTGAAATTACATTGAACAGGGCATTATAACTTGGAGATAACTATTTTACAGGGAACATGGGCTATGGAGGGTTAAGTGGCTTGCCCAAGACCACAAGGAGCACCTGTGGGACTAGAAACCCCAGTCCTTCCGGCCTGAGGTTGCTGTCCTCTAGTGGGATTTGAACCCCCAACCTTCCGGCCTGAAGTACCTTGCCCCAACCACTAGGCCACTCCTCCACTCCACATGTGCTCCGGCCTACGTTGCCGACCCGAGCACATGCACCACCGCTGCTCCAATTGGCTCCCCTGCGCTTGCTACCGTGGGCGGAGCCAATCAGTTTGAAGGACGCGTCCTTGCCTCAGAAGCGCCCCCACCTCCTCGACAAGGTGCGCGCAGGGTCCCGCACCGGGCCGAGCACCCGGTTACCCACGGGCGTCGGGACCCTGCCTACGCCCTTTCACTAACCAGGTAGCCGGATCCAGTGCTCTCTCCTTCCCACCATCACCCCCCCCCCCCCCTGGTCCCACAAACTTCACAGACAACTGCTCTTGGAAGCAACTGGTCGCAGTTTTATTACCAATTAATATATTGAACATTATGAACAAGGATAAATGTCAAACGAACCCCAGCAGAGCGTTCAGTCACCAGCCGTGCAATTAGCAAGGTGACCTCTCCTCCACCCTTGCCACGGTCAAGCCACCGGCAAAGTTCCTACCACCCCATCCGACTTCGCCATATCACTAGCAAAAGTCTTCCAAGGGTTATCCGGGTCGTGGGCACCCCGCCCCTGCCCCAAGTAGCCTAAGGCTCCGGATCCCGAACACCTCCGGGATCCCACCACTGGCACAGGCCCCCTGAAGTGCCTGTGCCACCCCCCCCCCCCCCCAGTATCAAGCTGTGACCAGTGGGTGTCCCTATGCACCACACGCTTCAATGGCTCCTGACAGTCATTCAAAAGCAAGTCCACCCCTACCGGAAATAGATGAACCCCATCACTCCGATACAATCCTGCACAAGCCACCTCTGCCTATGAGCGCTGCACCTGATACCCACCGTGCTCGTAAACCCACCTCCCGATTTGCCTATTGATTTTTGTCAGACCCTTAGACCACCTACGTAGCCCCCAGCACGCCAGTCTGGGTACAGTATCAGACCAAATCAACACCACCCCCCCAAACATCCTCAGCACCAAGGCAAGATCTTTCTTCGCCGCATTGATCAGCTGTTTGCATATCCAGGATGTCAACACGTTGCCTCCCAGATGCAGCAGCACGATCGCCGGCTGCTTCCTTAGGCGCACACGGTGTCGAAGCAAAGGCATCAGCTGTGGCCACCGCAGCCCCCGCTCGCCCAGCCATGAAACTGACACCAACCCCGGATCCAGTCCAAGGTTTAGCCTGATCGGCTGCACTGCAGCTCGCTGACCAGCCCAGTACACAAAGGAGTGCCCCAGCATCCAACAATCCCACACACCGTCCCGTATCTGCAACAGAAAATAAGTTAACATCCCCCCTTGGCCATTTGTCCTGCCACCTTCATAAACAAACATATCCCCTAAACGCCCTGGACCGCCATCTGCCGATGCGTTGTATCTGCCCGCCCAACAGCCCCGCCGCCGCCACACTGGTCGCCGCCCCGATACGAAAAGAATGCGCAGAAAAAGACTTGGGTCTTCCCCCATTCTCTGCAAAACCATCCATAGCATCGCCGACACCTGAAACCTTGTCAGTAACCATGTGTCATGATGGAGAAAGAGCCCACCCTCTACCTCCAGACAAACCCACAAGTACTCCCGCATCGCAGCTACTGGGCATGTGAGCCCGCCAATCCCCCTCAGGACCACCCACAAGCCCCATCCTTGCTGGTCCGTTTTGGGCTTTGCTAGGAGTACCCGTAACTGCCCACCGTCAATCTGGACGTGCTGGTGTCGCAAACTACTTCCCTCTGTTGCCTTCCACAAATTTGCCACCAATTCCCCCACCCGGAAGGCGCCAAAGAAAGCCAGGCTGAACACTGCCTGGAAGAGTGCGGCTTCATACCGCGACTCCGCGACTGAAGTTAAAGTGTGACATAGTCCTATGAGTAATTCATGCGTAATCAGCCTCCGATGAGCCCGCAGAGTCGGATGCAAACACTCCCACCCCTGCAGTAACCTATGAGCCAGGAACCCCCCACCCGGGGAACCCCAACCGACCGCTCTCATGAAAAACGCAAACCCTGCCAAATGGCCCCGCACAGATGATCTAGTCGCCCCTTGACCCTTAGCACTGAGAATATACTGCCCGATTAATTGATTCGACACTGCCCCCGTCAGCCATCCATGCGCTCGCAAAAATTGCATGACTCTCTCACAACCTCTCCGATAAGCATCCCATGTCTGCTCTGCCACCGAACTCTGCAGCAGCTCTCTCATCTCCGCAGGCCACCGCTCCATAAGCTCCAGGGGACCCTGAGCCCTTCCGTGTCCGCTTCCAGCGCCAACTTCCGAAACCGGTTCCAGTGTAAACGGGAAAGAGCATCAGCAATTCCATTAGTATGCCCCGGGATATGTTGGGCCTTCAACCCCACATTCATACGCAAACAGGACAATACCACAGCTCTCATCAAGGACGCCACTTGCAGACATCGCGGAGTGTAATTATTACACTCGCCATCGCCTCATTATCACACCACCATACCAACTTGCGATTCTGCAGTCTGTCCGGCCACAACTCCAACGCAACTCCTATAGGAAACAGTTCCAAAAAGGTGATATTCTTTAGCAGCCCTGCTTCCTGCCACGCCTGTGGCCACTTATTGGCACACCATGCCCCTCCAAAGTATATTTCCAGACCTACGTCTCCTGCCGTGTCCGTGTGCAGCTGCAAGTCTTCACTAGAAATCTCTGCTTCCCTTAAGACCGACCGAAGTCCTTCAAAAAGAAATCCCAAACCCGCAAATCCTCCCGTATCACCCTGGACACTCGAATGCGGTGATGAGGCTTCCCCACCCCCGCTGTCGCTGCCGCCAATTGGTGAATAAATACACGCCCCATTGGAATTACTCTACAGGCAAAATTTAGCGATCCAATCAATGCCTGCATCTCTTTCAACGTTAGCTTCGACGAAGCCAACACATTAGCCACCAGAACCCATAGCGTCTCCATCTTTTCTATCGGCAGGTGTGCTACCATTTGTTCGGAATCCAACTTGACTCCTAAGAAGGTGATCCTCGTCCCCAGGCCCTCCGGAATAACAAAACCCAACTGAAACCCTAACTGTAAAACTTACTTATCCCCTTTTCTTGGGTAGTGGCGAAACCACCTGCTTAACACCTCCACCCTTATTGGCGTAGGGGCCAAGCCAAATAATGCCTCACTACTTGGAGGCCAGCGCGGGGGGAAACACGGCACCTTTTTTAATGCATTTTACCGCCGAATGCCCCCGCCGCATACCGAGCAAACATGTCGGAACTTGCAGTCCGAGAAAGGGCACAAGGACTTGTTAAACCTCCAGCACAAGTCCCCAACACTTCCTGCGACCGGTTTGGTCTGCGGTCCCCCCACCACGAAAGGAACGGTTAATCCCCATATTGTTCACCGTCCCTCCCCTCCCCAACCCCCCCCCCCCCTATTTGCTCGGACCGACATCTGGGTGAGCCACAAGTTAATATCCTGGATTCCCCAAGTTAACAACTTGTTCTCCTCCATTTTATCCCAAAACATTTCATCGTAATTGAGCCATGACCAGTCTTCGTGGGTCTGGGATGCTTCCAGTATGGTGTCCGCATATGCCAGCAACATCCCATATTGCTCCGGATTGTGTGGCCCCACACACTAGCCAAATGTAAGAAAGCCCTCACCCAGTTCACGACATTCCTAGTGACCTTCTTGTCCTCCTTGCACTTTTCTCTGCTCTCACTGGATTGTGTCCGCCCCTCCATCAAGCGAAAAATGTCTATATATTTCCGCTTCCGAATCTTACGCCGCATTTTCCTTGGCACCCCTTCCCACAACTAGGATAAGGTTGCTAAAGTAGGAGTCCCACTCCTAGCCCTGCTCCCCGTCGTCACCCCGCCCTGCACCCCTAGCCTTGCACCATAATCTCCCGTAGACGCCCCTGAAGAACCTGAAGAGGATGACGAATCCGAACTCCGCCACCGCCGATACGCGTGCTTCCTCTTCCTGCTCGCCTTTCCTGACCCCTCTGCCTGCGAACCGCTCCCGGGACCCACCGCTACTTGCTCGATCTGTAACTCACCGCTCTCAGCCGCCGGCACCGGCACCAGCACCAGCACCGGCACCGTTGGGCGCAGCACCTCTTGAGGAGGATCCTCCATCAACTGCCGCTCACTGCCTCCTCGAGTAGCCACTCCCACCGCTGAAATTCCTCGTGTAGCTGTGGATGGCGTGTCCATATTCACACGAGGCTGTCCACCTGTTCCGTGCACTAGTCCTGGAGGGCGTCATAAACGGCACCTGTGGAGAGACAAAAGAAAATGCAGGAGGGAGAAAACCCAGCGACTATGCCGGTTGCCAAGCCCCCGCCCACTCGGCCCTGGACGGGCCCTGACCTCCCCCCATCCAATGCTCCCATGCATACTGACACCCGGGAGAACTGTAATCCATTGGTTCTGTGGGCCCGCTCCCCATGGAAAACTGTCCGCCCGCCCCAACACCGGACACCCCATACCCCACCCTGTCCCCCAGACCCCCTCTCCCTTTCACCCTTGCTGAGACCAGAGTCCCAACCCCCTGACCTGGCATTACCTGTACACCCCCTGCCGTATCGGCCACCAACCCCTCATTGGGCCCTCCCTGTCCACTTCCGATGGTGGACGGAACAGCGTCGTCAACCACCAGGCCCCCCATCCTCATCTGTGCCCCTGCCCCTCGCCCCTGAGCTCTGCAGCCCCCCCCCAGCCCACTGAACTAAAATCTGGGTCTCCCCTCACCCCCTTGTAGACCGACGGGCACGAACCACCCCTTGACGTGTGGCTGGGGTCCCTGACCGACCCCGTGGCCAACATGCCTCCCCCTTTCCCCCCCATGACCTCTTTGACCCCCAACCGGCCTGGCTAGATATGCCCTGCTGGCCCCATGACCCCTGACCTGGCGTCCTTTCTTCCCAGGCATCTGTTCACCAACTGAGACACCTGTCTTCTCCCCCATGATATCCTCTGCTATTTACTTTCTCTTTTTTTTTTTTTTTTTAAACAAAGCCAAACTCGCCTGCACCTCCGACTTCAGGCATGCGGGCTCCGCCGAGCACGAGGATTTCAGGCCCCTGCTACTGCCAGCATGGGCTCTACCGAGCCCTTCGATGTCAGGGCCTGCAAACGCCGCTGCCGCTCCAAAACGCTGCTGCTGATCCACCACACACACCGGCACAGCTCCCGCCTTCAAATCGCTGCTGCCTCTCCCTTTTTCTTGCCGTCGATTGCCCTGACCAGGCCTCCAAGCTCCACAGCAACCTCCCTCACATGTGCTCCGGCCTAAGTTGCTGACCCGAGCACATGCACCACCGCCACTCTGATTGACTCCACTGTGCTCGCTCCTGTGGGTGGAGCCAATCAGTTTTAAGGACGCGTCCTGCATCCTCGCCTCAGAAGCGCCCCCACCTCCTCGGCAAGGCGTGCGCAGGGTCCCACACCAGGCGGAGCTCCCGGTTACCCGCGGGCGCCGGAACCCTGCCCGCGCCCTTTCACTATTCACATCACTAATCAACAACCTGCTCCACGGGCTCGAACAGATCAAGCAAGGATTCATCTTAATAGTTTTGGACATAGCTTCCACCTGTGACTCAATAAATCATGATACATTATTACTAAGGCTGGAGTCAATAGGGGGTAAGTGGTATCCCTCTAGCATGGTTCCAATCCTACCTAACTGACCATCGCCAATAAGTAAAAATAGAAAACAAGGCATCCAAACCATTCAAACAGCTTCAAGACATTCTGCAGGGCTCCTCACTCTCAGCCTTACACTTCAATCTATACATTCAAACAATCTGCTATATCATACAGACACACAAAATACGCTACTACATTTATGCTGATGATTTAATGATATACACCCCAATCGATACCACCAACCCAGATTACACTGCTATACAACCATGCTTTAGTTAAGTTCCAAATGGCTGGAAGACCATCATCTCTCCATTAACTACAAGTTGGAAGTACTCTTCATATCCAGGGACCCATCCTACACCCCACCCAAACAAATAGAACTCAACAATGTCTTTCTACCTGTAAGATCATAGGTTAAATATTTAGGAATCACCCTAGTAGATCACAAGCTCACCTTCGAGATTCACATAAAAAGGATAAGGAATTCTATGTACCAGAAGATCAGGATCCTGCAGAACCTCCGACTACTACTAGATCCACAGCATTACTGGGCTCTCATTACCCCACACCTGGATTATTGCAATTCAGTCCTCCACAGATTCTCATACCTAACCCTTAAATCTCTCCAGACAGCACAGACTACAGTAGCTTGCTTCATCAGCAACCCTCCTCCCCCTCCCCCCCCCCCCAAAAAAATGACCACATTATACCAGCACTTAAAGATCTACACTGGCTCCCAATAGGAGCAAGAATAAAATACAAAACCATAATGACCACCTTCAAGCTATGCACAATCTCTGTCAGCAACCTGCTTGTCTCCACTCATCAAAAAGAACATGGACACAAGATTGTCGCCAACAGCACCAAACCTTTTTCTCTATCCCAGCTCTAAAAACAATTGCTCTATCAAAGAGCTTTTTCTTTCTAGGACCTACAAATTGGAACTCATTACCACCCACACTAAGATCCATCCAGGATTTGAATGATTTCCAAAAGAAGCTAAAAACACATCTCTGCAAAGAAGCCTTTGGAAATATCACATAGACTATCCACAGCAATCTGCTATCCACTTCAGATTTCCATACACTACATGTTCAAATCTCATTAAGTCACTCTGTAATTGCATACCCAATCCTTCCTCGTAAATTCATCCTACATCCAACTACACATTCCGCATAAGCTAATCTCTTACCTCTGTTAATGCTGCTCAAATTAATTTCTTGTTACATTCAAGGTCTATAGTTACATGTTAGAGACACAATATTCTATGTACTATACAGTTGAGTTCCATGTAAACCGCTATGGTACTATGAATAGCACTATAAAGCAAACATTAAATAAATAAGCCAGTATGGATGATAGTGCCATCTCCTTTTTCCAGCACAATCCACAGCGCTTCTTTTCCCCAGGCTCCCTACATTTCAGCAGCTTTAATATTGCTTTTGACATATAGGGCTACTTCTCCTCCTTTTCTGCCTTCTCTGTCTCTTCAAAATAGATTATAACCAGCTATGGCTATATCCTATTCATGCGACTCGTTAAAACATGTTTCTGTAATGGCCACAATGTCCAAGTCTATTTCCACCATTAGGGCTTCTAGGTCAGGAACCTTATTGATAAGCTTCAAGCATTTGTGCTCATTGCTTTCCAGCATTTAACTGGCTTGCCTGTATTTTGCAGTAATTTTGTTCTACACACTGCTTCCCACTTGTCATTGATGTGGGATTTAAAAGTGTGGCTGTTTCTAATGTTCTGCTTTTGGCGGGAGTGACGTTCTGAACTTGTCCTTCCCCATCCGTCACCCCCTTTCTCTACTTTAAATGTCTGTCCACATACTGCCTGAATTTTTCACTTAAGATCCTTTTCCCTGCAACACAGAGATGTAGTCCATCAACACAGTATAGCCTCTTGTTGATCCATCTGTTTCCCCAGTCGTCAATATATCTAAATCCTTCTTGTTTGCACCAGGTTGAAACCATGTATTGAAGTTGATTATGCGATGCAGCCTTTCTGCCCCTTACAAAGAACAGGTAGGACATCTGAGAATGCTACAGTGTTAACAATGGGCTTGAGTTTCTCTCCCGGAATCTGGAAGTCCCTTTGAACTGCAGAGGCAGTTTCTAGCCAGGTCATTTGTACCCAAGTGGATGATAACATCAATTTTGGCGTCCTCACTTTCTGCCCTAACTATGCCAACAATTTGGTTCGTATTCCTGCTGGCTGAAGAGCCTGGGAGGCATTTGACTATCTTCTTTCCTTTGAACTATGTTCCCATGTTGGTGCCTCTGATGATGGAATATCCAAGTAATAGTAGTTTCCTGTTTTGTGATCTTTTTTTCTTCGTATTTGGTGCATTATCAGTAGATTGGGCATTAACCTTCTCATTTAAGGGCATTTCAGTATCCACTAATTGGGAACTCTCATATTTCGCCCTAAACATTTTACCAGTTTTAATTATATTATTTTATAACATTTTGGGGGGCAAAATTCAGGGAACATCATGAGAATATAATTAATTTGGGGCATCATAACCATTTTAATAGCTTCTAGTCTACCCACCATGAAATATAAAGTGGAGTCCATTTTTGGACATTTACATCTATAATAGCGAGAATATGTTCCATATTTATGCGTAGAGTCTGCTCAACATCCTTTTTTAAAAATATACCTAAATATTTTAGTTGTAAGGGAGACCATTTAAAGGGGAAGTCCTGTACATCTGTCTGAGAAATATGAACATTGGCATTATTTCAGATTTATACCAATTAATACTGTAATTAGAAAATATTGAAAAGACATTTAGTGTCGATAAGATTAGAAATAGAAATTTGGTAGTTAGTTTAGAAAAGTAAAAGTTCATCGGCATATGCCGCAAACTTGGTTTCAGTATGTTTGGCTTTGATACCAGTAATGTGAGGATGGGAGCGTACTGCTATTAACAAGGGTTCAAGGGCTAAATTGAAAAGTAGAGGCGATAAAGGACATCCCTGTCTGGTTCCACGATGAAGCTGTATTGGTTTAGAGATATTATTGTTGACTATACATTGGGACATGGGGTTATAATATAATAACTTTATCCATCGTAGGAAATCATCTCCCAAATGAAACCATTCAATTACTTTATAAAGATAAGGCCATTCAATTCTATCAAACGCCTTTCTGTATCTAATGATAAGGCAATTGATGGAAATTGTTATTTACTTGCAATATAATTAAGTTTATAAAATAATCCTATATTGTTGCCTATGTATCTTCCATTCATAAATCCAGTTTGAGTTTTGTGAGCTAAAGAAAGCAGGACTTTGTTAATACGGGTTGCAAGAATTTTAGTTTAATTTTGTAATCCAAGTTTAATAGTGAAAGGGGTCTGTAATTTTGAGGATAATTAGAGTCTCCACCAGGTTTAGGTTTAAGAACAATATGAGCTTGAGCGAAGTTCCATTGTTGTTGTTCTGGGTTAGTATATATGAAGTGATATAGATCTAAGAGGAAGCGATTAAGAATATCAGAAAAGGTTTTATAAAATTCTGCAGTGAATCCATCAGGGCCTGGAGTTTTACCAGATGGAAAGGATTTAATAGCTTCAGTTATTTCTTTTGCGGTAATTCCAGATCCTAATTCATTTTGTGCTGTGGGGTGTATTTTAGGAGTATTCAAGGAGCTGAGAAATTTGTCACATAGATCATTATCTTTATCAGTATCTGAATGAAATAAACGTTCAAAAAAGGATTGAAAAATATTTTCTATGTCAGATTGGCTCATATGAATATTGGAATTGGTATCGCACAATGAGGTGATAATATGTTTTCTGTATTTTCCTTTTAGGTATTGAGCCAAGGATCAACCTATATTATTATCACTGATAGTGTCCAGTTTTGTAAATAAAGATGTCCATATTGGCATGTAGACTAGTTAAAGAGTTGTATTTATACTTAGCCTGGGTTAATGAATGTAGATTTTGTGGGGTTGGTTGTTTTAATATGCTTTTTTCCAATTCTTGAATTTGATATTCTAGCTGAATTAATACCAATACCAAAGTGTAATCTAAAGGTAGGTTAAAGTCACCTCTAATGATTTTTTGATAATCCCAAAATTCAAGAAGATTTTGAGATAGTTTGAAAGAAACTTGGGCTATCTTCATTGGGTGAATAAAGATTTAACAGCATTATTTTCGTGTTAAGAAGATGATCAGCAAGTATAAGCCATCTTCCTTGAATATCTGAAAATCGTTTTTCCAATTGAAAGTGAATAGTATTGTGGAAGAGGATTGAAACGCCTGCTTTTTTATTAAGCATAGGTGAAAAACAATGGTGAGTATACAATTTATCTTTAAATTTAAGACATTCTGTATGTGGTAAATGAACTTGTATAAAGGCAATGTCAGATTTTTCTTTCTGTGATGGAGTGTACATCCCATTACTACTGGAGTCCCGGGGAACTCCGGCCAGTCCCTGCTCTTGGGGTATGGTCCCGTCTAGGAGGGGCCCCATAGAGCGGTGGACAAGGACACTCAGGGGCCGAGGAAAGGCCCAAGCCCCTGCTCTTTCCCTGGGTAGGAGACATAGGGCCCGGCACCCTGATAACACCGGAGATGAGAGGGGAGGTGGAAAGGGAGGTGAGGGATTTGGCCCAGATCCCCATGGACATAGATCCACAGCTAGAGGAGGAGATGGAGCTGGGAAATGAGCAACAGCTAGTCCCTAAAGAGACCCCCATGGATATTTATTTTATTTATGTGCACTTATATATCGCCTTTCCTAAATTAAAGTGGTTTACAAAGAACTCAGAAATTGCATTATAACATATATGTATTACATGGAGGCGGCGAATACTGTGTATACCATGGACTGCCCGAAGAACAAACCAGTCTGTACTATAGGAGATCAAAGCTAAGCTTTCTTTAGAAGCTCAGATGACAAGACTTCGACTTTCATACTTTGGACACATCATGCGAAGAGAGAGATCATTAGAGAAAGACATCATGCTTGGCAAGATAGAAGGTCAACGCAAAAGAGGAAGGCCAGCAATGAGATGGATCGATACAATAACAGCAGCTACGGGTACCAGTCTGTCAACAATGAGTCGCCTGACTGAAGACCGAACACAATTTAGGATAGCTATCCAGAGGGTCGCCATGAGTCGACTCCGACTCGACGGCACTTAACAACAACAACATTACATGGAACGTTGAAAACAGGGTGCGCCATATTAGCAAAAAACACTTGATAAGCTTAGTAAAGTAAATTTAACTGGGAATGTCAAACATTCATCTATTTGCATGTGGTTTTTATGGAAAGTTTTTAGCTAACTGTTGGTCTAGTTAACTTGAATTTCTTATTCTAGTTACAGAAAAAGAATGTCCTGTGTCCTGTTTCGGTTGATGCGTTGGGTGATTTAGAGATTATATGAAGGTTGAGGGGTAGCCAGGATTGGTTTGTTTTAAGTAATCAATTCTCTGAAATGCTTTCTGAACAGGAAGGTTTTTATGAGCTTGCGGAAGTTGTTTGGTTCCTTTATATCCCTTATGTTGTCTGGGAGTGAGTTCCACAGCGTTGGGGCATATAAGGAGAATGCCCTCTTTGTTGTTGTTGCCTTGCTGTTTCTGAAGATTGAGGGGAATGCTAATGTGTTCTTGCTGCTGCTTCTTCTTAATCTGTTTTCCAGGTTGGTATTAATTAAAAATATGGAACGCTTCACGAATATTCAGTTGGTGGATAATCTGCCAGACTTGGGATGGTAGTAGCAATGAGCAGTTATGTGGGAGGTAGCGGGGCGTCCAGGTAATTCCACACCTAGGACGCACCCTGACTGAATCAGAGACTTAATAGTGGAAGGGGGCGAGGACTTTATTGTGACATTGGATGGGTATGTTGGTCTAAAATGACAGACTTTGGGAAGATGTCATTTGCATATTTCTGACCCAATTTGCATAGCATTCACATTTTTGTGTTGATACAAAGGATCCTGGTGGACCAGGGAGGGGACAGTTGCCCGGGGCAGGGGGGATAGACCCCACCGTGGGAAGGGATCCCACCAAACGTGGATTTTGGGACTGTTGTATCACTCACCCTAACATGCAGGGGAACCCCATAGACAACCCTGTTAGGGGAGGCCAGAAAGGGATGGTTCTTGGACTCTTCTTTGAGAATGGACTATGGGGCCCTTCCTAGTTGGGACCATACCCCAGTCTCTCCTTCGGCCGCTTCCCCACCAGTTGGAAACACGCTGTGGTCCGCCCTCTTCTTAAAAAGCCTACCCTAGACCCTGCCCTTTCCGCCAACTGGCGTCCTGTTGTGAACCTTTCTTTTCTCTCTGAAGTCCTTGAAAAACTCATTTTCTCTCAGCTTGCCACTCACCTTGATTCCACCCTCTCCCTCCACCCACGCCAATCAGGATTCCGTGCCGGCCACATCACCGAAACTATTCTCATAGCGCTTCTCTCCAAAATCCACCGCTCCCACGATCGTGGGGACCTCTTTATTGTTGTTTCACTAGACCTCGCCTTTGATGTCGTCGATCACTGCACTCTCCTTTCCCGTCTGTCCGATTTGGGTATCTATGGCACAGTTTTGGGGTGGTTTTGGTCTTTCCTCTCCTCCCATACTTTTGCTGTCCACATGGGTTTTAGTGCTTCATCCTCATTCCCGCTGCAATGTGGGGTTCCACAGCACTCTATTCTTGCCCCCTTGCTTTTCAACGTCTTTCTTGCTCCTCTCGCCTTGCTTATCCAGCAAATGGGCATCTCCTCTTATATCTACGCCGATGATATCCTCTTAGTGTACCATACTTCTTCCTCTGTTCCCGACCCTTCTCCTCTCAATGACTGCCTTACTCTCGTTGCCTCCTGGTTCAGTCGCAATTTTCTTCATGTCAATCGGTCCAAATCCTCCGCAGTTTGTTTCTCTTTTGGTGCCCCTTCTCCCACCCTGTCACCCATTATGTCTGCTTGTCCCATCCCCCTTGTTTGCAGTCTCCAATACCTAGGTGTTACCCTTGATTCTTCCCTCTCCTTCCACCAACACATCTCCTCTGTGGTGCGCGCCTCCTTTTTTCATCTCTGCAGAATTAGGTCCGTCCATCCCTTCCTTTCTACCTCTGCTATCACTACTCTCATTCTGTTCCTCGTGATCACTCGTCTAGACTATTGTAATTCCGTTTTTGCTGGTCTTCCCCGTTATCAACTTCGCCGTCTCCAGTTAGTTCAGAACACTGCTGCCCGTCTCATAACTCACTCCCCTGTTAATGCCCACGTCGCCCCCTTTCTCCTCTCCCTTCATTGGCTTCCAATCTCTGTTAGATTCATCTATAAGCTCTTCACCATCACCCACAAGGTCCTGCATACCGGTACTCTGCAATACCTGGAGGACATCATTTACCTTCAGCCTGCCCCCCGTCTCCTCGGCTCTGCTCACGGCAACCGGCTTTTTCTTCCTTCCCCCTCCCAGGCCCACCTTGAGCTCACCCGTCACTCTGCCTTTTTTTTCGTCAGCCCTGCCCTCTGGAATTCTCTCCCGCACTCCCTTCGCACTGAACCCTCCTTCCCTCAGTTCAAGTCTCTCCTAAAAACTCACCTTTTCTGTCAGGCCTACGACCTTCCTGCTCCTGCTGGTGGCTCGGACTCTTCCCCGTCAGGCCCCCCCACCACTAGTTTCGTGACCCCCTGCCTAACTTACCAGACAGCTCCCTCCCCTTGCCCTGTATCTCTGTTTCTCCCATGTCGTGTCTGTCCTACTTTTTCGTTCCTTTTTCTCTTGTACTTTCCTGTCTATTAATGGTGTTCCTTTCTCCCCTTTATTTTCTGTAGCCCATGGTTTATTGTTTGTACACCGCCCTGACGCTTCAGCAAGGGCGATATATCAAGTTCTGCAAATAAAGATAAAGATAAAGACCACTGGTAGGACCTGAATGGACCACCAGACGCCTGCCTGCTGGACCTGGAGATGGACAATATCAGACTGGACCAGAGAAGGAGCAACAAATGGTGGCAGTGGTGGGATCATTGAAGCACGTTGGAGCAGACCCACTGATCCTTTATGAAGGGACAAGCAGGAACCAGAGGAGGGGCCCATTCCTGCAAGGCCAACAGACTAACAACACTGAGACCCGTCTGTCCGGAAGGTATGAGTATCTAGGGCACGGGATGGGGTAGGACAGTTGGTCCGGGTAAAGGCGTGGAGTGGAGGAGTGGCCTAGTGGTTGGGGCAAGGTACTTCAGGCCGGAAGGTCGGGGGTTCAAATCCCACTAGAGGACAGCAACCTTGGGCCGGAAGGACTGGGGTTTCTAGTCCCACAGGTGCTCCTTGTGGTCTTGGGCAAGCCACTTAACCCTCCATAGCCCATGTTCCATGTAAAATAGTTATCTCCAAGTTATAATGCCCTGTTCAATGTAATTTCAGTTTGTTCAATGTAAACCGCACTGATGCAGAATAGCGCGGTATATAAGAGAATGTAAATAAATAAATAAAAATGTAAATAAAGGCAGAGTGGATGTACTCTCCTAAAGACCTGCATTCGGGTTGTTTTTTCTCTGTTTGTTTTACAGTCATGGCATCAGAGGAGCTTGTTCATTGAACGGTGGAGCAGACTCGACTCCAACATGAGGCAATGAATCAGAGAATCGTCCAGATCCTGGAAAGAGGTGCAACTTAACCAGCCACTCCCAGCTACTAGAGGTACAAACTGAGGAGCTTAAGAAACTCACCAATGAGATGATCAGATTGGTGAGGATACCGAAACCCTGAGGTGAGCCCAATCGAGGGATGTGTTGCAACGGGAGGACTGGAGGGGACCTGGACCCTCACCTTAGCAAAAATGGGGATGATCCCGAAGCGTGTGTTCTGACATTTGAAAGAGTGGCTATAGCAGCAGGTTGGCCGTTGGATCAGTGGGCCATGCGTTTAGCACAACTGCTTATGGGGAAGCCCAGGCAGCCTATCGATCCCTAGACGATACTCAAGCCACGGACTATTACAAGGTGAAAGCGGCTTTCCAGGACCAGTTGGGGCTATCCCCAGAGAACTATTGAAAGCATTTTCGGGCTACCAAATTTCTCTCAGGAGAAAGGCCTAAGGCCGTGGCTCACAGATTAACTCATCTGGCCACCAGATGGCTGGAACCCAATAAGAACTCTGGACTTATTATAATGAAGATAGTGCTAGAAAAATGTCTCTTTATTTTGCTAAGTGAAGTACAGGCAAGGGTATCCAGGCAGGGGCCCATTATGGAGGCCGTAGGCCTTGATCAGCACTTTCTCAATGCTGAATCCCAAGGACCCCGAGTTTCCAGGGAAGGGAGATAGGAATACCCCAAGGGATTCATATGGGAAAAGGACCCCCTAGGCAAAAGGGAAATTGGGATAACCCTAAGGACTCCCACAGGGAAGAAACACACTCAGGAGTCTCGAAGAGGGTCACGATGCTTTGCGTGCGGGGAGCTGGGCCATTTCCAACGAGAGTGTCCAAAAGGGTTATGTTCCTTCTCTGGTGTAGGAATTGTGGGGGACCCAGGGAGCTGGAGTAGACCTCTTAAAAAAGGGATCCAGATTGGTGGGACAGACCTGGAAGCTCTCATAGACACTGGGAGTAATCAGTCTCTGATGTCTCGAGATCTGGGCTGGAGCCTAGGGGTCAGTAAGAGGCAGGGTAGATACCTAGGCCCTGTACGAATGAGGTGTATCCACGTGGACATATGAAATGACCCTGCTTACAAGATAAAAATCAGCTAGGATAACAAACAGCTACTAGGAATAGTCATTAATCCTAGGCTGGGATCGGGAGGGTTTATTAGACTCAACCGGCTTCCGCTCTGCTTTTGTAGCCACCCGCTCCCGAGACTATACCCTGGAGGAAAGGTCCATCCCCAGTCTCAGGGAGTTGTTCCCATTTGCAACCCTGGATGTGGTATAGAGAGGGGGAAAGACTAGAAGAAGCAGGGGTCAGCGGAAAAGTGGAAAGAGTTGATTCCCCCAGGGGAAGTCGAGGCTTCTGGGGAGGAGGTGCTCTCCAAGTTCGATATTTTTTCTGAAGAGCAAGCATAAGACCCGTCCTTGCAGGAAGCCTGGGTAAGGCAGAAGGAGCAGGCTCTAAGAAAGGTAAGGAGAGATCTCCAGGAACAAGCAGGAATAAGTCCTCACATATGGGTACGTCGGTACCGACGGAGCCTGTGCGGGAAAGCTCCCCAGCTTCTTAGAATAGAAGCTTTTGGGACCTCCCACTGCACATGCGCACTGCCTTCCCGCCTTCCTGAACAGCTCTCCTCAGTTTTCTCTTTTTCCGCGGAGCCAGCAGGTCGTGTTCCTGTCACCGCTGAAGAAATTGTTATTTTATTTGTTTCTTTAGACCGCGTACCTGCCTTCCCCATACCGATACCGGTATCGCCGGTCTTTTCTTTCTTTCTTTAAAAAATTATAATTCTTTTTTCTTATTTTTTAGCTTTTTGGTCACTTCAGAGAGGCCTCTCGGCCTACTCAATTTCTCCTCATGGAGAAGCCAGCCCCTGGATTTAAGAAGTGTACCAAATGTAATGCTGTTATTTCAGTCACAGACACCCATGACTGGTGTCTGAAATGTTTGGGGCCTGACCATTCCATACCGGACTGCCCATCTTGCTCCCACATGTCTAAACGTGGGCTGCAGAACCGGGCCAACAAATTCCATGTGCTGTTTGCTTCAGAGAATACAGCATCACAGTCATCCAGGTCTTCTTCTCCGGATGGATCTCAGGTAACCAAACCTTCTGTGGGCAAGTCCTCAAAGAGCAAATCTCCTTCAAAGCATCGAGAGGCTCTTAGCTTAGAACTTGAGGACCCTGCCCCAGCCAAACAACCCCGGCGGGAAGTCCAACTTCCAAAAACGCCAATTCAGGGGTCTCAGGTTGATATCGATGCTACGGCCTCGACAGATCACCTGTTAGCCTGCTCTGGGGTACCGGGTCACTCCGGTACCGACATCCAGGCAGCTATGGCGTCCATGGGCGATACTGTACAGTCCATGCAGCAGGCCGTCATGGCTTTCATTAAAGCTGCAACGCCATCGGTTCCGCTTTCAGCGGTTCCGGGCCCGATACCGGTATCGTCCGCCATGCCGGTATCGAGGCCGTCCACCTCTAAACGCAAGTCGGTACCGTATGGGCTTTCGCTCCATACCGGTTCCATACCCGATACGCCCGATATCGATACCGATCGGTACGCGTATCGTGCGTTAGAGGAAAGCACCGATTCCTCTGAGGATTTTCACTCCTCTGATGATTCTGCTGAGTTTTCACTCAACTTACCTGAGGAGCCCTCTTCTCCTAAAAGGAGAATGTCCCCTCCAGAGGATTTGTCCTTCCAGGACTTTGTTTTAGATATGGCTACAGCCCTTTCTATTACCACATCCTCTGAAAAGGAACCCAGATCCAAAAAACTGGATATTTTGGGATACTCAAAGGCCCCTAAGGAGGCAGTTACCCTGCCTATCCATGAAATCCTTCAAGAACAACTGATGGATTTCTGGGAAAATCCTTTGACTTTGTCTCCTTATTCCCGTAGGTTGGACACCATGTATAGGGTCCCTCCTTCTCCTGGTTTCCAAAAGACTCAATTGCCCCACCACTCTATTGTGGTGAAGTCTGCAATGAAGAAGATTAGGAGTACCAAAAGGCACTCTTCCACCCCTCCAGGACGGGAATGTAAGACTTTGGACTCTTTTGGTAGGAAAATTTTCCAGGCTAGTATGCTTATAGCCAGGATTAATTCCTACAGTCTCTATATGGGCATGTTCCTGGAGGAACTTGCCAAAAAGGTGCGGCATTTTGCCCCCTTTATCCCTGAGGATAAAAAGCAGGGATTCCTTTCCCTAGTGAAACAACTCTTAGAGGTTTCTAAGTTCTCTAATAGGGCAGCATATGATTCCTTTGAGGGAGCCAGTAGGGCTTCGGGCATTGCTATTGCAGCCCGACGTCTTGCTTGGCTCCAGGCCTCTGATCTGGAACCTTGGGTTCTAGATGGCTTACGGAATCTGCCCTGTACAGGTGAGAACTTATTTGGGGAAGAGTGGCAAATCAAAGCCACCCAGATGGATGCTGAAAATGCCACCTTGGAAAGACTTTCAAAGTCCACTTCAATTCCTACTAAGAAAAAGTCTTTTAAAAGGCCTTACTATAAGAAGGCCAGAGTTGCTTCAAATACTGGCCAGCAGTCTTCTCAACCTCGCTATACTGCTAAGCGTCAGCAATCCAAACAAGCACGAGCTAAGCCTGCAGCAGCTACTGTAGCTCAGCAGGCTCCAACCCCTCAGGGGTTTTGACTTGCTCCTAGGGAACTTGCCACTTCTGGTTCTAACACAACCAGAACCTCTCACCATACCCGGAAGGTTGGTTCACTTTGCTCCCAGATGGGAACAAATCACAACAGAACAATGGACCCTCTCTATCATTCGAGAGGGTTACAAACTTCATTTCTCCAGCCTTCCTCCCCATCATATGGTGAGACCATTCAATTCTCCCCCATCTCTCCTAACCCTGTTGGGTCAAGAGGTTTCCTCTCTTCTTGCCCAAGGGGCCATAGAAGAGGTTCCTCTTCCTCAACAAGGGTCCGGTTTCTACTCCCCTTATTTTCTCATTCCAAAGAAGACAGGGGGATTCAGACCAATCCTAGATCTGAGAGAATTGAACAAATTTCTCTTCAAGGAGAAATTCAAAATGCTGTCTCTCGGCATTCTCCTTCCTTACCTCCAGGGTCAGGACTGGCTTTGTTCTCTAGACCTACAGGATGCGTATACACATATACTCATCCATCCATCCCACAGAAAGTATCTTCGCTTTCTGTTTCAGGGAAAACATTTCCAATACAGAGTACTCCCCTTCGGTCTAGCCTCTGCTCCAAGAGTATTCACAAAATGCATGGCAGTCGTAGCCGCATTTCTAAGAGGCATGGGAATCTTTGTCTTCCCATATCTGGACGACTGGCTCATCCGAGCTCCAACTCAGTCACAGGCCCAGATTTCCCTGGACCACACAAGGAGCCTTTTGCAGTATCTGGGACTGGTAGTAAACCTTCCCAAATCCCAACTCATCCCTACTCAATCTCTAGAATTCATAGGGGCCCAGTTGGACACCATCACTGCAAGGGCCTACCTTCCACATGTTCAAGGCCAGCGCCTCCTGAGTTTGGCCTCCCAAGCTCAGTCCAGCACTCACTTGACAGCCAGGGAAATGCTACGCCTACTGGGTCATATGGCCTCCACAGTGCATGTGGTGCCCTATGCTCGTCTTCATATGAGAGCAGCTCAATGGACCCTGGCCACTCAGTGGACTCAGGCGTCAGGAGCGCTCTCAGACCAAATACAAACCTCCGATCGTCTGTTTTGGTCCCTCCACTGGTGGACTTCCACCAAGAATCTGTTGTTGGGGGCTCCATTTCAACCATTGCTACCCCAAGCAACCCTCACAACAGATGCCTCCCAAACAGGGTGGGGAGCCCATCTGCAAACTCTCTCCACTCAGGGCACTTGGTCTCTACAGGAGACCACCCTTCATATCAATCTTCTGGAACTGCGAGCAATTTACCTTGCCCTCAAGGTCTTCCACTCCCTCCTAGCCAACCTCACTGTCCTAGTTCAGACGGACAATCAGGTGGCCATGTTTTACATAAACAAACAAGGAGGGACGGGCTCTCTGTCGCTTTGCAACGAAGCTCTAAGACTATGGGCCTTCGCCAGAGAGCATCAGATTCACCTGCTAGCAGTGTATCTCCCAGGAGTTCAAAACTCTCGGGCAGACAGGCTCAGTCGAGTTCTGCTGCCACACGAATGGTCCCTACATTTGGACCAAATAAACCGAATCTTTCAGGAATGGGGGACCCCGGACATAGACCTCTTTGCAAGTCCGTGGAATGCCAAACTTCCCCGGTTCTGTTCCAGAACTCCGTGTCAGGGAGCTCAGGCTACGGACGCCTTTCTCCTGAATTGGAATCAGGCATTCCTATATGCCTTTCCACCCATTCCTTTGATTCCCAAGACTCTGTTCAAACTCCAGAGGGATCATGGAACTATGATCCTCATAGCTCCACGCTGGCCACGCCAAGTGTGGTTCCCTCTACTTCTACAGCTCTCCCAGGGATCCTACTTGGATCTGGGAGCTGCGCCAGACCTCCTGTCTCAGGAGGAGGGGACTTTGTGGCACCCAAACCCCAAATCCCTTCACCTCAGTGCTTGGTTACTGAAGGCTTAAGCCTTCAAGACTTTCATCTTTCCCAACCAGTGAAAGATATCCTTTCTGCCTCTAGGAAACCCTCTACCAGGCGTTCCTATGCTTTCAAATGGAAACGTTTTTCCATTTGGTGTGCTCAGCAGGGTCTTGACCCTCTGGCACTTCCTTTGAATTCTCTTCTTGATTATCTCCTGCATCTATCCAATGCAGGCCTCAAGACGAATTCGGTAAGAGTCCATTTAAGTGCTATTGCAGCATCCTTGAAACATATAAATGGACAACCTATCTCCTCTCATCCTCTTGTTGCAAGATTCATGAGAGGCCTGACTCTCACTAAACCTCCCATCAGACCACCCCCGGTCGCATGGGATTTGAATCTAGTGCTCGGTCAACTTATGAAGCCACCTTTTGAGCCAATGTTTTCCACCTCCTTGAAATTTCTTTCCTGGAAGGTCATCTTCCTCATTGCAGTCACTTCGGCTCGCCGCATCAGTGAGCTGCAGGCTTTAGTGGCTAATCCACCTTACACAAGATTTCATCATGATAAGGTGGTCCTTAGGACGAATCCCCACTTTATGCCTAAAGTGGTCTCGCCTTTTCATCTTAATCAAGAGGTATATCTACCTGTCTTTTTTCCAGCTCCTCATGCATCCAATGCAGAGAGGAACCTTCATACTCTGGATTGTAAAAGAGCTCTCGCTTTTTACCTTAATAGGACTCAGCCACATCGAAAGTCTTCTCAACTTTTTGTGGCCTTTGATCCTTCCCATTTGGGACTTCCAGTCTCCAAGCGTACACTTTCCAATTGGATTGCTCAGTGTATTTCTTTTGCTTACCAGAGCAAAAACATTTCTCTGGAAGGCCATGTCACTGCTCACAATGTGAGGGCCATGGCAACTTCTATGGCTCATCTGCACTCTGTTTCCATAGATCAGATCTGTCGAGCCGCTACCTGGGCCTCGGTTCATACCTTCACAGCCCATTACTGTTTGGACAAGGACTCCCGCCGGGATGCCTTGTTTGGCCAGGCTGTCCTCAAGCACCTGTTCCATTCCTAAACAACTCCTGCCCACCTTCCCAGAATGGATGCCTGAGATCCATACGAAGATGGCGAACCTTTACAGGGGATCCCATGCATCTAAGCTAGGGAGTCCCCATATGTGAGAACTTATTCCTGCTTGTTCCTGGAGATAGCACAGTTACTTACCTGTAACAGGTGATCTCTGGGAACAGCAGGAATTAGTCCTCACAACCCACCCACCTCCCCTAGGAGTTGTATCTTTTATCTATCTATCTTCCTGTCCTCTCTCTGTTGACTCAGCTATAAACTCGAAACTGAGGAGAGCTGTTCAGGAAGGCGGGAAGGCAGTGCGCATGTGCAGTGGGAGGTCCCAAAAGCTTCTATTCTAAGAAGCTGGGGAGCTTTCCCGCACAGGCTCCGTCGGTACCGACGTACCCATATGTGAGGACTAATTCCTGCTGTTCCCAGAGATCACCTGTTACAGGTAAGTAACTGTGCTTTATCCTCTTTAGGAAGAGGAATAACCTCTTATATCGGTTTACATTCCAGGAAGAGAGAGGAGATCAAGCCCAGCTCACGGTGCTCCAGATATTCCAGGAGGCCCTATTGATGTTGGTCCACAGCTACCCCTTAGTAGGACACCTAGGAGAGCAGGGGGTTATTGCACGTCTTACACAATGGTTCTTCTGGTCTAACCTATATCAGGAGGTCACTGAGTTCTGCCAGGCACGTCCTGTATGCCGCTGGAAAAATAAGAACCAGCCCAAGAAAGCTCCCCTGATTCCAATCCCGGGGGTCAAAATACCACTGGATTGAATGGCCATGGACATTGTGGGACCATTAGATCCCACAATGGCAGATTACCAGTACCTCTTAGTACTTGTTGACTATGCCACTCGCTATCCGTGGGCAATTCCCCTGTGGAAAGTTACCGCAGGTCAGATAATACGGGAACTGCTGAAAATGTTCTGTGAGATAGACTTCCCCAGAGAACCTTTGACAGATCAGGGCATTAACGTTTTGCCCAGACAATTAGGTAGTTTTGACATTGGAATCAAGCATGTTAAAACCACCATCTATCGCCCACAAACTGACGGCCTCATTGAGTGGTTTAACCAAACCCTGATGCAAATGTTCAGAAAAAGTATGTTAATGTGAAGCCGCGATTGCTGGGAAAGGTTAAAGGCAATGCCCTTTAACCTTTCCCAGCATTCACGGCTTCACAGAAACAACCGCCAGCATGAAGGAAAAAGATCTTCATGCTAGCGGTTGTACAAAGGGAGCCGGGGCCTCGCGCAGGCTTCCTTGGTTCCCTCTGAAGCACCTCAGACAGCTGCGGGGATGGTCGGGGCGGGGGGGAGGGGAATGCTAGGACTGCAAATGGGCTTTGATGGGGGGGAGGGGAGGCCAAGGACTGGATGGGCTGTGATGGGGTGTACCTGGACTGTCAATGGGCTATGGGGGGGGGGGGGACCTGGACTGGAATTGGGCTATGGGGGGTGGAGTGGAACCTGGACTGGAAATAGGCTATGGGGGGATCTGGACTGGAATTGGGTTATGGGAGGGTGTACCTGGACAGGAAATGGGCTATTGGTGGGGAACCTAGACTGGAATTGGGCTATGGGGGCGGAATGGAACCTGGACTGGAAATAGGCTATGGGGGGGGGGGATCTGGACTAGAAATGGGCTATGGGGGGGAAACCTGGACTGGAAATGGGCTATGGGGGGCCCTGGACTGGAATTGGGCTTTGGGGGGCTGCAAAGGAATTGGGCTATGGTGGGGGGAGGGGGAACTTGGACTGGAAATAGGCGGTGATGGTGGGGGGGGGGACTAGGACTGCAAATGGGCTGTGATGGTGGGGGGGCCTATTACTGGAAATGGGCTGTGATGGTGGGGGGGGGGCTAGGACTGTAAAGAGGCTGTGATGGGGGAGCTAGGACTGGAAATGGCCTGTGATGGGAGGGCTAGGACTGGAAATGGGCTGATGAAGAGCTGGAATAGGACTGGAAATGGGCTGATGGGGGCTGGAATGGAACTGGAAAAGAGCATATGTGGGGCTAGGACTGGAAATGGGTTGATGAGGAGCTAGGATAGGACTAGAAATGGGCTGATGGGGGAGCTTGGACTGCAAATGGGTGATGGGCTAGAATAGGGACTGGAAATGGGCTGATGTGGCGGCATGGGAGAATGGGACTAGAAGGGAGCGGATGCTGGGTGGGTCTAGAACTATAAGGGAGCTGATTTGGGGGGAGGACTAGAAGGGGATGGGGATGGGGAATGAGAATGGAGAAGGGAAAAGATATTTTGTGTGGAAGAAAAGTCTACGATGGGCCGGGTATTGGGAGAGTAAGAGGGGCTTGAGAATGGAAGGGTGAAATTTGAGTGGATGATAAAGGAATAAGGAAAGAAATGGGGGAAAGAGCAAAAGGGAAATGATCAGTATGTTAAAGCAGATATAGAGAGAGAATGGAAAAAATCTAAAAGAGAAGAAAGGACAAATGGATAGCTCGCAGAAGACACGAAGAAACCAGAAGAAAGTGACTGGAGCAATTGCAACTGAAAAATAAAACGCCCAAACAGAAGGTAGAAAAATACTTTTTATTTTGAATTTATTAGCTGGAATATGTTTGGTCTGGGAAGTGTGTATTGATAACATCTTTGCATTTTTGTTTAGTGCAAGAGGAAATTACTTTATAGTTTTATTTCTCCAGTGTTGTACATTTCATGTTTGGCTTTTGGGGTTCCCAGTTTAATTATTATCTGACCAAGGGAGTTAGCCTACACTTATCCTCGGTAATTATTGTGGGTGGGGCTGGGGTGCAGCATGGGTGGGACTGGGGGGTGGGGCAGGGGTGGGACTAGGGGCGGAGAATGGGTGGGGCATGGTGAGCCACAGGTGTCAGGCTTTTCTTGGTGAAAAAGTTGGCAACCCTATTCAGAAAGCCTTTGACAAGGTCCCTCATCAAAGACTTTTGGCAAAACTAAAGAGTCATGGGATAGGAGGCAGTGTACTATTGTGGATCAGGAACTGGTTAAAAGATAGAAAGCAGAGGGTAGGGCTAAATGGCCAATTTTCCCAATGGAGAAAGGTGAATAGTGCAGTACCCCAGGGATCTGTACTGGGTCCGCTGCTTTTTGACATATTCATAAATGACCTGGAAAGTGGAATAACGAGTGAGGTTATCAAATTTGCAAATGATACAAAACTATTTAAAGTTGTTAAAACCCATAAGGATTGTGGAAAATTGCAAGAGGATCTTTATTCATTTATTTTATATATTTAGTGTACACTTGTATCCCGCTACTTCCAGCGATCAGCAGCGGTTTTCTATACATAAGGGTGAGGCTGTACAGGCCAGAATTAGAACATACAGTATGATTGCAGGGATGGGTAATAGTCACATCAAACGGTTACAGATTTACATTTGATTTCTTGAGAGGAGGGTTTACATATATACATAAATTACATAATTACAGGACGCATTTCTTGTTGGTATGATTATTTTCAATGGGTATGTTGCTAGAAAAGCATTACGTCGCTCTGCCTAGGTTAGGTTGTAATGAGTCTGAAAGAGGTGAGTCTTAAGCTATTTCCTGAAGCTTGATAAATTGGAAGACTGGGCATCAAAATGGGAGATGAAATTTAATGTGGACAAGTGCAAAGTTATGCACCTAGGGAAGAACAACCCAAACTATGGTTACACGATGCAAGGTTCCACATTAGGAACCACCACGCAGGAAAAAGATTTAGGCGTCATTGTGGATAACATGTTAAAACCCTCGGCCCAGTGTGCAGCAGCGGCCAAGAGAGCAAATAGAATGCTAGGTATCATAAGGAAAGGAATGGAAAATAAAACAAAAGATATTATAATGCCTCTATATCGTTCCATGGTGAGACCGCACCTTGAATATTGTGTGTAATTCTGGTCGCCGTATCTTAAAAAGGATATAGTGTTATTAGAAAAGGCTCAGAGAAGAGCCACCAAAATGGTAAAGGGGATGGAAGGATACTCGTACTCCTATGAAGAAAGGCTAAAAGGTTAGGGCTCTTTAACCTGGAAAAGAGACGGCTGAGAGTCTATAAATTAATGAACGGAGTGGAACGGGTAAACGTAGATCGATTGTTTATGTTATCAGAATATAGAAAGACTAGGGGACATGCAATGAAGCTACAGGGTAAACTATTTAAGACTAATAAAAGAAAATATTTTTTCACTCAACGTGTAATCAAACTCTGGAATTTGTTACCGGAGGATGTAGTAAAGGCTGTTAGTGTAGCTGGGTTTAAAAAAGGTTTGGACAAGTTCCTGGAGGAAAGGTCCATAAACCATTGTTAAGAAGGGACCCAGGATATCAATGCTTGACTCAGTACAAGCATTGTGGAACTTGCGTCTTTCGGGGAAACTGCTAGGTACGTATGACCTAGATTGGTCACTGTTGGAAACAGGATACTGGGCTTGATGGACCTTGGTCTGGTCCAGTATGGCATATCTTATGTTCTTATGTTCTCTCTCATGCATATTCATTGTAGTTATTCTGAAAACATGACTGGCTAAGTGTATCCCGAGGACTGGATTGAGAGCCCCTAATCTATACTCTCTTGTCGCCACTGCCAACTCCAGACTTCATTCACTCCACCTCACTGATTCATATGCCTGGAACAAAGTACCCGAGTCGGTATGTCGGGCTTCATCCCTGGTCCCATTTAAATGCAGGCTATAAACTTACCTCTTCAAGGCTGCTTTTGGATTCTGACCCCCTTGCTCTCCTGCTCACCACCTACGTGTGTCTCTATCATTCCCCTAGACGTCCCCTAGTCCCTAGCTGTGTTGTCTGTCTTGATTAGATTGTAAGCTCTCTAGAGCAGGGACCGTCTCTTACATGAATATGTACAGTGCTGTGTATGTCTTTCTTGTAGCACTATATGAATGATAAGAGAAGTGATAGTAGTATCAGCAGTAAAACAGAACCCAAACGAGGAATTGGAACCCCATCTACAATATATTACTGGCATTTCACCGAGCCATCTGGAGAATTACCATTGCAAATCACCAGTGTTGGAGTGTAGCAGAGATATCATCATAAAATGCTTTGCTGTCACGGCCAATCAGTGGTTGTACTATTGTCAAGCCTTAATTATATTGAATTATGGATCATTCATCACTTAACGGCAGTCTTAATGGTGAACTGAATGTGCTAGGCACAGTCGTCTAAACAGTTAATGGAGGATATGTTAAGTGAGTCAATCTATAGATGGCTGGGTGGAATTGTATTTTCAGTGGTGTCCGCATCGAGAGCAAGCCATTATTCTACAATCCATCAGAAATATAAAAAATTACCTCTTTATCGTCTCAACACTTAAATCAATCAAGATGATGGGTGCAGGGGTAGGGAGACTTAAAACCCTCAAGATTCTGGACAGTGCTGGAGGGGGGAGAGGATTTCTGCGCTCAAATCTTTCAAGATCCTGGACAGGGCTGGGTGGGGGGGGGGGGGATCTTCTCGACTTAAATCCCTCTGGACCATGGACAAGGTGAGGGGGGAGGAATCCTCTCCACTTAAATCTCTCAGGACATGGGTGAGGAGGGAGAGGGAACCTCTTTCAGTCTGACACGTACTGTTTCCATTCTGGACCTTTGCTGACCCTCTCTTCCTTGGCCCATGGCAAGGGTGACTCTTTCAGAAACCAAAAAATGCAGGATCTTTCTCTCAGTTTATAAATGTATATAATATATAGGTCTCCACTTCTGAAGTACATTTTCTATCATTTATACTCTTTGAGTCTAATCTTTTTTTGTTTCATTTTCAACATTTTTTTGAATCTTATGAAAACATTAAAGAACTAATACAAATTGAGAAAATAAATGAAAAGAACATAGTGCAACACACAACATGAATATACAAAGGAATAATAACATTATTATAATCATTAGCTAAAGTGAAACAGTTATACGATTCATATGAATTATCTATCTTGATACTATGTGGAGACACAATTATGAAAGATAAGAGAATCTAGTAATCATTAAATAAGAAGAAAGCAAATATATAGAATGATAAGTTTTGTATGCACGTTAGTCCTAATATAAAATCATGATATAATTGCAAGGGGATTAATGGGAGAGTCATTATAATAGGAGAGAGGAGACAGGTTCCCACAGCTTCTTAACCTCGGATACCTTGTTAGTCTTTTCAGCCACTTTAATTTCAAATTTGTTCTAGGATATGCCACTAAAAGGTAATATACAAATTAGACAAATCTTTCCAACTGCAAAGAACCATTTGAATTGATAGAGAAATTAAAATATCATAGTTTTCGGGAATTGGGATTGTCAATTGGTAAAGTTGGAGGATTTCAGAATAACATAGCTTGAAGTTAAGGTGAAACAACCGTTGAATGCACTTTCAAACTTTTTGCCAAAAATTATTAATCTCCTTACATTCAAATAACACATGAAGAAGAGTACCTTCATAAGTATCACAGTGCCAGCACTTATTGGTGGCCGATAAGCCAGCTTTACATTTTTTGGTGGAGGTCCAAAGAATACGATGAAAAATAAAATATAATGACTGAAGTAAACTAGCCGATAATGTGGGACGATTAGCATGTAGCCAGACGTGATGCCGGTCTATAGTAACCTCTTCATGTAAATGAAGATCATTCCCTCAAACCTTATAAAGAGCAGAAGACGTAGAAGTAGGTTTAGTTAGTACTTTATAAAAGGCAGAGGCAATATGACCTTTGCTGAAAATGTTATCTAAGAGAATATAGAGAGACGGTGTGGGAATTGTTTCATGTTAAGCCCATTTGGGTCTGTTTGTTTTATGTAAACCACTTTGACTTGTAGATACAGCGGTATATAAACTCAGCTAAATAAATAGACTAGTGTATTAAGTTTAATAGAGCTTGTTTTAAGAACATGCATTAATCGAAGCCAAGCAAAAAATTGGTTGGGTTGTAATTTGTATTGGGACATTATGGTAGGAAAGGAGACAAGATTCGAACCATGAAGCAGATGCACAAGGCACCATACACCTAATGACTGCCATTTCGACCAGGATAAGATTTTGTGATCTATTTTAAATTTGGGGTTATGCCATAAGGAAATTTCATGGGAATGCCAAATAGAGATATCAGGCTTTTTATCGAATTGAAGAAGAGCAAATTGTGTATCTAACATAATTTTATTTGAAGTAGAGTTATGTAAATCAATAGACAAAATATATTTTAGGGGATAAGTGATATTAGATCTAGTTCAACATCATACCACAATGGCAACAGTTCCTCAGAAAGAAGCCAGAACGAACCAAAGCGAGCCAGGAAGGCTGTGTGATATAGCTGGAAATCAGCAAGACGAGGCCTCCAGTGCTTTGGGGGTAATTTTGAGACTTTTCAAAGTGATTGTCGGTGGTTTATTTCACCATAAACGTCCAATAAACGTCTCTTTACTCATGAGCTTCTCATTTCTAACTCCTTCAGTCCTCCAGCCCTCACTGAAACCTGCTACTGCCTCTGTTGCTACCCTTTGTCACAGTGGTTTCCAGTTTTCCCACTCTCCTCGCACCACTGGCCGTGGTGGTGGTGTTGGGATTCTGCCTTCTTCATCCTGTCAATTTCAACCCCTCGCTCTTCCTCATTCTCACTCCTCTTCCTCCTTTGAAGTCCACTCCATCCGTCTTTTTAACCCTTTATCTCTCCGAATAACTGTTATCTGTAGACCCCCTGATAAATCTACCTCTACTTTACTTACTGACTTTGACTCTTGGCTTTCCCTATTTCTTGATTCTTCCTCCTCCTTTATTTAATTTATTTATTTATTTGCAATTTCTTCTATACCGCACTATTTATCATCAGCGCGGTTTACATATAACCAAAGATGTACAATGTGTGACGGTCTAACACTGACATTTACAGAGAACAGGGAAATAAAACATGGAGAACGGGGAGAACTATCTACAATATGTACAAATTAGAATAAAGATTGGCATGTTTGTCTTTAGGGGAGGATTGACGTGGGGGAAATTTAAATACAGTGATTAGGGCATAGGGTACATTCCTTTGTGGGAGTCGCAATGGCTCAGGATAAAAGGGTTAGGTGATATTGCCAAGCGTGGAGAAGTGTTGTAAGAAGAGATGGTGTTTGATTGCCTTCCTGAATTGGGGGAGGTTGGTTATGGCACGGATATCTGCAGGGAGGGAGTTCCAACAGGAAGGTGCGTAAAGAGAAAAAGCATGGTTACTCGTTGTCTTTGAGCATTTGGTGATGGTCTTTGGTAGAAGTAAAGTGTTGCAGGCTATTGATCTTCTCACTCTGTTGGGGGGGGGTGTAAGAGGTCTGAGAGTGAGGTGGATGTGCATCTGTTAACTGCTTTGAATGTAATTGTTAGTGCCTTGAAGGTGATTCTGAGGTGGACAGGGAGCCAGTGCAAATCCTTTAAGATGGGGGTAATATGGTCTGCTCTTGATGCTCCGTAGAGGGTTCTGGCTGCGGTGTTCATCTCAAGTTGGAGGGGTTTAAGCGAGCTCTTGGGGAGGCCAAAAAGGGTGGAGTTGGCGTAATCAAAATGAGGCAGTATGAGAGCTTGAAAGACAGTTCTGAAGTCGTTTGGTTCCAGCATCCGTTTCAACTGTTGTAGGACACGAACTTTGTGGTAGATTGCCTTAACGGTATTACTTATCTGGGCATGCATGTCAAGGCGTTGGTCAAGTATTATACCCAGGTATCGAATCTTCATTTTGGAGTTGAGTTCAGCATTGCGAACCTTAAGAGATGAGGGTGGGGAGAACATCTGGTCTCTGCTGATAAAGAGAACCTCCGTCTTTTTGAAATTTATTTTGAGTTCTTGAGTCTGTAACCAGTCTGTGACAGTGTCGAAACATGCTGAAAGTTGGGAGAGGTCAGGTTGGAGTGTGGATATTGGGGTGAACATTAGGACATCATCAGCATATACCAGACAGTCGATATTAAATGATCGGATAAGGTTGCAAATCGGTTGCATATAGACATTGAACAGTAGAGCTGAAAGTGATGATCCTTGTGGAACCCCTTTCTCTTGTGGGAAAGGAGCTGATGTAGATGAACCAGAGTGTACATATTGCATTCTGTTGTTGAGATATGAGGCGCACCAGGTGAGGACATTCCCGTGGACACCCTTATCTGCAAGGCGACATAAGAGTATCTTGTGGCTGACCGAGTCAAAAGCAGCCGCAATGTCGAGAAAGATGAGCACAAAGCCTTGCTTAATGTTGTCAAGCCCAATGGTTAGTGTGTTTAAATAAGGTTGTCAGCAATGTTTCCACTCCGTGTGACTCTCTGAATCCATGCTGGCAAGTGTCAAGGGGGGCGTTAGTCTCTATGTGATGGGTCAACTGCTGTTGAACTATTTTTTCCATGATTTTGGCAAGGAGAGGGATGCTCGATATTGGCCTGTAAGATTCCATTTTTGTGGGATCAAGCTTATTGTTTTTTTAGCAGCGGTCTTATAGATGTTTGCTTTAGGTTCTGGGGGAATGTACCAGTTCGGTCCGAAGAGATTTTACCCAGTGCGCGGGACATGGGTCGTCTGGTGCGGTGGTGGTGTTTATAGTTGAAATGGTGTTTTGGATATCCTTTGCAATTGGGGGAGAAAAGGAGGTAATGATATATTGATTATTTGCTGAGCTTGATGGGAGGGAGGGGGTGGAGATATGCTGGGTATCTAGGGTCAATGGTAAGAAGGCTGGAAATAAGATTGGTGGGGAGGTGGATGGAGAGGAGGGTATAGAAGATTGGCCCGGGTGAGGAGAACTTACGGGAGTGGTAGGATGACTTGATTTGGCTCGTAGGTAGTATGCATAATCTTGTGGACGTGGGAGGTTAAGTTGGTAGGATGAAGGTTCTTTTGATAATGTTTTAACAATATTGAAGAGCTCATGTGGTTTGTTAATTGAGCGTTGTAAGATCCCTGCGTAGTACTGCTTCAATTTTGTGGACACAGCAGCTCTGTGGGTATCCAGATGGGTGGTGTATGTGTCATAGGATTCACTTGTCCTAGATCGGTGCCAACGTTTTTCAAGTTGTCAAAGTCGGCGAAGGGATGCTGTTAGATCAGGTGAGTACCAGGGTGCTTTCTTTCTTTTGCTGGATGTTTTGTTGCTAGATGGCGTATCGATTACAGCATTAAGACTCTGGTTCCACAAGGCTAGCATGTCATCTAGGTTTTGTTCAGGTGGTTCTAGGAGAGGCTGTGCCCTTTCAAGGATCTCTTCTCTGACGAAAGGAAGGTAGCGCTTGGAAGTAGAAGCAAGTGGTTCGCTTGAGGTATGGGAGTTATTGGTCATTGGGTGAGGGGGCAGAGAGAATCTAATCGGACTATGATCAGACCATGGCACTGAGCTTATTGTGGGAATGGTGGCTATTTGTGGTGCAAATATAAGATCCAGCGTGTTTCCCTTGACATGGGTGGGGGAGTCTATGACTTGGGTATAGCCTAGTGAATTAAGGGCATCAAGAAAGGCCTCGGATTGGTAAGCTTGAAGGGCAGGGAGGTTGAAATCTCCCAACAACCAGTTTGCTGTACGTGGTTTGGTTGGGTTGCAAGCAAGGTCAATGATTAAGGAGAGGTCATCTGCTGCTGGGGAAGGAGTTCTGTAAAATAGGTTGATGGTACAATGTTGGTTAGCTATAGAGATTTATTTATTTATTTATTTATTTAACAGTATTTCTAAACCGCCTTATCTTAATAATCAAGGTGGTATCACAGCAAGCAATCAGGTAAAGTGTGTGTGTTGTACATGCAGTGAGGATAAAACTTAGTTGTGTGAGGGATGTGTTGGGTGCTTGATTTGTTTGAGCTATATACAGGGTGGGCTATTTACAGTGGTGCTAGAATCATATTTTATATATATTCAGTTGTTTGGGAGGATTGGAGTGCTGTTATCCATTCTCTTAGGTTATGTGATGTGACCATAGTGCTCTATGAACAGCATGGTTTTCAGTTGTTTTCTGAAGTCTTTGAGGTCTGGAGTTGCCCTTAGATTGTCCGGTAGATTGTTCCATATTGTTGGAGCAGCCATGGATAGAGCTCTGTCTGTTGTGTCCTTGCGTGTGTGCTTGTACTCATTTGGGGTGCTGACTCGGTTGCGTGTTTGACTTCTTCTGGGACGTGCGCTGGTTTCCGGTTGTATGAGCAGGTGGAGGCTGTTGGCTGATGTGTGTTCTTTTATCTTAAATAGGTTTATGATAGTCTTGTATCTGATGCGAGCAATGATTGGGAGCCAGTGTAAGTCCTTTAGTGTAGGTGTGATGTGCTCCTGCCTTGCGGCTCCGGATATGATTCGAGCTGCAGTGTTTTGTGCCAGCTGTAGTGGTTTGAGAGCTTGTTTTGGTAGTCCGAGGTATATCGGATTGCAGAAGTCCAGTATTGGGGTTATCAGTGCTTGACAGACTGTACGGAAGTGTTCTGGAGCGAGGAGTGGTTTCAGTCTCCTGATGATTCGCATCCTGTAATATGCTTTTTGGATTGTTTTGTCTATGTGTGGTTTGAGGTTGAGTTTACTGTCCAGAGTAACCCCAAGGTATCTCACCTCCGATCTTATCGGTATCGTGGTGCTTTGTATCTTTATGTTTGGTGGGTGTGTGAAGCTTTGGTTTCGAGTGATGATTAAAGCTTCAGTCTTGTTGTAGTTTATAGCTAGATTGTTGTTTTGGCACCACTTCGCCATTTGGGTAAGGCAGTCTGCTATCTTAGAGAAGTCCGGGTTTTCGATTGATATCGGGGAGTATACCATTATATCGTCTGCGTATATTGTGTATTGGATGTTGTTCTCTTTCATAATGTTGCATATTGGTTGGATGTAGATGTTAAAAAGGAGTGCTGAGAGTGCGGATCCTTGTGGTACTCCTTGTTGGACGTTTATGGGCCGGGAGGTGTCCTGTCCCACCTTGACCTGTAGCTGTCTTTCTGTTAGGTACGAGTGGAACCATTTTAGAGTGGTACCGTGTATACCAGTGTTCTTCAGTCTCTCCAGGAGTATATTGTGATCAACTGTGTCGAACGCTGAGGAGATGTCGATGAAGATCATTATAATTCCATTCCTGATGTCGTCAATTATTCTTATGATGCTGTCGAAGAGGTAGATCAGGAGAGTTTCGACTCCATGGTTGGGACGAAATCCGTGTTGGTTGTCGTCGAGAGTTCCGTGTTCGTCAATGTGTTCCTGAAGTTGTAGTTGAACCTTCAGGCGCCAACATCCGGCAGCCCCCACCACCACCAGCAGCTCTCCCCTTCCCGGGGATCGAGCCACCGGCAGCAGCAGGGGCCTGCTGACTCCCGACGCCCAATCCGGGCCCAGCAAGGGACAGAAAAACCACGTGCCTTCAGGCGCGCCCGCGACTGGCGGGCCCGCGCCTGAGGGCCTCGCCAGAGGGCCCTTTGGCGTGGCCCTTAGGCGGAGCACGAGAGGCGGCACACCAGATGCCGCAACAGTGACCTAACTGCCGGACACCTAACACCTGACCAAGATTCCAGCGTCTACCAACATCTGAACTGTGAGAATTTGTTTTTGTTGAATATCTCCATCTATTGTAAGCCACATTAACTTACAAAGTAACCTGATAGCATCATAACGTATTAGATACTATCTTAGCAATACAATCTTGCCAGTTGGAAGTCTATTTAAACTGCTAGCGTTGCACTTCTTACAGTGTTCACATTACTGCAATACTGCATTCTCTCTGTAAAGTTAGCCATTATCTTGCATGTAAACTGTACCTGCTCTATTGTGCGCTCTATTGTGCGCTCTCATATAATTACTCCTCCACAGTATCTCACACACAATCCAAACCCTCAGAATGGCCCTCCAGGTCGCTGTCATTCTTAGCCTCTACCTCCTCACCCACTGGCTTGGAACCTCCCAATCTCTCTACATAACACATGGCAGGATTCCAATCCTGAATAGCCATGGCAAAAGATGGAATAGTCCCCCTTACTTCAACACAGAAAGTAACACCTACCCACGCCACTCCCACCTGATACATGTAGCACTCCAGCTATCCAATACACCCAACCAGGAAAAACCTTGTAGATGCCGACCCCTAAAATGTGCCATCATTAACGCACGTTCCATCCGCAAAAAATGGCCTGTAGTCCTTGACACAATCTCCTTCTATGACCTTGAGATCCTCATGATCACAGAAACATGGCTATCACCAGAAGACAACGTCCTCCTCAATCAACTACTTCCCCCCAATTTTTCCATACTCACGAAACATAGGGAAAACAAAAAAGGAGGAGGGGTGCTCATAATCTCCAAATCAGACCTCAACTTCCAGATTGTGGACTCTTCTAGCACAAACAGCCTGGACACTCTCTCTGTTGCTAACCAACAATTCTCCCTTACCCTGTTATATAGAACACCATCTACTTCCCCAGTTGACCTTCCAACCATCATTGACCTTGCAGCTAACACCCGCACTCCCAACAAACCAAATTGGATAATGGGTGATTTCAATCTCCCATCGCTACACCAAAACCACGCAAATGCGTTCCTTGATGCAATGAAGGACCTGGGTCTCAAACAAATCATAAATGAACCCACACATACAAAAGGGAACATTCTGGACTTGGTTTTTATGCCACATCCAGTCAAGGACAAAAGCCACAATCTGCCAACATCAGTCGTGGATGTACCCTGGTCCGACCACAAATTGATCATTATCCAGATTCCCAGCAACAATGACCAGCTGAACAGAAGCCAACCCACGAACATCACCTCTCGAACTTCCACTAGATGCTTCCGCCCCTTCGATAGGGAACTCATCCTTTCGGAGACCCCATCACTCATCAATAAAACAACACCTGACCTTGATGAACTAATCTCTCACTGGAATTCCAGCCTGCTTGCCATCTCACAACACCCAAACCCTAAAAATACAGCAAGAGCGAAAAGAAAATCCGCCCCATGGTTCTCTCCTGACCTACGCGCTTCCCTCATGCAACTACGTAGAATCGAACGCCGATGGCGCCGATCACGCTCACCGGAAGATCAGACCGCATACCTAACCCACCTTGCAATACATCGAGGAACAATCTCTATCAGAATGAGACAATATCACACTGACACCCTAAAGAGATCATTGAATAAACCTCGTGACCTCTTCAATTTGGTCAAATCCTTCTCAAAGGAACCATCACCCGAGCAACACATCAACATACACCCACAAGAATTCGCTGATCATCTGCAATCCAAGATTGTACAAACTAACAAGGTCACAGCAGTCCAATATCAAGAACCGGCGGACCTCTCTCCACTTAACTTTTTTTCCACACCATCCAATAAATGTATTGAGAACACCATAGCATCACTCAACACCTCCACTGCACAGACCGACCCATGTCCAGCTTTTTGGATCAAGGAACTACGTGATGTGCTCAGTCCTGTCATCGCAAATATAATGAAACTCTCCTTTACAACAGGTTATTTTCCCACTTCACTCAAACAGACTTCCATTAGACCATTACTGAAAAACCCCAAACTGGACCCCCAAAGGGTGGACTCCTATCGACCAATACCTAGCATCCCCATCTTAGCCAAAATAATTGAGAAGGAAGCACAACGGCAAATTCAAGATCACATAGACTCTGTGGCTCCCTTAGATAACTGCCAACATGGGTTCAGAGAACATCATGGGGTTGAGACACTACTCACTGGTCTAATCAACAATATCATCACAGGAATTGACAACATCCATCAAGGTTTTGTCCTCATTTTCCTAGACATCGCCGCGGCTTTTGACTCCGTGAGTCACGAAATCCTCCTGGGAAGACTAACAGAAACGGGTGTCTGCAACAAGGCACTAAAATTGTGCAAGTCTTATCTGGACGATAGATGGCAATATGTGAAGTCTGGATCAGAAGAGTCTAGCCACTTCCATCAAAAACAAGGGGTACCTCAAGGATCCTCATTATCCTCCTTACTCTTCAATATCTACATGCAGCCCATATGCAATATCATAAGATCATTCAATGTAAACTGCATGATATATGCAGATGACATTCTTTTATACATGCCTTTCTCCACAACCCACATGGACCTGACCCCACTCACAGATTGTTTCAATGCAGTTTCAACATGGCTCCAGACACAGAACCTACGTATCCAGCATAAAAAAACAGAGGTCCTTTTCATCTCCAGAGACTCCAACTTTACGCCCCCATCCCACGTCAGTGTCAAGGAAGCTGATTTGCAAACTAAAGATGCAATAAAATATTTGGGAGTTACACTGGACCAACATCTAGACATGAGACGCCACATAAGCAGCGTAGTCAAAGCCATCTACTTCAAAATCCGTTCCCTCAAACACCTACGCTCCCTGCTGGACCCAGACGATTTCCGTACCATATATCAAGCGCTGATCCTGCCGCATTTTGACTTTGCAAATGCCATCCTACAAGGTCTCCCCCAATCCACACTAACCCCCTTACAGTTGGCCATGAATGCCGCAGCTAGGGTCCTCTACGGTGCATCCAGAAACGACCACGTGACTCCTATTCTCAAACAGCTACACTGGCTACCAATTCACGGGAGAATCACCTTCAAATCCCTTGTATTAGCATTTAAGGCAATCAAAGGCACCTCATCCCTCTCACTCACGAATCTAATCCACATGGTCCCCCCCAACAGAGCAAGAAGAACATCAGCTGTAAACCTGCTAGCAATACCAAAGGCTTCAACAAAGTCCAACACGAACACCACAAACAGGGCATTCAGTTTTTATGTACCAAAATGCTGGAACACCCTACCCCCTGACATTAGAGCCATTACCAATCTATATCAGTTCAGAAAGGCTCTCAAAACATACCTTTTCTGCCAATATTTCCCAGACAGCAACTGAACTAGATATCCCCTCCAAGAAATGACCCAATCTAGAAATGCCCTCACACTGCAGTGTAAATAGTTTATGTATATAGTTAACCCAGTTATCCAAGTTTGTACTCCTGTTCAATGTAAAACCTGACAGTTTGTCGTTATGGTCATTTTGTTATGATGTAAACCGCGCTGATTCTAAATAGCGCGGTATATAAGAAACTGTAATAAATAAATAAATAAATAAACCGTCTTTTCGATTATTTTTGCGAGGAAGGGTATGCTGGAGATTGGTCGGTATGCTGCTGGGTCCTTTTTGTCGAGAGAAGTTTTCTTTGTGATTGGTCTTACTGAGGCAAGCTTTAATTGCTGTGGCATGAGTCCTTGAGTGAGTGAGTTGTGTACCATTTTATGAATGTTTGGTATGAGGCTTGCTTTGGTGGCTTTGACCCATGACACTGGGCAAGGGTCTGTAGGAGCAGTGCTTGTGTTGATTGTGGAGATGATGTCTGATATCTGCTCTTTTGAGGGTGAGTGGAATGTGCCCCAGGTTTTGGGTTGGACGTTCGTTCTGTTGGTTCTACTGGGTGTTGAGCGCTCTGTGGAGTGGAATTTGTCTTTGATGTGGTCGGCGAATATCTGTGGATCCACTTGTATTTCTCTTTCTGCTGCTTGCTCTTTTGTCAGGGTTTTTACTATTTCGAAAAGTTCTCTGGGTTTGTTGATGGAAGAATTTATCAGGTTTGTGTGGAATTCTCTCTTTGATTGGTTGATGTGTTCATTGTATTGTTTTTGCTTTGTTAGGTAAAGATGTTGGTCGGAAGTAGTTTTGTTTTTTCTCCATCTCCGTTCAATTTTCCTGAGCTCCCTCTTTTCCTGTCGTATTTTTGCTGAGTACCATGGTTTGTTTTGTCTCTTGTTGTGGTGTTGTTTCTTGGTCCTGTCAACGGATGGTTTGGCGGCGTTAGCTAGGACATTGTTCCAGTTGGAAACTTGTTCCTCCAGGTCCTCTGAGTCAATGTTCAAGTGTTGTATTGTGTCCTGGATGAATTCGTCCTTGTCAAAGGACTTGAATCGTCTTGTGTGTGTGGGAAGTTCGCTCTTTCGCTTGTCCAGTCTTCTTGTGATTGCAGATTTGTCTCGATTAAGTAATGGTCAGACCATGGTACTGGGGTGATGGTGGGTGTAGAGATTAGGTCTCTTGAAGTTAGGTAGTTTGATGCGAAGATGAGGTCTGGGGATGATCCTAGTCTGTGTGTTGGTGCATTGACTATCTGTGTGAATTGAAGTGATGACATTGCCTGAAGGAAGGCCTCTGCATCTTTTGTATTGGCGGACTTGAGGTTGAAGTCTCCGATTAGTAGTGCTGGTTTGTTGTTTGACGTTATGGCACAGGCTTCTTCGAGTATGAAGGCTAGTTCGTCGGGTGGAGCACGGGGTGCTCTGTAGGTTAGGCAGATTGCAATATTCTTGTTCTTGATGCTAATTGTGTTACACTGCTTTGTATCTGTGAAATTCAGTGTCTTGAACTTGAGTTCTGTCTTTGCTATTATTAGGACTCCTCCTCCACGCTTGTGGATGCGTGGGCAGTTGTATGCTGAGTAGTTGTTCGGTACTAGTTGGTTGAGTAGTACACTGTCGGTAGGGTTGAGCCATGTCTCTGTGATGCATATTATGTCTGGCTGTCGCTCTTCAATGTGGTCTTCCAGAGTGTGTATCTTGTTGCAGATGGATCTGGCATTTATGAGCTCAATTGATGTTTTCTTTGTGGAAGAGGTTGTTGCGACGTGTGCTTCCTTAGGGCCGGTGTTGGGGTTTGATTTGTGTCTGTTTTGTCTCTTTGTTTGGTGGGTTGCGAGTGTCTCTTTGTGTGTGTGTTGTGGACCGAGATATGGCAGTGCAGTTGGTGGGTACCATGGTGTGTTTGTTTGGGTGTAGTGGGGGTGTGTAGTTGGTGGGAGGAGTTGTGTGACTAGTAGGTATAGTGGGAGGAAGTATGTGGTGTGCATGTTGATAGCTTGTGATGTTCTGATAGGGCGACGCCTATGTCCTTAGGTTTTCGTCTGTTGTTTGCTTTTTTGAGGAGAGCTGTACTTGTTGCAGGGCTTGTCCTGGGGATGTGAAGTTGTATCTGTTGCGGTGCGGGAGCCTGTCCCGTGGAGGGAGCCTGTCCCTTGGATGTGAAGCTGTATCTGTTGCGGTGCGGGAGCCTGTCCCGTGGAGGGAGCCTGTCCCTTGGATGTGGAGCTGGATCTGATGCGGTGCGGGAGCCTGTCCCGTGGAGGGAGCCTGTCCCGTGGATGTGGAGCTGGATCTGTGGCGGACGCCTTGGTGCGGGAGCCTGTCCCGTGGAGGGAGCCTGTCCCGTGTGTGTGGAGCTGGATCTGTGTTGGTCGCCTTGGTGCGGGGGCCTGTCCCGTGGATGTGGAGCTGGGTCTGTCGCGGTGCGGGAGCCTGTCCCGTGGAGGGAGCCTGTCCCGTGGATGTGGAGCTGGATCTGTGGCGGTCGTCTTGGTGTGGGGGCCTGTCCCGTGGATGTGACGCTGGATCTGTCGCGGTGCGGGAGCCTGTCCCGTGGAGGTGGAGCCGGATCTGTGGTGGTCGCCCTGTTGCGGGGGTCTGTCCCGTGGATGTGGAGCTGGGTTTGTCGCGGTGCGGGAGCCTGTCCCTTGGAGGGAGCCTGTTTCGTGTGTGTGCAGCTGGATCTGTTGATGAACTCTTGGTCTGACCCACTATGGTACATCCCAAGTCCCTATGTTCTTATCTAGCTAAAGATGACATTGCTCTAACATAGCATCAGCACTGGCATATCTCTGGGTTTAAGGTATCAATCTGGACAAACATGGTAATACCAAATATGGCCTATAAACGATGGTAGTTAACAACACTGGCATATCCCTGGGTTTACAGTATCGATCTGGACAAACATGGTAATACCTAATATGGCCTGTAAACGCAGGAAGCTAACAACAGTATCCAGAGGGAACTAGTCACTAGAGTGCCCAACACTGATCTTGGATTCTAGTCCCAAACATGAATTTCTACCCTTTAAATTAGTATTTTTATGAGAGGCAGGAGGATAATCCTAGCTGTAGAGAGTGGTGCTGCTGCAATCAGATGATTTAAACAGAACTATACATTCAATTATTGTTAGGAGTGCAGTTAATTCATATAAAAAGTAATGAAGCAGTGTTGATAGTTTAAAAATCACTCAAATGAGTGTGACTTACGTGCCCCAGAGTTTCAGCTCTTTAGGCAGTTCGGCGTCTTCGGAGTTGGTATTCTGCGTTTCCACTGTGAGTTGGTGGATTGTCAGTTCCTTGATTGTACGCGAGCTCGACCCCGAGGGAGCTCAGCTGTACCAAGAGGGAGGTGTAGTCTCAGCGTCGTTTTTTCTGTTATGTTTCTGTGACGATCTTGATGTAATCAAGGTGAGGGGTGCTATTAGAGGTAATTATTTGGAAATGTAGGATGTCCTTGGTAAGGATAAGTGTTCCTCCACCTCTCCGGTCGGATCTGTGACATGAGTGGATAGAATAATTAGGGGGTACATATTGATGGAGGAGAACCGAATCTGAGGCAGACATCCATGTTTCTGTAATGCATAGGATGTCGAGGTTGTAGGTGGCTAGCATTTCTGTTATGGCAGGCCATTTCTTGCAGATGGAACGGGCATTTATGAGAGCACATTTAAGGTCAGAAGGTGGGGTGGGTGTCTCCTGCTGAGGGGGGTAGGATTGTTGGAGGGTGACATAAATGAGGCGAGGGTATAGCTTATGTTGAGGTCTCTCTGGTGGTGAGGGGGTGCATGATGTCTTCTCCATGAACATTGAAGAATTGGGATGGGGCTATGAGAGGGGGTAAGGGCTTGAGTTCTATGCATTAGAGCAAGTAACATGCAGCAGCAGGCAAGGATGTGAGAGAGCGTGGTTGTGGTGGGAGGGAGCATTGTGGATGAGTGTTGTCTGTGTACAGTTAATGTTGGGTGGGGCTGGATTGGTTAGGCTGATGCCATGGGTTGAAATAGTTTGTGGGGTGTAGTAGTAGGTCTTTAATAAGTGCAAACTCACTGCTTGACAATGTGCAGGTATTTGAAACAATGTAGCAGCAAGCAAACAATGAAACAATGTAGCAGCAAGCAAACAATGAAACAATGTAGCAGCAAGCAAACAATTAAACAATGTAGCAGCAAGCAAACAACAATGAGACAGTGAAGTAGTGAGACAGAAACAACTATCTGTATCAGGGCTGTATGGCAATTTAGCAATGGGAGAATAACATCGTAGCAGCAAGATGGTAATACTACATATGGTTACACGCACTGGTGTTTGTATACAACACTTGAATAGACATCGTATTAGAGATCTAGAACCCGAGCTGTCAGCATTTGTCAGATTAGATGGTATGAAATAATACTTGCATCTTTTGGGCCTATGGGCTTGCAGATCAGTCTCCTGGTCGCTCCTGTGATTACTTGCTAGCACGTGGCCTCAGGTTGGGCCTCCGCCTAAGGGCCATGCCAAAGGGCCCTCTGGCGAGGCCCTCAGGTGCGGGCGCGTCCGATAGCGCTGCTTTTCAAGAAGCCCCAGCTGCCCCGATTGGGCAGATCACCACAGGGTGGTGTGATGGTGCTTGCTTATTCTTTGCTTATTCTTGGAGATTTCAATATTCATGTTGATAACCTCGCTGACTCCTATGCTTTTAAACTCCTTTCCATTACCTCCTCTTTCAATCTCCAACTTTGCTCTTCCACACTTACTCATCTGCGTGGTCACTGCCTTGATCTGGTTTTCTGATTGTCTTCTCTCCAATTTCAGTACTTCAGTTCTTCCCTTATCAGATCATTGACTCCTAAGCTTCTCCCTTCACTCTCCACCTCTTTCCCATTCTGTCTCCTCACACCTTTTTAGGAATCTTCATGCTATCAATCCTTTGACTCTTTCCACTATGGTCTCATCACCTCTTTCTTCCATCTTATCTTCAAAATCTGTTGATGATGCTATAGTTTCCTATAATACTGCCCTCTCCTCTGCTGTTGATAGTCTTGCTCCACCCATCCCTCATTCAGTCAGACAAACTTCACCCCAGCCCTGGTTGTCCTCAACTTGCCACTTTCTCCACACCTATGCACGCTCAACTGAGCGTATCTGGCTTAAATCTTGCCTCCTTTCTGACTTCCTTTACTTCAAATTCATGCTTACCTCCTTCCAGCCTGCATTAGCTCTTTACTAAGCATAACTAGTATCTCCACCTGACTATTTCTCTTGTCACTATTCCCCGCCAAATTTTCTCTACTCTCAATTCTCTCCTCAAGGCTCCTCCCCTCCTATTCCCCTTTCTCTCTCTGCCCAAAGCCTAGCTGAGTTCTTCTATAACAAAATACATGAGATTTCTCTCCAATTCCCCCCTAGAACAACTTCACTCACGCCTCAATACCAACTTTTCCCATCAATCTCTATAACGTTTTCTTCCTTTCTCAAGATCTCTGGTGATGAAACATCTCATCTTCTTTCTTCCTCCAAAATTACTACCTGCTCTTCTGATCCCATCCCCACCTATCTCCTTTCCTCCGCTGTCATTCCTTCCATCTCACAGATTCTCAACCTCTCTCTTTCCATGTCTACTGTTCCTCCAGCCTTCAAACATGCTGTGGTTACTCCTCTACTCAAGAAACCTTCACTTAATCCTAATTCTCCTAATTATCATCCAGTTTCCCTTCTCCCCTTCATTTCAAAACTTCTTGAACGTGCAGTCCTCAACCATTGCTTTGAATCTCTTTCCTCTCAAGCTCTTCTGGAATCTTTTCATTTTATTTATTTATTTTATTTTATTTAACATTTCTTACATACTGCCTTTCATGATATCAATGCAGTTTACATTGAACAAACTGAAATTACATTGAACAGGGCATTATAACTTGGAGATAACTATTTTACAGGGAACATGGGCTATGGAGGGTTAAGTGGCTTGCCCAAGACCACAAGGAGCACCTGTGGGACTAGAAACCCCAGTCCTTCCGGCCCAAGGTTGCTGTCCTCTAGTTTAGTTTTCGCCCTTTACGTTCTACTGAAACAGCACTTGCCAAGGTCTCCAGCCCTGGCTATATCCGAGGGCCTCCATTCCATCCTTATCCTTCTTGACCTTTTAGCCGCTTTTGGTACTGTTGACCACCACCTTGACACTTCGACACTTGATTTTAGAGGCTCTGTCCTGTCCTGTCCTGTCCTGGTTTTCTTCTTATCTCTCCCATTGCTCTTTCTGTGTGTTTTCTAATGGTTCCTCCTCTTCCCCATACCATTTTCAGTTGGTGTTCCCCAAGGATCTGTTCTGGGCCCTCTACTTTTCTCTCTCTACACCTGGTTCTCTCATCTCCTCCCATGTTTTTCAGTACCATTTTTATGCTGATGATTCTCAAATCTATATCTCTTCTCCTGATATTTCATCGGCACTGCAGATCTGTATTTCTGCCTGTCTCTCTGACATAGTCACCTGGATATCTCATCACTGAGTGAAACTTAACATGAACAAAACTAAGCTACTTATCTTTCCCCCTAAGCACTCCTCTGTCCTTCCTCCTTTTTCTGTCTCAGTTGGCAATATTCTTCTTTCTCCTGTTTCCTCAGCCCATAACCTTGGTGTTATCTTTGATTCCTCCCTTTCCTTCTCCTCACACATACAACAAATTGTCAAAAACCTGTCACTTCTTTATCTATAACATTTACAAAATCCGCTCCTTCTTCTCTGATTGCACTGCTAGAACACTTGTCCACTCTTTAATTACTTCCCGTCTTGACTATTGCAACTTCCTACTTGCAGGTCTCCCTCTGAGTCATCTCTCTCCCCTTCAATCTGTTCGAAACTCTGCTGCACGACTAATTTTTTTGCCAGCCTCATTTTTCTCATATAACCCCTCTTCTGAAATCTCTTCTTCAGCTTCCCTTCCATTTCCATATCCAATTCAAACTCCTCCTAACGTTCGTGTATTCCTTCTGCTGTGCCTTACTGTCTCTCTCCTTTCTCCTCTCTCTCTACATCCCTCCTCGTGAACTCTGCTCTTCTACTGGCTTTACTCCTTTCTTTGCCCTTTTCTTCCTCTGCTAACTCCAGACTTTGCTCCTTTCACCTCGCTGTTCCTTATGCCTGGCACAAACTCCCTGAGTCTGTATGACAGGCTTCATCTCTACCCCTCTTCACCTCTTTGAGGCTGCCCTTGGATCCTGATCCCTTGTTTCCTTGTGTCTCTTCACCCTTGCCTATTCTATCCACTTTTTAATTTTGTCTTGTCTTGATTAGATTGTAAGCTCTAATGAGTAGGGACTGTCTTTATCTGTGTTTGCACAGTGCTGTGTAGGCTTAGTAGCACTTAATACATGTTTAACAATAATAAAAATAATAGCAATTTTACCAGTTTGGATTATATTATTTTATAAAAGCTTGGGGGTTAAAATCCAGGAAACATCATGAGAATATAATTAATTTGGGACATCGTAACCATTTTAATAGATTCTACTCTACCCCGCCATGAAATATAAAGTGGAGTCCATTTTTGAACATTTACATCTATAATAGCGAGAATATGTTCCATATTTATGTGTAGAGTCTGTTCAACATCCGTATTTAAAAGTATAGCTAAATATTTGAGTTGGAAGGGAGACATTTAAAGGGGAAGTCCTGTACATCTGTCTGAGAAATATGAACATTGAGTGGCGTTATTTCAGATTTATCCCAATTAATTCTGTAACCAGAAAATATTGAAAAGAAATTGTATCGATAAAATTAGAAATATACATTTGGGAGTTAGTTTAGAAAAGTAAAAGATCATCAGCATATGCTGCAAGCTTGGTTTCAGTATGTTTGGCTTTGATACCAGTAATGTGAGGATGGGAGCGTATTGCCATTAACAAGGGCGATTAAATTAAAAAGTAGAGGCCAATAAAGGACATTCTTATTTGGTTCCACGATGAAGCTGTATTGGTTTAGAGATGATATTGTTGACTATACATTGAGACGTGGGATTATAATATAACTTTATCCATCGTAGGAAATCATCTCCTAAATGAAACCATTTAATTACTTTATAAAGATAAGGCCATTCAATCCTATCAAACACTTTTCCTGTGTCTAATGATAAGGCAATTGATGGAAATGGTTGTTCCAATTTGAGTTTTGTGAACTAAAGAAAGCAGGACTTTGTTAATAGGTTGCAAGAATTTTAGTTAGAATTTTGTAATCCAAGTTTAATAGTGAAATGGGTCTGTAATTTTGAGGATAATTAGAGTCTCCACCAGGTTTAGGTTTAAGAACAATATGAGCTTGAGCGAAGTTCCGTTGTTGTTGTTCTGGGTTAGTATATATGAAGTGATATAGATCTAAGAGGAAGCGATTAAGAATAGCTGTTAAATAAATAATAATAAATAATATCAGAAAAAGTTTTATAAAATTCTGCAGTGAATCCATCAGGGCCTGGAGTTTTACCAGATGGAAAGGTTTTAATAGCTTCAATTATTTTTTTTTGTGGTAATTCCAGATCCTAATTCATTTTGTTTTTTATTTTAGGAGTATTCAAGGAGCTGAGAAATTTATCACATAGATCATTATCTTTATCAGTATCTGAATGAAATAAGTGTTCAAAAAAGATTGGCTCATATGAATATTGGAATTGGTATCGCACAATGAGGTGATAATATGTTTTCTGTGTTTTCCTTTTAGGTATTAAGTCAAGGATCTACCTATATTATTATCACTGATATAGTGTCCACTTTTATAAATAAAGATATCCATATTGACATGTAGCCTAGTTAAGGCGTTCTATTTATATTTAGCCTGAGTTAATGAATAGAGATTTTGTGGGATGTTTAATATGCCTTTTTTCCAATTCTTGAATTTGATGTTCTAGCTGAGTTAATTCCAAGTTTTTTCTTTTTTCTTCATCCAAGCAGAATAACTCATTATTTCACCTCTTAAGTGTTGTTTTATAAGTTTCCCAAAGCAGTGGAGGCTTGTATAAATCTGAAGGATTGTATTTAAGGAAATCTTGTGTAGAAAGTTTAATGCATTCAATAAAATGAGGATCAGTAAGATGCATATTATTGTATCTCCATTGTCTGTTTGTGAGTTTCCATTTCATAATCAAGAGAGAGAGTGATTGCTGTGTGATCTGAAATAAGTATGGGTAGAATTTGAGAATAGGTAATTTTATGGGATCAATCACGTGTGATAAGAAAATAGTCAGTTCTTGAGTATGTATTGTGTGGGTTAGACTAGAATGTGTAGTTTCTATCTGGAGGATGAAGTAATCTCCATGGGTCAGTGAAATTAAAATTGGAGATCATATTATGCAAAGTTTTCCATGAACTGGTTTTAGAAGGTTGACAGGTAGAATCTCTGTCTAAGGTGTAATTTAGATGGAGGTTGAAGTCTCCTACAGTAATTTTTTGATAGTCCCAAAATTCAAGAAGATTTTGAGATGGAGTTGGAAAGAAAGTTGGGCCACCTTCATTGGGTGAATAAAGATTTTATAGTATTATTTTCATATTAAGAAGATGGTCAGCAAGTATAAGCCATCTTCCTTGAGTATCTGAAAGTTGTCTTTCCAATTTAAAATGAATAGTAATGCGGAAGAGGATTGAAACATCTGCTTTTTTATTAAGCACAGTTGAAAAACAATGGTGAGTATTAAATTTATCTTTAAATTTAAGGCATTCCGTATGTTATAAATGAGTTTCTTGTTTAAAGGCAATGTCAGATTTTTCTTTCTTAAGATAAGATTGTTTTGCGTTTGATTTTATTTATTTATTTTTTATACTGCGCTCTTTAGAATCAGTGCGGTTTACATGTATACTAACAGGTACTTTTTATTCCCTTGTCCCCGAAGGGCTCACAATCTAAGTGTACCTGAGGCAATGGAGGGTTAAGTGGCTTGCCCAAGGCCACAAGGAGTGGCCATGGGACTAGAGACCCCAGTCCCTCCGGCCTGAGGTTGCTTGTCCCCATGCAGGAATTGAACCCCCGGCCCTCTGGCCTGAGGTAACCTGTCCCAACCACTGAGCCACTCCTCCCTTGATGGGGTGATTAATCCCATTAACGTCCAGGGATAACAGTTTAAATGATATCAGAATAAAGAGGACACAGAGTTAATAATTCAAAGTAGTCTCCACGAAAATAGCAATGCACTGTTTCATTATAAGAGAAAAAATGAACTGTAAGTAGGAGAAGGGAACCTACAGTACCTCTAGGAGGGGAGCACAGCGCCATCTATGAGTCAGAGCAGGGAGAACAAGCAATGAAAGAATTCTGATCATTAAACAATATAGGGCTCATTCCATCCCCGATGTCCAGCCCCTCTGTATGTCAGGTCTGAACAGGTCGTACAGAAGGGCTTGCGATTCTAATCCCACGGGGCACGTCTAGCCCCGTGGGATCAGAATCATGATCAATCATGTACGTGCAGGCCGGGACTGCGATTCAGTCCGGCCTGTACGTACATGACAAGCCCAACTAACTCAAGGCTTTTAAATGGAGCCGCGGCACTGTACGTCCAGGGCCAGCGACCACCCACCGCTCGTCCAGACTCTGCCCCCGAGCCACCCCTTCCCCGCCCCCATCTAACTTCCCTGCACAACCGGCAGGGAGGTTAGACGCCAGCGGGGGGAGGCACAAATAGCCCCTTAGATGAATCGAAATCATATAGCAAGAGGAGCCTAAAAACATAAAGAAAGATTACATTAAAGGGATTTTTAAGATTATCAAAGCAAAATAAGATCCACGGTCAATTAGAAAATGTCAAACAAGCAGAAATGTTAACAAACATATCGAGCAGAACATGGTTGACTCATATAGAAAGTAACTATTGAGATATATATGTGACAACACAGTGCTTAGTGACGTATAGAAATTGATAAATTGAATGAAGTGCTTGAGTTCAGCATAAAGGAATACAATTCAGAGAAAAAAAAAGATCAACGAGGTAGCCTTAGGAACGTAGAGTGCATGTAATCAACTATAGCAGAGGGCCCTAATGGGCTACAGCAAAGAAATAGTCACAGCTTAGTGCGTTGATCTGGTGTCATAAACTTGAAGAGTCAAAAGAGAAGCATAGAGTGTAAATCCGGTGGATAAAACCATAAAGCCAGGAGTCCACGAGAGATCATAGCAGACACCACAGCACACAAGGTCCACAAGAGCAAACGTCTATGTAGCCAACCAG